>OX438862.1:7087088-8337088 GCA_949315895.1 Anania crocealis
TTCAACTCCATTAGTGACCTAACCTACGATTTCACAGAGATATGTTTCCTGGAAAGTGCTTCATGTATAAAATATAATTCCTGACTTACTTAGTCAGTCACGCATACTGACGAAATTTAATCGCTCAATGTGATAGATTTTAAAACTGCGTCCTCTTTTTAAATACCAGGAGTAATCAGGAACCCAGACTATTTATGGTATTACTCAGAGACCTTTACTGACCTGTGTGTGTAGAATGTAGATGTTTGAGGTTGGTGAGTAAGTCGGTAGTAATTATTAGGAGTGAAATCACAGAGTGAATTACAGATAATTCTAAATTTTAAGAATGGTAAGGGTCTTACCCCCGTATTTATAAACAAGTAAAAGTAATTACTTGACTACAAGTAATTACTTGAGAGGCAATTTGTATGCCTTAATCAAGAAATTACTAGAAGTTATAACTACCAAAAGTTAGCATTTTCAGCCAAATAATGTGACTATTAATGATGACCAATTTCTTTAACTTAAGCACTAGGTATGAACACTTTAAGTTATGACTTTCTTAAGCAATAAGTAATTACTTCTTTATAAATACGGGGGTTAGTCTTGACTACGGAAGTCTAAAAAATGAAAAATTAAATAACTTTTTAGAAAATTTACTTAGTAGTAGTTCGATTCTTACCGAAGAATCTTTATGGCAATATGATGCAATGAGAATGGTACCTACTAGGTACTACTGCATCAATTGCAGTTATTATCGGTCTTGAACTTGTTATTTTGTAAGCATGCACAATGAACCACGGTCGATGCCCAGACGGCATCCTAGGTATCACTGACTGAAGTAATTACCATACTTTGAAAGAGAACGAATATTGTAATTCGAATTCTTTAAAACATTGTATATTAAACCGAGCCACTGAAAAGTTGCAGACAGCTGATGGTATTTCGAATAAGTTTGAGATTTAGGAATTCAGCCTTTTTAGGCTTCCGTACCCAAAGGGTAAAAACGGGACCCTATGACTAAGACTTCGCTGTCTGTCCGTCTGTCCGTCGCTCTGTCACCAGGCTGTATCTCAAGAGCCGCAATAGCTAGACAGCTGAAATTTTCACAAATTGTGTATTTCTATTGCTGCAATAACAACAAATACTAAAAACAAAATAAAATAAATATTTAAGGGGGGCTCCCATACAACAAACCCGTTTTTTTGGCCTTTTTGGTACGGAACCCTTCGTGCGCGAGTCCGACTCGCACTTGGCCGGTTATTTTTTATGTAATGTATTTATGCAAAGAGCGTTCTGGCATTGGATGTAAGTTTGTTAAATGTTGTGTAATTTGTGGAGCACTTATTACTTCAGCTGATTGTAAAGCTGTCTTCTAACCAGGGTTCGAAAATATCCGATTTTCATAATAAATATCAAAATATCGGATATTTATGATGATAAAGCCATAATATAATATTTTATTGCATTATTAATGAATACCTACTACTTGTTTATGTGTTACATGAACATGCTAAAATTATAAATTAATATCAGACAAATAAATCAAAACATAAAATCTTAGATAAGGCAAATTATACTAAAAAACATAACATCTTCTTTTATATCAGGCAAAATCAACAAAAATACGAAATCTTGTTTTTTATAAATTCTAATCAGTCATACCATATCACACTGTTATACCTAGCTGTACACTTAGGTAACAAAATTAAACATTACAAATACCTATTAACTCTAGAATATAACCAAATAAATAAATCTTTTAGTTACCAAAACAGTAAAGTCATAATATACTGTTATTTATCAAATAATTAACAAAAAATAATCAAAAATGCCGTTTTAATAATTGTGTTTAGTTGATTGATATATATCGTCGAATCTAGCTTGATATACATAATATATCGGATATATATCTTGATATATCCATTGATATTAGGTATATCCTCGAACCCTGCTTCTAACAGCACGAAAACTCATAGAAATCAACATTTTAAATGTAAATCAAACAGGCACATATTATGTAATGCATAGGGCCACAGCCCACAGGGCCACAATTGATGACGCGCAAAGTACGTATACTGCTATTTATAGGCAGTTGCGTGAACAATAAGACACACGTTTATGTATAACAAGATAAAGATGAATAAAATATGCGTACGCTAAGGAGTTACTTGACATTTTATAACTTACGGGTCCGGGTGTCGTAAAGGGGGTGCACCAACCTGAACCTAACCTAAACCTAACCTGAACCTAACCTATTTCTAGCGCAATCGTTTCTGTTACTAAATGTATCATATTCAGTTGATTGGCATTTAAACGACTAGTACCTTTGGCGCTCGGCGGCCGCTACCGCGGCACGCTTCGCTTGCCTTCGCGCGTAATTTTTTTCATAGTTCTATTTAATTTCATAGTTCTGTTTAATTTGTTGCCTTAATTTGTTTTTTGTTATTCTCTTGTTTCTGTTTTTATTTATTTATTTTTGTTTAGTTATTCGTGTGTGTTTCTTGTGAAGTTAAATAATTGTCTTTTACATTTTTTTTTCTTAAACTACTTATAATTTATTTATTTATTTATTTTATCTTACTAAATTTATTTAAATTCTAGGCTCCCGCAGAATATCAGCGTCGTGGCACGCCTTAAGAGGAAACACTACGGGCGAGAGAATTGAAAAAATAGGTATTTGTAAAATCTATTGCTGTCGAGCAGTGCCAAACGCATTCACCGCAGAGTGTGATAGAGACAACCGGTTCTTGGACCGAAATTACCTACTAAAAGCACAAGTTTCGTAGTCCCCCGATTACTTTTCCAAAACTAGACCGATTTAAATACTTTTTTCATTAAAAATTAAAGAAAGGTTTTGGCCGTGTTCGTATGTTTTCCTTTTTTTTCTAAGATTTATCCAAATTTGTTTTCTAGATGTTTGAACACAGCGGAAAATCTAGAGAATTTTTTCGATTTTTGAGGTCTCATATCTTTTTTATTTATTAATTTATGAAAAAACAGAAAACTTAGAAACATGCTAATAGTGGCCATAGATTTTTATAATAAAAATTATTGCTCTACTGGCATTATCCAGGGAGGAAACAGGGGACTACGTTTGTATGGAAAAACGGCCGTTGTATTTCCTCTTAAGCTGCCACGACATATGCTGAGCGGTAGTCCTTTTTGACACCTTTTTATTTGTAATGTTTCTGTGTACTTGTTTATCGAAATCTATCATAGTCAGCTGATTGGCATTTAAACGCCTAGTACCTCTGGCGCTCGGTGGCCGCTACCGCGGCACGCTTCGCTCGCCTTTGCGCGTAAATTTTTATACACTAGTGTTTGCTTCGCGAAGGCGAGCGAAGCGTTCATTGTTTATTTGTATGAAAACAAAGGCTATACATCTAGAAGCTGTAAGCGACCATACCACACCGGGATTCATTGCAGCATTTCGCCGATTTGTGTCACGCAGGGCACTGCGCAGATATGTGGAGCGACAATGGATTGAATTTCGTTGGCGCTGCAAATGAGCTGACAAAAATGTTAAATCAAGGCATGGCCACCGAAGTTAAGGAAATAGCAGAAATGCTTGAAAATGATGGCACTAAATGGCATTTCATACCTCCAAAATCGCCTAATTTTGGAGGATTTTGGGAATCTAACATTAGATGTGTCAAAACGCATCTGATGAAGAGAATTGGCAACTCGACACTTACCTTCGAAGAAATATCCACAGTGCTTTGTCAGATAGAAGCTGTTCTGAACTCACGCCCAATAAGTGGACTCAGTGATAATCCTGATGATATATCTCCATTAACTCCAGGTCACTTTTTGGTAGGAGAAGCTTTAGTGGTTATTCCGGAACCTAATGACATTGAAGAAACAATCAGTCCAATCCAACGCTGGAAACTGACACAGCGCGTGGTAAGAATCTTCTTCAAGACCTCTTGAAGACCACCTGGTCAAGAGAATATTTGAATACTTTGCAACAGAGACATGAGTGGCACACAAGGGTAAATGCACCAAAAGTGGGTGAATTGGTAATAATCAAAGAAGCGGATCTCCCTCCTGCGAAATGGTTATTGGGACGGATAGCCCAACTACATACTGGGTGCGATGATCAGGTCCGAGTAGTTAGCCTGAAATGCAAAGAATCAACTATCAAGCGCCCTGTATCCAAGCTTATATTGTTGCCTTAAATGAAGAACGGAGTCCTTGGCGGGCGGGATGTTGGCGTGATTTTGCTGTATTGCTATAGGTGTTGAACTTTGAATAGTTAGTTCTTTATTATTACAGATATTATTCTTTAAAAGTGTGTTTGATTTAAATTCGGTGCTTTGAGGGAGCCACCTTTTTTACATTTTAAATGTCATAAAGTAAAATTGTATATGTAATGTTCGAAATACTGTAGGTCTGTATATAAATGACAATACATCATACATTTCCATGCAATGGTATTATTTATTATTTAAATTCGAAGGACTACACTTCAAGGATGTAATGACAATAAATCAACATAATATCAGTATAATAAACATCATTGATGTCCTACTTGTTTATACATATATTTAGTGCACTTCAGAATTACATTAGGTTTTTGTAATTCGTAGCAGTAGTTTGGTAATTGAAAGCTCCGCCATCCGACCTTGGGTGTAGCGTCGTGCTCGTGAGTATGAAGTTGCGACGATACGACTTGTTTGTCGGTGAGGAAAAACATCGTGAAGAAACCTGCATATTATACTCTGAGACTAGATGTCACTATTATACAGCCATGTTCTAAAAATAGTCGGCGACTTATTAATGACTCTGTGAGAGTCTGATCTCTGTGATCTGATGCCAATCGTTCTGAATACAATAGCTAAAATTTTCTCATTAAGTACGAGTATCACAGTCAAGAAGCGTATACCGACAGAGTTAGAGACATAGCGCTATATGAAAGACTCGCAAATCTATTTGACAGTCATGAACGAAGATGAAGTACCTGTATACTAGTCGCTTTAGATCCAAACTCCGAAGTTACGACCACGTTCTTTATCTATGTCATTAGGCAACTTCTTAGCTACGCGGAGTAACAAGAGATCAATTACGAGCGTCCTAATGGGATGTCTCATTTGGAGGGCCGATAAGTTTAGTGCACAGCGTACAGAGGTGGCTTATTCAGCAAATTTAATTAGTGTGGGGTTTCATTAGCCCGGCTTGTCGCCCGTTGCGTAATTGCCATCGTCAAGTACACGCGGCGCTGCCAATGACTAGATACCTACCCAGGTTTTCTCGGGTTGGCTACTGACATTTTACACCTTTGAAACTAGGTAGATCAAGTTCTCTTATGTTGATTTTACCTGACCTAGGCCAGTATGTACACTAGTTAGGTAAGGTTACTCTTTTCAAAATTACTTCAGTTTTTCCTACTGTCCCACTACTACTTTAGTAAAGCAAAAAAAACTTAATCAGTCAGTACTACAGAGAGGATAAAAAAAATTATTATACATTTTCGTTTAAAATAAATATTTTTTCAGACATGCCACACTTGGCCACACAGAGTCATCTAGTCCCAAACTAAGCTACTATTAAGGAGCTCGTCTTATTAGCTACTAGACAACCGATAAACTTACTTATATAGGTATATATATTATATACTTATATATATTTATTATTTATTTATTTATTATTATTTTATAAATATATACTTATAATACATAAAAAACACCCAGACCAGTACAAACAGACATGTTCATGCACATAAATATTTGTACTGTGCGGGGATCGAACCCGCGACCCATGGCTCAGCAGAAGCAGCGTTTACTGATCCAAATGGTCGTCAAACGTTTGACGTTATTATCTAATTACCAGAGAGTGGGTATTAGAAAACGTTTTAAGGAACCTTGTTGTACAGACAAAAGCACGTCAACCTACCACAAAACGTCAAATTTTCTCAATTGATATTGATCTCTACTTGTTGGACTTAAAGTTGAAAATCAATTCAATGACCTTTAACTTTTTGGGTAGGTTGACCTGCCGTTGTCTGTACAAATGAGATTATTTATTCATCTATGATCGATTCGATTTGTAAGTCACCGCACCCCCTAGGAACTCCTAGAAAGCATAATGCTATGTTGTTTGTTTAAATTATTTTATCGTTTCGATTGTAATAGCTTGCATTAAATTCATAATTTTTTTATCAGAAACGAATAAAAGACGCAGATTTGTGTAATACAATAACATATATCTAGATGGTTGATCTTAAATATTAGAAATTACGTGTAAGAATAAATTGGTAGCGGCAATTTAAAAAAAGCAGCTCTCAAGTGCGCAGACGCCGCATTGTGAAATACTCACGAGAAACCTTTGAAAATAACCTTCAGTCTGGTACGCTCACCGTCCAAGGCCTGCGGTCATGGCTGGCCATGGTGCCACATAGCATCGCAGCAAATAGCTACCAAAATTAGTTTACAACACAGAAAGCAACACGTTTACTATGACGCGATGCTATGCTAGTAAGTATTTTAATTAACTTTCTTTGATTAGCTAGTCTAGTAGAACTAACCTTAAGTTATAATAACCCAACCCACCGATGCAGTTCTAAGAATGTATGATACTTGGTCATACCCCGCACCCACCACCGATGGAAAAGGGATTATTAATAAACAATACCGCTCTCAAGTCATGGTGCTACTGACTGGTACGTGAAAATAAATGTTTTAAGAGTAAATAAATGATGAGGCAATCAGTTCTAGAAAACAGTCCAGGTCTTAGCTTGATGCAGCTTCAACTGCAAAGTTTGATATTAAAAGCTATTCATGGAACACTCTTGCCTAAAATAACTTGTCAAGCAAAATTACGAGCATTTGATTACTGTCCGCATAATCTGAAATCGATGGTGAAATACTTTCGACAATGTTGTAACAGGTTATTTGGACCGGCTAGTCGCTGTGTTGGTATAAATAACAGTTAATTTCTTGTGTCACGCTCCGTTAGCCGGCGTCGCGTGCCCAACAGTCTTCCTGCTTCACGTCGACAACTCGGATTCCTAGCGTTCAACTACGGTTTTACAATACTCGTAGTTTATTATAGTTAAGTATTCCAAAGGTATGTGTCAATCGTTAATGTCGTCAAAATTGAAGTTATTATCGCAGCTTGAGCGTTCATGGAAATGTACTGACATTACGGGTGACTCTGTGAGTAGTTGTTACGTAATAGTGAGATATTGTACCCTTTATTTATAGATATAATGCGTAACTACTCTAGAAGATATTAAACGTTGAATACTTTTTTAGTCTGAGATTGAAATACTTATTTAATTATATTTGTAGAATAGTTTTTACCCACCACATCTACGCCACAAAAACGAAGAAACGTGGAATATCTTCACGATGTTCTTCTTTCTCTGAGAGGCATTCCAACCAGCATTACGTAAGAAGTGGGTTCCGGATTTAAGAATGCAGGGCAAGCCAGCTACGGACGCGGAGCTGTGGAGCGTGACCGGCAGTATGTCCCACGGTCCCACTGACTGAATACAAAACGTATGAATCAATCCATACCTAGGTACTACGTTGCAATTGGTGGACAAAAACTACATAATCAATCTATAACTCAATCCATTAAAAACACGAGATGAGGAGGCTGCAAAAGTGCGTCAAACATAACAATAGAGAACACTTTAATTAGGTCTAAAGACTATTAGATGCATTATTTAACATAACCTATTGTTCATTTATTAAATGGGACTACAGCAAAATCACATTAGTATCAATTTATAGAAGCCTTTGCATTAAAACGTACTTATCTAGTTTATTATTAAGCTTCGTGAGATAAAATTAGACACGAGATCAATTTTCCAGAAATTCATGTTTCCTTTAACCGAGTAATCCACCAGTTCATAATACACGATTAGGAACAAGACCATGTCAATGATGGTGTCGCAAATACACTGAGTGCTGCTTTTCAAACAACTTATATTTCTTGAACTGGTCATTGTTTTGCTGTAGTACATATGTGCTAAGATTTTAACCTTCATAAAACATCGATAACCTAGTTTAATGCAATGTGATTTTGATTAATACAAAGACGAACCTAATTGCATTCCCAAACGTTTTAACTAGATTGTGCGTCAGCAAACGTAGCGCGTAGACTTGCAATTGGGTCGTCTGCAATTTGGGAGGTAAGCTATTTCCAATCTTCCTCGTGCTTCAAATGCCAGCTGCAAGCCATCCCTAATGTAGGTACCTACTTGTGCATTTAATATACAATACCTACATTTCATGATTAATTCTACAAAGATCATATCATAAGCGCTAACGAATGAATCATGGGTCTGACAATAAAACAACTGGGTGCAACCTGGACTTAATTAATGCTAGCGAGTAACTTCACAAAGAAAATGAAACTTGACACCCGCATATAACGATGCGATGTATCGAATATCTTTGTTCGCAAGTTCATATGCTTACTTATCATATGCTTTACATAAACAAACAAGAACCACTGGTTACAAAGTGAAAATCTAATGAACTGACTCGATTTTTTAGTAACGTTAATCTGCTACTTATCAGGGTAATCGATTTTGAAGGTGTAAATAGAGAATTTTACTTAACTTTATAAAGCCGGTAAAAAATTAAATTACGTTTTGATGTTTCAGCCAAATCAATTGACAGTTACTTTAATCTGTGCTTGTTAATAAAACGAATCTATATGTATAAGATAATCTTGTACATCAGTATCAGAAGCTGTAATATAGCTAAATAATAGTTGAAGTATGCATTCATAACCTTGCAGATTATTATAAGTGCTTTACAATGAAATAAAATGAATACCGTTAGTTTCGACTTGTTCAATAAGTAGGTTAATCATGCCTTTAAGTATATATATAAGCCATAATAATTAACTCATTAGTACCTATCTTTTATCATAAAAATTGTACGTGGTTTCAGCGTAAACATCGGTCGTAAGAACCAGTTTGTTATTTTTGGATGGCAGTGAAGTGGGGGCCGCTCTTAGGTTGCAAGGGCTGACGAGGTCACAGCACCTTCAAAGCAAAGTCAATATTGCCACGATGACACCTAGCTACATGTGCATCGTGTGTATACGAGTTTAAGCAGTAGTGATAATGATCAAGCCTTTGACCCAGAAAATGGTATTTAAGTAAAGTCAATTAAAAAAGGATTAACATTTAAGAGATAAATCAGATACCAACATGGAAAAAGCAAAAAATATATAGTTAGGTACTATGTACTAGGTATATCGAAAATAAGGAACCGGAGCATACATACTACATAACTAACTTAGTAGGACCTACTTGGTCACGATCATGAGCCGTTTCGAGTGTCAGACAGATGAAAACAGTCCCACGCATGGCGTGTGTTCTCACTTCCTCAAGTTGTTACGTTTCAATTTGAATTATTAATTAAACGCGGTTAGGAATTCCTTATCTCAAAATGTTTGAGATGTTAATTTGACGTGAAGGGCATGGTACGTGAGGTAATAAAAGTATTTATTATTCAGTCTATCACTGAAAAAGATCCATTATTCCACTGATGCTAGAATAATGCGAAAAGTTTTAGATCTAAAATTTACGCAATTTATACTTGATGATGAGTGGTTTCACTCAAAACGATAGTCTATTTATATCAGATTATTTTTGGAGATAATAGGTATCTACTCGTTTCGAAAGACTAGTACAAAATGTATTTTACGCAGTACAAAGTAAAAACCGACAAAAATTTCGAGAGACAAACTCGCTTTCCCTGCTAGCCGCGGCCCGCTTGATAAGTGGCCTAAGGGCTCCCCCCTCGCCCCTCCGACCTAGTTCCCCCCGCGCCCTAGTCATCTTTGTGCTACACGCCACTTGCACAACTCTGTATCAGCTGTATGATAGGACAAGTAGCATTTCTATTCGATCTCTTTTTATGTTCAGTTATCGGCGCCTGTTTTACATCTTCTGCATCTGATCGCATTCCGTTGTGCAATTTCTTTATAATTGTTTGTAATTTACTCGGACTTTATTTATTTTTAGATCTCACTGATCCAACACCGTTTTATATTTCAACATTACCATCTGCTTTACAACAACTGACAGGATGCATGTCAGTAAATGAAACTGTCAAACTTGTACTTGCTACTTAGGTATTATTAAAGTAGGTAGGTAGATAGATAGATATAATCTAAGGATATAATATTATGTACATTGTACAATAGCTAACATTAGCTTGCGTTGCTTCCTCTTCCTTAGTGAAAGTGTTTCATACCTTTTTGCAGAAGTAAATCGGTTTTATAAAAATATGTAAGCATTTTCAGGTAATTTATCCTTAATTTTTATTCATGATGTTGATGTGCCTCTTCGCCTTCTTTGTAACCTTTTCTGTTATTGTATGATTTCATCAAATTAATAACTCACTAAAATTTTTCTTGAAGTGGGTCAACTAATTTAGTACTCTTCAAACTTTAACCTACTAACAACATAGATATATCGGCTAGCATTAAATAGTTCTTGTAATAAAAATTACTTGTTACAAACACATCATATCTGAACAAGGATCTCGTTTTTTTTTTTTTTTTTTTTTTATGACGGACCTATCACTGAAACCCCATATGGGAGGCTTTAATCAGTTAAACCGGGCAGAGTGTGGCGAGCGCTGAAGGCGCTCAGCCTAGGTCCGCCACGCTAGCGGTACTCCGGTGCGGCCGAGGGTGAGGCTTCGCGAAGCGAAGCCTCAGGCTCGCTCGCACCGGGGCCCATACTAGCGGGCGTGATCGGGCCAGTGTGGGGTGCTAAAGGCACCCTACCAAATGGCGAACCCACCAGTGGTGGCGCCGCCGGAACCGGAGATGCCGTGGCATGCCGGATCACGGTCGGGCTCCATTCTGGCGGGCCCGATCTGGGAGGGGGGATCGGACAGCGACCTCAAGGGCGCCTCTGTAGGCTCGGACCTCGGCTTGGGTCGCCGTCCGAGGGGGGGGCAGGTGAGAAGCGGCCAGGCACATGATTGTGTCGGCCGAAATGAAAGGCGGGACCACGCACCCGCCTCCGACGGGTGCGGTGTGAAGAACTACTGTGTTGTGCAGTAATTGAAGTGCTTAAGGCGGTGTTGGCTGTTGTGACATACGCGGTGATCGGATCGTCGGGGTCGTTCAGCACGTGCCTGGGCCGACGGCGTCGGAAGGCGACATCCCTCTGGGGGTTGTACGTGGCGGCTTCCGCTATGAGCGGATTGGGGTGATTCACTGCCTTATCGAAAAAGCGTTGAGAGGCTTCTTTCATATAGAGGGCAATGGATTGGATTTCGAGATCTCGGTGGATATTATTGTTGCGTACGAACCACGGGATACCCGCGGCCCGACGCAAAAAGAGATTTTGAAGTGTTTGAAACTTCTTAAGGAGGGATGGGGCGGCGTGAGCAAACACCGGACTGGCGTAAGTCATCACGGGGCGGATGCAAGTTTTGTAAATTGTCAACTTATTTCTAAGCGACATTTTACTCTTGCGGCCGACTAGGTGGTATAGTCGGTGCGTGTAGAACTTCGCTCGGTTACAGACGCGATTGATGTGACAAGGATCTCGTGAAGGTCGTTTTCTACTGTTAATGGTCATTTTAAGTACCGTGTGATGGATACTTATTCAAAATTCGTTTATTTGGTACCATTCAATCATTTAAACGAAACTAAAAAACAAAAGGAAAATTGAAAAATAAAAACTAAAAAAACAAAACATACAACTAAATAATACTTAGTATTTATCTTATCTGTGGTATAAGGTAGGTACCAAAACGGTCTTCACTCAGTATACATCAATATTATGTTTCGGCAATAAAAATATTCTATTCTTTTCTATATACAAATTAATTCCTATTTCCCTTGGTCACGACATCACGCGTGAACGGCTGGACCGATTTCGCTAATTCTTTTTTTGTTAAGTTTTTCATTGACAGGAGAGGAGACAAACTTCTTAGCGTTCTATGGATTCACCGTGCGGGTGCCGGGTCCATCGTGTGGCAGAAAGAGAAACTCCGAGTAGCTCCCGGGGCTTGTGACACGGGTGTAGGTTTAAGGGGCCCCTTTTCGACGTACACTCACCTTCACTACTCGTGTTTCTCTCCCTGCCCAGCTAAATCTGGTACGAACGTGCTAATGCAGCTTTAGACACTCGCTCTAGTATAGATAGAACTTACTGCAGTTCTGGCCAAGCCAAAGTCTTTCAACAGGTTATAGAAAGATTTTGCTGGTAAACCTCTCGCTCCTTCTTCTACAGCATATAGACTAACTACATAACCGTTTTTCGTTAATTCATTTAGAGGTTCATAATATTTGTTTTCTTTTATTTCGTGGTCTTTAGGCATGTTAGTTTCCCACGGCTCTACAAGTACAATCCGTTTTGTAGCTCTAGAAAAAAGAAAAATGTCCGGTCTGGATGATGAAACACACACTTCCTCTGGAATTTTATAGTGCTTTTCATACGTGTCCATTAAAATAGTCCAGTCAGGTGCTGGTACCCAGGATTGAGTAAGGCTTTTTCTTAGAATTAGCCTTCTTTAATAAAGTTAATTTGTCTTTTGTTTGTGGTCAATCCTTTTTGGGCCCTAGCCACTGAGAGGCTTATAGATTCACCTAGCTTCACGTATGATTTGAAGTACTCTGTCATGGCGATGACATGGGGTCACTACTCATATAAGTGAGTAGTGACCCCAATTCTTGAGCACCTTGCATCTCATCATTTTTTTTATTTTTTTTATTTTTATTGACGGACCTATCACTGAAACCCCATATGGGAGGCTTTAATCAGTTAAACCGGGCAGAGTGTGGCGAGCGCTGAAGGCGCTCAGCCTAGGTCCGCCACGCTAGCGGTACTCCGGTGCGGCCGAGGGTGAGGCTTCGCGAAGCGAAGCCTCAGGCTCGCTCGCACTGGGGCGGAAGGCGACATCCCTCTGGGGGGTGTACGTGTCGGCTTCCGCTATGAGCGGATTGGGGTAATTCACTGCCTTATCGAAAAAGCGTTGAGAGGCTTCTTTCATATAGAGGGCAATGGATTGGATCTCAAGATCTCGGTGGATATTATTGTTGCATACGAACCACGGGATACCCGAGGCCCGACGCAAAAAGAGATTTTGAAGTGTTTGAAACTTCTTAAGGAGGGACGGGGCGGCGTGAGCAAACACCGGACTGGCGTAAGTCATCACGGGGCGGATGCAAGTTTTGTAAATTGTCAACTTATTTCTAAGCGACATTTTACTCTTGCGGCCGACTAGGTGGTATAGTCGGTGCGTGTAGAACTTCGCTCGGTTACAGACGCGATTGATGTGCGATGCGAACGATAGTCGTCGGTCTAAGATGACACCTAAATATTTGACCTGCTTGACCCATGGGATCCGCTGGTCGAATAGGGTGAAATGAGTGGGAACATTAGGGCAGGACGGATTAGGGGAGGGCGCTACGGGGATGTTCCGCCCGAAGTACATCGCTGCACTTTTGTCGGGATTGACTTCAATACGCCATTTTCTAAACCATTCACCCAATTTGGTGACCGCGCGCTGTAGCGCTAGGATCACATATTTTGAGTTTGGACCGGTTTTATAAATGGCGGTATCGTCAGCGAAAAGGGCTAGCTCCGTGTCTGGAGTCTTGGGGATGTCGTTTACGAAAACGGAGAAGAGTAGGGGTGATAGCACAGAGCCCTGTGGGACTCCGGCTCTGATGGGTCGAGGGGAGGAGAGAGTGCCGTCGACTCGGTTTCATCTCATCAATAGGCGTCTTGCTGTACATATCGCCTCTCCACAAGTATAAAACAACATTTTCAGGCTTTTCCCCACCTCACTAAGTTACTCTGGTCAGGGAGGTAACCCTCCTCCCACTTTAACCTCTATAGGGATGATTTAAAGAAGTAAATAAACTAGGATTTGAAGTCCTATCCTGAGACTCAAACTAACCTAACCTAACTCATTCAGTTCAGCGGTTTACACGTGAAAACATCTTTACAGACAGACAAACCTTCGCATTAATAAAATTTGTTTTATTATGTGTCTTTCAAAACCTTTCTAATCTACCAGATCAAACTACGAAATATAGACTGAGAAGTACCTTTATCTGATATTGCAAACAAATGCATATTATGTAGGTATACAGATTTCCCTTGAACTTTTGCGGCTCTGGTGCCTATGGAGAGGGGTACGGATTATTTCAGTATTAAATATCCCGACCCTTGTTCGCTTGAGCTCCATCGAATATTTTTTGTGACCTTCAGGCTCACCCGGCCGGGACCTCAGGACCTCGGCCGAGGGACTGAGCTGTTTGAACGACAGTAGGTATTAATTAGCGCAGGGACACTCGCCCTTAGGGCTAGCGCTTAAGTAGGATAGAAAGGATTTGAGATAATATTCATCTTGCTATGGTATCATTAATTTAGAGAGTAAAAAAACTAATAAAGTAGCTAATCACAAGCATATAAATAATATTAACACGTGTAATAAAGAAGGTTTAGACGGCTCCAAGATTTTAAAGTTCCACAAAAACAAACCAAAGACATAATATCTCACTTGGAACGTAAGACCATGTGGTAAAACATTCAAATGGTCGACGTGAGTGAGACAGCTAAGAAGCGTAATTAATGAGTAATGATCATAAGGTAAAGCCATTCTGAAACAATTAGATTCCATCTTTCTTCGACTCAAAAATTCAAGAGCCTGGGGCCTTATTCAGCTATATCATTTGCAGTTCGATCGTGCTTGAATTGGGCGATTTTGACATTTAGCCCATTCTTCAACTGTCAAAAACCTGCTATTCAATTACGATTGTGATACGATTTGGTTAGCTAAATAAGGGACCAGTTCACTTCGCATCGACAGGTATGTACCTACATACAGGTGCTATAAACATTAACAATATTCGCGAGCATGCAATCCGGTGGGCGAAACTCGTGTTTCAGGCGAAACCAGTCCTCACCGTGTTGGCAATATAAACAAATAGGGTGTGCGTAGTTATAATGCTAGCCAGTTGCGTTGAAACTTGAAGTTGGTCTGGCGTTCCTCACTCGCCAGGAGAGCGCAGTACAAAGATATGTCGTCTATTTATAAACGAGCGCACCAGCGAGCCCGCTTTTGTCGTCGTGCCTCTTGATTTTGAATGTTTGCGTCTACGAGTTCCGTGATCGTTCTCTGATAACTGTACTTGTGACAATTGCTACAATGGCGACTGCTAAAACATTGTTCGGCAAATACACAATTATCTACTTTACTGATATCAGTGTTGTTGCTGCGACTGTGGTTGAAGTCTGATAAGAAACACTCGTGGCAATAATGAGATAAATTATAAGAGATAGTTAAGATAATTTTATCCAATTGTAGTGTCACACTGTTAACACAACGAGTACAACGACATAGGTAGCTTTGTCGATTCTTTGCGTGACTGACTGCGGCTATTATTAGGCAATGCAATTTAACGATATCCATTCTTTTCGTATCTAGAATATTCAAAGAACTAGGTATAGTAGGTAGTTACTACCACGAATACTAATAGAGTTTCTTCGTTAAAAGAGGTTAATTTTAGTCATTAGCCTCAAACAATCAACAATACTCGGCGAGAAGATCAAAGTTCTCCCGATAATGAGGTCGCATTGTTTCTTTATCAAACACTTTCAATGTGATACTACCTACTCGTACTTGAGTTAATACTTGATCAGTTTAGTATAATAACAAAACCTTTACTTTAAACAAAGACAGCTTACCCTATTTTTCAACCATTTACGTTTTTTTTTTTTTAATTTAAGAGGAATCAACTTTGATTTTTATACCCGACAAAAAATTATCGAAATCAGTACTTACACCTAGGTGCCTCGGATATAAACCTACTATTTTTTTATAATTATTAGCCTATTCTTCATTCGCCACTTTCAGCTTACTACATAATGTTCTTGCAGTTTTCAAGATACCTATTATTAAATTAACTTGAAAATAAATACAATAAAGAAAAGAAAGCTGTCTATTAGTACCTAGTCAATTCTGCCTTTTAGCGTTCAGGCTCAGCTCAGGGCATTAGCCTCGGCACAGTTTGAGTCTAAGAAAAAACCGAGATTGAGTAAGTACATAAGTACCTAACGCCCCTTCACCAAAATGGTAAGGAATCCAAAAACGTCTTTAAATTAATAATTGCTAAAGTTCGGGCTAGTCTGGCAAGAGAAGTCTGGCTAGAAGAGTAGATCAGCAGAGAAGAGTGCGTACAGTAGGTACAGCCAGTCGACGGGCTCGGTGCATCGAACGCGGAGAGAGCGGGGTCGATGAACCTAACGCCATGTGCATTCGGTTACGTTCGATTTTGTATCTATAATAATCGCAATTCAGTAGGTATGAATGTTTGCATATTTGAAAAATTGAAGGCAAAATATGTTTTAGCAATATCCCTCATGTAGGGGGTTACAAGATGTTATCTTGTAGGGGCAAGTCACAGTCAAGGGGCTAAACTTGCTCCACGCATTCGTATTCTGATAAGTAATTAAATTTCCAAATTAGCTAGATTGCTCATGTCACTTAATATTTATACCTACATATAAGTAGGTAGGTAATAATGTAAGCAAACCAAAATATTAATAAAAACAACTTGGTCGCCTGTGTACCTAGTACAACAATAATACAGTAGGTACCTATATCGATGTAATAGGTAGGTACATGGCAATAATATATTATTATGATTGCTTCGATTTGCGAATAGAGCCATGCAATTAGAATAAAAAACCTAGGTAGGTATATATAGGTAAATACCTATATTCCAGTTTATTGAAATTCGAACATCATTCTTGTCTGATACATAGGTGCATTACCTGCATTACCTGCCTACCTAGGAACTACTGGACTGGAGTGGAGTGAAATCTGATACAGTCAGGGTTTTGAGTTTTAAGGTCTTTCCGACAATCTGGGCCCGGCTTCGACATCTTTTGTTCCTACTCCACTCTATGAATTTTTTCATATTCAGCTTATACCTACCACACCATAAACTTAAAACATTAAATCTTAAATTTATCTGACGCCTAACGCCGACTGTGGCAGTCGCCGACTTGGATTGGTAAGTAGGTAGGTGTACCTACCTAGGCCTACCTAAAATAGGTTTGGACCTACATAACAGTGCCTGCAATTTTCACTAGCTTAAAACATTTTATTAAAGTTAGTTGGGTCCTACATGATAGGATGATAGAAAGTTGGCTATAAACCTAAAGAAATTTAATGCAAGTATTTATAAATATCTGTGCACATGCAATCAAGAAGTTTATTTTAGTTCATTATGTAGGTACCCACCTATTATCTATTTAATATATTTAACTATGTTACAGCAGGTGCAAATTGCAGCTTGGGCAAAAGCCATGACATTGATACATTCTAAAACTTAAAACAGTAAAATGATGGAGCCAAGCCAAGGCAACATAAAATAAATTACATCTTTCATTCAAGTAGGACGTAGACGTAGGTTCCTTCGATAACGATGTGCTAGCTAACGAATCCGCGTGAAGAATATCTTGGAATTGTGATCAATATGGATAAAAATAAGGCAATTTATGAATTAAACTGTCCACATATTTAAATAATCAAGTGATAAAAAATACCAAGTTCTACCTGAAGTTCCTTATTCTTGTTATCTTTGAGCGATGCTGCTCTGATAACACCAGCTTTCCATCCCCATTCAGAAACTTTATTCACGTTAATTTTCGTAACACCACTCACAGATAGAAATCGTTTGCCAACTAAATCTTCACGGTATTTATATGCCATAACGAACTACACAATCACATAATTCACTTTAAAAACTACACAAACGTCAAGAAACTGCGCTCAATCAAACGCACCACACGACACACTCTCCGTTGAGCGAAGGGAAACTACGTGGAAACAAAAAAAAACTACTCTGTGTAACGTATTTATCATCCAACCATTTCAAACAGTGCATCGGAACAGTACATCGATGTTTAGAAATTGTACATCTTTATTTGGTTTCGTGATAATCAGGTTGTATAATATGCCGTCAAAAAAAATAGTCTTTCATTTCACACATTTGGCTCCTCAAGCATGGCTCTACTATTTTCCCAACTTATAAAAGTGATTGCAAGGCCGTAATATCTACGTCGTAGTATTACCAAAACATGGTAGATGGCGCTGTTTGAGAGTATTGTTTTTAAAGCTAGGATAGACGAGCTGCATTAGTTAAATATCGAAATAATAATCTGTTAGTATTTTATTTTATTTAACACGCCAGCTGAAATGTATCTTAACCTAACTTGGTCAGGTGGTCAACTGTTTTTAAAAATTGGATAATATACATTTAAGAGTCAAAAAAGTGTTCCTACTAAAAGTGCACCCATTTAACATCAGGGTGCACTTTTAGTACAATCTGTATCAATCGAATAGTTACAAAATGACATAGGTACTTACCATACTTGAGGACTATTCTAATGAGGACAGTTTAATGTAATTTTTGTATCGGACTGTGTATCTAGTTCTTATTATATCGACAAAACACTATTTAATGAGCATTTCTTAATTTTGGTAGTCATTCCAAAATTGAAAATACTTTTATCTTGAATAAAACTTTTGACTGTCTTAATTATGTGAGTCTTGAACCCACTTTTGCTTCCGTTGTGTGTTCAAGTCCCACCTAAGACAGTCGAAATTTTAATTTGAAGTTATCATTTCAAAAAAGTTTTAATTTTTGGTAGTAATGGATGAGGGATAATAAACATTGGTGGTACTACCATCATTGCTGTGGTAAACTGGTAACATGTATTTAATGATGGAGATCTTTGCCCTGTAATTGGATGATTATAGGCAGTTGCTTTTCCATTTTATAGATTATTGAAAACCATAAAATAACTTTATCAATAATTACTATTGACTTATTAGATAAATAAGACTGTGTTACATTTATTTCTTGATTCGTTTTCACACGTGGCGTTTATTTATTTCTTGAAAAACGACGCAAAAAAGAGTGTCAGGGCACCCATATACTTAATGATACTATTTCTATGGGGGCCTAGTCTATACCTAAATGTTTTTATTCTCATCTGTAGTTAATGGTGACATTGTGACAGATAGATTACTTTTAAAAACATATTTAAATCTTTAGTAACACCAATTTTATAAATATACTAGCTGACCCAGCAAACGTTGTTTTGCCATAAAAATGATTAAATTACTAAAATAGCTATGAACCATTTGTCACACAAAAAATTTTGTCCAAAAATTTAAAAAAAAATTGGTTGTTTGTAAAGTAGGTTTACGATCGAGATGTTTACGTGATAACGTCTTATTGGTGATATAAGTTTTTGGGAAGTAAGGAATTAA
Organism: Anania crocealis; assembly: GCA_949315895.1. Classification (NCBI taxonomy): domain Eukaryota; kingdom Metazoa; phylum Arthropoda; class Insecta; order Lepidoptera; family Crambidae; genus Anania; species Anania crocealis. Next base: position 7,106,354 of record OX438862.1, read on the forward strand.
TGAAGATAACAATTTTTTCAAATTTTAAATTACATCTTAATCATTCAACGAAAACTTAACCGCACGAGAAAATCTCCATTCCGTTCCGTTTGTATGCCGCTAGAGTGAGAGAGACGGAAGATCGGTCCACTCACTCGAACGCTATGCCAGATTCCGCTCGTGAGGATTCCGCGTGACAAGTTTCACGGAATGACTGGCAGCGCTCGAGATGAGACGGGAGATCGGTCCGTCTCTCTCTCTCGTTATACCTGCGATCGCGCTCGTGAGGTTTTGGTGTGACACAAGTTTCTGAACATGTCACCCGACTAAAACGATTTTAAAGACGTTATCACGTCAAAAAATGTTAAGGGTGGACAACCCTTATCACTAAGAGGTATGAAAAATAGATGCTGGCCGATTCTCAGACCTACTCAATATGCTCACAAAATTTCATGAGAATCGGTTAAGCCGTTTCGGAGGAGCACGGGAACGAACATTGTGACACGAGAATTTTATATATAAGACTAGCGGACCCGACAGACGTTGTCCTGTCTTAACTATGAATATTAATTACGAAATGGTATATTAAAAGAAAGTTTCCAATGTTTTTTATTATTATTATGATTTAAGATACACATATTTTTTTGGCGGGTATATAAATCATAGTTTTCTTGGTATTCCGACACGGGAACAGGCGACAGACATTACTGGCCATGTGCAAAATTCAGTTTTTTTACCCTTTTACTATTTGAAGATATTTTCAGCACGCATTCTGTTAATGTTATGTCAAACGCCATAAATTTAAAAAGTTTAAATTGTCAAAGCGCTAAGGTTACATTACAAATAATTTAGTATGGTGATTAAGTTTTGTTCAATTTTCTAATTTTCCACGCAATTTTCTTAAATTTTTCTTTCATAAGAACATTCTCCTGACAATAACAAACAAAACAAAAAAAAAAATTGCGAAATCGGTCCAGCCGTTCACGCGTGATGCGATGACCAAGGGAAATAGGGATTCATTTTTATATTTATAGATTTAATTTGACAGTTAAAAAGTATTGGAGCTTTTTACACATTTTACAATCTTACAATACCTACTGATGTGTTTTTCATAACGTGTAGATATGACTTTATTTAGTTTTAAAATTACAATAGAGATGACGCCACTCGTAGACATATTGATTGGATGTGTAGGTCACGTGATCAAAACATCACTAAATTTCAACATGGCGGACTAGACTTTTGCCTGGACAGTTGTGTTTTGTCATGTTTACGTTTGTGATTGTTTTTTAAAGTGATTTTTCTTATGTGAACCATTTTAATATGATATCAGCTATAATTTCCCGACTGGTAATGTAAGTATTCATTTTATATATTTTAAATACTTAAATTTACAGTTTATCATTGTGATGTGACGTATCAATCAATTTATTTTTACATCAGCCCTTTGTTCTTTAATTTAGGATGAGCGTTGTATGTTCAATAAAGTATGTAGGGTTGTTTTATAAAATAATCCTAAGGGTACCTAATACTGGATGGAGTTCTATGTGCGTGGGATAGACATTGAGAACCTTTAATGTGCCGATTGATAAACTTCAACATTTGCCCTGTAACAATCCATAAAAATTGGGAGAATAATTTTACATGTGTAACTATTTATTATTCTTGGCTATTTTAGTTTAATTCATTTTAAAAGAAGTTTATTTTTAATAATTTGTTTTATGTTAATGTACCTTCTTACCTAAGCTTCTTTTTTTTATTTTTTTATTTAATAAGAACAACCAACAAATCTTACACTAATATTACAATCAAGACTAACATTAAATATTATATAGCTAAGTGCAGATTCAGTTACAGGCTGCTACGGCTTGCAAATATGAGAGTTATTTAATAAATTAATTAATTTATACTTACGTTATTTCTAAACAATGACCAAAATTATGAGCCGAGTTCCGCGTGCAATATATATTTTTTGAAGTTAAGAAGACTGTTATTAAATATGTCTATGGCAATTTTCTTTTGTAGCACATTATATTGCCGTTGAAGCCTGTTTATAACTGAGTAGTGGCCAAGAGCGCCTCTGGCTCCCTCGGCAGCAAATGGTATATATTTACCTTGTCTCGGGATTTTAAAAGGTATATTAAAGTTAAGCTGTTCCAAGAGACCAGGGCTGTCCAGACCACCTCTCACAATATTAAATAAAAACATTTGATCCAACATGAATCTTCTATGTTTTAGGCTAAGAATTTTAAATCTTGAAAGCCTGTCAGCGAATATGTATAAGAATTTCCAAGGAATTTAGCCCCTTGTCTAAATACCTGAATCAGATGTCTTAGACACATTGGAACCAGCTATATACAAAATTCCCCTAGGTCCAAAATTTTGATATCAGTATTTTGTAAATTTTCATTTTCATAATTTATAAGAAACAATTTTTTTTTTAAATGAAGATTAAATACCTATTTCTGACTTCGCCATAGTACCTATTTACATGCAGGAAATGACAGCTTTCATTAGTTCTCTACTGTAGGCTCTATCAAAAAGTATTTTTCCTGCTTTAATCCTTCGATCGTGGATCGTGAGTTATTCCAGACACAATTGAAATCAATTGTTATCGTGGCACCCGGGTGCCTCGTGGGGTTCAAAGTATTAAGATTGATGTAACAAAAGTTTAGATTGATGTAATAAATTAATAATGGAGTAATAATAATAAAAATACTTCTTAGGTTCTAACTGTCATAAAATTTCATGATTAAAGCAGACTTGATTGTCCAAACATCTAATAAGCAAACTTGCCTAATCTTCCAAAATCTAAGCTTATGTGTCTGTCTAGTATGATCAGGTGCTATTGTTGCACAGATAAATTAAAAACCCATCAAAGCAGGGTATTAAATCCATTTGCTTATTAATATGTAGGTATGAACCGCCTGTCGACCTGATAACAATAAAACTTCTATTGTGTCTAGCGTTGTGTCCCCGAATGTGTTAATAATGATGGATTTCATCATTTGCAACTTAAAAACTTAAGTAAACGTACTTTAAAATGTAATGTGTTATATGTCCATGTATAACTAAATTTTAAAAATGTTGTATTTTTTTTGTTTCCATCAACTATTTAATTATTACAAGTGGTTAGCAGTGTTAAATGCTTTGGTTGAGTTTTATTGAGATCACTGGCGATCTTCCAATATGTAACGCGATTTTAGTATGTGACTGTTAGAATTTTGGCAGCATAGATGTTTATTAGGGTTTCATATTTGTATTTTCACCTTCAGACGTTGACCAGACTTGTTAGTGGACAGTATTGTTCTTGAATTGTTTGTGAAGGTTGACCAAGAAATAATAAGAAATCGCAAGTTTTTTTTATTGTCTACTATTGAAATACATTAATAGATCCACACAGATCAAGTGAGCACTGTTATTGAATCAGATCTGAAGACTGAAACTACGTTTGAAAGCAATTTAAACAAGTAGTGCTGCACACAAAGCTTTGGATTGGTTGCCATTTTGAAATTCGTCATCAGGGTATCCCTATACTGCCGGGTGCTATTTTGGGTGCAGAACTCGGCCGTTCGCCTCTGGGCTGCAACTTAAGCTTTAGTCTGTGGCGCTCCCGGCTTGCGCCCGCGTCGACTCTATGCAACAAAAGTGAAGTGCGTTGACACCTAACTGTAGAGTGATTCATATCGGTGTTCGGTCTTCGATTTATTCGTAATATTGTCTGTTCCGAGTGTGCTCAATCTTTTCGTGGTGCTTGTAGTCTGTAGGTCGTACACCTTGACTCAGACATTATGGTCTTATTTAGTTCGCTTGTCTTGCCTTTTTAGGTGAGACCTCGGCGGAATTACATGTACCTTTACCCAGTTTTTTTCTGGTGACGTATATTTTCGTGTTTAAATGTCTTCGCGCACGAAAATTGAAGTCAGAATAACGATATATTACGAGGATCATGTAGTGGTTATTTATATTTAGGGTTGGTTAAGCTACATTTTATTTGTCCTTTACTTTTAATTCATTTTATTAATATTTAATGCTTTGAATATGTAATATATTGGCTATGATTAAATATTTATTTTATTTTATACACCTTTCATTTTTCATAGAACATACAAATCAAATAGACTATTGTCTCTTTTAATGGAAATAAATATTCACCGTTATTAAAGCGAAATATCCAAAAACCGAAATAAGCGTTAGTGTACTTATGACTCATAGGTTAAAGTTATGAAAACGATGGTAGAACTGCCGTTTCAATTTAGGTTAGTTCCCTAAAATAACCATGGCATAATTACCCAAATTTTAATAAACGAAACACAAGTAATGCGTTTATTGCTCCAATTATTATCATCCTTTCCGTGTCTTTGACTGATGAGGAGTTTGCCGAGAGATGGTTTGGTATATATTTTTTTACTTTTATAAAACTTATTTCCCTGATTGCACAATGGGGTGCGTAAAGTGACACTGACAAAGATAAATATAAGCAGACTTAAAATTTGTCTTGATAGTCTAGTAGCAGATTTATTTGCCTTAGCTAGTGTTGTTCTACGCGTCTTATCAGAAAAAAATATTTGAAATTATAATGGGCTATAGTACCTATAGCAATAGGTCTTGACCGTATCTTTAATGCTCAGAAAGCTCGTGTTAGCTCAATAATACACATAGAATTGGAGGCATCTATTTAGTATTGCATGATTTCTAATTTATAACAATGCAATATAATATTTTATGTAAGTACCTACTTGAAGCATAGCAAAACTGTGCAAATAAGCTTTTGTATTGATGATGATATGTATACTGGTACCCTCTAGCGCAGTATGAATAACAGTGGTAGAGTAATTCAAAGTCTTGCCTCTTGTACCGTATTAAAATTAACCCTGGCCCGGCTTGCTTGCTCACGTGGGCCGATCTTGTGCTCTCATTAACAACATACTTATAGTTTAAAAAAAAATTATTCCGACTGCGAAAATGCAGTGATTTCAAATTCATCAATCACTGTATTATTTAAACATTTTTGTACTCAGAACTTTCATTGAATACCCCAGTCGTTATGACTGCAAACTTTTTCAAAGTACGTACCCCAATATGTTGTAGCATTCGCCATGTCTAACTTTTTTTTGCCTATTTTATCCGGACTATGATAAGGAAGTTTAGCCGCAAATGTAGAACCGACATAAATACCCACGTACATAATTATAATAGACAGCTAAAATCATACCCCTTCCTGTGGCTTTGCCGTAGTCGGGTAAAATTAAGAGCTCTGTTTTTCGTTCAATGTCGAGCTCCAAACCTAATGCTCACTGGGACTACCAAAAACGGTCCATTTCGTATAGGGAACTAAAAACCTCTCTCAAGAACTTCTAGACAATGCATCGATCGTCACTTGTAAATTTAATCTTGCACTTAATCCCTCGATCGTGAGTTATTCCAGACACAATTGAAATCAATTGTTATCGTAGCACCCGAGTGCCTCCTGGAGGTTGAGGGATTAAATATTAAAGAACACTCCTACCCAGGCCTGAACACTGCATATTTCGTGTTACCTAGCAAAACCTTAAACAATTTGCAAAAGTAGCCACAGCTAACGGGATACGAAATAAGTGTATTTTTTAAAATTATGGTTTGGTCACTCATGTAACGCATTTTAGTAAAGTCTTGGGTGGGGCTCTTCGCCCCTTTCGTGCGATTAAAGATGCCGGGTTTTGATTCTTGTTCTAAACTTCTGTAGGTTCTACAGCTCTTAACTTTTCCTGGGCCACGACACTCGGCGACACTGTTCGTCCGTACCGAGACTAAACATTTTGAACCGCCCGCCACAAAAATAAATCAACCGAATGCCATAGTAGTTAGGTATAACTATTTAGTAGACAAACCGACCATATTTCTGTCTGTCACTCACGCTACACTGGCTGTTACATCGACCCTGAAAGATGAGCGGTGTTACGATGCGCACACGCCAATACAAATGGTACTCGCGCTTACTGTTGTGGTTGGTTTTAAACCGGATGCATTGTAGTTATATGCGTGCTGTATAAAACTGAGAGAGCTATGTATTTTTTAGTAGATCAGTAGTTGGTTATTAAAAAAAAACATTGGCGTCATTGATGAGTACGTTTTATTTATTTTATCACAACAACGTCAAACAATACATTCAAACAGCAAATCAGTTAAAGGGAAATGTCTACAACTCTTCTGTGGTGATGTGGTCAAAACAAGTCATAAATAAATATTGTTGCTCAAGAAAAAGTTAACACTACGAGGATCAGTTCAAGAGTTCAATTTAAGTAATAAGAACTATGACAGAGAATATTATTATACTTATGAAGGTTCTTCTTTCTTTACATTACACTAGCAAAACGAGTACACATTGTTGCATTTAACAAAGGATGCACAAGCCCGAAGCAACCGAACCGAAGGTTCTTGACCTATATGCTATGCGTCCGTGGCGGAGGAGCTACTATATTTTTGTCATTGGAACATGTTTTGAAACTTGAAATCCCTGATAAAATGATTCTGAACCATAGATTTCCCATAAAATTGATCAATAGCAGGGCTGGAGTTGCCTTTGCGTAAGTTTTCCAAACGAAGGAGTAACAACCGTATAACAATTCTATTTTAAGTGCTATAATGATGAAACAAACCACATTGTCTTTTGCCACAAAAGCTTTAAATTGCTGCTATTATGTCCTCATTACGTCGCGACGTATGAAATTACTTATTTGAATCCTTAGTGTATAGACACAAGGACCTTGCTTGACATAATAATGCTTAAAACATAATTCTTTACCATTAGATTAATAAAGCTTTACGCTGCAAATTTTCTTTCCTATTTAATTTTCTAGAAATCGCTTATTAGAAATTATTTTAACCTTTACTCCTGCTTTTATGCTAGGTAGCGATTTAGAAATCAATAGACTGTAATTCATATTATGTTGGCATGCTTCACGCCTCAGTTAGCTGGAAACTTACCTAATTCGTGCTAGCTAACTAGGTTTTGGTTGCACGAGCACTTCCGATTTATTATCATATCGTATAATATTTTTTAATATACGTATTCCTACAATTTAACCAACGCGCAACGCCAGAATATGTTTTCTTATGACAAGAAACAAAAATTTCATTCAAATGACGATCTTTTTACATTACATCACATTACATTGCATTGACCGACTATTGGAAAGATATTAAAAAAAAGGGAGATACCTAGGTAATTACCAGAAACGAACTACTTTTTTTTACAGTTTTTGTTATTTTCGTAAATAATGTTTTGTCAAATAATACGAAAATATTTATTGCGCATCGCAAACTTTGGTGAATTTTAATAGAAATTAAATGCACCTACCTACTTTGATATATCTGGTCACGATTGACGTATTTGGAGCAAATATTATACGGCTAGCGGCTCACGCCTATTTATTTTAGTCTATAGGGAGTTGTGAAATCGGTTTTAAAAACACTCTGGTTGGCCATGCGTGCGCGGCGCTATTCATTTGACGTTCCCAATCCAGCATTTTTACTGCTTTGCTTTCACATCACGATAATGTAATGAATTTGACTGTGTACGATATAAAATTAATGAGGCAACGTGATGATTAATTTGTTCACATTTTTTGTATTCTATTTTTTATTTTATTCAAGAAGTCTGTTTTTATCGCCAAGCTTGAATTAATTGGTCAGTTATTGATTTCTGATTGTAGTGGTACTTTAAAATAGTATGATGTGTTTTAATATAAAAAATCGTCAAGTTCTTATTAGAGTTCCTCCAAGTTTCGCAACAAAACATATTCTATGTCCAGTATCTCCGTGGACCCATCTGTCTTTATACCAAAATTTATAAAAAAAATTCAACTTCGATGAAGTAAGGCTTCATGACGATGATATTTTTTTTTTAATGCGGTCAGATGTGTGGGATTGTAGTAGATTGACTGAATGAGATCACCACGAATAAAGAAGAACATTCAGGCTCCATTCAGTTTTGGGCATTTCTTCAAAGTATGGCCAACAAAAAAAAAACGTATGCTTAGAACTAGTCATTTGGCACAAATACAAGAACCAGGTAGGTAACCTTTAATAATAAGGAATCTATTAGATGTGAATCTTTGTAACTGTGAGCACACTGCTGATTGTTCTTACCTAAACATAGATATAAGTTTCATTGTGCAGTTGGCACGTAATTGACTTGTTTATTTATAACGACATCCAGTATGAGTCCAGGCAGCTGGACTTGCCACAGTCAACTCAATTGGCGACAAGGAGCGGTAGACTATTCTAAATTGATAATGGCATAAACGCCGCTGTCTGCCATTTATTATTCATCATACGCTGTATACGCTTGCATTACTTGTATCCGTCGTGTGCGTACCTACTTATCAAGTAAAATCCTTAATTACTTTAGATCCAGTTTCGCCTTAAAAAAGACATTTTCGAGGTTGCAGCACTATCGCTCTTAGGTTTGACCGCCCTATTCCGCATTTAGTGATAACTCGTTAAATTGTCACGCACTCTTGCACATTACCGGAGCGTGAACAAGTTGGATAAAATAGACAGGGTAAATAATACACTACCTGTGTGCTTACGTTATTCCAGTAAATAAATGCGTTCACAACAGTAATAATGTTACGCAGGTAGACCAGAAACAACTCAGATAGAAACAATATTTTGATTTTTTTGTAACTTAACTCAATATTTTGTTTTGTGACGTTCAAGTTCTACTGAATGGTAATTGCAAGTAGCGAACCTACTTATGCATCGAATTCTAGGAAAGAATAGGTACGGCCGTTTTTCCATACAAACGTAGTCCCCTGTTTCCGCCCTGGATAATGCCAGTAGAGCAATAATTTTTATTATAAAAATCTACGGCCAAAGTATTTAAATCGGTCTAGTTTTGGAAAAGTAATCGGAAAAGTAATAAAACGTTGATTTGGTGTGCTTTTAGTAGGTATTTTCGGTCCAAGAAGCAGTTTTCTCTATCGCACTCTGCGGTGAATGCGTTTGGCACTGCGCGACAGCTATAGATTTTACAAATACCTATTTTTCAATTCTCTCGCCCGTAGTGTTTCCTCTTAAGTTCTTAGATTGTTATGCGACAAATCAAATCAAGCGGCGACAAAGACAACGAAGAAAGGTATCGTCAATGTTAGGCCAAATGTACTGTATTAAGCTTATTATCAGTCAGTTATTGAAGGCATTGTACCATTATTTATCCCGTTATAATGCATGTTGACGGGGACAGATTTTAAACTCAGTCCTTAATGTACAACAAGCGTGTGCGCATCTATTTCAGGCAACATCAATCAGTGCACTCGGACAGGCATTATTAGCATAGCATGTGGTGCACACACATATGCTGTTAGCAAGCAATGTTGCTGTTATTTCGTATCCATGGAGTCAGGTCGCGCGCGTTACCGTGACGACAGCCACCGTCTGCCGACGTTGAGTCTCGGACTGTCCAGCGTCCGTCTCATTGTCAACCAGATCGAGGCTGAATGCGCTCGTGTCGTTGCTACAGACGTTTTCCAAAGCAGCCGTGAACTTGTCAAGTACGACCAAAACATCGATGAAGGCTACGACGACTACGATTTCCCTCTCGAACCATCGACGGGTCGAGTCTTTGCTCGTATCGCAGTAAATCTTGGAAACGGCCTAAGCAGATGCATACCTAGTGTCACGTTGGGCAATTTCGGTCTCCTGGCCGTGGCGATTGGACTCTTCGCTCCGAACATGATCTCTTATTTGGTCGTATATCCATTTTGCAGATTGGTATTCGGGACACTCTACCCGGCTTATGCTTCATATAAAGCTGTGCGGACGAAGAACTTGAAAGAATACGTAAGTTGTTTTAATTTATTTGTAGTAATTTATTCTACTCGGTTAATGAATATCGCTTTTCAATAGACCTTTTTTTGGACTGGCATATAAATGTTAAAGAAAGAATTGCGTAGAACTAGGTTTAAGTGCATTTTTCCACTTGCCGGCGTCTGCATACATTTTGTGTGGTCGTTGCCATTGCCGTGCCATCTTGTAGAATGGCGCCCAATGTTTGACTCTGACTTGTAATATAATAATTACGTTATACCTTCCTAGCCAGTAGGTACAAACGCTTTTATAATGTTAGCCCCGGTCTTAGCTTGTTTGCTTGTCGATCAGCTGCGACCTTGTCACGGTGCGTGCTTATACCACTCAAACCAAGTATTGCTCGAAACGCTTCAGTTCTTGTGGTGTCCTTTACCTTGTTCCTCGCTTCCTACACTTAATTACTAAAGCGTGATATAGCTCACGTTTAATTCAGCTGGTCTAATTTTTGTGAAATTACCGAATCTCGGTTTCAATGTAGTGTTTATTCTATTAAAGTTGTTTACATTCTGTAAAACTCATAATTTTCCTGTTATAATATTATAAATAACTAAGTACATACAATTTTTGTATAATACATCGCCTTTAACAAAATAGCACCACTGTTTCTAGACTATAAGACTACTGTCGTAAAAAGGTTTCCAGCAGCATCTTATCTCCACCTTTGGCCAAACTGCGATTGCTAACCTGCTTGTTAGGCATGGATTACGGCAAAACCCTCCTTTTAGAGAGCAAACACATTTATTCAGCAAAATTATTAACATTAGCCTGTAACCTTCTTTCGCAAGATTGAAGTCGTAAAATCAAATCACGTCAGAGGCTTGTGATACGCGGCCTGGGAATCTATGACATCAAATTATATTTAAAAGATGACGAATATTAAAAGACGAAGTAGTTAAATGATGTGCTAATGATCAAGACAGATTATGGAATGGGGTTTATTAATAATTGCAGGTAAAATGGATGATGTACTGGATAGTGTTCGCTCTGTTTACTTGCACGGAGACGTTTACGGACGTATTCCTTTCATGGTTCCCGTTCTACTACGAGGTGAAGATAGTGCTAGTGCTGTGGCTGCTGTCTCCGGCTACCAAGGGTTCCTCCATACTGTACAGAAAGTTTGTTCATCCAGCGCTTTGCAGGAGGGAACAGGTACGAGATGTATTCCAGTAATCACAATATACTATATTGCATTTTATTGAATTTGAGATACGTAAAGGTTAGGCTGTATCCAGCGTTCTACAGACGAACAGGATTAATTAATTAGTTAAACCAAAACTTTACTGCTAGATACCTGATCTCTTTTAAATGAGTGTAACGTGTACTTTTTGGTTTCTAGAACACAATGACTATTACTGAACACACGTTATCTTGAGAGTGGCCATTACAGCCTACATGTTGTAACAAATGCTTTATGTACTGCTCTTTCTAGTTGACGAAATGGTTCCAAAGAAATATTATTTACATATAAGTAAATAGATAAAAATATCTTATCTATAAGTAATCTATAAAATCATTTTTATGTAAATTGCTCCTTGCTGCGAGCGACTTCGTATGCGTGGAATTTTAAATTTAATACAATCCTACACCTTTTATTTTGCCCGAATACAAGGTAGCTTAACTGCTATTCCAGCTTATAATTAATCAATCTCCATGATAAACTTTGTCCAGATACCTTAAGCCATTCTGACGTAATTGTCCATCCCTGTGTCGTGTGCCAGCACATTAAAAGAATAGCACCATCCATTCTCTTCTTTTAGTTGTTGTAAGAGGCTACTAAAGGAGTACGGTCAGAGGGAGACGATTATGGAAAGGCTTTAGTCCAGCAATGGACTGATATAGGCTGGTCCAAATTTTTGTCTTTATATTAATTATGTAGTAAGATTTACGAAGGTATTAATGTTTTCAGGAAATAGATGAGTACATTGCGAAAGCCAAAGATCAGGGTTACCACACGGTGCTCAACCTGGGCACCAAAGGCGTTAACTATGCCACTACCGTTATAATGCAGACTGCCATTAAGGTATGTTAATATATTTGTTTTGTAAACGCATGCTTATTAAACTATCTTAATCTGAACCCAAACAAGATCTGCGACTATAAAATTACATTGTAATGCAGCAGTTCCATTTGTTTGTTTATAATCCATCTGGTCAAAGATATGCACAATTATTCGTTACAAGCTGATGAATGATAAATTCCAATCAATATGATGATAACATTCTGTACTAAAAAACGAAGACGCAATATTAAAATCATACGGCGTAGTTTTTGACATCGCGTTACGTTACGTCACGAGGTTTTCTACCACCGTTGATCTTTTTTGGGTTAAACCAAATGGTTCTTAGGGTATTGGTGAACTTTAACCCTTAACAGAACAATACAAGAGTTCTAGAAAAAGTTTGGTAGATATTTTAAATGTTGTTTTCTTACAATTTTAGTTGTGAATTTTAAAAGTTAAACAATGGTGTGGCATGCCTGATCATACGACACGTTATGTAAATAACACAACCGTCGAAAGTAGCAAATATTGGCTTACACGTTTAGTGCTATGTTTTGCACAGCTTCATCATAAAACCATGTTTTACTTATCTAAGTTTGAATCTTCAAACAAAACGACATCTAACGACACAGTCAGTCATCACGCATGGCCACATCATTCCTTTTTATTATTACCCACACTAGTCAATGTTTTTGATACACCATTGCCGCTTAATTTAATTTTTCTTTTAATTTTATTAACACGCTTTTTTAATTTCTCCCCCTTCCTACCTATCGTTCCTAAATGACCTTTCCGTCGCTGCTTCATGCAGAACTTCAATTTGCCGAGTCCTGACCAAGATAATGAAGGAAGAAACAGGAAAGCGATAAGGGCTCGCGACGTCACCGACGGTTACCAAGACGCGTATGAAGATATGGAATATCAGCGCTCCGATGACGCTAATTTGCCAGGAATAGTAGAAATTGTGGAGCTGGATAGCGATGATACTAATCGAGATTTTCTCGTTGGCGATGGTGACACGAACGATCCAGATTACGAACCGGACTTCAGTGCCGCTAGAAGTCGGGGCAATGTAGTTCGAAAACGCAAAGTCGCAAAAGAGAAAAGGCCTAGGAGTAAATCCCGGGGCCGCAGAACTAGAAGCCAGGCTGCTGCAGAGAACGAATTGACTGTCGATTGACCGCAGCAACTGTCCGAACGAACGCAACTGTGATTCCTAAATAACTTTTAGACAATGTTTAGGTTAATCTATAGCTTTTAATGTAACTTAAAAATGCACTTATGTTATCCATCATAATACCGTTTGGTTATTTTGTAAATGTTTAATATGCAATGTTGGGCACTTTAAAACAATGATCTCTTTTTGATCATTTATAAAAATGTTAAGCCCATTTTATTTAACCAACTGTCTTTTGATAAATTAACAAAGATTGTGAAATTTTAGTTTTTATGTATTTTTTCTTTGGTCCAAAAATACGCACAATCACATTCTTATAAGTATAGGTTATTGTATATTTTCTACAATGCATGACGTCATAGACTACTTAAATCATTATGTGTGCGGCATGTAATCTGAGAACACCAAATTGTATGAACGTCACTTAGTTATAGAATGTGTGACTGATTTAGTTTTTAAAATTTGATATCTTTAAAATTAAAGTCATAAACTCTAAAATGTAAATTTCATTTAACTATTAAAACGCTTACGCAAGTATTTTTCAAACGAAAGTACAGAATAAAAAATAAATTTGATGTTTTACTGCATGCGCTTGCACAAAGCTTGATTTAGGCACCAGGCGAGCAATACGACAGATATTGTGTAAGTATTAGTTTGTATTTTGTAACATTTTAAAAACAATAACAGAGTAATCTAATTTTTATTTTCCTTCTATGTTCTGATATTTTTACTTTCTAGAATGAGCTGTGAAATAAATTGTTATTGAGTAAATTATTTTAAATCACTGTTGTTCATTTAAACTTATCTATCTCAGATAAGTTTCCGTAACTATGACATTATTTACAATCAATCTTAAATGGCTATAATTCTGTAAACCAATTATAACTATAATTTAAAATTCTTACTATCATTCCGTATTATCCAACACTCGATTCGTTTTGTAAATATTATTGGTGATTCGTTAGGGAGGCGGAGGTCTAGTCCAACAACTGCGCAAGAGCTACAGTTTATCCGATTTGAGCGAGTGCGAGACTCGCGAGGAGCGCGGCAGCGACGAGGCAGACGACGTCCTGACCGAGCCGAGGCTTATCCGCCGAGGAACTAAGAGGTATATACGCTACAATTGATTCTAGTGCTATAATAGAAGGCTACTTGACTCACATCAAATTTGACGCAATAAATGAATAGGTTCTGTAGTATTTCATTTAAGAAAGCAATATTTATTGATATCAGTTAACAAAAGTGCCAGGTATGTAGTACTGTATTTTCAAACCCTGAAAACGCTGTCGGTCATGTTATGACTTCATCGCGGATCTGAACGAACAAATTTCGTTATGTTGTCTATACTTTGAAATTGTCATTTTTGAAATAAGTGACTGAGAAAGTGCAGTGATTGAGGTTTCATATTTGTTATAACCCTAATCCGAGTTTGATTTATACTTCATCTTTTTATTGAAATGAGCAAACATGATGCTGGATTCGGAAACCCAGATAATACAAATTTGAATGTTGGATAAATGTCAAATGTTGGTTTTGCCCCATATGTCGTCACAGAACAGACAATCTGTATACATAGAAAGCAGGGGACTACTCAATATTGGTTGATCTATGACTATTACTATAGGGAAAGAAATATACTGGAGTTCCAATCTTCATAGTAAAGATTATCCTTTGGAAGAAAGCTAAAATTCCGTATTAAGCCTAGATGGCGTTACTGTGCGCTCGTGTTAAATAGAAAGAGACAGGAAATCTTTCTCTATTTCGGCTGTTTGTAGACTTCTGCTATTTCCGCTTTTGCTCGTTAGATAAACATCTTAATATAAAAGATGGCGCTATACGGAAATGTAGTATGACAATGATTAGAAAAAGGGAATTATAAAACAATGGAATAAAAAATAACATAACGAGTCATACTTCGGAACTACATACTAAATCGGAAAAATCGAATCTGAATATTGAAGTTGCCCTCTCTGTATTTCTAGTCGCTCACTAATGTAGGCGCACGGATAGAATTTTAATATCTGGAATGGATAAATAAATCGCAACCCACTTTTTGTAAGCTCGTTCTGGAGGATTTGATTAATTAGCATAGGAAAATACTTAGTCAATATTCGTCGTTAGTTTAGTTAATTTTTTGCTTACTTAAATTAATACTGCTCTTAAGCAGTATGAGCAATACGAAAATACGAAATACGAATATACTAATTTTTCACATGGACAGTAATTTATGTACCGTGTCGGAATACCAACAAAACTATTTATATGGCCAGATAAAAAAAGAATGTTGTGTATTGGCTATTGTATATTGACCCTTTTGTCTCATTGGCTATTAGCTTATTTGTGATTTCTTGCTGCTTAGCTTAAGTTACCTAATTGTAATTATGCTGTTGAGACAAATAAAATGTTTTATTTATTATTTATTTATTTATATCATAAAGCATAATAATAATAAAAAAAACGTAACATTTTTTTTTATTAAACCATTTCGTAATCAATATTCATAGTTAAGACAGAACAACGTCTGTCGGGTCCGCTAGTTGTTAGATAAAAATAGATTCTCCATTTTATTTTTCTGTCCGTAGGTCGTGAGTTCGAATCTTAGCACGTACTTCTATTTTTTACGTTTGGCATTTTTGTAACGATTTATGAAGAAATAAAAACAAATAAAGCATTTTTTTAGAGTTAAAATAGAAAATAGAAATACTACTAAGTAATTTGCTTTAGATTTTTCTTGGCCTTTACATTAAAAGTTAAATGCTAATAAAGCGCCATCTTACGGCACGTTAATATCATGGTCAAAGAATAGCCACACTGTGCTTGCAAATGGTTCTCCTAATGTAACCTTGGTTTGGACCAATTGGATTGTATTTACCTTGGTCTATGATTTTATTCAAATCGAGACTCCTAATCTGTCGTAATATTTTGAAAAGAATTCGGGAGGACGTTTCTTGACTAGCGATTGGAACTCTAGTATATTTCTTTCCCTATACTATTACTAAGAATATGCTAGTCATTTGGACGATTTTAATACTATTGGCTCAAAGGAAAGACTTGACTAATTATTAAAAATATATACTAATTAAACTATATTTATAAAAGAAAGTCGTGTCAGTTAACACAACTTATAAGTCGAGAACGGCTGGACCTATTTTTATAATTTTGGTGTTATTGGATTTGTCTTGGTCAGGAATTAAGTTCATGTCATGCGTTCGCCAATGTTTTTGTCGATTAGTTAAAAAAAACACTTGATCAATACTGTCTTACATTTATTTAGTAATTTTATACTGTTTGTTGTCGAGTAAATGTTTGAAATTACTGCCATCTCAGTAAAAATTGTCCTTGTTTTTTTTTACTTTTACATTCTATTCAGCTTGACCGCCGAGGAACTAAGTAATGAAACGTTCACTTTTCGTCAGAATAGAGCGTTTGCTTCTTCTCCTCTAATAAAGGTACCTTTACAGTTTTGTATCGTATCTATTTCAGTGGGTATAGTACTCGCCGCAGCGCGTCAGAGTCGAACAACCGTGCGCCTATGTACTTTCCGGAAGTGGACGTGGACGTGCGAACCTCGCGGGCTAGGACTGATGAGCCTGATTTTAGGTAGGTATATGATATAAAAGAATCACTTGGTTGACTGACTTATATTATTTTTATCTTCATCATTATCATCATCACAATCATGCGATATCCACTGCTGGATATAGGCCTCTCCTAAAGGATCGGTGCCGCGCCACCGGTACAGATTGTCGTACGGTGCTCGATCTATATTTCAGAGCCTTTGTTTATGATTATCAGAAAATCTTACAAATCGATTTGGGCATCGATTATATCCCACAAAATATCGTTGTTTACGGGAGCATCTATCCTGCAGCCTTTTTCTTCTGACTGATTATTGCTATTTTTATGTTTAACTAGCTTTTCCGTACGTGATCTTATTGCATACTCTTACTAAAATCAGATTAATGGTTTAAGAGAGCTTAGAGGAAAAACATTCATACATTTTTATTTAGTCTCCACGTGATTTCTGCAATAATACGTGCGTTTGCAAAGATAATCTTGGATCGACTTTGTTTAACGTTAATAGGATTATAATTACTAATACATTCGAATCAGGAAGCCGATATAACTAATTCTACAGTCCATATTCATACCTCATGGAAACGGGACAAAGCTTACAGATGTTAACAAAGCCGTGTGTTTCCAGCCACATTAAGTCGAGCGAGGACATCAGTTCCGGGTACTCTAGCGCAGACAACTCTGCGTCCCTCTCCCGCACCGCATCGCTCGGCGCCGCCGCTCGCCGCGGCCGACCCGCTCGCGCCGCCGTCACGCCCATCAAGCGCCCGCAGGCCGCCGAGGTCTGGTAACGCTCCTATACGGCCATAAAACTGCGCTGGTGCCCCTCATGCCTCTATACATTAACAAGGTCATATTCGGGACTACGTGCTACTCTCGCTATAAACGTCCATCAGTCCCGCACGAGCCGCTCTCATCCCCACAGGCCGCCGAAGTCTGGTAACGCACCTATACGACTATAAAACTGCGCTGGTATCCTTCATGCCTCCATACAATAACAAGATCATATTCGTGACTACGTGTTACTGTTGTGATCTGCGTCCGTCAGTACCGCAGGCCGCCGAGGTCTGGTAACGCTCCTATACGGCCATAAAACTGCGCTGGTGCCCCTCATGCCTCCATACATTAACAAGGTCATATTCGGGACTACGTGCTACTCTCGCTATAAACGTCCATCAGTCCCGCACGAGCCGCTCTCATCCCCACAGGCCGCCGAAGTCTGGTAACGCTCCTATACGACTATAAAACTGCGCTGGTGTCCTTCATGCCTACATACAATAACAAGATCATATTCGAGACTACGTGTTACTTTTGCGATCTGCGTCCGTCAGTACCGCAGGCCGCCGAGGTCTGGTAACGCTCCTATACGACCGTAAAACTGCGCTGGTGCCCCTCATGCCTCCATACATTAACAAGGTCATATTCGTGACTATTTGTTACTCTTGCTATATACGTACCGCACGATCCGCTCTAACGCCCGCGCTCGCAGGTCGCAGGTAGACCCTTTTATACGTCTCTTAACTAAAAATATCTGAATGGATTAACCTAATTCACGTAGTGACAATGTTTACAGTAAGAGCGTACTCGTACATACTAAATTAAAATATACACATAAAAATAACATACAAAAAGTGGGTATACATAAAATAGCTTTGTACATTAACAAGGTCATTCTAAACGCTGTCACTCTACTGATATTGAAAACTACTGATAGACGGCCCCCGAACTCGGGCATACATGAATGTTTTGTGAAAATCAAAACAATAATAAAATTAGCGCCACTACTAAGATGCTTATTGGAGCTATTCATGTCTGAGAATCCTTTGATTAGATCATTAGATGTTATTATTTAAGCATTATACATGCGAAAATACATGCTATAAACGTGTCGACTGCCTCGACGTATCATTTAATAAAAGTTTTAATTAAAAAAGCTTTTAAAATTATGTTGTATTTACTTGAAAAGTCTTGACGTTGTGGCCTGCAATTGTACGTATAATAGAACATAATTAACCACTAGGAACAAAATGTTTGATGTTGTATTTAAATGGGTATGTAAATTTCATTAAAAACTTATTAAGACGCTGACATGAGCCAAATTCAGCTCAATGAAGATTGTTTTGCTTTAAGCCTATGGCTCGTATTGTTGTCAAATTCTATATAGTTATAATTGATCATATTTTTGACCAGGTGGTTGTTTCCAAAACACGATTCTAAAAACTTTTCTCGATAGAAAATAATCTCTAAGTAGCCTTTGAAAATACATAAATTACCATTTTTCTCAGCAGTCCATATAACAATAATAATAAAATTTTGCTATATTGTATATTACATGTTGCTTAAGCAAATGGCTGATTTAGATTTTTAATAAAATGGCAATTTTAAATTGCACAACGAATTTTGTTGTTTGGCACTTAGGCCCTTCTATTCCATGCGCTTTTTCTCTGTCACTCCTACGGGAATCGACAGTGATAGCTGCGGCGCGTTCCAAAGAACTTCAAAGACGAATAAATTTGTGGGCGTGTTTATTGCTCAAGGTCATCGGCTGCAGTCAGCGTCTTAAGTACCTAAACGGTGTATAAATGTTAACTAGATACGTGACACGCACAATAATCATTTTTTTTCATCATTCAAAGAATTCATTAAAAAGCGAATCGAAATAAAAAATAATTAGCAATGAAATTTAAACATTTCAAAATAGAAATGGGAAAATATGTTACTGATCCGTAGGATGGTGTCTATTACTGCTTACAGTATAATATTTAAGACTACTAATTTTTATTTATAAATTTCGCAATTAAGATGGAACACAAGAGTTCAGATTGGTTTGTTTTGCAACAATAATAATTCTAAGAACATATTTTTTTCAAGTGATGTTTAAAAAACTGTTGCAGAACAAATCTTACCGAAGGATTGGATATGTCAGGGTAGGAATGGTGCTGGAAATTGATTGATAGGGTTTAAAGATAATCTCTTGTATACATTATAAGTTAGGAGAACACAAAGGTGCAGTTGATGTTAAGATCTGTGACACTGTAAGGTCAGTCATAAAAAAAAAATTAAAAAAATACCTGAAAATATGCTTTAGCTTTTAAATAAATATAAAAATATTTATGAGATTTAGAAGGTAGACTAGTGTGCAAATCACAACTTCGTGTTATTTATAAGTAGATAGGTAACAAACGCAAAAAGGGTTACTATTACACATTCGCTTTATCATGCGGTGTCATTCATTTGCTACATTGATGTATATAAAAAGTTAGATACGCAATCAGCATTTAAAAAGTGTCAAAACTAAATGTGCACCCATTTGACATAAGGGTGCATTTTAGGGAGGAGTTAAGGGATGGCAGTTTGAGGTGTCAGTTTTGTATTGGATTGTGTATCTAGTTCTTATTATATCGATGATTTGCTACTGTTTATCCGAGTGTTGCATGTGTCAGTTATTTTACGTTAAGCCATGTATTGTTTTTTATTATATTTATTAGGTTTTTACTTTAAGTCTGTTAATGCATTTATTAGTAGGTATGTACTTATTTATTTTCTTACGTTTGATGTAGACTTAAGACCTTTTTATTTAAAGGAAGGCGAAGTAATCATCGAGGAGCTCTGCGACGACGATACTTTTGAATATGCGAATATGCCCCCGTTAGTGAATCTTCCTTCTCCCGTCTTTTTGTCCCATACAGACCCTCCATTCATTTATCAGTATGTCGGAGATCAGGTTAAAATAATTCAGATTTTAGATAAAGATACGACTAATATAAAGGAAGAAGTATACCCCGAAGTCTTAAAAACTTCTAAAGATTCAGATATAGAAAAAAATACAGCTCAGTCAAAGGAAGTGTATTATGAATCTGAAACGAATACTACTCATGTAGAACAAATAAATATTATTCAAAAAGAAATTTTTACTGAGGGCACTATCCAACTTAATTTAAATGATAACCTTGATCAATTAAAGGATCAGACTCCCCAACTATTAAATAGTGATTCTTCTAATTCACAATCAATTGTATCAGACAAAGCTGACAATGTGCAAGTAAAATATATTGAAAGTCAGCCAAATACTATTAATACAATCGTTGAGCATTTAGACACTACAAGTCTAGATACTTCAATAAACGAAAATGAATCTGCAGACAGTGATGACGAAGCCTCATATGGAACTCCAGAAGATTCTCCTAAAGTCAAAAGAAAGTCACCTAAAGGAAAGTACGGAAAATCTAAAGCTCCCCTTCCTCCTAAACTAGAAATACCAAAGGATGTTGACGAATACGATGCTACAAAATTAAATAATGCAGTAAGCACAACTTCCTTGGAAAGCTTAAATGATTTAATAAGCATGCTCCCTAATGAATCTTTTAAAGACACTGGTGCATTTAAAGGTGGTCTTCAGATAGTAAATCCTATAGCTGAGAAAAAAAGACGTCATAAATCGAAATCTCCGGGCCGTATACCTAAAAATCAAGGCTCGGGTATAAGTAAACTATTACAGTTGCCTACTAAACTAGCTTTTTGGCATAAATCTGAAGATAAATCGAAAGCAGATGGTGTATCTACATCATCTGGAGATCACAGTAGAAGATCGTCAACTATTGAAAAACAAGCAGATGAGTATCAAAGTTGTTTTACTCTCGATGTAGTAAATACAGCGAGTGATAACAACACTTTGCATCAAGGCGATATATCTGATGATCAAACTAGTTTTAAAGATGCATGTGACATGGATAGTGAATTGATGTCACATGATATCATAGAAAAAAGTGACGCTTTGCAAAAATTGATAGAAGCTAAAATAGAAAGTCATCCTGAATATAAATTTGTTTCGCTGCATGACGAGATACAGTCTACGTCAAAAAGTACGGATGTTTAAGAAGCTTTCCTAAAGTCCCGTGTCCAATTATCATACTAGGAACCGGAGTTAAGCAGACCAGTATGTAGTACAATACTCTTTTTGGTTTTTGAGAATGTTTTGTATGCATGTATAACGTACTACTTGAATTTCATTTTGAAGTTGTGATGTTGAATTCAAACTAATAAAAACTAATTTGACTACTATCTAGCAGATATTGGTCAAATTACTAATAATGAATAGTAGATAGTGTCTACCTACACACAATAAATATCCAGTTTCAAGAACTAAATTCGCTAGATAGCATAACAGTTTTAACTCGAATAAAATAGTACCCCATAATATTCCATGTTTTTCAGTGTGGTTCAAAATAATTGATTTTGAAAATTAATCGTTTGAAAGTTCCTTAATTTTTATTTATTTTAATTTATTATTTATTGTAAGAAATGTAGTAGAAATGTTTGTTAAATTTTTCTTCACAAGAATTGAATGTTTCATAATATGAAATTATTAATCATAATTGTATGTTGCTTTCAATAACTCGTGTGTTGTTTGTTAATGAAATATAGTCTATGTGACCTAATACCCATACTACCTCACTAATAGTTATGAAAAATGTTTGAGTAATACTTTTGATGTTAAAAGCAATCTAAGAGCTAGGGATATCTCTGATAAGAATAAGGATTAAAAAAAGTTATTCCTAAAATACATTTTTGTGTAATGTCTCTATAGTTCAGTTGTAAGTGCAGTCGTCGGAAAAGCACCTTTCATTGGTTAGATTTTTCTCACGACATCGTATATTGCTTTTTCACACGTACCGTACGCGGTTTTTGAAGTGAAAACTTCTTTAGCGGCGCTGAGCACTTTTTGCTGGATGGGTAAAAACTTCCAAACTCGCGTCAGGGTCACGTGATGCTGATCGAAAAAGCGTAAGATCGAGGGGAAGGGAGAGGAACTAGTATCTCCCACTCTTTCTACCGTGCCTGAGTGCGCTGTTTTCTATTATTTTTGAAGTGAAACTTCTTTATCGGCGTTGGAAAAAATTTGCCGTCACGTTTTGCGTCAAATTTTCGTCACATTTTTCGGTTACGCGCCATCTTTTTCTTGCCCCTACCACGGTTGGTTCAGACGATAGCAAAAAGGTAAAGTGAAATAATATTTAACCAATTTAACTAATTTAACCAATTTCTGGAAAGTTGCGTCAAATTTTCGTCACATTTTTCGGTTACGCGCCATCTTTTTCTTGCCCCTACCACGGTTGGTTCAGACGATAGCAAAAAGGTAAAGTGAAATAATATTTAACCAATTTAACCAACTTAACCAACCTAACCAACTTAACCAATTTAACCAATTTAACCAATGTAACCAATTTAACTAATTTAAACAATTTCTGGAAAGCTGCATGTAGATCATTTTTCGAAAAATAAGGCCATAAAGAAGTTTCACTTCTTACGTGTGTACACTAGTACACGCACAACTTTTTTTTTATGAAAATATTATGACTGCTGCACCATGCACTAGATATATATTATTAAGATTATAAGCACGTATTTTTTGAAAAAAAAACATAAGATACTATAACGCCGCGCCAGGAATCAATAAATTGTGTCGCTGGGTTGCTTAAAGCTTTTTAAAATCAGTTTTCAATTATTTCTTTTATTTTCAGACAATGCTGTCGGCCTCTGCTACAATACCCCGCGCAAAAAAATCGAATAAAAGGAAAACCCAATAGTTTGATAATCGAACAATTTAATATCAATCCTTAAGGATCGAATAGATGTTATGAAATTATCTATTAACACAAAGCATCTGATTTTATGGCATCCTTTTCGTAAAAATTTCTTCTTTTATTAGTAGAGTAGTTTAGTTTGGACTAAGTACCATGTACCTTATTTTTTCGAGTCTTGGATAGTTCTGCACTGTTGCAAAGCGCCATGATCAATGGGAATTTGAATATCGGACACTCAGTATATAGGTGTAATTCCATACTTAATTATTCTAATGCTAGTAAGATTTATAAAGTTTTTTTTTTACTTTATTGAGATTGTTTTAGTAATGTACAAACATTACTAAATCATTTTTCTAACACAGTTAGTTCTTCCAAGTTTTTAGCTTAGCGAATTATGAAAAGTATTTACGAAAAGACTTGAGCACTAAATATTTTGAAAGTATAAGGAGTAATTAATTGCTCTCTATGCTCATTTATTAATATTATTTATAATATTTTTTCTGGATTAAAATACACAAATTTTTATTCAAGGAATGTTTATTTAAAAATTTCACCAGCAATTTAATTGCTTAGTTTGAGATAGGAGTTTGAGAAGCATGAGATGCGGAAAGCTTTTGTTTGTTATAAATTAGGTAATTTGCATTATGAGAACACAATTCTCAAAAAATCTTGTATAGTTTCGGTTCCTCTTAGGCAATAAATGTAGTTGTTATCAAAAATTCGAGACTCCTATTAAAAACATAGTTTATGTACTTTTAAAGATTGACTTTTGTATGTACTATTGGTGATCTATAATTTTAGCCAAAATTTGCCAAATGGATAATTAAAACGTCTCAACAACTAATATTATGTATGTAGTAAAAGTTATTTATAATTATTTATTAGCATTAGTTCGTAGAAAAACTAGTCCATTTTAATTTAGTTAAACAGTTTCAACGAGGCTTTCATATTGATCTATAAATAAAACAAATGAATATCTGATATTTATGCTAAGATTAAGCAGCGTTATTCTTCTTGCATCACCGTTTTTGTAACAGTAAAAATAAGAGCCACGAATTTATGAAAATAAGGACGCCATTCTGTCACAGAATTCAAGTGCGACATGGTTATAGTACTATAAAGGCCTACACTAAGATACGCCATTCAGCTGAGTCAAAAAGATAGCACAATACATAAAAGTAAAAATGGACAGCATTTGGGAATGCTTCACTTCCGTACTATTTGGTTTAGCGTCAATCTTATCCTGTTCCATGAATAAAATAAAACGTCTTGTTTATTA
Organism: Anania crocealis; assembly: GCA_949315895.1. Classification (NCBI taxonomy): domain Eukaryota; kingdom Metazoa; phylum Arthropoda; class Insecta; order Lepidoptera; family Crambidae; genus Anania; species Anania crocealis. The sequence continues at coordinate 7,130,800 of OX438862.1, forward strand.
TTAGGTAAGTATTTATGTTCCCTGAAAATAATTATGTTTGAATCTATTTATGTATTTTTAAAGTTCCTCCTAATTACTTTGATATCTATTAATGTGATATTTGAGCCCAGTATTTTGTGATATAGTTACCAAACACTGACACTGGAATGTTATCATTACCAATAAATTTATTAATGATATAAATGTCTGTCTATTGTATGCAGTTTATAAATGTTACAAGAGAAAGAGTTATGGAAGTAATCTGTGTAGTAATATTGTAATTTCATCATGACATAATGGTTCCTTCTGTATAATAAATATTGTGTTATATATTTGTTTACTTCTTAGTTTGTGTTATTGCTGATCCTGAAAGGAAGAATAAATTATGAGGGCTTATTATTATTGAAAATGTTTAAAATATAATGTTATTTGTTGTGATTAACAAATGCGCCTCAATTCAGCATAACCACACCAGGATCTTTTATTGTTATGTTCTGTACTCTTTGGGCTTTGTGATGTACCCCTGTATTATTTGTTAGATAAGGTTCTGAGGTATTAACTAAAACTACCTCTCAGTTAAAAAAATCTGTATTACGAAAAACTATTCAAGTTCATAATTTGATCATAAAATTTTTGTTTACTATATGTCACTATACCCATTTATAGCAAAATAGTATCTTTTTGCTATAAATGGGTATATATATATAGGTTTTCTGTTATGTAAACAATTCTAACAATACAATACAGAATTTTTAGTTTTAGAGGTGGTAAAAGTGGACCTTAGAATCAACTTTTTTTTAACAATGCAAAATTGTGTGACTACTTTAACTTTGAGTTTGAATTATTGAAATAAAATAATTAAAGAATAACAGTATTTTAATTATTATTATTATTATGAACATTATAATATTCCACCAGCTGTTAAACGCAGAGTATCGAAAATGTATTTTCCATGATCATTTTTATACTTATTATTCAATAGCTGCTCCTCCAATAGATTTAGGGATATTTTATCCCATACCTTTATCCAATACAGCAGAGAAAATAATTTAAAGTAAATACATGGATCATTTCCAGCATCAGATATTAAAATTTTTGGAAGATTTTCTACAATTTTGGTCAGATTAGGCTTAGTTACCTCATTAAAAGTTTTATTATTTCTCACAGCAAATATATGAAGAATATTCACTGTGTCTGATGTTACTGATTCTTCTAACAAAATGTTAGGCAAATTCTTAAGCCATGTTTCAAAAGCCTCACTTGTATGAAAATCTGTAAGCCAGTCATTTAAAGCAATTTTGCATAGTAATGAGAAAATCTTTTGTTGGAATAAATTGTCAATGTTTACATTAAAATATTCTGTAATTATCTTTTTAAATATAGGGTCCATAACAGATGTATCTTTAGTCCAATTATTTTGATGAGAGAATATGGTATCCAGTACCTTGATAATAATGTTGATAGTATGATCTTGGGCAGTATGATTAAAAGTTTTTTCAAGATAGTTTAAAATTAAAGTTATTTCTTTAGTCTGATTTTTAACATTGAGTTTTAAGTTTAGTTTGATAAATAAATGGCATATTTTCAAATTTTCATGAATCAATTTTGGATCTGTAATCCAGTCTTCGAGAGCAGATTCATCTGATTTTTTCTGTTTTATCCTTGTATTGGTTACATATGGGAATGAGGCAACAAAGTGTTGACTAAATGGCTGCCTGTATTTTTGGCTGAACAATTGCTCTATATCAGCATTAGGATTGTTTCCCCTTTGATACTGTATTAAATCTAATAAGAGAGAAATAACATCAAGAGCATGTTTTAAAAGTGTGGCTGCATCTTCATTGATAACAGTTTCTATATTCATGCCTGAACTAGTTTTAGGGCACACTTCCAGCCAAGTTTCAAATAATAGCGGCATCAAAGTATCTATGTATAGCTTAAATTTTTCCACTTCATCCAAAGGGACAACATTCTGTGAATTTTTTGCAGAAAAGCATGATAGACTACAAACAGATATGTTAACAGGATTAAATACAGAATATGTATTTATCTTTGTACTGTTAAATATCTGTGCTTTTTTAGTTTTCATTTGAATATCATTGTAGACATGGTTCAGGTCAACATATTTGGATATATAATCTTTTAATCTATGTAAGACTTTGACTCTCCACTTTACACTTGTTATTTGACTGCCTAAGTTAACTGTTAATGTGCGGCCTGGTTTAGAATCTATTCGTAACTTGGATATCATATCTAAAAAGTTAGGTAATATTTTGTGAAAGTATTGTGCTACTTTCTCAGGAGTACAAACAAGAAGTAGGTCCAAAAACAGCAAGGAATCCTCCTGGATTCTGGTGTCTATGTGTGTCATGGCGCTCCTTAAATATGTAGACATAATGTCAAAGAAAGGGTCCAATTTTTCAATCGCGACGTTAGACAAAACTAGTTGAAGAACTTTAAGAGACTCTTGCCTGACCTGCAAATAAAAACATGTTACCAAATAAGTCACCATACCTAAATTACTGTACAAAGAATTTTAAAATTAAGTATTTTACTTACTACTTTCTCCACATTCAAAATTAATGGTGTAACACCTAAAACTATTTGTCCAAGATTTTGATCAAGTATACCAGCATGTGTACTAATTATCTCTTTAATACCATCTAGTGCTTCAGTGCGAGATTTGGTATTAAAATGGTTAAGTCGTGACAAAAGCTCTTTTAAATTAAGCTTCTTAGACGACAATGCTTCATTCTTTCCATGTGCTTTTAGCTGTTCTCGGATGATTATTTTTTTTACTTTAAAATTAGTTTTAGTTACATTAGTACCTTTAGGTAAATCTTTCTTCTTGCCTTTTAACTTAGTTTTAGATTTTTCCGATTTGAGGAATTTTTGGTGTCGAGTAGCACCAGTTTGTGGCATTTTTAAAAACTCAGTAAAAATGTGTGTGTTTTAGGTTTTGTAAACATAACCTCCAGTCTGATTGATTGTTTTGTTGTTGTTGTTTTCTTCACCCATTCTGGGTAGGCAAAGGGAACAATGCCCATACAGCCAAGTCTTCCGTAGATTTTTTTTATTGATATGAAATGAAAATGAAATGAAACCTAACCTAAGTCATTGAAATGTATGGGTGGTTTATACATTTCAATGATTACAAGAGTTTTACGCGAGAACGTGGATCAGAGTCAAATAGGAGCGCCTTTCCTTGTTTTTCACTTTTACTTGATTTATCCTACTCACTGACACATTATTATAACAATGCCACCACTTTATCACAGTAAATGCCGCTTTTTAATTTCACAAAATTTTACGAAACAAAGTCCATCTTTCTCTTCTTGTTTTCCGCGCAAAACTCTGATAGTGTTTTTTTTCCTTTAGTAAGTTTAACGGTTTCGGATACTGGTCCATACAGCTAATTCTTTAGTAAAATTGTCTTTATTTTTGCATTAAAACGTTGATGTTAGACGTTTTAATGCTTCGATGGAGTTTTCGGAGACAGTCGAAAGATTGAAGGAATGTAGAGAAGTCCCCAAGAAAGAGGTGAACTGTTCGCGTTCCCGCGCAAAATTCACGGTCCACTTTTCTTGGTTACGACCCATACAACATCTTATTTCACCGAACTGTGTATTGTTCACTCGCACGACACTTTGTTTCGCAAAATAACACCACTTTTACGACCCAAAAATTACTATACACAATTCGATAAAATAAACGGACTCCAAACGTATATCTTACGAGCTCCCGCCAAAAACTCACTCTGTGAATGATGATTTTATTTGACATTGAGCAAGTAAATAACTACGTTTTTTTTCATAAAAATTTTACGGCTTTGGACGAGTCCATACATTAAGATATCTATCGTGTGGCCCGTGTGAATTTAAAGTGCTTACTCCAGTACCCTTGTTTTTTTTTACGACTTCCGTCCGGCACCGCCGCGCGGCTCGGTTCTCAGAAAATCGTTCATTGTGACTCTAACTGTTTATTGTGAGACTGTCCCTCGATCGTGAGTTATTCCAGACACAATTGAAATCAATTGTTATCGTGGCACCGAGTGCCTCCTGGGGGTTGGGGGATTAAGTGCTATGCTATTTTTTATGTTAACTAGGAATGTAACTATACAATGTAAACTTTTGTTTATCAAAACACAGCTTCGGTGATGGATTACGATGCGATAAGTATTACGATAAAGCGTTTCAGAGTCAAGTTTGTATTTGAAAAATCATAGTTCTTAAATGATGACTTAAGATTTTTTTATTTTAAATACGTAAGATAATAAACTATAAGATTATGAATAAAAACAAACTCGTGTCAATAGAAAAAAAACATTTACATTACTTTGAATCTATACCAAAAAAGGGCGCCACCTTAAGTGTCTCAGATTCATAAACGTCTCAAATTCTACGTTAAAAATAAAAATTATACAATATAACTAGTATAATATTCTTACAAAACAATGAAAATTCTTAGATATAGAACCCACATAAAATAAGAAATATGAAAATTTGTGCAACCGTTACTATTTGTCTAGTGAAATTTTAGATTTTTTTTAGTTGTTTTCTTTTTTTTATATTCCAAAAAATATAAAGAAAAAATCTTTGCACATGAACGAAATGTTATGCCATTTCTAAAAATGTAGCACACTTGTGTATTATTTCGAAAATAAAACCTAAATCCAGTAATAAACAAAAAATTCGTGAGCAGATAGTGACCGTAAAGGCTGGGCTACTTACGAGGGGTCTGTCTGAAAATGTAATCCTCGTTGACTTAATGATATTTTACCAATTAAATTTATTATTCCAACCAATTATTAGTTTATCTTACCTATTTGTAGTGATTTTTATAAAAATACACTTTAAAAATATTTCAAATTGAGACATAAACAAGAACGAAGACTTTTTTGCACCGCCTGTATAATTTCTGTTTTTCCTAATGGTTGACTGGGAGAGAATGCTTTTAGCATTAAGTCCGCCTATTGTATTATATTTTATTATTGTGCAATAAAGTGTAAATAAATAAATGAAATAAAACAAAAATATTCGATTTCGAACTGCCAACATTTTTTAACGAACATTTCGGTCACCGAAACAGCTAAATGTTGTGTTCTATGGTGAAATCTTTATAAATACATATTATTGTTTACTTGCCTCGTTAAATTAAGAAAAATTTTGCAAAATACACACACAACAAACTTCTTGTCACCAAATTGCTCAAGCACTGTTTTTGTGACTCGCCGCGCCTAACAAATTGTAACTTGTAACTTTTTTTCTCATTATTTTCTCACTGAGGCTATGGTATTTTTCAGGCTTACGGTTGGCAAATTTACAATTGATTACAACAACTGATTTCAATTGTGTCTGGAATAACTTACGATCAAAGGATTAATTAATTCTCATAAGATCTTATTTAAAAAACTATTTGATATAGGTGTAAGGGGGATCGCACATGATTGGTTTATGTCATACCTGGAAAATCGCGTCCAGTTCGTGGAGATTCAGTATACTGATCCGAACTCGGGATTGGTAACCAATGTAAGATTACAAAAAATAGGCGTCACTGGATCCATACCCCAGGGCAGCGTTATCGGGTGTATATTGTTCCTCGTATACATAAACGACCTACCCAAGATATTAAACTCGACGGGAGTTATGTTCGCCGATGACTTGTCTATTACTTTCCCGTGTAAAAATGATACTGAATTAAATATTTATTTGGAAAATACACTAACAGATATAACGTTATGGCTTAAGGATCACAACTCGTTGTTAAACCTAAATAAAACTAAAATAATGCAATTCAGACCCCACCAAAGGCCACCATTAAATATAAATTTCTCTTTTCAAAACCACAAAATAGAAACCGTAGACAACTATACCTTATTAGGAATAAATATCGACTACGCATACGCTCATTCTTGGCTTACATATGGCGTTGTGTTGTGGGGAAACAGCACAGAAGTCAACACCTTGTTTGTTAAACAAAAAAAAAATGCATAAGAATACTAGCTAACATAGACGAAATGACAAGTTGTAGAGCTTACTTTCAAAAATTCAGAATCCTTACACTGTATGGCTAAGATGCGACACCACGATAAATTTGTCGCACGACATGATAAAATTTGTCTACTTGTGTTATTTTATCATTTTTCCTAACATGGCAACCACCCGCGATAAAAATTCTTCGCTCGACAAACGTTTATCTACACGACAAACGGATGTAGCCATATTACATAATTATATAGTTTTTCGGTGTGGAAACATTGGTTAATATTATAATCATTCGTTCAATTTTACGTCAGACTTGGCTAAAACACTTCTTGCCAGAGACGTCATCTGCGTTGACACATCTTTGGGTGACAGTCACTGTCAGACAGTGACACCTGTCAAACAGCATTCGCGGCATATTTTTCGGTTTGAACTTTGATTAAAGTGTGAAAAGTTTTAAAATTTGAAATGGCCTCAAAGATGTGAGTAAAACTTGTAATAAACTGAAATAAATTCTTATCATGGAAAGTACTAATGGTTTTTATGTTCTTTTAGAAAACTTAGAGGCAATAAGGCACAGATCCAGTATCTGTGCCAATACATGGCTGGAAGACCTCCATTTTTTGGCTCTTAGTCCTCTTTCAGCCTATCTATCAAATAAAAAGCCATGGGCTTGGATATACGCCACAGAGCCTGGAACTCCATATCCGGAAGGTCAAACGGGTTGCACACGCCGCGGATACGCTTGCGCTGAATTTTACGCGCCTCCCATTCTTCATAAGTGGTCAAAATGTAATTAAAATATGGCACGGCCATTTTTTATAAAGGGTTTATGCCTTGTCGTGAGCTGCAAGCGACCACGATAATTTGTCATGCGCAAGTGTCAAAAATCGATTAAAATAGACAAATATAAGAGGCTCATGTTAGAGTTTGTAGACAATTTTATCGTTTATCGTATTTTGACAGTTAGAGATGACATAAATAGTCTGCCATGTTAGCAGCGATAGACAAACGATATAACGCTGTCAAAATGCGATATAAGGCCGCGATAAAATTATGTCGTGGGTCGCATCTTAGCCCTACTGACATGTATTTATATACTCGAAATATGCAAATTTGTCAGAAAAAATATGCACCTGTTTCCTATATATACTAGACCTATAAACTTAAGACAAATAAATAAATTAGCAATACCAAACTCAAAATTGAAACTTCACCAAAATGGGCCTCACATCAATGCCATAAAAATATTTAATAATCTTCCCACACACGTGAAAAAACAAGAAAACATAAACAAATTCAACTACTCAACTGTAAAAGAATATCTTCTGAAAAAGAGTTACTATAATCTGCAGGAGTTTTTCGAAGACAAGGGTGTAACAAATTAATAATGCCGCCTTCCCCTTTCAAATCTGTTTCATCTTTCCTCTACCTGAAGGTTGTCTGGTAGAGATCGCTGCAAGCGATAAGACCGCCTAAATTGTACTAATCTAAATCTTACTCATGTATTATTTTTCAATTTTATGGTGTGCAATAAAGTGTATCTATCTATCTATCTATCTAATGTACATATTTGTAAAATTGTAACTGTGTTTATGTACGGAATGCATGAAATTACTTATTAGTCATATTTATTAATAATGTTGCTGTGCCTTATTAGATTTATCTGAATTATATTAATGTTTTAGGCTTTTAACATTGAATTATTTATATGTTTTATTTATTTTGATTAATTTAATTAATTTAATTTTAAATTATTTTTATACCAAAATTTATTTCTTTATGATTTTAATTGTTATTTTGAGCCAATTTTTTATTATTTTTGTCATTATCAATTTTCTGTAACCTTAGCTCCTAATTTATTTAAAATTGTATAGTTGCAATCACAGAACATAAAAAACGAGTAGAAGTAGCATTCACTCCTATTTGTATGAAAACCAGTGTAACCAAACTAACACATTTGTGATAAAATCACATTATCACACACACTAAGAATGTCTTGTAGCGATTGGTTAACTTTAACTGTCAGATAGTTCCGCTACCCGACACTAGATGCCTCTTATTTACTATCAAATAGTACCGCTACGCGACGATAGATGCTACCTAAAAACTATTGATAAATAGGGGTGGGATAGTTACGATAATTATAACAAAAATATCGACACTTGTAAGTGTCGATATTTATGTTATAACAACATAAGAGAGCCAGCGTTATGTTTAACATTGTCTCTTTCATCTTCTTAATTATTACAACTTAACATCTATTCTAAAAATTATAAATTTGAATTTGAAAAAAATACTTTCTTTGTTTCAAAATCGTTTTCCCAGAAATGTTTAGAGCAAATGGTGCATGTCTTTCCAGGACACCAATTTTGCCTACCGATTGCTTCAATCCATTTTCCGTATATGTTTGGATTGAATTAATTAAATACGAGTATTGATTTATTTAAACAAGTTATTACTTATATAGAAAAAAACAAACGACTACAAAATAAGATAAAAAAATTTTAAGCAGGAAACGATAGCAAAGATAGCTCGCTGCAAGCCATTTAAATTGGGCACACAATGTAACTTAGTACTTTCATAGATTACTATTTTTTTTTGGGACTTTTTCAATTTTTTATTTACATTTATAAATAACAAAAAAAAACAAGCAATTTATAAATCTTTTTTATAAGCTGTACTTTTTTAATGTGTCACACATAATTAATAATAATATAATAATAAATAAATGTGGACAACATCACATACATTGTTCTGATCCCAATTTGAATAACTATTTAAAGCATTCGTATTTTGGTAACCAGAAACAACGAAGGTACTACAAACACCCAGACCCGAGAAAATGTAGAAAAACACTTTTTTTCTACATTGACCCGTCGGGGATTTGTACCCGGGACCTCGGAGCACCTTTAAAACCGGTGTGTACGCCACTCCGCCACGGAGGTCGTCGTCGTATAATTATAAGTATCGATAACTAACTTATCGATATTTTACCACATCCCTAAATGAATAGCGTTTTGAAACATTACAAAAATAAGTAATTACCAAAACATAGTTTCGACCTTATCTCTATGGACAGTGGAATGGTTTTAGGTTGTACTTTTTAAGGATTGTTATTATCCACAAAATTTATAATTTCTATTAAAATAACGGTATAATATTACTTACAAATGGTATGTCACGCCTCCTTTGGATAAACTCTTTTTAGTGCTTGTGTTTTTGCACTCTAATACTGTGCAGGTCGGCATATTTAAGGATTTTTGTCAGAATAGCACAACGTCAATACGTTCTAGCAACTGTGATCGTTTGAAGCGCGTAAAAGGGCGGAAACATGATATGCGCCATCCGTAGCCGATGTGTGGTACGCGGGGCCCGCCTACTTAATACTTCTATCGTTTTTTATGTTCTGTGGTTGCAATGCCCTACCAGGGTCCTTATGTCTACCGCCCAATTTTGTAACATCCTACTGTAATACATATGTGACGCAAAAAATGAATGAATGAATGAATGAATAATGAATTTATATTTTCGTATAGATTTAAAGTCCTATTAAAAGAATTACAGTAAGAATATGTACTCACTGGTACAAATACAGTTAGAAGGCACCTTTGTTTAAAACCGTTTTTAATCTCCTTTTTCATTTACAGTGGTCAGGAAAATGTTTGCTGCATATGGTAGAATATTTCAGTGGACTCCAACCAATGCGTAAAAGTAATTGGTGGTAAAAATTATTTTATGTTTGAAAATATGTAGTTGATTGGTGAAATATTTTAATAGTTTTAATAATGTTAATAATATGATTTCAGCATTTTATTGGATTCTCAATAATATTATTTATCAAAATGTCCCTAAGCGAAAAACATGCATACATACATACACTCACGCCTTTTTCCCGGAGGGGTAGGCAGAGACCACATCTTTCCACTTGCTACGATCCTTACAGACTACTTTCGCTTCATCCACATTCATTAATCTTTTCATACACGCTCGCCGGTTTAGGGTACTCTTGACCTGACCTTTCTTTAGATCTTCCCCGATTTGATACAGATAAGTTCGTCGAGGCCTTCCCCTTCCAACATTTCCATTCATACTCGCCATATATATCTTTTTAGTCAACCTGCTTTCATTCATCCTCTCAACATGTCCAATTCCTTTTTCAATACTGGTCACTACATCCTCTTTTACACCACATCGATCCCTTATCACTCTATTTTTAATCCTGTCACTCAGATTGACTCCAATCATACTTCTTAACGCTCTCATTTCTACTGCATTTACTCTGCTTTCATGTTTTCACCACTGCCACACCCGAAAAACAAAATCAGGTAAATATCCAGTATGGTTTAGCAATAATCCTATTAAGATGATTAAAAAAAATAGAAAAAACTACGCAAATTGCATCTAAAATATAGGAACCCACACTTCCTGTTGGCCTCCATGGATAACGCAGAAGACGTCATCGACGTACCTTTTCCAGAGTTTCACAATACTTGGTCCAGTAGCCAGAGCTAGGTCTTCGAAATGTTCCATCCAGATATTTGCAATTAATGGTGCGAGTGCGCTACCTATTACAGTGAAGCGATTGAAATTAAAAAGTACAATAATTTCAATCGGGAAGACAGATTCAAGTTGTCAGCGGCCTGGAATCCAGTGATTAATAAGTGCAAACCGCGTGAGTCGCCGTTATTAATAAACATTAACCTGAATACTGTGAGTGTTGTGTGTCGCACTGAACCTACTGACTCCAGTTAAAGTGTACAACAAATATCGGAGAGTTCGAGGGTAGCAGAAGAACCGGCCGCCCGATGCAGACGGAGACACCGCGCACCAGTGCCCTCGTGACCACGGCCGTAGCATCACGGCTGAAACGCCGAGGAATGTAAGTAGTGTCAATACTACTACATACCACACCTACGTCGCGTTCAGACCCGCAATTATAAGTTTTAGTTATAATGACAACAAAATTTAAAAAAAAAAACAGTTTTATCCTCACTTAAATAATATTCCTCATCATCCAGTACAATCTCACTACTGAATCAAGACACGAACTAATTAAAAGTATCGCAAACAGATAATTAAGCTAAAGATTAAAAACGTACGCCAACGAAGATACTCTTAAAATGACGGGGGAAAAACTGACGATGCGACAACGGCTGCATATAATAATTTTATTAAATAATGTTTAAATTTCTAATATTTTTTTTGTCATTAATTTCTTGTTTTATTTCCTTTGCTCCGATTCGGTCTTAAACGAGTCTACTACCACTTCAACCTAACGATCCACTGTAACTCTCCTATTCCACAATAGTAAAGAACACACTTAATTAAATAAAGATAAATAGCATGGGCTAGCAGGTTACTATTAGTGCTTAATAATAATACAATAAGTATTTATCAATCCAGTAAGGCTATCCGAGAAGATAATATTTTTTGGACACCGTATTAGAAAAGGAGGCACTTCTACTTTCGAAGCTCTTTCTCGGCTCGTTTTTTTTGAGATACTGCGCAGTCCAGCTTAAGTGTATGTAGGTTCATGGTATTAGCTAATGTGTCAGTGAGTAGGTTGAATGTCCAATTTGACTCTGATCCACGTTCTCGAGTAAAACTCCTGTAATAATTGAAACGTATAAGCCACCCATACATTTCAATAAGTTAGGTTAGGTTAGGCTATTATGTTTATATAAGTATTATGATATTGTATTTTAAATTGACATTATAACTAAAGATTAGGCTGTATGGACTCGTCCAAAACCGTTAAATTTTTATGAAAAAAAAAGAGAAATAATGAGAAAGAAAAAAGAGAGATTCATCATCACCATTCATCGGTCACGTTCATAGTGATTACTTGCTCAGTGGTCACGTTTTTAGTGTATGTGTTGTTATATTTCGATAAAATTTTAAGGCTTTGGAGATTTTAAAGTAAATAAAATGAAAGTAAAGAAACAACATCGTAGGAAAAAGTACCTGCATCACCTTAATCGACGAAGAATGAATAAAACTCAGAGTAGTACTGGTACAGTTCTATGGTAATGTACACTGTATCTAACGCGAACTGTAGATTTTAATTCTGCTGCTCTCTTGCGTATCTATTAAGATATTCTGTTTCTTTTAGCAAAGTTATGAAAGATGAATGGGACCACAGAAAATCAACTTTACGCAATCTAAAAGAAATGGGCCTTGCAAATGACCCTAATAAAGCTGTAAAGATTCCGAGTTTTAAAAAAGAGCAGCTCAAAAAGGCCAAGAAAATGGTAAAACATGAAGAATCGGAAAGTGATGAAGAGACGTTACAAGTACCTCCGAAGATTGAAGTTGTTGAAAAATTAGTAAAGGAAGCAACAGCGCCTCGTGTTAAAAAGTTTATGTAAGTCTTAGGTTAAGTCACATAATAAATGACTTATTTTGTTGCTAAACTGTCCGTATTTTTGGTCAAAAAAACAAATGTTTGCTTCCTTATTGCAGGTTACCAAAAGGACAAGTTGAGTTCATAACCTATTTACTAGACAAATATGGACATGATTATAAAGCAATGGCAAAAGACAAAAAGAATTACTACCAAGAAACATGGAAACAATTAAGAGCCAAAGTTAAAACCTTTATGGGGATTCCAAAACAATATGGAGAATACCTGAAAACTAGAGGGTTGTTAGAAAAAGAAGAAGATGAGGAAGAAATTAAAAGACAAGCTCAAGCTTTACTTATGGATGATAGTGATTAATACTTAATTAAGTCATGATAATAATTATTTCATTCTGTTGTGATATCAATGCATAAAGTATCAAAAGATAAAGATGTGATCTGGAGGAATTAACATAAAATGCAGCATGGATATTGTAATATATTTTTAAATAAAAGCTAATTTACTGTGTTTTACAGTCACTAGGCATATCCTTAATAGGTTTCACTTTCTTTAATTCTTCATACCATTCCTTTTCCATGTCAAGAAGTGATTGGGGTTTCTTGTACTGAAATACAAACATATTGGTAAATTTAACTTCATGATGCATTGCTCAGACAAAATATAAATTTTTTTTTTAGGCGGTGCAGGCATTTTACAGAGGTTATAAGCAAATGCTCATACTTCTGCCTAAACCTAATGTGAGTGCTGTAATTGAGTGGCGTTCTTTGAACTTGTTCATGTGTGATGGGGCGCAAGCAGCCACATCATTTCTCATACAAATAGCACATGACAGCCTTTTTAATTATCAACCCCCAGGAGGCACTCGGGTGCCACGATAACAATTGATTTCAATTGTGTCTGGAATAATTCACGATCGAGGGATTAAGGGGATTACTAGAGCTATGTGCTGCCCCAAATTGTTAATTTTATTACTTATAAACAAATAAAAACTAGAGTATCATTTTAGCAAATTACCTCTAGTAATTTATTGAATCAAAATAATACTGTTCTAGTTTTTTGAGAATTGATTTTGTTTAGAAGTAATAAAATTAAATCAATTGGGTGCAGCACATAGCTGTAGTAGCCCCTTAAGCAGACTTAAACTGCACTTATTAGTGTTTGTCATAACTGACGAAATATAATATAACTGTGAACCTGTTAAATTATAAGTTTAGAAGATAAAACAATTGATAGTCAATTGTTATGTATCAAATTTGATTTATAGGACAGCAAATCAGTTAAATTGAAACAAATAAATGTACTTATACCATGATAATGAGGGTATGAAACTGGTGGCTGGACTGAATGTTGGCTTGCTCCATTTTTAAATCAAGTCTATCAAGTTCAGGAACTTGCAGTTTTTTGAAATATTTCTTGTTAGTTGTACGCACTACTATACATTTTTCTTCATTGTTGGCACTTATAGAATAAGTTTCAATTGGGTATGGAAGGTTCCTTATTCTCCATTCCAAATTAACTCTAGTATTCCTTCTTGTAACAATAGGCTGCAATAAAAAGGCAAGTACTGTGCATTTCTTTTTGCAAAAATTTTTCACAGTGGAGTATTTTGTTTCTTGAACACCAGCTGTAAAATATACATAAAAAAATAAGTTGGTACCTGATCTTTGCTTTCCACTATATCTGCAACATCTATAGTAGGAGTAGCTTCGGGAATAAGGTCCCCAATCTCAACAACCCATTTACCATCACCTCCTAATGTCCCCTTAACTTTCCAAGCTCTACGCAACATAACCTGAGTGTCCACATTGTATTCTTCAACCATTTCCTTGTCATCATCAAACTTGTAATGTATTTTTTTTACTTTATCTTCCTTCAAACACGACTTTTCTGCATCCACTAAGGACCTGTACCATACCGTATTCTTATACATTTCACTTTGTTTGTATATTTTAGACAAATTAGCTTTTAGTTTTTGCTCAAAGGTATCTTGATTGTCGCCGTCAACATCGATCAAACAAGATTTTCTTTTCATATCGTTGCTATGGAAATTAGATTGTTAGGTAAAGTATTTGTTTTAAATGATAGACTTCATGAATAGTGTAAGACGAATGAATAGGTGCCCTATTGGGATTGAATAATTTTTGTATGTACACTGTTCGGACCATAAACGTAGAGTTCGGACACACTCCTCAAAACAGTTAATCATTTCAATCCATGATTCGTTTCGATTTTAATAAATTTATGTTTTTTGACATGCTCTGTCTGTGAGTACGTACACTACGTGTACACGGCACCCAGTACCCACACCGGTAAATAAATAAAGCTTTTTTTTTTCCTTTAATAAGTTTAACGGCCTCGGATACTTGTCCATACAGCCAATTCTTTAGTAAAATTTTCTTTATTTTTGCATTAAAACGTTGATGTTAGACTTTTTAATGCTTCGATGGAGTTTTTGGAGACAGTCAAAGATTGAAGGAAGAAGAAGAAAGAGGTGAACTGTTCGCGTTCCCGCGCAAAATTCACGGTCCACTTTTCTTGGTTACGATCCATACATCATCTTATTTCACCGAACTGTATATTGTTCACTCGCACGACACTTTTTTTCGCAAAATAACACCACTTTTACGACCCAAAAATCAATAAAAAGAATATAAACAATAAAAATTCGATAAAATAAACGGACTCCAAACACATCCCACGAACTCCCGCCAAAGCCAAAAACTCTAAATAAAGCTTGATTAGAATGATGACACCTGTCAAACTGAGGTGACTAGTGATGCGACTGACTCGACTGATCAAACGAAAAAAAAAAGACGTGTGGCACTCGGAGACTGCCGCGGTAAAGCTATTGCATAGCATTTTATATCAACTTATGCAGTTATAAAACTAAAAAGTATAACCGCTGTGCCGGGGGTGTTAGGTTATTTTCGTTACGGAATTTCTGGATTCGGTCTCCACGCTTAAGGCCCGCGATAGAAGCTATGCAATAGCTTAATTTTATAATTTTATGTATTTTCTAATTTAGACTTTTGTAATTAAATTTTTCTGTTATTGTGACAGATATGGTTACCATAGGCAACCATACTCTCAAAATCCTTATTTTATTTTAAATTCTTTGAAATTTCGGAAATTCAAAATTGCTCGATCGTGCCTCGCCCCGAGTGTGTGGGTGTGGGTGTTAGGATTATTTTCGTTACGGAATTTCTGGATTCGGTGTCCACGCGCAAGGCCTGCGATAGTAGCTATGCAATAGCTTAAAACAGTTATGGCGAATATTTTAGAGTATGCCTCACTGGGCCACAAAGAGCCATCTAGTCCCAAATTAAGCTACTATTGTTATTTTTTTTGTAAATACATACTTATAATACATAGAAAACACCCAGACCAGTACAAACAGACATGTTCATGCACACAAATGTTTGTACTGTGCGGGGATCGAACCCGCGAGCCATGGCTCAGAAGCAGCGTTTACTACCGCTGATCCAAATGGTCATCGTTAATAAACAACTCCATACACTAATGATTCTGTATTTTGAACAAGTGTTTGATAGATTATGACAAACTTTAACAATTATTATTTGCGGTGCCTTTTTATTTAGTCGATTATGTCAACAAACTTTTAACAGCCGAAACTACTGGGATATAAAAACCTAAACATTTGCGATATGCTTCCTTTTATAGTGTAGTGACTGTAGTGTGAGCACTAAGAATGGATTTTCGGAAATTCAGCCTCTAAGGGGATAAGAAGTATAAGTTTATATAAAACTCCGCCAGGTATGAAGCTAAATCGATGATTATTGGTGATTTACTACCTGGTTCGAAATTATGAGTGACGCTATTCAGGATTCCTGTAAACTAAATCTCCAAGGGAATGAAAAAGGGGGGAAAAGTTTGTTAGGTCTGTGTTGGTTTTACGGTAGAGTTACTCGATAATGATTGGGAACGGTTAATAATAACGGTTTATTTCTAGTTTCTAACTGTTTTTACACCCTTTAAGAGTTTTTTACACAAAATAAAGAATGCCAAACCAAAAAGTAATATAAAAATATGGTGTAAGATTAACTATTGTAGTCTATCTATAATAAATAAGTTCACTAAATAAATTAAGAATTATAATACTATGTTATCCTTAGTTTTTATCCCATAAGATTGCAACACCTGAATAAGGTATTTAAGTAGCTAAGCACCATTGTCTAGTTTCTAAGATCTGTGTACCTATACTTAATTAACAATTAATATTTTGAATTTGAAGTGGTAGACAATTTGATAAGCTTCCATTAAGTAACATATTTTTTTACTAGGACGCACAGAATCAAAATTGTTATCTTTGTGGAAATCCAAAATGGCAACCTAGCCAACGTGAAAGAGCTACGATGACACCCACAAATGACAAATCAGTAGTAATTCATTATATTTTGCTGAAATAATTTGGACCTAAAGAAATCTAGTCGTGTTAGTTACTAACTCTAAAGCGACGGGGCAGATTTTTATGATTTCGTTTTTTTTCGGATTGGTTTTCATCAGGAATAGGATATAAGTGTTGAAAACGTTGAAAAGTTAACGCAAAAAACTAAGAAAATGTATTACTTGATATTTTTTTCCAACCACGCAACAGTTTTTAACAATGAAATTTAAAACGTCAAAATCAAATTGTATTTTTCTATTAGCAATAAAGTAACAACAAGTTCAACAAGGATAAAAAAAATTGTTAAATGTGTGCCAACTCGATATAAAACACGCCCCAAGTAATTTTTTGTTGAAATTCTTACAACTGTATCTGACTGGAGTGCATTGTATGTTTTTTTTTTTATACCATAGTAATGACTCTTTTGATAGTATTGACTTTTTATATTTTTCTGTAGGCCAATGAATATTGAATATAATAAAAATTCATTCACAAAATAATGATCGTAGCATTACCACGACCAAAATATTCGAGTTAGCGAGAATTTATTTAACTCGACATAAGCTCTACTTGAGTTACCTCATGTTAGTAAATCGAGAGTTCAACATCCCTAAAAATTGTGACGTCAAAATTGTTGAGTTGAGGTTATGTTTAGATTTACGATACGAAAATTTAATAATCTGGCAAGTTTATTTATTTAAATTAACTTTAGGCTAACTTCCAATTATTTTGTTTCTAACTTATAAATTGGAGCCAAGAATAAAACAATGGCTCCTAGCATTCCCGATAGGTACGTTCATATGTTTTCTAAAGTTTGTAATTAGGACAGTGTCTGCTTATTTTCATTGGCTTACCCACCGTTTGTTATATGTACCCTATCCCATATTGTTACCCATACCCTATATTGTTTTGCAGATGGATACCATACAAAGCTTGTGGAAAAGTTATTGAAGGAACAAGGTTCATATGTTTCAAAGTGCCCCTGAGAAAGGTGAGCAAAAAGGCCTATTTTGTTGCAATCTTTACTAGTTGCATACTAGCTAGCACCAACTTATTGGTTGGTGGATGATTTAGGTATCTTTAAGCATTGAAAAGATATTTCCATTTAATATGATACAAATCCATGAATAAAAATGTTGACTTCATGGAAAAATAAATATTTAAGGAAACACATATTACTAAAATTACACCAGAAATTTGATTGCTTAAAAACTATTTGCAAACACGAAAATGTCACAGGACACAGTAGGGAAAGCTAAATAACCTCTCACAGCCTTTAAAAAATCTGTTGTGCCTATTTATACACATTTTTTGTTACACTGTATATTTACTAGCGAACCCTGTGAACTTTGTATTGCCTCAGAATAGTATTTGATTTTCACATCCTAAATGTCATTGTCATCAAATATGGTGTGGCTGGAAAAGAATATTAAGTAATACATTTTCTTAAATTTAACTTTTTACGTTTTTAATAATTATAGTATTAGATCTGTCTGCAGAGTCAGTGCACTCATAAAATATTTTAAATTTTATTAAATAAAATTTTTACAAAAAAGAAATAAAATAACACTGCCAATATGTTATATGCATAACATATAATAGTTACATAACGTGGGCTTCGTTTTACAGGTGGTTAAAATTGCACCGTGTATACATTGCAGTGACGTTTATCAAAAAATGTTAACATAGGCTGGTTTTGGCTTGTTATATCTATTACCTAACACCCTGTATATTCTTCTAACCATAATTAAGTGTAAAAATTTGGTTTTTAGCAAAAACTCGATGCATGCACTGATTCTGCAGCCAGATCTTCGACTATTATTATTCTATTCCTGACTATGACAAATCCAGAAACACCTTAAGAGGAAACACAAGGGCCGTTTTTCCATACAAACGTAGTCCCCTGTTTCCTCCCTGGATAAAGCCAGTAGAGCAATAATTTTTATTACAAAAATCTATGGCCACTATTAGCATGTTTTTATGTTTTCTGTTTTTTCTTTTTATTAATTAATAAAAAAGATATGAGCCCTCAAAAATCGAAAAAAATATTCAGATTTTCCGCTGTGTTCAAACAGCCAGAAAACAAATTTGGCTAAATTTTAGAAAAAAAGGAAAACACACAAACACGGCCAAAGCCTTTTTTAAATTTTTAATGAAAAAAGTATTTAAATCGGTCTAGTTTTGGAAAAGTAATCAGGGGACTACGAAACGTTGATTTGGTGTGCTTTTAGTAGGTATTTTCGGTCCAAGAAGCAGTTGTCTTTATCACACTCTGCGGTGAAGGCGTTTGGCACTGAGCGACAGCAATAGATTCTACAAATACTTATTTTTCAATTCTCTCTCCCGTAGTGTTTCCTCTTAAATCATAAAAATCGGTCTAGTTTATAGCATACATAATGTTTTTAGCATTAGAATAAAAATATTTTTATTCTCGATTAGTACAGTATCAGTTGCCTTATTCGTGTAAAAAGTATTGTTTGACCCTATAATTTTTTTATGCAGTGTATTATTATTAATGTAATACGAAGAAGGAACCGAATATATTCTGTGATTTTCACGTATTAAGTGCAGTACCACGCCATCTATGTGCCTATGAACAAACAACTTTATCATCACATTTAAGATGGTTTAGACTCGATCCTGTAGATGGCGCTATAAGTTCCAAAGACTAGAAAGTTCACATGTTTAATGGAAGCTGTCGTAGAAATAGCATTTTTAGACTCAAATGTATAGCCAAAGCTGATAAGAATGGAAACTTAAAAACATTACAGGATTATAGAAAGTTACGAATTTTCGAACATTGTTCGTGTTTGTGGTCATCAAGCCGTTAAGTATTTGGCAAGCGAGGTGGTTATCCTACCTGTAACCATCATTTCTGTGGTAACTGTGGTAACTTATTCAGTTATGAATGCCTTTTCCCTGCAGTGGGATGATTATAGGCTTACTTATTAGTGCTGTGCCTTTAGGTGTGTATTAGAAACTCAGAAAACGTAACGCCTCTATTTAAAATGTACGAACCTAAATACCCGAATTTTAAATACCGAATATTTAAAATTCCATGTATATAAAAAATCATCATCAATTCAGAACACTTATTCCAGAATACCTTTATTTAAAAAAAACAAAGCCAAATAAAACATATTTAATAAGTTCAAAATATTCTAGGGAAAACCAAAAACGAGTTGTGTTAATCAATCATTTTAACATTTATTTAATTTATTATTTAAGCATGTGTTATTATTTTTTAACATAATGAAAGATTAGTTTCTGTCTTATGGTTTTTGGGGGGTGGGAGGAGGGAAGGGGGTGCCCCTTTAATCCCAGCCCATTCACGAATGTAGGCTGCGTATTTTTGGAGATATTTAATATTATGTTTAGTTTGTAGTATGCACCCCTCTCTTAGTCTTAACGCTTTTCCGATTGTATTGCTCTCTTTAGTTAGTGGTCTTTTAATTTTTTTGCAATCGTTATCTGTTATTCTCCATTTTATTTCTATACCAAATTAAGAAAATCAAAATCAAAAATCAAAATCAAATCATTTATTTCTAAGAAAGTGGTACATATATGATCTTAAATAAACATAGTTCAGCACATTCTGCCACTAGTGGCGTAGAAATATTTATATTACTCTATTAGGTACATATTTTGGATACAGGCACGCACATTCTTTAATCAATATAATATAATTATAGTTAGCCAATTTTAATTACAATTTAATTCAATTTTAATAATGTGAAATTTCACTACATTATTCTCGTTCGTCGTCAATTAATTATTAGAAGTCATCTTTAATAATATTCATTTGTAAAAATTCACTAACAGTATAGAAACATTTATTCATTAACCAGTTCTTCAGATTGTATTTAAATTTACATAATGTCATATTTCTAATAGTAGGAGGCAGCTTATTGAATATTTTAATTGCATTGGAATAAACATTATTTGAACATATTTTTAGTCTATTGAGTGGTAGGTATAGCTTAGTTTCATCTCTTCTTACTCTATTGTTTTTAAGCACCTCACTTTTTAAAGGGAAAAAATGTGGGTGTTTTTTCACAAATAAGCAAATCTCGAGTATATATTGACATGGAAGAGGTAAGATTTTAAGCTCTTTGAACAGTGGGGTGCAATGCGCCAGGTAATCGGCACCACAAAGAGCCCGTATACACTTTTTTTGAGCTCTAAATACTCTAATTACATCCACGGAGTGTCCCCAAATAATAAGTCCATACCGCAGAATTGATGATACATAACCATGGTACGCTGATAGTGATGTATTTTGAGACGCTGTTAGTCTTAACCGACGTAAGGCGAATACAAATTTTTCTAATTTTATACAAAGTCGATTAACATGTTCTTTCCAATTCAGGTGTTCATCTACCGTTATGCCCAAAAACGTGGCATAGTTTACGTGGTCAATATTCGTGTCATTATAATTAATATTAATAGGAATGTTTTTGTTGTTGTAAGGTCTAAAATAAATTGCTAATAGATAATATTGATTACTAATACACACTTCAATCCCCTTTTTCAAGGACAAAAACTGTCTCAATACGAGGTCTCAAACTCCATACCAAATTTCATCTAAATCAGTACGGAAAGGCCTACTTTAGTTCACTTTACGCAGTGTGCGATAGACTGCGGGCGGCGGATGTCATTTCGCCAACGTTGTCTCACGTGTGTCATCTTATATCTATGAATTTTGACACCTCAAGTTTCGTGAAATAAACCACCATTTTTGCCTGTGCTGAACAAGAAATCAACGAAAATCATAATGCGGTCGGTACACTTTATGATGCGTGACTTATTGCACGATTTTGTCAGGGCATGACAACGATGACACTGCTGTAGGTGCTGCTTTAAAAAACCTGCAATAATTGTAGAAGCGGCGCATACTCTGCCCGCTTTCCCCGCATCGGCTGGCCGGTAGTGGGTAGATATATGATCCGATACAAAAATGACACATAAAACCTTAGATTAAAACAAAAAAAGGAAGACACGGCTCATACTTCGCAAATTTGAATTATGGACCATTTACGCACACAGTGTTGCGGAGACTCTGCCGCGTTTATTGGTGGTCTGCTGGGTGCCGACCAATCAACTTAGCGCTGCGCGTTCATTAAATATTTTTATCTCGCTCACACAAAAATGGCCGTACTTGTTTAATATAAAATATTGAAAAAGAAAATTTTAAGCAAGAGTGAATAGGCTGCTTCTGGGTAAGCTCGCTCCATCTTAGGCTTCTCCTTAACCGTAGAGTTAAGTATGTAGTCAAGAGAAAGCGCAAGAGATAATAAAAAAAAGGATTTGTTTTGTGTCTTATCTAACCTTCATTAAAACAAAAAGAGGTAGATACAGGGTACTTGCATTCCCGGCGTGCTTCAGCCCCCACAAGGTCAGCGACGGGTCTTTAGCTCCGTTAATAGTGATTGTTTCAGTGCGAAAAAGCGTTAGAAATACCTCTCTCTTCTTTTTTTGTCCATTTATTCAGTGCACAAACCACGTACGGCCATTTTTGAGTGAGCGAGATAAAAATATTTAATAAACGCGTGCAAGCCTCACGTCTATTGGTTGGCCCAGCGCAGCGGCACGCAGCAGACCACCGTCCACCAAACGCGGCAGAATAACGCCGTGGCCGTCGCTGCAACACTGTGTGCGTAAATTGTAAGAGCGTATCTTCCTCTTTTTGTTTTAATCTAAGATTGGTTGGATGATTGACGTTGATTTTATGTCAGGGTCAACTTTATAACCCGGGCCAAATTATTTTGACATACAATAGCATTGATATTTGTGTCATGTTGTATCTATTCGATTGATATAGGTTGTTCTAAAAAGGCACCCTAAAGTCAAATGGACACTCTTGGACACTCTTTTCACGCTGATTTTGTTTTTAGTATTTTTATAATAATACACTAATAAATGGGTAAAACCAACGAATATTTTATAATTGTATCTTTTGTGTTTGCTTTGCGTTACTTAAGCAGTTTAGTTATGTAATCCAATCAGCATGTTATGCACATTAGAGCGGGTTTACCTTAGAATATTTTTTTGTCGTCCATTCGCAACCGCATTAGCAAAGGCTAGCCGACAATGAGATGCATTATTGGTCCACAACAGCGAGCCTCAGTGCTTGTTTGTATAACTGTGCGGCTGCGTCTGCCTGCGTTCACTTGACCATCCACAGTTATACGGCAAACAACTCGAACGATTTCTGTGTTAATTTGTTCTGCATAGCGCTTACATCGCTTCAGATATCAGAAGTTTGTTTAGTTTGTTCGCCTCTTCAGCTACGTTCGACATCGTACTGAAGTGCTTGAATTGTTTTTTGCTTTCAGTTTTTGTAAATATGAACATTGTTACTGCTAATATTGTTCATCATCTCAGCTAACGATACCCACTGCTGAGCATAGACCTCCGCAAAAGATCTTTTCAACGATCGGTCCCGCGCTACCTGTGTACAGCAGTTTTCCGTGGTCTTCGCCAGATCGTCAGTCTACTTGGTGGGAGGCCTACACACAAACCATCATCCGGTGCGCGGTCGTCATTACAAATCCGTCCCGACGGCCATGGGTTCATCTTACTAAGTGTCCCGCACGCTGCCACTTCAGCTTCGCAATTCTTCAAGTGAAGTCGGTTCTACATTGTTATTATGATACAGAAATTTCAGTTTATTGTTTTTACTATGTTAGTCGACGTGAATCGTCTTTGCACAAAAAGGGGTAGAGCATTAAAGACTTCAAAAATACTTTGACCCCATGGCGTCGTTCCTTCATACACTTAATTTACTTACCTAAAAACAAGTCGTGCTGTATGAATGATAGGAAGAAATTTTAATTGAATTCACCAGATCTACTCACTCTTATCTGACCGAGTCAATCTTCATTTCGGCTTCATTGCCCGACAATATGCCGAGCGCTCTGTGCCCCGCAATCCAGGGATTGCGAATTCAGCCTCAAAGCTATTCCGATTGGTCCATTGCGGAGATAGCGTGCGTGCCATCACGTTCCTTACCCTTACAAATGAATGGAAATCTTTGCAATTGACATCAATCTTATCGGAGCTTATTTTAGTTATAAATAAAAGCCGCGCCGTGGTCTGTCTAAATTTAATGTCGTTGACATTAAATAGAGTTAAACCAAACATAATTAAAATTTATTTATTACATTAAAATGAGTTTGTTGCCTACTTGAATATTCATTTATGTGGAGATTTGTAATACTCGTAGGTACAGAGTTAGTAATAATGTGTTGTTAATGTTGTTATTCATTGTAAATATTAAGGCTGTAAATCTTCCTAAAATAAATAAATAATAAATTAAAAAAAACTAGGTATACAATATACACAACCAATGACTGAAAATCGTCTCACCAAAAGAGCACCAGCTGAATGCTTGAATGTTCTCTTTTTACTCAGTAACATTGCGTCATCCATCATCATCATCCTTTAAAAATATGTCACTTCTTTTTTTTTAATAAATAATGGGCTTGCTCTTGTCTACATTCTTAACTATACGGTTAAGAAGAAGCCTAAGATGGAGCAAGCTTACCCAGTGGTACTGGTTCTCCCACACACCAGCGGAACACAGAAAAACTGTTTAGCGCTGGACTTCCGGCAGGAGGGTGGTAGCTTCCAGACAGCCTCTTACGAAGCCTACCACCGCAGAGGGATCTGTTAGCCGTCATCATTGGTTGGAAAACCAAAGATGCCGTTGCACAGGGTGGACCACTAGGAAGTAGATCCCACCACCCCTACCACTTCGTAGTATGTCGTTGATATTAAATGGAGTTAAACATTTAGTGACAGAAAAACATCTTCACCAAATGAGCTCCGGCTAAATGTTTGGGTGCTTGAACTTGCATTACACTAGTAATTTACAAGAGTTGCAATGTTCACAATCTGATACGGAAAAAATAGTTGATGGTATTTATGCTATCGCATTAGGTTAAGCCTGTAATGATAGACATAAGTTTGGTTAATAAATATAAAAAATAAATACATAAATAGATTTCAGACAGACAGGTCAGTTTGGACAGTAAGTCTCATTTTTTACCCGATTGCCTCAGATTGAGAGTTATGTTTTTCGAGAGTGTGTGTGTATGTATGTAGGTATGCATGTATAATTTTTTGGCGCGCTCTACCAACTAAATGGAATGGTGGATTTTAACAAATCCGGAATGTGGAATCAGAAAAAGTTTTAGGAAAAAGGCGTTACTCCGGGTCTAAGGAACGTACGGGTACGGCGCTGTCGTCCGCCGTGATTGACTATAAAGTTTGAAATAACCCAAATTATTATAATGTTACAAAAAACCCGATAGCTAAAACAACTATATAAAAACTGCGGCCGTGGCTAGGCAATCTCATTGTAAATAAATTCAATAATTGTATATTAAATAAAGAAAGTGACAAAGGAGATGGGTAGTCTCTCATAGAACCTTGGGCCTGACTGTTACATGGGTTATATTTAGCACTTTACTAGGTTCTTGGATCTTAATTTCATATTTGTTTAAATTTCACAGTTATTCAATGGGGTAATAGAAATATTGAATGTTTTGTAGTCAAAAGTTAGGTTATGTGAGGTATGTTTATTTACTAAGAAAGTCTACAGATATTATAAATAACATGCATGTACATCAATTAATAAATAAATAAATCATTTATTTCGGGATTCCTAAGTTTCTTAGCATAGTATTTCATTAAATACATTGAATCATGAGACTTAGGCCGATTCCATAGTTCCATAACTTTTTTTTTCAATCGATTACTATACTAAAGCAATAAAGAGTTATGGCGTCCTCCAGACGAGTGTTAATGATTTTAGTTACTAATAATTGTAAGGTGATACAACTGAAGTTAACGTAGCAAGGGTCGTGGAGATAACAGAAAACAATTCAAAAACAAAACTACAAACGACTCGAAAAAACAAAACTCAAATCGAAGGAATGTCAGTCTCGTCACTTTGAAATTTCATTGTTGCCACATAAAAAACGATAATTCATCGAATCGATACAATCGATTATCACTAGAAAATAATAACATTATCATCTCCTTGAATACATTTTTTACCTACTTATACCTACAATCTTCCGCTTTTCTATGCAAGGAATTGTATTTTCAATTCACAGTAGCAATTTATTTGCTTAGAGAACAGTTTTAAAAACATTAAAAAAGCTGTTTCATCTTAACCTGTTGTTAAAATATTTGTATAAATATCTTACAAATATTTGGGATATTATATAGAGTTGTCGCAACTTAGACAGTTAAAAATATAATTTAGGCAATTGTATTTTACCAGCAATTTAAAACAGGTCACAAAACATTTTTATCTTCATCAATCCCATAATTCTTCAATGTTTTTCAGTAATAAAAGCTTGCTACAATTGCAAGACCATTACTTATTTAAAATAGCTTATCTAAAGAGATTATCATTTAATCAACTTATTAAAATCGAACTTTCAGAATAGTATCGAATCTAATTTAAATCAGCTATTTTTGTGTCTGGCAACCTTGCGTAGTGGATAATAGATTTGGAATGAGGATATTGTGGTATCAGTTTCATGTTTAATTAATTTTTACATTCTTTATCCCATAGAACAGAAAATTGACATTTTACGGCAAGCTCCAAAAAATACATTATGAATTTTAGTTATTATCAGTCAGTACTTGTAACAGTCAGGCCAAGTCTGCTTATTTCCTTTGTCCTATTGAAAAAAAAACTGGACTAATGGAAATTGGACAAACAAGTGAATAGTTATGATAAACTTATTAACCATGAAATAAATACACATAAAATTTTCCGATTTGAACGAAAGAAAAATGGGATCGGCAGAATACAAAATACATAAAAACGATCGATCTATCCCTTCTACGTAAATTAAATGTAATTATTTGATACCTACATACACATAACATACAGCAAACGTGCACATAGGTACATGTTAATGAAATAATGAGAATACAATAACACGTACTTTTTCGGTTTAGAATGTTTAGAATAAGTTTATATTTGAGATGCGGCATTTATTCTCAAACGTTTATTTTATCTCATTCTGACATAACTTAATACTCACCTTTGTTTAATTAAATTATAGTCTGATTACAGCGGTTCTTTAAGTTTTATAAAAATGTTGCGTTACATGACGCAAAAGCACACAACCGTAACTGAAACGTCGGTAGTGGCACATAATATGACGTTTGAGTGTTTCAGATAAGGTGGTGGATTAGCTCGTAATTGTGCTTTAAGTGGTGACTTTAATCCTTCACAAGTTAACACATTCACCCTCTATTTGACCAGCCGCGTGTCAAAATATTTGTCCCGTTCAAAAGAAACAGTCCCGACTTCGAATACTATAATCCCATATTTGATAAACCAGCGGGTGCCTCCATACCGTTCTTTGGTTGGATACACACGACTCTTTTATATCTACATCTTTTCAATTTTTTTTCCAACTTCTCCTTTATGCGGCACCGTGGCGCTTTGATTCCGTTTCTTTATTCAACGGGATCTAACCATAAATTTTGATAGTTTTGTTCTGTTTGAATTATAAAGGGATATTACGGTAATGGCAATCGGTAGGTGTAATTTGATATAACTCACTATTCACATTTTTCTGTTATGATTCGTCCATAATATATTTATCTTTTTTATTCTTTGACGTATTTATTTATGTTTTGTAGTCATGTTGTAAATTTTTAAATTTCTTTAGTTATAAATAAAACGAAACGTTGCCATATTTATTGAAAGCATGGTTTCGGTTGTTCTCGCAGACAGGACATTGTCATATCCTAATATGTGATCAGCTTTCTCTCTTTAGTATAAATTATGATGGATCGTGTGTGACGTTAATGGCTCAGGGGCGCCTGTTATCTACCAGGTGGGCATTGGCAGTTTGCCAGTAGACCCCTGCACCGATTCGTATACTAATTGTTCAAACTTATTCTTGTCTATTTTGTTTGTCTTCTTTCAAGCTCCAGACTCCAGGCAGCACTACTTGATTCCGTAACGGCTTCCGATTCCAAGTGTTGATGCAAAGTACAATGAATAAATATTTTTTTATCGCCATGTTTTGACTTTCATCGGCGAAAGCGATGTATCGCACATATGGCAGACGTAACACATTATGTCAATCGGTCAATCGTTTCTTCGACTCGACAATAACAATATTTTGTTTTCGCTGTACATTTTTATGATATCACCTAGCAGCCAGCGCTGCAATTGGTGCAACGACTGTGATATACGCTCATGTTTTCATTATGCTCACACACGAAGATATCTTACAAACGACAGACATTCCTTATTTTGCTTGCGATATTTTATTTGTTCTTCTGACCTGTTTAAAAGCTTGGCTGGTGACAAATGATAGGGCATTTCTTTATCTTTTGTTGTGTGTTGACATGTTATATCTAGCATCTCCGAGGGTTAAGTGAAGTTGTTGTTTAAATGTCCATGGTTTGGTTTATACGTCGTGGTGTATTTTATCCTAAATGATGGTGTTCAATTTGACATTCTCTTACGGTTTTACGACGACATGGGACGATATCTAATTCCTAGTTTTCAACCTCTAAACGAACTTTGGAACGCATTTGGTGTGGTCTTAATAATAAAAATGAATACAACTACCTAAATGTATAATACCAACAGCAACGCAGATAATATTATCGATACATTTAATTAAAAAAAAAAAAAAGACTTTCGAATTCACTATTATGACATGATGCCATAACAAGGCAATGTTATTGACCGGTATCGATTACAAAAATAGGTAATTCTTTATCCTTTTATGAACTAAAAAAATATGAAATAGCTGTTCGATTACACTTAAAAATGTTTGTTTGTGTATATACTTAGAAAGTTGGACGTGGCTTAATTCGAATTATAAAAATAATATTTGTCTGCTTTAAAGCTATGAGTAGCTTATCACGTTCTAAATAGTTTAAAATTAGGCTTATCGTATTTGTGGTTTAGGAACATGGCACGTTGATTGCTCCAAAACGGTTCATTTACAAATTTTATAGCAGGACACATTTCGGTATCGGCTAGGAAATCTGAATCGGGATAGTGTTGCATTTCTCCGGCCACCAGGCCGAATAAAAAAGTCATAAACCGATGACACGCTTGGGAACACGGGGTTGTAATGTAGGTCGGTATCGGGCCAACATTTTATTGGGCCGACAACAGCGAAAGCTACGTTGCACTTATCGTTTATCGTGTAGTATTACATGCTCGTAAAAATACAAACTAAAAACTAGTTCGTCTACGAACTCATTAAGGATGGATGGAATCAGTTCGTGCTATGTTAAATATTCATTAGGGCGTGAAGAATCCAATAATGAATTAAAAAAAAAAACTGATTGGATGGTGACGTAAGACGAAGGCGACGAATCATTCAGGGCTTGATCGTCGATATCCATTAAAGATACTGTTTAAAAAGTTTCGGCGCACACGCCTATTGTTAAAATCGCTTGACATACGGCAACGTCAGCTTTGATGTCAGGTTCGGTAACGGTTTTATTTTCTTATGTGGATTGACGTAAATCATGGCCGTGGCCGATGGGCTGTCCGCTCGACAAAAATACTATCCCTATTCGTTTGTCCGTAACACGCGTTGCATCGACACAAAATCGTTTGGCATTATACGTGAAATTACACCTCAATTATACGCAGAAACTTAGAAAAAAATCCCAGACTTCTCCATTGTATTCGGTCGAAGGGAGAGCAATAATTTATTTGCTGTCCGACTTCCGCGTGGCGTCAAACGGTGGGCTAGTGGGGATGTGGAAACCATCTGTTTATTGTGGTGACGGTCAATTCTTATAGAAACACAGTTTCTTTTAGCTACAATTTCTACTAGCCTATAAAAATATTTAAGTAGTTACTAATTTTAATAGTTATATGATATTTCTAGATTTTATTTGATTGTCTGTAATACTCAAATAATCAAGAATCGTAAGGCTGTTATAACTGGCTGTGTAGTCGCCGTTGTCTTAGCTATTATCTGGATTCGCTGTAATTGGTAATTAGTAGTGATGTGCTAAAATCTATTTCGCGGCGAAGTCGATTAGCATCACGTTGATTGCGTCTCCACCCGTGGGCAGTGTTAATGGATATTTAGCGAACTGTTTGATCTTTTAATAGACATTTAGGAACATTGTTTTTGTGATCTATGCATTTTTGGCTCGATAACGAGCGAGTCAAACAGCAATTGTGACGCTGTGATGGCGTCAAACATTGTTGGCGTAGTGCTGTCATCGTACAATTATTGTGATGACTTTTTTTCCAATGGAATCATTAGGTACGCTGATGTCACCGACAGTTTCTGGACACGACAATCGTGATGGTAACGCCCTGACTATTACGAACTAAGTTATGAGATCACTTAATTTTTTAAATCATTATTAGTCATTCATTGTAGAGGGGTTTGCATTAAGCCGTCTGTGGGAAATTGATATACGATTATAAGGCTAATTAATTGACCGCATCTGACCACACGAGGTGTAGGTATGGAGATGCGAGCCCACTAATCAATGAAGCTGATTGCCAATTTGCGTGGTGATTTACCGCCGATCGCTGGCTCTAATTGTCTTACTTGGATTAGGGGCGTTTCGTTGCACCGTGTAGTTATGGCTGTATGACAATTATTTATTTATATGCATAATGCATATAAATAAATAGTATAATGTTTTGTTTTTATATATATTTATTTGTATTGTTTATACGTATTTATTGATTTTATCATATGTGTTTTGATGGTATGTATAATCAAATGTATTTGTATATATTTATGCTAAATTTTGTGTATTTATTTGTTTTTGGTGTTTGTAAGCAAATTTGTCTTTACAAAGTTATCTGCTCCACCTTCCTCTTACTTTTATATTGTGTCCTGACCCAAAGGTTGTCTGGAAGAAATCGCTCATAGCAATAAGGCCGCCTAAATTGTACATCTTTTTGTAAACATTGTTTTTTAATTTATCTTGTTTGATGTGCAATAAAGAATATTCTATCTATCTATCTATCTATAGTAATAAAGTACCCTTTGTGATATTTTTTTCCTATGTAAAACTAACGTGTAACTCGTTTAAATTATAAAGGCTTTAAGGTTATAGTGTATTTTGAAACAATTTAAATGTTTTAATATTGTAATGTCTTATGTGACTTCTCCAAATTCAGTAGAATACTCGTAAATTACATTGGATAGATATTCATAAACAAATGCAAATCAAGTTTCATGTGGTTGAACTGCTATATTTTTAATAAATCGCGTCGGATATGCATGTATCAGTCTGTTCGAAATTTAAAACGGTGACAGTAACCACACACGTGGTCCTCGAATATCCTCTTTTAATATCAAGTGCAGTACAATGCAAACGACACGTGGGTGGCTCGGTTTATGCGATGCTCAATCAGGCACGGCTGCTGTGCGCACGCGCCAACGAATTATACCTTGAATCACTATTGGCACTATTTGTAGTGATACGAATCGCAGTGGCGACTCATGTTTACTATGCTGTTATTCTATATGGTCGCATCTTAGACCACCAGAGCGCATCGCGTGCTACCAATCGACTATCAATGATTTTATTGCGTTGCCGCTGCGTTGCATTATAATATAGTATTTGATCTTGATATGAATAGAAGGACTAGGTATTTATATGAACATCAATTTTTATTATACATGAAAACGATTAACGATGATGCCTAAAATTCAAATGCACACGAATATATATTTTTAAAAGATAATGTTTCCGGCATTCTATAATATGACACATGTAATTTATAAGAATTAAAAGGTTATAAATGCTAACAATGTGAATAAACCGTTGGCTAAGGATCGCAGTGACACTGCTCCCTATCCTAGCTTCTCCATGATTTCACCCGTATCAATTACGCAGATCGGACGATAAGCCTTCGATAAATTATCGTGTGAGCGATAAGATCTCCGCTCGATTGGGCTCTGCGCTCGGTCGGAATTTCTGTTTACTGTCGAAGATTTACAGGCGGCGCATGAACACTTGTCATTCATAAAAATTATAAGGGTTAACGTTAATGCCCATGTATTTATTTTAACAGACCGACCTGTTTACATTTACACTCAGAAGCGATAACATTTTGATTGGCACCAATAAACCTCAAAATTTTAATATCTCAAATTTGGAGCACCAACTAATTATGAGGTAAAGTATGTAATGACGCCTAATTAGAAAGTAACTACGAGAGCTTAAAGCAATTCTGTAAGTGGATCTGATGTAACGAATATTGATGCAATGATCATGGGCGGAGCCCAGACGTCTATTAAAGTGGATCCTCAAAGACACGTGTCCCAATTCGAGAGTCCAGCCATGTTTGTTTATAAAGGCGAGACCACACAGTAAGGAGGCAATCATCTGACCATCGCTCACCCGCTTCCACTCTGTAATCATGGCATCATTACCTCTAATGACGTGTTAACGTTGCTTTATGGGAATGCCAAACATGACGTTCACATTTCGGTCATTTACATTTGTTTGTCTTCTATCTTCGGCGTGTTTGCCTTCTTCTAAAACAGAGGGCGGCATTTTAGCCACCGATGCTTGAGCTTTTTTACTTGCAACTCGGTATTGGGCTTTGTTTGACCACACTGGCGCTTTACGGTTTGCTTTGTCAAATTATACTCTGGTAGATAATAATGAAAGCGTCTTCGTGTAATATAATATTTATATTTTAGTAACTATTGATTAATGACACACCCATTTTATTGTTTCTCTTTTTTATAAAGCATAATTTAAAAATTGTTATTTGTGTATCTTAAACAAGCACATTTTACAATTGATGTTAATTACTTCGCATTTTCAACTGTAACTAATACTCGTATCAAGTGGGCGACAAGACGGTACCTACACTGTTTCTATTTTAGTCAGTTCTGCAAACAATACCTTAAGTGCCGATTACTTAATAGCTACAACTTCCCAATAACCTAAAATCTACGTTTATTTGTCATCTCTGTAATATTTGGTGGTGTTAATGGTTTGTAGTTGAAAAAGGCTCGAATTGAATGTGTTTCAGTACACAGTATCTTTAGTAGTAATTTTTATTAGTCTTATAAATCTTGGGAGGAGTGTTTAGAAATAAAACGAAAGGATCGGATAGAGACCGTTAGTCGAACAGGTGTATTGATATCGCCTCGGGAAGCCGTGTATCACAACATTTTTCTTTGAACCAGGATCTTGGTATTTATTTATTACAGTTTTTTGATATAAGCCGCAACTAAATTTTGAATGTTTACAATTAATAAATTAGGCGAGTACAATACTCTTATATTTTTTGTTAAAAATTTACTACTACATTGTTTATTTTGTGAAAGTTCTGTTGTTTAGGCACTGTAAATTAGGGTCACCGACTTATGCCTGACCGTAAATGTTTACCGGTGGTTGAGGCACTGAATGCAATAGATCCTTGCCAACAATCCCCGTGAGCACGTCTAGCATTAAACAATCTTATTTCATTCATATACAGAATTTTGAAGATACATATAGTAAATATTATGATCAAATTGTTTCTTGACTTGTTTTTCGAATAACAACGTCGCCTGTACTTTAGTAAACTGTTAAATATTGAATTAAGATGAATTTAAGCGTGTTTATTCTTCATCTTGGTCAATTACCAAATATGCTTGCGGTTAGTGTGTACAAAAATACCATTGGTTAAGAACACCCACGGTTTTTCTACCTTCCGGTTGGTGTTAATACGTCCCTGTTGGATTTGCATCTTTAACATGTTTATTTTACACATAGATCAAGGCAAACTGATCTTTTACACAGCAGAAATATGGTTTATGTGACTGCTAGAAAAAGATGCGCTGCCGCAAGCTCAGCTTAATTCACACTATGTATTTAGCTGAACTTTGTGAAACACAACAAAGATGTAATGATGACTGTGGTAATGCATTTTTACGTGTGCTTAAAGACGGTCGCCGCAATGCATTTGTTAATCAAATTATCATTGCAGACTTCCGCGTTATTATTTAAAACTGGTTTATGTGTGCGCTTGTAACATATCACACTAGTGCATTACGGCTCGCGTTAAGTAAAATGATTAAAACTAGTGTCGAAATAAATCGATTATACACAAATTTATATTGAGCTGTAAGCGGCATTAAAGAGTAAAGTCACGTCCGAATGAAAGGCTGCGGGAAAAAATCTATAACCACTGATAATAGTGATTGGTCACGAAGGTGGTACACTGTCCGAGGCGCCTGCAGTCCTCGCTACCCGCTGGGAGGTGATGCCCTTCCAATATAAGGTAGCGATTTTAATATCCTCCTTGTCCGAATAAAAAGGGCCTTTCAGAGGTCTTTTAAATTAGTCCACGTTACTACACTCCCCAGGACGTTGAATCTCGCCGATTGAATTCACACCCGCGGTTTCTGTGTCCCCCTTCTCATTATAAATCAAATGCAGGTATGAATCCGTCTGGCGCAGTCGTGTGTGAACCGTGGCGGGAGAGATTTGTGCCAGCCGGGTTACACTGCTTCTGTTTTTAGGCAAATCGTAATTAAATGCATCCAGAACGATCATTATGAAATAACTTTGAAATCGAGAAAGATTATAAAGGAGCGCTATGAACACGAGCACAAATGTTGAATATAACGAGTGATAATTACCGAACTTTAACTATGTTAGATACGCTGGTGATCAATAAATAAGAAGATTAACGTAATAAACATTTCATTGTGTTCACGCGCCTAATGCTACGTAACAGATTTTCTAAAGTTTGTTTTCATAAACACGTCTTTAAGCAATAAAAAACTGGGTTAGAATTAAGACGGCATACAAACTTATAAATTATATGCTTATCGAATTCCATTAGAGGTGGTAACTTTAAATTTGCTGCTTTAATATACAAAATTGACTGATTCAATAGAAGCGTCACATTTAATGTTTTCACCTTGAGGAGTTAAATCGTATTCTTTGGGTTCTGTGCGTGTGTTTACTTAACCTCGTTTCTTTATTGTGAGTGTATCACGTTCAGAATTTATCATAAGATGTGTCCTGTCCCAAACAAAGGAGTTGCCAGTCAGTCGCCAGCCGGCCACATCTTCCCATAGAGCGGGCATACCCTCCTCACGTGTGACGTTATGCATTTGTTTGTCCGCAGCTGCGGTGCCGACAACATATTTATTGTGCTCATTAACCTTCAAGAACGCTATTTAATTGTCGGCCGTTTTTTATTCACTTCACCTTTGACCCGTCCGCGACTTATTGCTCCTCGGCCTCTCTTTGAAAGCGAGAACTGGATGTTATTTATTATCCCGAGAGACGGGGATGCGTGTCGCTTCTATCTTCGTGGCGCTTGTGTGTTCGTCTATGATTTATGCGGTTATAAGGACGTAATTATTGTCACACGGAATCTTATGTGATTGTTCTGCTATTGCCTTTCACTTGGGTGGACGATTTAGTCGGATAAAGATTTCAGAAAGTCAGGATATGCTAACCAAAGTATAGAAAGTCTTGTTCTTATTTTATAAGAAATAATTATTTTACCTTTTTGTATATTCTTATGTCGCTTTTAAAAGCTAATTTTTAAGTTGTTTCTAACCAATGGACCGCTTACAAGAACCGTACATTCTCATTTTATTTGGTCACAAGCACTTTCAAAGGAAAATGTACTACTTTAAAATAATTATAATCAAGACTCAGTATCATTATAGAACGGAATATTGGTCTGGTTGAATTAGTGACGAAGATATTGTCAAATGATAGACTATTTCTCACGCAGTGTGAGCCGATACTTGCGGGGGTCTAATATCACAGGCTAATGATCAAAACATACGGCTCGTAGGAATTTGTGTATATAAATGTGTTTATTGAATTACAAGCCCGTCGGCCCATCCAAAACGTTGCTCGGCTTACGAGAGCCCCATTTCAAATTTTGGAATTGTATGCGCTTTGATATCACATATTTATGGATAATAATAATGACAGTATGAATACGATTTTAAAGACATTTTGACATGTTTCAAAATGTGTAAAGTAATGTCGTATTGCGGCTACTATTTTAATTGACTGACTGGAACGGGGATCTCATTTATCTACATACTGTAAAGGCAAAGAACACATTAATAATTGAGGGGAGGTGTTCTTCGTCTATCTAAAATGACATTAATATTATTCTGAGGCTTTCTATCAAAGCAAGTTATTCACTGCACTTTGACGTCTTCATACACATTATCGGCAACAGTAAATTGTGGTATCATGTCGGTACCGTCGTCGGTATGGAACCGTTTATTGATTGGTATCGTAGTTTGTCCGCTGTTCACTTTGAATAAAATTCGAATTATAATTAATCACAGTTGCGTCGCGTGGGAGAGCGTCGCGTTGTGCCCGACGATCTATCATATTTTGTGATAACGCCACTAGGACGCGGCTTGTAAACGCACCTAGAAGATCGGGTTTGAGGCTCAACTATGCGACAATGGCCCGCCGCAATCGTATCATGCCATTTTGAATTACTGTACTCGGCTGTATATCAAAATATTTTTACATCTTTTTAACAGTAAGCTGCAACGTCCATTTGTATAAAGGCAAGTTGTGATAAGTATTAGTATGTCCGGATACTACAAACAGGATTCGCCGACCCGCACGATGTTCAATCTTTCAGACGATCTAGCGGGCCTAGGGACTCACCGCAACGTTGCGGCTTTTATAAAGACGAGTGTCGATGACAACAATAAAATCGGATCATAAAGTTTCGATCGCACCCTTTGAGAGTTGCTATGCAATCTCGCCGCTCAATTTTATATCCAATAGCAGCGTAAATAGATAGGCGGGTGGATGTAAACGAGGGGCACCCCGGGGCTCCGGCGGAGGCTCCTGTCAATTAAATTTGTCTGCAAGCGCGCGCTGCATTAATAGCGCACTAAACTGCGTTCAATACTATTATTGATATTTTCATAAAGCCACGTATCCATTGTGCGGTGACGACGCTGAATACGTGTCTCGTTTTAGTGCGTTTTCGTTATGGTATTTGATATTTTACGCTGCCAGTTATGGCTGTTGGTTCTCTAGTTTTATTGCCATCGTATGGTTTGATTTGATCATTTAATCTTTCGACTTCCGGTATTTTTTTAGTAACGCGTGTCGTTACTGCCACAGTCGTTTCGAAACAGTTCCTGGAATTCCTCATAGATGTTTATCAACGATGGTTACTTTCAACTTCAACGGTTGAAAGTCAAAGTTACTTTTTCTTATTATTTATCTCCTTATCAACAGCCATAGACAAGTAAACACAGTTTGTTTTTAAAGAACTGTATGTGGTTATTTTTACCTAATTAGTAAGTGTGATTGGATTCATAATTGGTTGGTAGTTCTATTAGATAATAGTTTCGTTATATCACTCTGTCATGCGATCATTCAATTTTAATTAGGGCAAAGCGTGCAATTGGAATGCTATTCTTTTCCGGCCATTCCCACGTTCTTGTTGCCCATTCAGTTGCGTCTGCGCGCGCGCCTAATATCGAAATGTAATGTGTTTATTAGCGCCATTGCATTTGATGGTGCGTCATTTAAGATACAATGCGCGACGTAGTGATGCGCTGGGACAGTTTAGAAAAAAATGCTAACGCAATGAAACCCTAAAAAAATATTTGAAATTAAAATAAATAGGTACTATACTTCATGCAACAAAAGCATGAATGAATATGTTATTCATACTTACTATATTTTACAAAAATAACAGACGAAAAGCGTGTATTGAGCCATTAGTTTTGAGTCGCATTTCGTCTGTTCAGTTTTTTATTTAAAGTTTTAAATTTCAAAATGAAAATAACAAATAGATACCCTTTTTCGTAGTCGGTTGTAACTTTTAAGATTACTCGAGTTATGTGAGTACTCTATGAGTAATACTCATCCCATCGTTACTCCGCTGTCTGTTTCGCGTGCTGGATGTGATCGGGGCCCAATAATGTACTTTATGTTTCTTACTCACGCCATTATCTCTGGCACTAGCCTACGCAGCCACCGGCGCGACGTTTACACGTTCGTTAACGATAATTTAATTTGATGATATTGTTATAGCGCAGACGCATGCCCTGTGGAAAATATACTTATGCAAATACACTTGTATAAATTATGCTGTCTACGAAGTTTGTGGTTATTGTCTTGGTGACAAACGAATTTCAAGATGAATATATGAAGCATTATCTTATTTTTTTAATTTTATGCAGTTCATTCAGTAGGTACAGTTGACTTGTGATTATAGTTAATCTCGTTTATGGAAATAGTATGTACCGGTTTTTAAAAACATGTGTCAGCCAAAATTTTAGGGGCTGATTTTAAGTTAAATCTAGTACAACACATGCATTAAAAAAAACAAGTCGCTGTTTTATTGACAGTTCCTGGGTTTGAATCCAAGAGCAAATAAAACTAATGTGTACTACCCACTGTACATGAATTTGTCTATCTATAGTCTGTATAGGATGTTTTCACTCATTATACCAGAAAAAGACAACAGCATCGTCTTCTCTTCACCATTGGCTAAATGCGACCTGCCAATCGTAGCGATTTTAGCAAAATCTTCCTTTAGGAGAGACCTTTGTCTAGATGTGGTCTCATGTGGGCTGTTGATGATAATGATTGTAAACTTTCGAGCTACTAGACTAATTTTTAAGTGCAATCTTTGTCAAAAAATCATATGATTCTGGCTATATTGGTTTCATGAGTTTTGGTTCTCTGAAACAGTAGAATGCTGCCATAGCCACTCTTTTCTCTTATTATGCATTCAGCCCACGTATTGCCTTGAACGCTTGCGACATATTAAAAATGCCACTCATATGTCATCTTGTTAGTAGGGTCGCTACGCTAGAGTTGCATATAGTAAAGCGAATAAAGGAGGAAGAAAAACTAGGCATGATAATTTTGATGATAATCCAAAGTTTGATAATAATCAAAGTATTAACGTCGCTTCGGCCGCTTCGCTTCATATTTAAAACAACAAACGGACTCGTAAATTTAAAACTGCCATATAAAATAAATAGCTCCGAAAAATCGTAAACCGAATATTCTTCAATTCATGTTTTACAGTATTTTATAGATTCAATTATATACAGTCGATAACCGGAAACCCTTGCGTGACCATCAGATTCCACTTATTTAGCGTCATTACTGAATAGTCAAAGAAAAATTGATACGTTTAACTCTGTTTGCCTGCCCATTACGTCAACACGAATGTCTTAATCGCCGCACATATATTTCGGAACGAAAGTGTTTGATAAATCTCCCTGTGTCATCATTACCGAATGTGATCTACGTCTCTCATTAGCTACCTCTAAATAAGATATCTGATGATTAACTGCCAAGAGGGCTTAATTATTTTATTGCATTCCAGCATTAATAAACAACCGATCGTTTAACGCTTCGGCAGTACGTTATTCTTGACCGGTAATGCACCTTTAATGTCTAACACATAATTAACCGTTACCGTTAAAACGTTAACCTGTTAAAATATCATTAACTGACGGGTGCGAAATACCGCCGTAGGTATTTTATTAAGAAAAAGAGATATATTATTAAGGTCGTAGAAAACTCCGCTATCCCAATCTAGTTTTGTAAGATTGTTTTCCAATTGAAAATTAATGAACAACGCTTTAAGCACACGTATTAAATAACTTAGGCGTTATTAGGTTTTTAATTATGCTTTTGGGGATATTAAAATGGATAGTTACATTTTGTTTTTTTCGTTTGTGCGTCGTTAGTGTCGCCGTGGCTTGCGGCGATGCAAATTAACATGTTCATTCGGAATTCAAGTTTGATTTATTTGGTTATAAAGAGGTTGCGTTGCACTCCAACCTTAATGTATTTTTATATAAAACTAGCGAACGACGCGAACTTCGTATCGCCTCAGATTAATATTTGATTTTGATGTCTTAAATGTCATTGCCATCAAATATGGCAGGGTTGAACAAATGCATGTTAACTTTTAATTGTTCCAATGTTTTTATTAATTATTATCCTATTCCCGACGAGTACAAATTGAAAAACACAAAAATCATAAAAATCGGTCCCGCTTTTCTCGAGTTATAAGTGGTGTCACTAACACGACTTTCTTTTATGTATATAAAAATATACATATATACAGCTATAACATTGGTGCATTGCACAATTTTATTTTAGAAATAATATACAGTAAATCGACTTGACCAGGTAAATCAAAAATGTGACAGTGGAAATGCTGCCGTTCTTGCAATGCGGATATTTATAAAGTGTTAATCCGCCTTTATGGTCTAAACAAGGTCGAAATGTTTGCAAATTGCTCAAATCTTACTGCTCTTTCAATTTTATTATCTTTTTAATTTATAGACTACATAGTTTTCATAGACGCCACATCGTAAAACATTATTTTATGTATTTTCATACGTCGTGCTGCTAAATAGGGACAAACATACATATTCATAATTATTTTGTCAGATAATTTTTAATCTTCGTGGTGATTGAACATCGTCGTCACATAATTAATTAATTAACGTATACATTACGGCATTAATTTATTATTTAATGCTTTTTCATTTTATTACTCCATTCTAACTTGCATATTTATTAAAGAGAATATAGTATATGAATAAATCATAGTTATAGCATTATTAGTACACACATGAGTTATGTTGCAAGTGTTGTTATTGCCTAATAATTAAAATAAGGCTAATGACATTACATGTTCCTCGCGTCGAGATAGGCATGTTGGAGATTTTGTCTCGGCCACGTGTGACTTTGAAATTATCGCGTCGACATATTTTGGTATCGGCGATGTTATCTTTGTATTTTTATAAACATGTCGTTATATCGTTAATTGAATTCGACAGTGCGGTTTAGGTTGTCGAGTTATCTTTACGAGCTGGTGCGCGGGCGCGCTGGATGCACGCGGGTCAAACAGACATATTAATCGTTCACGCGAAAGGCTTTGCTTCGGTACTTATCTTTTAATTCAATTTACACACGTACGTAGCCTGTCGATCGGCAATTTATCGTCCATAATTTAGGTTATATCAGCTAACAATCTTAATTTCTTCATTTGCTGTCTCGCATTATTTGCAGTCCCTATTTTTTTTTGAGTTTATTATCTAATGCAGGGTTCCCCAAACTTTGTTCTGCCATGGCTCGGTAATTTTCACACTGCCCATTTTGACCCACTTAATACTTTTAAACCGTTTTAGAAAAATAATAGACATTTATCAATAGTAGAAATACTATTTTATACACTATTTAGTCACAAAATTTTGGAGCGAATTATGGAGCTCCTGCTTATTTTTTACTTACTAAAGAATCCAAGTTCGCGGAAAATGACGAAAGAAGTTTTTTTATGCGTCGATCGATAAGTATTATTTTTAAAACAAGACGGGATTTTGAGACCCGGTATTTTATTTTGATGATCCGGTACCGGGTCGCGACCCGGCAAATGGTAAACGCTGATGAAAGATTAAGGTAACACAGTATTCCGTTTACTTGACTGATCTTAAAGAGACTGCAATGTGTTTCATGTAACAGCTTTCCTCATTCTTTTATAATATAACACACCAAAGTAGGTAGAGAGAACAATTTTAATGAAGTGTCCCGCTCTCGCGCCAGCACCTGGAGGGGCTGAGTGCCGGTAATAGAGAGGTGTGGCGGCCCGCCCCTCCGCTGATGTTCCGACGACAGCCTCGCAATCAGCGCTATGTTGGTTTTATACAGAAAAATAATACATAATTGCTGGTTCACTTAGGACTTCTACTTCTACTTGTGATTGGTTCCGTTGTGTAACAAAATGGTTAGCTCAGTATTTTGATGTGTAAATGGTCACCGTTTAACTCAATAAGAGTTGATATACATTTTCGGCTTAGTAGGCAAGTAAGATTTTGCAAAATATTGACACAAAAGTTTGTTTTAAAAACAATTTCTTAACCAGTGTGCGATAATTATTTTAAGAAATCATACGAGTATATTCATGAAATATTTATTTTCTGCAATTTGCATACTTCTAATTCTCACCGCTTTTCTAAATTCAAATATGTGTTTCATAATCTTTTGATTTAAAAGCGATCTTTGATCAATAATAATTGTTGAAAGTTGGTCGTTCGAAACGTTTTTTTAAAGTATATTGCAAAAGTTTAATGCCACTAAGTTAATTATTCTATGGAATTTTATATTCTGCATAACTTAGATGTTTTCGAATCTTCAATAAGCTTAAGTGTTTGTTTTGTGGCGGCGAAGTTTGGACTTCAGGTCATTACGACCTCTGTCATTACATTTTTATTATTACACTTTAGACCCTGTGCTATTCGCTTTAGGACTTTTATTTCTGATTTTATTAACATCATAACATTTGTTTACCTCGTCTGCCAAAGTAAAGCCATACTGTATGACCGGCGCGGTGGTTGCAAATTCTTCGTTTTGTACTTTCCCAAAAAATTTAAAATGAATCAGATGACCCGGTTTTTAAAGAATTAAGAGTGAATCCACGAATGATATTTTTACCCTAAGATCCTTGATATTTACTTCTTGTGTACACTGCGAGAATCTAAAATGTTTCATGTGCGTCAGGCGGGGACTATGACAACGTAACATATTGTTAATCCTATATTTCCAAGAAAGTAAGATTGATCGTGCTGCTTGATGCTAGGTCAAAGATGTTTTTGTAGAGGAGTCCAAAAAAGTTTTGTTTAATTATCTTTGACATTAAATGACTAGTTTTAAAAAAACATGCGCTTTTTATGAATTTAAAATTCTAATAAAAGTTATTCAGATGAAAATGATCTTACATACTTTTGGCAACAATTTGTATGTAAATAGGTATGAATACGCTACATCGCGTCTCTTAGATGATTTTGTATCGTAGGCATAGTCTTGTCATTTATTTTTACCAGTCTTTGCCTGCTTTCAAAGCCGGCGCTGGGGCACCTTTTCTCACGAATTCGCGGTGCGGGCGCCTTGCGTGGGCGGCCTATCGCTAGCCGCCATCGCACGTCTCACTTGCCATCACACCTATGCGTTTGACACACCCTTATTTGCATCCCTTTAAGGTTTATTTTTCATATTGTTCAACACTTAGTAAATGGCCAGGACAATAGTACGGGCCTTTGTTGCCTAGTGCGTCTAATTAGTCAGACTGTTTAGTACTACACTCGCCGCGGGCTAACATTAACCACGGACTATTCAGTGTGAAATGATGTGATTTGTTGCGATACGATAACCGTGTGAGAATACAAGGCCAGGTTTTAATAGAGTTTATGTTTGCATCTAGTTTCATGAATACCTTGTCTAATCCCGAAAGTAGGTACGTGGTATAGTCGCTTTTAATTATAATTTAAAAATACAAAATTTACAATGTTTTTATTTGAACTGCTTATATCGATAAAAAAATGCCTACTAACGTTTAGTATCATACTTATATTTAAAAGAAAAGGAAATCTCTTATAAATTTTGCAGTAAACAATAAATTATCTGATGATATCTTAATTTATTGTTTTCACGATTTATTTTCCCATGGTGAATGCTTTCATGTATCTTCAAAGTGTCCAGTTAAGGCAAATGACTGAAACATATAGCGACGCATTTGTTAAATCTTCACATCTATAAATACTTTTGTAATATTCAGACTTCAGCTTGAATGTTTCGATAAAAGAATTTATAGTAGTGTGTCGAGGCGCCATCTGTACGCCTACAAGGGCATAATAACATCTTCGCGTCACATTAAACGTCTGTTCAGAGGACATCGTATTTCAAGAGTCGTGTACAGATTCATCTCGCTATTATTCATAACAATATTCGCATATTCACGAACATTATAACTCGTCGTACTTACGATGTTTTTGTCCGCAGTCATATTGTCGACAGATACGAAAGGGTGTATTTTTCTGTATTCGTCGTGCTAGCCCATAAAGCTCACTATGAGCTTTTATTCAATACAATTTTCCTCAATTGGAACCTAGTTTAACTTGCTCTATTTTGATTTATTAAACGCTTTGGAACTGTTTGTTTTGTTGTAGGTCTACTCCGTATTGATATCTAATACCTGCATGCATTTTTAATAAATACCGTATTCCATCACCTATATTCGAGTATAATTTTACAGTCTTTAAAATAAGTACTTCAATTACAACATTTTCACAACAATTAACCATAATTTTTCGATTTTAAAAGTGAGCCTACAATATTTTATTTTCTGACATTGCGTTTGCTGTTATTTCACTGATTTATCGTTTTTAAATTCTTTACTCGATTCCAGTTATCTGAGGTCAAACAGTAAATTTTTTTTTTGCAAATCATTAAATAAACGAGATGACAATCCCAGAGTCAGTCGGGTCAAGAGAAAGATCCTGAATCAGAAAT
The DNA here is from genome assembly GCA_949315895.1 of Anania crocealis. Taxonomy (NCBI): domain Eukaryota; kingdom Metazoa; phylum Arthropoda; class Insecta; order Lepidoptera; family Crambidae; genus Anania; species Anania crocealis. Next base: position 7,174,859 of record OX438862.1, read on the forward strand.
ATGACCTGAAATAAGGCGGCAGCGGCGCCGGCGCCATGCCACCAGCAAAAATCTGAATCATTGTGTCCGTTACTTCAATGGGCTTCATTTTGATGCAAATATTTAATCCAGCGCCGATTTCGCTTTATCTGCGGAAAAGTTTAGCATTTCTCGAGTGTTGGAAAATTTATCGGACAGTCCCTGTCCATGCAAATTATAATTATTGTTAAATATTATAATGACCGTATTAAATAGAAAAAATGGTTATATGATATTGAATGTGGAAAAGGTTTGGAAAATTGGCAGTTGGAAGTCAGGCAGGCATGAGTGTTAGTCACGAATGATGTCACCAATTTTAATAAGATTCTATGGTGTTATGTTTAATGATACCCAATTAAATAAACGGTTCATTGTTGCTACCGATTTGTCGCTCGGTGATTTATCTTCGGTAAATTTATCGCTCAATCAACGTCGTCGCCCGCGCCGGTTCGCCGCCTGATTGGATTTCTTCATAATTACATCTTTTGACATGTACGCGCCAAGTTTCGTACCTTCCAGCCGCCAGGGCACGAGATCGTGGGAGCAGCGTGTAATCAGCTTTCTTGACCGTCTTGTTTTGATTCGACTTAATGAATTAGGACTAAAGGACTTTACTGGTTTCAATTTAATCTCCAAAATTTACAAAATTATAAACATATCACATAGTTCCCTGGTTAAAAACTATTGTGAGGTAAACATCTTCGCTATCCTTTCGTACATTATTTTTATTTTAACCAGGCTATATGTAACCGGATACATTGTCATTAAATTGTTTGACGTTTATAATCGTATGCTTAAGGAAAGTGTCGTCGGTATTATGAATTCTGTACATCAACACTTACAAGCTATCATCGCCTGTAATTACTGTAATAACGCGCGGTGGTTGATTCTGTAGGAAATTGATCCTTGACTCTCCACCGGTCAGGTGAGGTGCTCTAGATAGATTTTTATGATTGCATGTCATCTCTTGATAAAACGAGTTACTAACAACGACTGTACTAATATTGCTTAGCTCGTCTAATCAAGTAGTAGTTTATAGTAGGTATTCGGTCAAATTTCTCAAGTTTTTGTATCGGCGCGAAATTGTCGATTCTAGTTTATTTACAACTCGGTAAAATAAAAGGCTCAATGCATTTTGCTCGTAATAGGCCCTTATCTGAACAGATTTCACATTCCCCTTCTCGTTATTGTCATAAAATACAATCTTGGTTTCGGGATTTAAGCGCGTGCCCACAAAAAGAAAATAATTAACTCTTATTTTCGCAACACCCAAAAAGCGATATCATGTAGGGTGACCATTAAATACTCTGTTATCTTGAGATACGGTAACGACGACCAGCTATTTTTTGCTGCACACACAAATTGAATAATAAATGATCAGAATGCGCATTGAAAAAAACCCGATTTGCATAGTGTTATTTGTAAATATTATTACAATAGCGTATTTTGCTTTGTTCCGGCGTGTTGATTAATAGGATTGGAAAAAAGTGTGCTTCAAGTTTCGTTAAATATAACCTAAATTAACATGTACCAAATACCAAAGTATCAAACCGTACACCGTACCGTGTGCTGTACCTAAAGAAGTAGAGTGAGTTCTTTGTTCACCGTGGCTCACAAAGATCCCTAAGACTGGGCTCTAAATCATATGAATGCTATCTACTTACAAGGAGTTAACCAGAGATGGTTAATTTGAAGGTATGCAGTAGAAATGGGAGCATGAGGCATACCAGCGATTTCCCTCTTAAACCTACTGAAAGACTGCTTTTAGTCCTTTCCTAAAACCAATTTCCAAAGCGGCATTACTGGTAATGCTGGTAATTCAAATACTAATAATATTTGGTACGATCCTGGGATATTACCTCATATGATTATACAAAGTTGGTTGAAACGAATAGTTAAGATGACAGCTGGCACGATGGAGGACCCTCCCAAACCTGGGTTGCAAGTGCACAGCCCCGAGTCTCATTTTCGGCAATGCGATAGCAAAACCGGCGCGGTAAATCTATGGATGCTAAGAAGTCATTTTAAGTCATCCAGTTTACTAGTTTTTAGACTCACAAAGTGTGATATGTCAAACATAAAAATATGAAAACGAAGACAGAGTGTCCAGTTTTCAATAACGCAGGACTCGTTGAAATTCCTTGGATATCCTGTGACTGGCGTGAGTGGGGATCGCGAGTATTAGGCCGCCATTGCACGCCACCCAGCACGCTCTCGAACCGAATTTCGGCGCGGTGGTCGCAATTAGGCACGATAAATGCCCCCGACATCCGATACACCGGCTTTTCATTCGATTCATTCGATTAATCGGTCGAAATCAACACGGAATCCGATTTTAACAGGTCGTTCCTTTTGCTTGTTTATGTAGCCCCTCGTGCGATATTTCGATACTTATCGCGCCGTGTTCTCATGCGATGAACCAGCTTATGATATCGTCAATGCACCGTTTTAGTTACCATCGTCGTGAAGTGCGATTAAACGACCGTATCTTTATCTTTTTATATACATATTATTTTCTTATGAAATCCACATATCAATAACGTTTTCATTAACATTATTTTTTGAATGTCGCAGCTTGCTATCGCCTTATTAGTATACCCGTATACTGTTATAACATCGACGATTGATATTTTTATTAGTAAAAAGTGCAGCTGGTTACTGTGGTCCAAACTGCCCGCATGCATATAAGAAACTGGCTACATATCAATTATTTTGACACCAAGTATTGCTTCGACCGTTAACCAATTATGGTTTGTTAAGTTTATGTCTCACTATCAGTAGTCAATAGGAGATCTACGACATTTGCTCTACAATTATCGAATATCAACTTATGTGGAATGCGGTAAAAATGTTTGTAATGTTTGCAATATAAGTGAGACGTTCTTAGCTTTATTTCAGTTTATTTACCTGTTTTTGATCGCATGTTTTGAATTTTACACATACATTTTACTGCAATTATCACATAATTTTTAAAACTCGTACTGAATCTAGTAACATCAAAGACTAAATCGTTTCTCAGCATCGGAAATAGATAGACACCTATAGAAACACATGTCTATGAATTGTAGCACTATTATATGTACCACTGCTAATAAACAAATTTGAATGTGGCTGCTCCACCTTTTTTAAATCTACCGTAGCAGTTGCATCGGTGTCAAAACCAAACGAACTAGTAACGATCCCTCGAACAATACGGAATGTTCCACCATTACAAGGCGACAAAACTCTAATATCAATAGAACACAATAGGAACAATAGTTGCCCTCTGTCAATTATGCCATCATTACCATTGGAATAAACGACGTAACGGATCAGATGATTGTCAAAAAACAACACGAAGACAACGCGACGTAGTCCCCGCTGCATACTCCAATTAAACGCACAGCAAACTAGATCTTAGAGGCCAATGAATAAAATGTTTTTTTCTCCCCACTGCAATCAGTGATCTTGCATTTTCAAAACGTCGAAACAGTTACCCTATAAATGATTTATAGACTGCGGCGCCGTTTAAAATTTTGTCACTTAACAATGTACAATGATTCTGAATAATTAAAATGTTGCACGCCTGTTAATGTTAAGTATGAATATTTTAGAATATTATCACAGATTATTATTATGCATTATGAAATTCTAGCATGGAATCTAGTTTGGGCCGTCGTACCGGTTAATTTAGATGAACCGGTCGATAATAAAACAAAATATAACGCTAGTTACCACTGCATTAACTTTACAAAAACATATTATCAATTAATTATTTAAGACACTCGTGTATCTGTAGGATAGCTAATTTATAGAAAGTGAGTTAAATTATGATCTTATTCAATGTAAGAGCATTTCCATGAGTTGCTACAAGCCCTTTCGTGTAACCTCATAAATTCTGTTAGGTTTTGCCTAGTTTTGTTTCCAATACAATGTTAAATTGAAATCGAATATCTAGTAGTGGTTACAGTGACTCAAGATAATAATTCAATCTTGCTTAACGTTGAATATGATGACATTTAAAAATAATTGTCGATCTGCTCGTTGTATCTATAAATATAATATTGTCTCTTTGCTATGCAAGCTACGTCATTATTTTACATATGCAGATCACTATCTCATGATTTGCTGGGTGTACATCGATTTATATATTCGTTCTTATGCTTAGGACCTATAAGTTGGTTATCGTTGAATTCAGTCAGAAGATGTTTGCGAGTATTTGATCCTCGCATTTGTCAAATATGATCGAGTCGTGCGAAGGTGTTATTCGTTTTGTCGACACGCGATTGTGCGATAAGTCAGAAGCTTGCCACTTGTAATTTGATGGGAGGTCCTCGAGTCTTATTTCGTTTTCTTTAAGTTTGAATGTCATGTTTTTTTTATTAAAGTCGCTGTCAAGGCTGCTCTGCATTATTATTTTATTTAGAAGTGATTTATGTCTTTAATGTTCTGGAAGGGATTATGCCTGGACGACGTAATCGATTTAACGATTCACTTCACGTAATTTGGTCATCTTTCAATTAGTTATGTCTCAATACAGACATATCACTGCAGGTGGCGCTTAGGCTTACGTTTCCCTCCATTCCTCATGTTTGCAAATGTGCGTTATATCGTAAAAATTACAAACTTACTTTTATTGCTGTGTACGACATGTGTAAGTAATACATGCTTGTGTCATGTTGTATGGGTTTTGTCAGCGGGCAATCGGCGATTTATTAAGGTGCATTGTTGATTATTTTATTAACGTTCTTTTTATACGTGTGAAGGTTTATCGTTCGTTGTCGTTATTTAAATCTCCTTGTCGGTGTGCCCAATAGGCTAACGAATCAATTATTTATTGCGCGCTCATTCATGCATTCTTATATTTTTTAGTTACTTGTTGTATGAGTACCTAGTTCCTGTAAAGATACATTAATCCCTCGATCGTGAGTTATTCCAGACACAATTGAAATCAATTGTTATCGCGGCACGCGCGTGCCTCCTGGGGGTTGAGGAATTAACTATAATTATTTTGTATATACGAGTAGAGATACATAAGTAATCTGCATTATGTCTGAATTGATTACAAGTCTAGCTATATTTTCTCATAATTATTTTTACATAGGGAAATGCGTAAACAACTCAAAAATATTTTTTGTATTAAATTTCAAATTAGTCCACATCAAAACGGTCTCTACATAATCTGGTCACCTACAGTAAAAACATCTAAATATAATATTTTATTATAAAAATAACACTGCTTATAGAATATTTTAAACTCTTTTATATTTACTTAACAAGTAGGTAGACCTTACCAAAAAAGTCGGGCGGTCATAAATAACAATTGTAGGTAGGTGCATGCCGTTGCGTACATATTCGACTTGTGATTGAGAGTTACGAGTGTCATTAATATCGTAATGGTATCGATTTATGATCGCGGATCATCGCGGTTTTATTGCGAAGCTCGTGTTTAATTCTAGATACATTACTGGACTCTGTTATTATGGAACGCCAATTTGTAACTACGGTGTGTGGTAAAGCTTTTTGCTGTGAGCTTATTAGTTTTGAGCGGTGTTTTAAATAAGTTTTTGTATTCAACAATTAGGCATCTTTATATACAAACATAGATATTGTTACTTGTTCGGCGCGTAGACCGTTGACCATGTTAGGGAGTTTTCTTTTTATCCAATAAAAGTTTTAGTGGTATGGGTTTTATTATTATTTCTAAGATAATCTCGAAATTCGTCATCAAAATCATGATAGATCCTTTAAATTTGTACGAGTGCAACTTAGAATAATAACACCATTCTGAGGAGTGCAATAAAATACGTGATCTAAATCTAAATTTGAATAATTATGAGGCTGCTAAGTTAGGATAATAATATAAGAATATTCAATATAATATGTGTCTCCATAACTTTGCCTCTAGGAACGCAAATTCAAAAGGGAGAAAGATTATTACATGTAGTACTATGTATACAATTGACGTCGACAAGTCGAATCAAATATGTGTAAAAGTAAAATTTGAATAAATTTTTCATTGATTAGCCTTTGCCTGCGGTTTCGTGTAGTTAGTTTGGTGACGATATATCCAAATACCTAATATTGTGATTATAATTTATAAATATCCAAAATGCGAACATATTAAAGACCTACATTTTGGCTCTTTTAAATTGGGTTGAATTTTCATGAATGCTATCTTTAATAATGTTATGTAGCATAATAACTATGTACATATGTATAATATGCAAAACTTCGACTTGTCCAGTGATTCGAACTAGGCTAGTTCGCTACTTAGATCGGTCAGTCACGTTTCTTTATTGTATCTTAATGGTATAAATAAAATCTTATTTATGAAGATATTGTCTATTTTAGTAATTTCCATTAAAAAGTTGTTGAACCACAAGAACTTATATTGATATAATTTTTGCATGCATTCCTCAGGTCAGGTCAACTTTGTTTGCCACCACACTTTTTACATTCGCGGTTCCAATAAACTCCTTTGTCCTGCAAGCTTTTATTTGTTCCGGAACGTTAAAGTTAATTGAAACTCGTGGTAAATGGATTCGATGAGATCTGATTACTTTAAAAAAAAATATATATGTATGTGTATGAGCTGTTTAAGTTAAAACGTAAATCTTCAAACATAACCAACTGTGTCGCAATACATCATCGTGTTTCGTACGTTTCTGCAAATCGTCGGTGCGCCTGCCAATCCTGGTATGTGTAAAATGACAACTTTTCAGGAGGAACAAAAAACTGTTTTTCTCGTGAACTGTTTTGATTTTTAAAATTATAAATATGTTATATGATAAAGAAAAATACGACGCTTTAGATAGTGTACCATTTATCAACTACGAAACCAAGGTTTAGTCTCTATAAATTTTTTTTCCATTTTTGTGCACATATCATATTTGGTGTGCATAAAGTTTGTTCCTGCATATTAGCGTATGTGCAAAATGTATCACATAGAAGTATTGTAATGGTTCAGTTTTTTAATTTCCACTGTAGTTATGTGCTTAAACATAAAATTAACATTAATAAAATGTGCAAAGACACAATAATCCAACTGTTTCAGTTACAAATATTCGTTCCTCAAGATACCTAAGTTAGGAAAACACTAAAGCAATTTTAAATATTTTTATTAGTTTGTTTAATGCTACATGGCGCTCTCCTTATTAAATAAGGTAACTTTTACATATTCCTACATTATGTACCACAGAACAACCGGAATAATTATTATAATATTTTAAACACCATTTTTTCATCATCCTTAACCTGGGACACGGGGCACTGGTTTTACACTGGGCCTAGACATGACCTGTATCTAGGCACCGGTAGCATCGCAGGACCTTAGCCTCTAACACCTGAGCCGGTGCTGACACCCAATCTACTAATAGCCTTCCTTGCGACAACTTCTTGGCAACAGCAACTGGCACCTTAACCACAACAAATCCGGATCCAGTATAGGATTGCCTTATCTCGCCGACCTTAAAAATATCGGTAGCACAACCACCAACTTTTGCCACTGCTTCGGCCACCTCTTCTTTTGAGACAGAGTCATCTAAGCCTGTAAGCCGCACATCGGTGGTCTTTATTGGTCTGACAACCTTTACTAAATCTGACGGCAGGAGGTATTCCTGCAGTCTTTTGGCTAGGGAGGCTGCCTTCTTACCACTTGTGGCACCGGGTATCTCAAGTAATTTACCCCCAGTTTTCGCCTTTGTGAATAGCATCCCGCTGATGCCCAGCTCTTGAATATTTATCCGGGATAAGGCATCCCGGATAGCTGATTCGTATGTCACCCCTTTTTCTAGTGCCCCTGGCAGCAGGGTCAGTATGATGGCTGACGATCTGGGCGGGCAAAGTTTTGGGATGGTGGGTTTTCCAACTGAAAGTTTAGAAGTTTAGCATTTGCCTTAGATGGGGTGGCTTCGCTCTTTTTATGTCTGTTTGATCCCCGCTTCGATGTGGACGATCTATACAACATGGTGGTGGATACTGTCCGTACGGTAGGGTCTAAGTACTTTAAAACCCGCTGTCCTAAATCAAAGAAACTCTCCAGTCAGACTCTCCTACTCATGGATCAGAGAAACGAAATGAGGCTACAGAACTCAGCGGATGCCCATCGCTATCGGCAACTCAATAGACAGATATCTAAGTCTTTGAAGAGCGACCTTCCTCAATTTAATACCCGACGTATTAAAGAGGCCATTGAGCGGAACAAAGGCTCTAAAGTGTTCGCCAGAGATCTGTCTATTGGGCAAAGCCAATGACGAGGCTGAAAACTGAGACAGGTAGCATCATTGCGTCAACACCTGAAATCCTGAGGGAGATTGAGAGTTTCTATGGACAATTATATTCCACGAAAACACCTGTTGAAAGCAAGGCTAAAGACCCTAGAGCCAAGCTTACCCGACACTATTCTGAAGATATCCCGGACGTCAGCCTGTGCGAGATTAGAATGGCTCTCAAGCAACTTAAAAACAACAAGGCGGCGGGCGATGACGGAATCACAACAGAGCTCCTTAGAGCGGGTGGTAAGCCGATATTTAAGGTCCTCCAGAAGCTCTTTTATTCTGTCATCATCGAGGGCAAAACGCCAAAGGCATGGGGCAGAGGCGATGTGATGCTGTTCTTGAAGAAGGGTGACAAAACTCTCTTGAAGAACTACAGACCCATCTCGCTTCTGAGCCATATCTATAAGTGGTTAAGAGTCATTACGAATCGTCTCACTCGCAGGTTCGACGACTTCCAACCTCCCGAACAAGCCGGGTTCCGAAAAGGCTATAGTACCATAGACCACATTCATACGCTGCGGCAAGTTATACAGAAGACCGAAGAGTATAACTTGCCACTTTGCTTAGCGTTCGTGGACTATGAGAAAGCCTTTGATTCGATTGAGACCTGGGCAGTGCTGCAGTCTCTCCAAAGGTGCCAAATAGACTACAGGTACATCGAGGTGCTAAAGTACCAAAACGTCACCATGTCGGTCCGATTACAGAACCAGAGCTCTAATCCGATCCAACTACAGCGAGGCGTGAGACAGGGAGACGTTATTTCTCCGAAACTGTTCACAGCTGTGTTGGAGGATATTTTCAAGCTTCTGGTCTAGAAAGGACGCGGCATCAATATCAATGGCGAATACCTAACATACCTGCGATTTGCCGATGATGTAGTTCTTATGGCTGAGACCTTGGAAGACCTGAACATTATGCTCGAAGATCTCGGTAATGCTTCTCAAAGAGTAGGTCTTAGGATGAACATGGACAAGACGAAAATCATGTTAAATGCCCATGTTGCACCCGCTCCAGTTAACGTTGGGAACATTGCACTCGAGGTTGTTGACCACTCTGTTTACCTGGGACAGATTGTCCAGTTAGGTAAGTCCAACTTCGAGAAAGAGATCTCTCGTTAATCCAGCTCGGATGGGCAGCGTTCGGGAAGCTCCGGCATATGTTCGCGTCCGAAATACCTCAGTGTCTCAAGACGAAAGTCTTTGACCAGTGTGTGTTGCCAGTAATGACCTATGGGAGTGAGACGTGGTCGTTTACTATGGGTCTCATAAGAAGGCTCAAGATCACCCAGCGAGCAATGAAGAGAGCGATGCTTGGTATTTCCCTACTCGATCGAATCAGAAATGATGAGATCTGCAGGAGAACTAAAACAACCGACATCGCTCGAAGGATTGCATCTTTGAAGTGGCAGTGGGCGGGACACATAGCACGGAGAACAGATGGCCGTTGGGGCGGAAAGGACGACGTTCCGTGGGCAGGCCCCCTACAAGGTGGACCGACGATCTGGTTAAGGTCGCGGGAAGCCGCTGGATGCGGACAGCACAGGACCGATCGTTGTGGAGATCCTTGTGGGAGGCCTATGCCCAGCAGTGGGCGTCGTTCGGCTGATATGATGATCCCCGCTTGAACACCGTAGTCTACCCTTCCTCCATGGGTGGAAGTGGTGCTGGAAGCGGGCCGAGCTCGGTTTCAGTAGGCACACTAGGCACTCGTCGCTGTCTGCTTCGAGCCCTGCCTGGTGGAGGTATCGGAACTTTCGTCGTTGGAGCCTTGGCTCCGTGGCTCCCTCTGTTTATCAGTGATGTCGTGGCTATTGGCTGAGCATCGATAGCCTTAGTTGCTTTCGGCGTCGGCCCTGCTTTCTGGATCGATTTTGTACTATCTTTCGAAGTAGCCGGTTTAGGGGAACCTACCGTCTTGTTTGGCGCGGAGGACAGTGCTTCTGCCGTAGATGGTAGTGGTGTTGCACCTGCCAATTCTTCATCTCGTTTGCGGCCAATGGCTAATGGGATAAGCCGTTTAGCCGGTAGGAGCCGATCGTTAATACCGCAGAACTGAGCATTCATCATGGCACCACATTTTGCCATTAAGCTGCGCTCTATTTCTTCGCGTTCTGATAGGGCCTGTGCCAACGCCAAGGAAGGAGTAGGAAGCATGGGTTCGTCAATTTTGCTGTTGCTGTTTAAGGATTTCCATTTGTTACTTTAGCTCTTGGAGCTCCTCTGTTAACCTCGTGTTAGCAGCGTTGAGGCGTTGGATTTCCTCATCTTTTGATCTCGCCACCAGTATTTCAACAAATGCCGTGACAACAGCTGCAGCATCCTTAAAGTTCCTCTCGAATACTCCTGAGACTTTCCCACTTCGCCTAGCGCAGTGAATAATGTTATCAGTACTGGTACGGATAGCTCGCACCAGCTCTTGCACTGTTAGCTCTTGAGATTGAAGCTTAGCCCTCTCCTTTATTTGGTGATGTTTGCTGGACCACAGTCCACACCATGGCCTCCTCCACCACCTCATCTTTTTGCTCCTTCTTAGACTCGTTTTTAAGTAGTTCTCTTGCATCCATTTTCGAAGCGTTGGTCCCTCTGGTAGATGGCCTGCCACTTCCGCGTTTCCCTATAATGTAGTTCTCGGGAGTAGGTTTTTAGGCGCACCTACAGATTTTGCCGAATCTCTCCTAGCGTTTTACGATCCCTTACGAGTCACACCTAGATCGAGTTGTAGAGCAAGACGCGTCAGACATGCTGCCCGCGTCTAACACAGATCCTTCCTGCAAAATTTTGCAGTTACGCTCGACACCGTCCATGTGAGACTCATTGCGCCAACTTAACACGCTCGCAGCAGGGCTTAAAACCTCGTTGTTCGCGAAGTCACGTACAGTAGAACTATCTACGGTTTTGGCTAAATTAGCGCTGCTTGCACCACACTCTCCCTTTAATTTTTTTTGTTTATGTAGGAAAAAGTGCATTTCGCATACCTACTGCTTCAGGGGCAGCAGTAGGTTATGTGGGAATCTCTTGTCGGTGCCCGACAAGCATACCCACTATAAAGACCTGCGGTGTACCTTGCGACGTATGTTAGCAGTGTATGGGTTTCCCTTAGGATGCCCTCCATGCACCGCCTACGTACGGCCTATGCCCATACTTTATGCCTGAGGCCCGCTCAGGCATAAAGTATGGGTAATCCTGTACACCAGGAATCACACCCAGGCTGGCAAGCTGTGCAATGCGAGCGTTGAGCCCCCCGACCCAACTTCAAAAATCCTGCTATGTGCTACACACAGATTAAAAAATAAAAGGGATTCGAAAAATTTAATCTGACATGTGTCACTGGACATACTTTTAAAAACTGATATGTGACTTTACTACACATACCAAATTTTAAAGTAACTGTCGTTAGATTAAAGTGTACTTAAGTAATTTGGCAACGCTGTTTCTATACGGAATATGCACAAACGGGTTTTTGCATCAGTTCGGCGTTTGAAAACTAGTCACATCTAGCGAATAAAAAAAAAATTAAAAAAAGTCACATGTAAGGTTTGGCAGGCGCACCGACGAAATGCATTAATTTACTCGAAGTCGTTACGGTCACTCAAATTACAAAAACATTTTAATCTCCCAACCTGTGAAATATTCGTGATTGAATGTTCGACACTTGTCATAGTTGAATCAAGTTTACATTTCATAACGATTGTAATGAATTGTTCCGATAAGATTTACAGTGGTTCATTACGATTGTCAGCTCGTACGGCAATTAATAAATCGTAGGATTGCTTCTCGGTACTTACCAGAGAGAGACGTCCGACGAAATTGGCGACTTTCTCATGTCGCCGATTAATTTTAATCGATCATATAAAATGTTAATCAAAGTCGTGATCAAGTGGCAATGTCCAATATTTATGCACATTTCTCAGTACCGAACAACGTGAATTTATTTAAACGGTCTCGCTTTATTTATAAAGGCCACCAGCGAATCCAAATTGAAAATTAACCCCACTTAGGACACACCTCCTGGCGTTTTGGTATTTTTTCTCGATACACTTTTTACGTCATGTCAACACCGTCGATAAATTATGAGCAATCTAACAACCTATTATTATGGGGCCTGACATTTTATTCAACTAAAATGTGGGCAAAATTGAAAATTTAACCAAAAATTTCGGCCCGCGGTGCAGTAGAAATGGGTTTGGAGATTTATGTTTGGGATGATTTTCAAATCAAAATTTATTCTTCTTTTTGAAATTGCTTGGTGTTGTAAAATTCATTTGACTAATATTTACTGATCAAATCAGTAATCAAAAGTGATCAGTTCTTGAATACTGTAATACGAGATGATTAAAAAAATAACATTAACAATAATAAATAATCCATACGCATTGCAATTACTTTCTTTCAATGATTTAAAGTTATTATTAATTCTAATCATATTTTCAATTTACACTAGCCATATCATTATGATGCCGTGCAATGCAACGCCTTGTTTACAATTTCATTTTACAGCTTGGCTCCCCTTATTAGCTTGCTGCTGGAGTAATAGGGATTAAAGTATGAAATTGCCGATTATTTTCCCACTTTTTATTTTGTTTATATACAAAACGGCAATTTCATACTTTAACCCCTAATACTTAAAAGGAAAAACCTATTTTTAAAAAAACGCGATCCATTCATGGTTCTCATTTCTAGCGTTTATGTACAAATTTTTCCTAAATTGTGCCAATTATGTTAACAATGTATATTGACCGCCTTCGGGCTCATGTTCTTATTCTTGATGTTACATAATTACGGAGGGAAAAGTTACTACATAGCAAGGTAATTCGGCCCATAGACTGTAATTCAGCACTCATTTACATGATATGAGGCACTCGTACATGACAAGCTTTGTATAAGTATTCGTTTATAGTATTTGTACTAATCGTGTTCTCATGTCATGTCACGCTACAAAACTTAGCTGGGCACGGTATCTGTAACTTAATTATAATATATGTTTACCATGAAATCAACGAATCACGCTTGCCAAATTCCGACAACGCTGAATTTTAAGGTACAGGGTCACCTTCTAATTGTTAAGCTGTTGTGTGTAGATATTCAAAACTTGATCTGTCAGGTGGCCCGGTCGTTGACCCGTCCAGGTAGGTGGTGATGATTGATCTGCGCCCTTATCACCTCCGCGGCCGCCGTCTCCCCTCGGCACTCTCAAAGAGTATTGTCCCTGACCACCAACCCGTGTGCTAATACACAGATACCGGTCTTGTCAAATTATTTAAATCAAGTCTGTAGATTTCGAAGCATCTATGATTCTGTTTAACCTAATGCAGTCGAAAAATTTTATTTAAGGAATTTTATTTTAATTTCTAATTACCTACTTTGTCGAAGGCTTTGCAGGCTGTATTACTGACTTCAATATCTTTGCCTTCACATTGACCGACTGATATGTACTGATAAGTACCACAAAGCTAAAATTAGGGCCTTGAGATTTTAAATTGGGTGTCTATATTTCTAACCTAACCTAGAGTTGTGCTAATATTTTTTTTTATAAAACGTATAGCACGGCACGTGAGATACGAGTTGGTATTGTGTAATTTTTTGCAACAATATAACTTTTTTGTATGTTTCGTGGGTCACACGTCTTGGTTTACACTCAGCAACCCGCAAGTTTTTAGGGCAAATGATAATACCCAAATATAGTATATTAATCACAACTTATTTTGTTTCAGACTGTACAAACCAACAACTCCGAAATTAAGGAAATGTAAGTAGCTATGAAACATAAATATTAATTAACAGTCATGGTTTTAATATTCGTCTTTGAAGATAAGGAAAGGAATGTGTTAAATATTTTTTTTAGTTTATTATAGTCCGATGACAAGGCTCATGTAACATTTACAACGTGATAAAACCACATTAAACCCAAGTGAAAGTGCGTAAGAAATAAACTTCAAAACACGCGGCGTTCTAAAGCCAGGATCAATTTCACGCGTATCTCTCACTCACATCATCAGATCGAACGTCATTCTTACGTAAACGCAATAAAGCTCAAACTGAGGGCGACGAAATAAATATGTTTTTAAATGTTCGGCTCTCGGCGGGCTCAATGGACATTTAGCAAATTGAAAAACTGACAGTACTGCGCTTGACCCTTGCGAGGCTCGACCCCTTCAAAACCAGTAATGATGATATGATAATTGAAAATATAAAACGGTTAATTCAATGTGATGTTGGGAATGGGGATGCAGTAAAAAGATAACGACTCGATATCGAATTTCTCGTTTAAATGAGTCGATTTGATTTCATTTACATTATTTTTATTCGTTTCTTATGCAATAAAAACACACATGTTGACTTAAGGAAAATCAGGGGCAGTAACGTCGTCACTTAATGACACTATTACGCAGTACTTCTTTTTTACAGATGGGATGTTAAAACTCTTTTGAGTACGATCCCCAACTTGGGTGCAGTTATAGACTTGACAAACACGGCTCGTTACTACGACCCACAAGTAAGTGAAAAACAATTAACAATAATTTAAACAATTTACATACGTTATTGTGACATTGACTGAAATGTGAAGTTTCTGAGATAATCGTCAAACATAATTACTAAATCAATATTATCAGTATGTAAACTTGAAAAATTTTGTCCCAGGCGTGTTATAAGTGCAATTAAGTTGCTAAAGTATCAAATAAAGTAAATCAATATTATTTTCAATTCGTGCTAACGTTGTAACGTAACTCATAATTATTCCTCTTGCGATCTGTTGTAAGGCAAATAGGTTAATTTCTTATATTACTGCGTTTACATCGCCTCGTTGACTTGCATCACAGAGTCAAGCATGGTAAACGAAGAAAAATGATAATACTTGTTCTTCATATTGTAGCTGTTGTGTTTTTGTATGTAATATAGGCATTAATTATTTACATTCGTACTAAACTCGGTACTAGGTAGGTACGTAAACACAATCTTCTTTTTTTATTATTTAAATTATATGTTTATTATTTCTTATACATATAAGCTTAGCATTAATAAAATTTCAGGCTGCTAAATAAAAATATTTTTCACTGCCTTGGGGTTTGGGATAGTAAACTATTGTTCCCATAGAGTTCCCGAACAGTGTTTTACAGTCTACTTAGTACTGTATGCCGAAACATGTAGAATGTTGAAGGCATTTCTTAGTCATGGTATTCTAAGGTTTGTTACCGATAATGAAAGGTAACTGCCTCTCGGTATTTGCTGAATGTAACTCCACTTGTCCCATGCTAAACTTAAGGCTTGAGGAGACTGCATCTGTGTATATTTTTGCTGACGTTATTACTTACATTAGAAAATTTTCTTAATAATGGTTTGAGGTCGTATTGAAATTACAATTAGAATAAGAAATCAATGCTGTTTTTAAAATATTACTTTTTTTTATGTTTGTTGTAGTTTGTTTTAACTATTATTCATTGATTACATATCACTAATAAATAGGTCGTCATCAGGAGGATTAGCCTCTGTTCACCAACATTATTATCATCGGCCATATGAGTACTCTGGTGGATAAGGGCCTCCCTTTATTATGCGCCATTCAACCTGTATTCGGTCAGTCCCATCCACCTTTTGCTTGCGACCTTTCACAAAGTACGATTACCATTGGACTTATCGCATCTCCTCCCATCTCCAGATGCGGGTTCGAGTCCCGCCTGAGACATAATTTTTCAAGTTTATATACTGATATTATAATTGCAATTTAATTGCTAAAATATCAAATAAAGTACGTTTGGACTTAGTTTTGCTTAAATAACGGTGACAATCTGATCTTCGTTCGGGTCTCCTCATTATTGAAAGCTGTTTCAAGTTGATTTAGTACGTCTATTATTTACCAAAATTGCAAAACCACTGCATCTTTTTTCGTATTGTAACCCGTAGTAAACCCCTGTATTCTGGAGTACGAAACAACATGTTACAATTCTGAATGACCGATGTATTTATAGGTCCTTGGTTATGTTAGATCATTATATAAAATATCAGAATCATGACGCTGTGGTGTCACATTTATTCGTGTGAATACATATATCGTGCCTTAACTAGGATGTGCCCGTAGGATGCCAGCTCTGCTTGCACGCCAGAATACCTGGAAGCTGTAAAATTATGTTTACTTTTACGACTGAAAGTCACATTTTCCGCTACGATGCTTTGTTCGTTGCTGCGTCTGATTGCCTCGCATTCATCTTGCGGCATAATCTGATCGTAAAACCGCGTTTTCATGGGGCGACTCCATGTTATATAGATGGGGACAAACCAAAAGATTGTGAATTTTAAAAGTAGGAAAAAAAAAGTGATGAACAACTCACTGTTAGATTTTCTTTATTTGATTATGCTTTTGATACTCTTAATTCGTATGTTAAGAGGAAACCCTAAGGGCGAGAGAATTGAAAAATAGGTATTTGTAAAATCTATTGTTGTCGCGCAGTCCCAAACGCCTCCCCCGCAGAGCGAGATAGAGACAACTGATACTAAAAGCACACAAAATCAACTTTCGTAGTCACCCGATTCCTTTTCCAAAACCAGACCGATTTAAATACTTTTTTTATAAAAAATTTAAGAAAATTTGTTTTCTGCATGTTTGAACACAGCAGAAAATCTGGCGAATTTTCTGATTTTTGAAGGCTCATATCTCTTTTATTAATTATTCTATGAAAAAAAGGAAAACATAGAAACATGCCAATAGTGGCCATAGATTTTTGTAATAAAAATTATTGCTCTACTGGCACTATCCAGGGAGGAAACAGGGGACTACGTTTGTATGGCAAATGTCTAATTATAACTAAATAGATTGTTTGGCACATAGACCGGGATACTTGTGAGGCTATTGGTTCTTACGAGCCATTGGCATATATTTTTCCTTAATTACCTAAAATGTAGCATTTAAAGCCCTTTTTTACGTTCCTAAATAACGTATCTTCGTTTAAAATATGCGTTTTAAATGCCTGATGTAAGAAAGAACAAAATCTATGACCGTGGTTTTTTATCCCAGGTCCGGGGTGGGGGTGGAAAGGTAGCAAATGGCTACATCAGTTTCCTTTATATGAAGTTTCGTGAATGTATTTATCTATATATATAAAAATGAATCCCTATTTCCCTTGGTCATCGCATCACGCGTGAACGGCTGGACCGAATTTTCTAATTCTTTTTGTTTTGTTTGTTATTGTCAGGACAATGTTCTTATGAAAGAAAAAAATAAGAAAATTGCGCGGGAAAATTAGAAAATTTAAGAAAATTAATCACCATACTAAATTATTTGTAATGTAACCTTAGCGCTTTTGACAATCTAAACTTTTTAAATGTAACATTATGGCGTTTGACATAACATTGACAGAATGCGTGCTCCAGTGCGGTTAGCATTGCAATGTCGATAGATAAATTTGTATCTGAAATATTTTTTTCATTAATTATACCAATTAGAAATCAATATTCATAGTTAAGACAGGACAATGTCTGTCGGGTCCGCTAGTTTACAATAATTGTAAACTTTATATTTAACAAAAATATTTAAATTGATCTAGTATAAAAGTAAGTTCAATAAAAAAATTGGAACAGTTTTTAAATATTTCTTAAATGAAATCTAAAAACTGGAATGTAACAATATTATTCCGCTATGCTCTATTAACTTATGGCGTCTTGACCTTCGCTGATGCGCTAACCACGAAGCTCTTGGAGTATTTACCACTTTGGAGCTGGTAGTTCGCACATTCTCCGTTTTTACGGTATCCGGATGAATCGACCCACGCTAATCCCCTGATGAGTGACCCTTAACAGTTACTCAGGCAATATTAAAACGCACCAGACTACACTCAACGGTAGTTTCTATGCCATTTTCATTTTTATAGCCACCTTTTGTCTAATAATGTCTCCGCATACAAATTCTTTACTGCTTGCTTGACATCTTCAACGTATTTAAACAGCACATTCCTAAATTTGTTAGTATGCTTTATGACGAGTATTTTTAAAATTGTATTATGTTTTGCAGTAAAGGAGATGTCCCAAATTATATGGAGGCTAGGTCCAGAACCTGTACACATTGCCAAAAGATAGGGCAATATACCTACAACACTTTGTTATTATCCAAATTCTTTAAAATGGCCTCGTTTAATGGTTTAAACAAAAATAGACCTATTAGAATAGCAATACTAAACAACAACAACTATCATGGCGGAAGATGACCCTTTGATGACGACTGTCAGTTTTAACAATTTCGAAATCAGCCAGGTCAAACACAGGAGAAACGATACCAAACCCAGAAAACGAAAGCAAGGTTATTAAAAAGAACTCAAGACACATTAACAACAGAACTAGACGTGAAACACATGCAAAGAAAGTTATGTCAAATAATATTGACACAGGAAATCTGACAGCTACTGACATTTAGAGTTTATGGTTTATCTTTTTTTTTTCGTCGAACGTCGAAACGTCGAAACGTCGCCATGTTGTATGCCTAATTAAGAGGGATATTTATTAGATTGTATTTAATTTTGAGCCACTAAGTTAAACGTTATATACAGTTATTTGTATTTTTCCCAAAGTCAGTAGATTTTTCTTGATTTTTTAGAATACTGTACAATGTCTGGGCCTGTTACGGGACATCGCCTTTATTAACGGTTGTTCGCAGTATACCATAGAAGCTTAGTATTGGTTTTGTTTCTTCTGAAGACTGTAATATTGTGTACCCACGGTTTTCACGACACGTTTCATATTAGCAAATATGTACTCGAATGTAGAGACATCCAAGTACATACCATATCTTTATATATATAATTCTTCTGTGAGTGTGTATGTCACTGAACTTCTCTCAAACGACTGGACCGATTTTGATGAAATTTTTTGTGTGTGTTCAAGGGGATCTGGGAATGGTTTAGATTCAAAATTTTGTCGGGGATAATGTTAGGTGTAGTCCAACCCTAAATTTTTTATTTTATTTTTTTGACAAATTTTTTAATTTCTATTTTTTTATGATACAACATACAAAAATACATACAATCCTAAATTTTTACCCTTTTATCACCAACCCCTATTTTTTAATAGCCATTTTAGTAATTTAATCATTTTTCATCCCGCTCGATAACTGATCAATTATCGTCTTTTTTGTAAGGGTAGGGTAGGGGTAGGGAAGGGTTTAGGGTAGGGGTGGGGGTAGGGTAGGGGTAGGGTATGTGTAGGGTAGGGTAGGGTAGGTTAGGGGTAGGGTAGGGGTAGGGTAAGGGTAGGGTAGGGGTAGGGTAGGGGTAGGGTAGGGTAGGGGTAGGGTAGGGGTAGGGTAGGTGTAGGATAGGGGTAGGGTAGGGGTAGGGTAGGGGTAGGGTAGGGGTAGGGTAGGGGTAGGGTAGGAGTAGGGTAGGGTTAGGGTAGTAAAATATTAAAATTTTATAAAATATATACAACCCTAAATTTTTACCCTTTTACCACCAACCCCTATTTTTTGTTAGCCATTTTAGTAATTTAATCATTTTTATGGCAAAACAACGTTTGCCGGGTCAGCTAGTCTAAATATATAAATCAATGCCACTTTTCGTTGTAATTCTATAACTCAAGAATGGGCCAAACCAAACCAAATGTTTAGGCTTTGTTCGGACTATTTAGTAGATGGTTTATGTGAATTTTGCACAAAATCGGTCGAGCGGTTCTTTATTTTTTATTTTTTTATTATTTCACTTTATACCTACGTAGCGAGGCACGTAATGGGCCTCTAGTCTAATATGAAATTCAGATCATTAACTTACAAAGCAACAACGACTATTAAATTTTGTAAGAGTTGTCATCACACAAATGATCATAATATCTTTACGTATCATTTTAATTATTTTGATTTCAAGTTTCGTCACTCTCCGGATAATATCTTTCAAGTTGTCACTAACTGTCGGGATTACCATTCAATTATTACGTTTTGTCTTTCACGCTCCGTTCCACCGCTTATAATCTCAAATACACTCGATTATTAGCTAACACGATCATTCTAATAAGTTCAAACTCGTTCTAATAAGTTTGACCCTTAATTAATTTTCCTCATTGATCCGGCAGTACTTTCACTTGTCGGCAAGGTGACATTGTTTTTACATTCTAAGCCGTTTTGTTTGCGAGTTTTGGTACGAATCAAACAAAATTTTAAAAATTTGGTTCTTTGTTGTAGGAACTTCAAGCGGCTGGGGTTCTCCACAAGAAAATTTTAATGCCTGGCCGCATAATACCTCCTGAACAAAAAGTAAATGAGTAAGTCTTCTTCTCCAGGTTTTACATACGAGTACTGTTAGTACTCCTTATCTTTTGCTGCGACTTCTGTACTTTTATCTACTCATGTATAACAATTTATTATTTATGTCGCTCTCTTTGGTTATCTCTGTGCTATTGCAACAATCGTTCAATGTTACTAAATATTCGAATGATGGCATGAATACTGATGTCAAACAGTAGATTCGGAATTTACTACCGTCAAATGAGCGTCTTAAAATTGATGACGCGTCATTTCTGCTTTTATTCCACTGTCCCAAATTTGGCACAGTTGGCGATTTTAGAGACAACTTACATCTTTGTTGTTTTATGGCAGTAACTTGAAGGTAATTTGCAAGACTGACTGCTACGGATGTAAATCAGGAACACTCAACTATCTATCAACATCTCGTGTTATCGTTTTGCATTCGCGGCGGATTTTAATTTGAACCGTCGAATTGGCGCCATTCGTAGGCCGAATATGGGTAATGTTATAAATCTTAAAGCGTTGTGTGGGCGGTGGCGGCGTGCCTGAGGCTCGTAGTGGTGTGTTCACAGAACAAACAGAAAAGTATGTATCTTCCCAGTTTGTACAAGAATTAAACTAACGTTATTTTATCTTATTCTCAATTGAAAAAATGCTAATAAATCGATAAACCGATACTTTGAATCTAATACAGCGGATGACATGTTTCTGCACATAGTTCTGCTTCTGAAAGTGTATAACTTTGTTCAAGAAACAATAATAAGGTACTAGCGGACCTGACAGACGTTGTCCTGTCTTAACTATGAACATTAATTTAGAATTAATATAATGAATTTAAAAAATTCTTAAGATATTATGTGTTTATTATTCTAATGCTTTATAATATACAAACATTTTCTTTCCTAGCGCGTATATAAATGTTTTTGCCATGTGAAATCATGGTTTTTCTAGATAAATACCACACACACTTAGCGACTGCCATTGAGATTTATTTATCGACATTGCAAAAGGCTAAAGTTACATTAGAGATAATCTGGTTATTAAGTATTCCTAAATTTTCTTGCCTTTTATTATTTCATAAGAAACTTCTATTCCCAAAAAATCTAACGGGTGTAAAAAAACCAAACGCAGATCCGAAAACCACGTATTGTCCCTATCACTAGGATAATTTTTTTCTTCTGGACCACACCTGGGGAATTGCTGGTTCCAAAGATATTGAGAGTCAGTGTCAATTTTTTTTTACATTTTATTACAAAAGCTGTTGTAAAAGGTTATTTTAAAAGTTTTCTCCATACAAACTTAATAAGAATTTTCATTATATCATTCATAATAAAGCTTTTTTATTTACAATACGCAATGAATGCGCCAGTGCACCGCGCAGCGGGCGAGCCATCCCGCGCGCGCCCCTCAGCTGAGAGAACTAGGTCATACGAGTTCAAGCTGTGAGTTCAAGGACTAAAAGGTCGGGCCTTTCGTCCTAAAATTTTAATTTGTTTTGGTTTGGAGTTTTTAATCTAATAGGTACCTTCACCTACCTTCATATCTACTTTATTGTAGTTCAGTTACTCGTATACAAAAGTTAGGTACCTACAATTCAACTTGAAAGTTATTGTGTCTTAGCACGTAGATATTTAAATTTTTGATAAGTAACACAACTGAATAGCAATCTTTTGTGAATCAAAAAATGATACATTTTAAAATTCTGTTTCGTAGTAAAATGACATTGGTTTTGTAAATTGTTTTATTGGAAGTACAAAAATGTAAGCCGCAATTATGAACCAACGCAAGCTAGGTACGTATGCAGCACAGCAACACATCTACTTCTACTCTTCGGCGCATGAAGGAGAAAGAAATAGAAAAGTCGTTTGATTTCGCCGGCCGCCGCCGCCCGCCTTGGCGCTTGCGCCGGCCTCAGTTCGGTTTCTTATGACATCGAATGCGCATTTCGCGCTAATTGTTGCAATTTTATACTAGGTTTTAATAGTTTTCTAGTACGGTTTGTGCTATCAGCTATTTAATGTATTTGTGAAATGTGTGTGGATGTTATGTGGATAAGTGTTGAGTGTTGTAAACATGGTTTATTTGCATGGAGTTCTACCTACATGTTGCTTCTGAAGTGAATTCCCTCAAATCACGGGATTGTTTTGAGACTGACTGAACCTGACAAGAGCTCTTCGGATTCGGCAAAGTTTCAGTGACCACATCATTCAAAGGTATGGGCAATAGTTCTAGGTAGACAGTGTATCAGAAAAACCCGCCTGTCGAGGATGGCGATTATGGTGAAATCCTATAAAATTTTAGAGAAGCCTGTGTCAAGCAGACGATGATGTTAATTTAGTTGTAGTTAGATAGATACCTACGTGAGGTTTATTGATACGTGACTCGGTCTGTAAAAACAGTGGTTGCGGGTTCGAATATCGTATAATTTTTTGTGTTTATGTATGTTTATCGGTGGCCAAAGTGAAATTAAGCTTAGTTAATGGCCAGAAAATTAGTATGATTTGTAAGATTTCTTATCGTGAAAATGTTATCATGGCGTATTTGAAGATTTAAAACAGTGACCAGTTCGGAAAGGATTATTAGACTGATTGAGACGTATAAAAAACCTATCATTCTAGTATAAAGTTATTAGTTTGAATTGCAATAAAAATTGTCTTCACGCCTAACGTTGTGTATGTCGCCGGCCTCGAGCGTCGCGGCTCGCGTGGCCGGCCGCCGCGGCCGTTAACTCGTACGCTTTTATACATACCTACACACGTATACACAGTAGCACAGTGGTGATTTTGCTGCACATTGCGTGCCATGAATTGTTATATTTTTTTGAGTCCTAAAAATAAAAATCATTTTCCAGCGATAATATTGTGTAATATGACCTGGTTGGATGTTCAAATTACGTAGCTTCAGGATCTGCGTTAGGTTGTTTTACACCCTGTATATAACAACAAACAAAACAAAAAAGTATTTGCGAAATCGGTCCAGCCGTTCACGCGTGCGTGATGCCGTGACCAAGAGAAAGAAATAGGGATTTATTTTTATAATACATATATAGATTTATTGTAAGTATTATTTAATGTAAGTATTGCTCCAGTTGCTATGGTTAGGCAGTTACTTTACTTAATGCCAGAAAAGTTAACTATTCTAAAAGCTTCGCCACTCAAAAATCCATAATAGCAACTTTTTACCATGATCTTCGTCTTTTCATCCCCTTCGTCTTTTCATCCTTTAAGCGAGGATAGAATGGTATTTTAATTTTCCAAGGCCCTTATTACAAGCTCCTGAAGTTACTTGTTTTTACGACTTCCATCTTTAGTCAGAAGCCGGGACTAGTGGGTTAACGTGATTTTCAAAGTACGACTATAATTCCCTCCAGACCAAAGCCAATATAGAAAATATAGTTTCACAAATTGATCCCACTAGGAATCCAACTCTGGAGCCTTGCATATTGTAAACAGATCACTACAACACCAACCGCGTTATATTCTATGTATAAAACAAAATTAATTTTAATTCTTTAAGTTATCTTACTGTTATATTTTGTCTATGTGTTAGTGGTACTGTGATTCTGTGGCCGGTACTTTCGGATTCAATTGAACCCGGTCGCATCGGCGTTTGTTCGGCGGCGTCTGCGCCCACGCATGATGGCTTTCGGAATTTGAAAGGCATTTGTCGCTGCCCAGCGTGTCGCTGCGTGCTACAGTTGTCCCAGCAACTAAAACAGGCACATACTTTATTAAGTCATAAATTTTGACACTATAAAATTCAAATAAAATCTATACCCACTTAATAGATTTTACTTTACAGTTTGTTAAAGAAGTGTTAAGAATAAATTTGACGTTATCATAAATACCTGTAAAAGGTTTTTAATGACGAAGACAATATTTTTTGGGAGCTCCCTGTACATCAAATATTTGACTATAAAGCGGATAAGATTGTAAGTCACTGCATATCATAGCATTATTTACCCGAATCAAGAATGATTTGTTCGAGCTCTGAGCTGTAACTATGAGATTATCTCGGTCATTTGTCTGGTCTTTTGTTGTGCAGTGCGCCCCGTCGTCGCTGGACTTCGCCGTAAATAACCATCGGCATTCTCAGATGGTTCGCTCCTGTTATCGCTGGAGGCTTGCATCTGTTTGTCAGTTTGTTAGCAAAAATAAAACAGCCGGACATTTTGGAAGGTATCATATATTTCTTCTGATTGTGTATGTTAGCTATGGTTGGTGTCGTCTATGTTTGGCTCCAGGATAATATTATAAATAAGGAATGTCAACTTGATTGGGGGCAAAGCCAGTGTATTATGGTTGACCACTCTTTTTATACATTTGGTACACGTTAACACTAAAACAGATCAAACTATTCCAAGCCATGCCCATGATTTATATTGATTGTATAATTGCAATATTTTTCAGTATGACAAAGCTCTTGCATTAGAGGTGGCCGTTTACTTTATACTGTAGCATTACTTTTTAGACAAATGCACCACCCGGGCTCTACTCGGGCCTAATGACAGATCTGTGTATCAGAAGAACTAATTTGAGACATGCCATACCCATCTAGAAAGACGATCTTAAATGGAATACTTTGTTATAAATTCTAGGAATATCTCTAGGTATAACTGTTTTTTTACAATAAAATGCAAGAATCAGTAATGACAATGTCAAAACTATTAACTATATTTTTAATAATATTTATTTGAGAATCTGTCTTTTAATTGAATTTACCTGTTGTTGTTTATATTTTATGAATACTTTACCTTTTAAATGATATTTAAGCAATTTGATTGCAAATATTGCAATACTTATAATTTAAATACTGATTTTATGAATGTGTTTTTGTATTAAGGAGAAAGTTCTTGAAAATAAAAGCACCGTCAGGATCTAATAGAGTTAATCGTCAAATAGTCATAATTACTACGCAGTGTCAACACTCACCCCGACCTTTGATGGTCAGGGTCTAACGACGCGTGCGCGCCTGGTCGAATCATTTATCACGGCCGTATTTTTACTTGTTCGGCCATGTCCACTGTCGACAATCATGTCGTCATTACATACCAGCTTGTGTACCGTCAATAAATTCTGACCACCGTAGAGGTTTTAATAGATTTTTACTGTACACGTTCTAAAGGTTTTATTATCCTTGACTTGTTTGTATCGATGCCCACTGATTGTGTCCTTTTGGAGTGGCTTTGTTTATATTGCTGTGTCAACATATAGGGTGGCATATAATATGAACTTAATAGAAATTTTATTAATTTGTTGCTAAACATTAGTCTTAGAATACTACAGTGTAGTAATGGTAGTACTTTCGAATTTTCGAGCATTGCTCGGGTTTGTGATCCAACCAACCCGCATTTGGCAAGGGTGGTGATTATGCCAGTACCCATCATTTCTGTGGTAACTTGAATTCAATGATGGAGGCCTTTTCCCTGCAGTGAGATGATTACCTATAGGCTGTTAATTTACTACCTACGGTATTCTCAAATGAATCATATGTTCAGATTCTATTTAAAAACTGAAGTTTGATCTAGCTAAAAATGATTCTATAACCGATTTGTTACTACTATATTCACCGATGATCCAATATTGATCCTTTGGATTCCGTATCATGTACACATGTCAAATCCGCGTATAACCGTTTTTTGTACGTTTTGTATTTGTGATTGAATTAGCGCATGATTGAGAGTTATCACGAGATAATTTGACTTTGCGTTAAGTCATTCTATATTTTTAGGCGATTCAACTCAATCTAGCTGGAAAAACCTATTCGTGCTATGTAAACTATGTATGGGAACGATGAACTAATTGCTTATAAGTGATTTGACGTCAGTTTTCTAAGCTACGATGCTTAAGCAGCGTCGAGAAATTTTAGAATAATTTCTTATTAGTAGATAAACAACAAGATCATAGTTATTTTACT
Organism: Anania crocealis; assembly: GCA_949315895.1. Taxonomy (NCBI): domain Eukaryota; kingdom Metazoa; phylum Arthropoda; class Insecta; order Lepidoptera; family Crambidae; genus Anania; species Anania crocealis. The sequence continues at coordinate 7,201,267 of OX438862.1, forward strand.
TTTAATATTATTAATTGTTATGGTATGATTTGGAGTGGAGACCTTGTTTAGGCAAGCGTAGTGTAGGACGCCCTGCGACTTGATGGCCTGATGACCTTAGGAGATCTGTTGGCAGCGGCTGGATGGGAAAGCCCAGGATAGACAATTGTGGCGTGACTTGAAGGAGGCCTACATCCTGCAGTGGACGAACAATGGCTGTTGATGATATGTTTTGAGTCCCGAGAAAAATCATACGTTAGATTTTATATCTAAAATCTAGTTGGTGAATACATAGGCGTACAGAAATCCTTCCCTTTTACAGCCGTAAATGTTTTTAAAATTAATTTAATTAGGAGGCTTTAGATCGCTATATTCTCCTAATAAAATTATTACTATAATTGTGGAAAACCTCTGCGCAGCAGTGAAATAAAATGAAAAAAAAAAAAAAACCGGTGAAAAACATTATTTTAAGTGCCAAGCAGAAAATGAACCAGACCATATAGTCGCTATAATGCGTGTACTTAAAAATTGTGGCATGTCTGAAAATATCATATTTTTATCTTCATTTTTAATGTCAGCTGTCGTTAAATTTAATCAGAAAGTAGACTTCTAAACATGGTGTTACTGCATTCATTACTAAACCGCTTGCTATTACCTTCTTCACTTTTGAACTGATACCATAAAATCTAACTTTATCAAACGGTTTGTAACGGACCGGTAACATTGGGAATTGTTATTGTCCCTCTTATCCAATAAGGTGTTAAACTCTTATGCCATTGATTGTTTGTTCCTCGAGGGCGGCGTAAATCAGAGCGAGATGCGAGAGTCCGTGATAACAAACACATAAATATGGCGACCGCCGGCCATTGTCCAAATTTACCGTCACAAAGCCGTCCTACCTATGTCGGAACGGATATTTTTCACCAACTTTTAACGGATGATGTAACGTTTTAGATAGTAGTGTTGATCTATTTAGAGATAACGATTACCCTATATTTAGAATGGTAGCATAACTCTTAGTTTCTTGACTCATTTATTTTTACAGTCGGGTAGAGTAAAAAAAATATTATGCGACGTAACCAGAACGGCCAGCAGGCGTACCGTGCCGAAGATTGTGCAGGAGAACGGAGATAGAAGTTACTAGTTTCATTAGGTACAGTCCCCGTCAGATATATTGGAGCAGACAAAGTGACCAAATACTTCTGAACAGTTAAATATGTCAATAAGTTCCATACACTACTTGATATCTGAACATTCATTACTTCATTAATGTCTGAGCAGACGCTAGTCAATAACTTCTATACACACAATTAACCAATAAACCAATAATATCTGAACACTCATAACGTCAAGTGTACGAGGGCGGGTCAATAAGTCCGTGACTTTTTGAATTTCTGACCTCTTTACTGAAAAAGCAACACTACTCCTGTCAACAGGTATCTGTCAGTTGATTCCTATCAAAATTTGAACTTGCTGCGTCAGTTAGTTTGTGTTTGACAGCTATTTTTGTCAGACTACCCAGTAATTTGAGGAAAAAATGGAAAAAGGTGAATTTCGTGTGCTTATTAAGCATTATTTTTTGCGAAAAAAAACCATTACCGAGACCAAGGCTAAGCTTGATAAATACTATGGGGACTCTGCACCATCGATTTCAATGGTAAAAAAGTGGTTTACTGAATCTTGTTGTGGCCGTAAAAGCACTGAAGATGCCGAACGTCCTGGACGCCCAGTTGAGGTCTCTACACCCGAAACAATCGAAAAAATTCACGATATGGTGTTGGCCGACCGAAGATTGAAAGTGCAAGAGATTGTGGAAGCCGTAGGGATCTCGCATGGCTCAGTGGTTTCAATTTTAAAAGATCAATTGGGCATGAGAAAGCTTTCCGCAAGATGGGTGCCGCGTTTGCTCACAGTCGACCACAAACGCAATCGTGTAACAACTTCACAGGAAGGTTTGGCGTTGTTTAATCGCAATATGGAGGAGTTTTTGCGCCGTTTTGTAACCGTGGACGAAACATGGATCCATCACAACACACCAGAGACCAAACAACAGTCAAAACAGTGGGTTTCTAAGGGTGAATCGGCGCCAAAGAAGGCCAAGGTGGGTTTGTCAGCCAATAAAGTTATGGCGACTGTTTTTCGGGATGCACGTGGGATAATCCACATTGAATACCTTCAAAAGGGAAGAACAATCAATGGGGAATATTATGCCAACTTATTGGACCGCTTCAATGACGATTTGAAAAAAAACCGACCTCATTTGGCCAAGAAAAAAGTTCTTTTTCACCAAGACAATGCAAGGGTGCACACATGTGCAGTTGCCATGGCAAAAATCCATGAATTGGGCTATGAATTGCTCCCGCATCCACCCTATTCTCCAGATTTGGCTCCGAGTGACTACTTTTTGTTCCCAAACCTGAAGAAATGGCTTGGTGGAAAAATATTTGACTCCAATGATGAAGTCATCTCGCAAACAAAGGCCTATTTTGAGGACCTCGACAAATCATATTTTTTGGAAGGGATAAAAAAATTGGAGAAGCGTTGGACAAAGTGTATAGAGCTCAAGGGAGACTACGTTGAAAAATAAAATGATTTGTTTATCAAAAAATCTGTGTTTTATTCCAAAAGTCACGGACTTATTGACCCGCCCTCGTATCTACGCAGCTGGGTTACATTACAAGACGTATTAACTGCAGAAGGAGGTTACACAAAGTACTAATAATTTATATAAATTGTTATAAATAAAAATATGTTAACAATAATTATTGTTCAGTTCATTATAAATCTAATTGATAGTATCTATTTTCTTTTATTAGGTTTAAATTAAAATAATCTGTATATAGGATTATTGGTTAGTTATGTGTATAGAAGTTATTGACTAGCGTCTCTTCAGACATTAATGAAGTAATGAATGTTCAGATATTAATGGTAACTTGTAGTGTATGAAACTTATTGTCATTTTCAACTGTTCAGAAGAAGTATTTGGTCACTTCGTCTGCTCCAATATATCTGACGGCGACTGTACATCATAATTAAACGCTTTTTTTCATAAAATTACTGACGATTACCGTGAAATAGCTAGGTACTAATATTGAGTCCGTGTACGATGATTTCGTGTTTGGCACTGACTCTAAATTGGTGGCCTGTTTCTCGCATTTCTCGCAATTTTAGATGCCTAATGATTTCAAGTAAATCTACGAGTATTATAACTTAATTTTTACATCAGTCAAATATGTCAAATTATTTTAACTTGTGTTTAGCTATAGTTTTTGGTGGTTGCAACTTCGTATTTTAAAGTTTGTAATAATATGCACTTAGACTATAAAAACACGTTCTTATTTCTCTCTAAAATGATGAATTTATCCGCTAATTATGTAATACAAGCATTCTCTTTCATAATAAGTATAACGTTAAACAATATTAACTCTATCGTATGAGGAAATAAATTGTCGGTATTCTATAATACCCGTAATAACACACTTATTACTAGTTGTTGCAACGTTTTATTCCAAGTAATTGGTGATCTAAATTTCGACAATGTTATGTTTTTCGTTCATTAAAATGGTGTGTAATTATTTGGACCACACGGGGTTATATAATTGAGACATTGGTGGAACCATGTACTATTAGATCCAATTTCGTTGTTCTCTTTATTTTTTGTTGATTTTGACAGTGAATAAGTCACTTAGAGATAATACAAGCTTAATACTTTTAAGTTCGCTAACTAATAAATAATAATAAGTGCTTGCTTTATTAAAATTAACTGTATGACGCTACGCATTGTTCGGTACTAAAATAAGGTGACCTAAATAACAATATTTGTGTTGTTTAGGTGTATTCTTCATAGAATAACTGCCACGGTATTCTCGGAACAACTATATTTTGAACATAAAAGGCATTTAGAAATAATGATTCACCTAGTTGTCATGCTGGAACCGCACAAATATGATAATCCTGAATTAGAATCATGAACAATAACAATAAATTAGTTGTTCTTAGAAACAATTGTTCGGATGACTCCAGCATTCCGCTTTCTATGGCAGTATTTAGAGGTACTAATTACGTGATTAGTCAGTCGTAGTGATCAAAGTTTCGCGTATTGTAAATATGACACCGTGTGTCATCGTCTGATGAAGCAAATTAATTAGTATAATTAGCATGTTCCACACATTTATAGCGGAGTGATGAATATTGCGGTTGTATTATGACTAAGCTGTGAACTGAAAACTTTCTAAGCTTGTTCGCACGTTTTATGAATTTTCCATTTTCTTTTCTCACGGCAGTTTGCAAGGATTGTACAGAAACATTGTAATGTTAGGATTTTGTTAATTAATGTTACAATAACTTTCATAATATGTTTATCAAATATGTTATCATCTCGCTTGTATCAAATAAGTGGAGATAATATAATTTGTAAGTTATATCGAAAATACGAAGGTCTTAAATGTAGATATCATCATCATCAGCCCGCATCAGTCCACTACTGGACTTAGGCCACTTCAAAATAGATTTTGGTATAATTGCCAATCTTGGCAGGCCGTTTGTTAAGCGCAGTTCGGTCAATGGTGAACAAAAGACACTGCTGCCGAGTGCTGCCCGTTTTCTGCAGGAATTACTCTTTTAGCTGTCTCTAACGAGGCTCAACGAACGAGAAAGGGCTAAAGTTATTCTATTTTAGGCCATCACAGCGGCCACAGTTAGCACAAATTAATGTTTAAATTAATAAGTTAAAAAAAAAACTTTCTTTAAAAACTTAAATTGGCAATGTTACAATTAAATAAATATATAGGTACTTTTAAATCCACAAAATACACTTGCGCGTAAACTAAGGTTCCCTGTATTTCAGACAAAATGTTAAAATTATATATTACCTTAATTATAATGTTGTTCTCTTTTGATCGGTGTTGTACATTTTTGAACATTTTTGTTGGTAATTAACTCTGGTTTATATTATTTTTTAATCTAGTTTGCTAGTGTTTTCACGTAGCGGTTAATTGAGATATATTCAGAAGATATATAATCGACACCGTAGCCCATGTCACCGGCGCCAGGGTCTAGCGCTGAATAATGAGTACAAAAAGCGTGTTTCTTATGAGCGCGGATGATTGTGGAAATCTTCTTACTTAGAAAAGCACATGCCTACTGTTGCCTGAGGTTTGTTCACTTTCGTACACTTTTTTCTAAGCTTTTAGTACCTATTTGTAGTTTTAATTAATGTACAAATTTTGAACAAATAAAAGTTATTTTTAACGTGCCTTCCGAAGAACGACTATACCCAATCCAATTTAGAAAAGATCGTTCCCACCAAGAATCGAACCCGGGGAATTTTTTGAGTCTCGACTTAAAAAAATAGTAAAACTGCTGAATCGAATTAATATAAATCCGAAAGAGCATATCTGTTGCCTCTTCCTGCTTAAACCGCTGCACCAATTCAGATAGAATTTGAAAGAGATTGTTTGAAGCACAAAAAATAGTATAGTTTAAATCTCGGAAACTATTTCCTGAAAGGTTGAAAAACAGCGGTAAAATACATAGTTAATGAATTTAGTAGAAAGATGGCGATTGCGAAAATTTTCAGTATGTCAAGGAGCTCAATATAACCGGGAGATACCAATATTCGCAAAGATGCTGGCGCTGGTCTGGTATGGTAATAATTGGAAAGGTTCGAAGAATCCTGGCCATAAGACAGACGTAGGCTGAAGTTATCAATGATAAAAATATCAAATTATTTATTTCGGAAAATTTATGTCAAATGAAACCAAGAATCACCTCATTACTAGCGCTTTCGCGTTGAACCGTAGAGAAAAGTGGCAAAGTGAAATGTGTGGTTTGCAGCCGTGCGCTTCGAATCACCGATGTCATAGAATATTTATTTGAGCATTATGGAAGTAGCGATACATGCATATAATATACATTTTGTTCCTCAAACAGAATGTGTGATATGTAAAGTTAAACTTCTACTCTTCACCGTCCTTTTATTATCAACAAATACAAAACAACTGGACCTGCCTTGAATGCCGCAATGTATCGATGTGCATCAGTTTTGTAATGATAAGCTACATAGTAATTTTGATCAACAAAATAATTTCTATTTTGCTCTACCTTTGAAAATACTTAACAATTACTTATTTAACAATAGGAAACTTGCTTTAATGTTATAGACTTAGCTATGACAATTTTAAAGTATTTAATTATATTGTTTGCTACACTTAATCGTCCTTTTACGAGCGGGCGGCAGTAACTAAACCACAAAAGAGGCTGTATTCTCGGAACCTTGTATCGCTATTGTGCAGCTTAGAAACGGCTAAGCAAACTGATTCACTATATGTAATTGTTATTGTGATAGTTTTTACGACTGCCTTGATGTTGTCTGACTCATCTTATGAAACGTTTGTTCGTGTTTGGTTAGAAACACTTGTTGTAGCACGAGCATAATGCCAATAGTTTGCGGTTTGGTAATTTAGCGGTTGTATTAAAGTGGTTTGATATCAATATTTTAATGTAATTTAAGTATGATTGAGGAACTTATGTTTTTGTTTTTTTGTTTAACTCCTAATTAAATATTTTTAAGCTATTGCATAGCTTCTATCGCGGGCCTTGAGCGTGCAGAAATTCCGTAACGAAAATAACCTAACACCACCGACACTGGCCACACACTCCGACCGGCACAGCGGTGATAATTTTTAGTTTTTCCATCTATCGATGAATAGCAGAACTTTTAACGACTTTTTGAAATATCACGCTTGTCTCTTTAGTTCAGCAACCCGCCTTTAGGTAGCATTTGCGTAAGTTGAAAAAAAATGCTATGCAATAGCTTTACCGCGGCAGTCTTCGAGTGCCACACGTCTTTTTTAAAACTAGCCTGTACATTATAGGTAAAAAGGGTGAGTAAATCTGGTCATTGGTCTGATCGATGCCATGATACCCTTCTATAGATACCGGTCCTATGTATCGTATTGAATCTCTAGCCATACATCGATGTGTTGCTAAAGAATCGAAAAAAAAGTTGCTTGAACCGGTGTAAATATAAATAAAAAAAAAGTAAAACTGATTTAGTGATAGCACCCCTTCTCTTCCCATTGGTGTCGTAAGAGGCGACTAAAGGTAGTGACTGTCAGAAGGAGACGTGCAATAGCGTCTTTCCTCTGTAATTTACCTAAGATCCTGTACAGTATCAATATTAAAGCCGGTAGCTATTCAGATAATGTTTGTTTGTTTCATATTTATAACTTTCACTAAGAATTGCTAGAGATCATCTTGTGGTTAGCGACAACTTTTACGGCTTAAGACATAAATACGTATAATAAAAACCGGCCAAGTGCGAGTCGGACTCGCGCACGAAGGGTTCCGTACCATTGACTAGTTAAACAACAGTTGGTACATAAATGTAGTTAATGTTGTGCCTACCTATTATTGATATTGACAAAATGGCCTTTTTTATGAGAGCCCTTTTATATTTATATTATTTTAATTTTATTATTTATAATTAAAGTAAAAATACAACTCAGTGTTTTGTAAATATTTCAAGTGCTTACCTGTTTGCCATTATTGATATATAGCAAAAAAGGGCAAAAAAATCGTGTTTGTTGTATAGGAGCACCCCTTAAATATTTATTTAGTTTTAGTTTTTAGTATTGTTGTTATTGTGGCAACAGACATAAATTATTTTGTGAATATTTCTACTGTTTCGCTATCGCGGCTCTTGAGATACAGCCTGGTGACAGACAGACGGACAGACAGCGAAGTTTTAGTAATGGGGCTCCGTTTTTTTACCCTTTGGGTAGGGAACCCTAAAAACAACAGATTGCAATGTCTTCGTGAGTATTTAATGTATGTTTATTAGCTTTAAGTATTCGAAAATAGACCCATCATCACTAGTATCTTAATCTTGCTATAAATTATGTCCAGCGCATATTTGTGAGCCTTTGTATTCATCTTGGTTAATTCTATTTTGTTCTATTTTGTAATGAAATATTTATAGTTTAACAAAAAATGCGTATATAAAAGCAACCGCCAGTCAACATATTTATTGAATGGTTTCAGCTTTGTCACTTCGGTCCCGCCATGAAATTTATCCTCAGCAACTTCTCAGACATGAATAAGGTATCTCAAACATCCCTCAAAGCAATAACTTTTTATTGTGCGTTTCCACCGACACATTGTGGGAAATTTTCTTACATTCTATTCTTAGCCTTTTTTATAAGGATGTTTTCATGAATGATGCAGAAAATGTTTTTTTAAACACTGAGTTCCAATTTTGACGCATAATTTATGCTACACGATACTTGGGTTTAGGGGTTCTGAAATTTAAAAGGTAAAAGTTCCTTACCCACCTTTCCCCTACCTTACAAAATGAACTCATATCATTTTGTGGGGTAAGCCCTACGTAAGGAACTTGGGATCGGTTTCTTTGCAGTCACTTGGGATTGGACAACAGTAACTCAGCTTATTTATAAGTAACTAGCGGACCCGACAGACGTTGTCCTGTCTTAACTATGAATTTTGATTTCGAATTGGTATAATTAACTTTAAAAAAAAAAACAGATAAAAATGTATTTATCGACATTGCAAATGCTAACCGCAATGAAAATTCTAACCGTTTGCAGCACGCATTCTGTCAATGCTATGTCAAACGCCATACATTAAAAAAGTTTTAATTGTTAAAAGCGATAAGGTACATTACAAAAAATGTAGTTTGGTGATTAAGTTTTCTTAAATTATCTATTTTTCTGCGCAATTTTCTTATTTTTTTCTTTCATAAGAACATTCTCCTGACAATAACAAACAAAACAAAAAAATAATTACCGAAATCGGTCCAACCGTTCACGCGTGATGCGATGACCAAGGGAAATAGGGATTCATTTTTATATATATAGATAAACTTACGTTTACTTACGTTTGTATATATAATTACTATGTATACAAACGTATTGAATTCGAACAATAAAACAAATTGCGATCACGATACCCACTGTCCGACATGCACTTGCCTGGATTGTTGGGCTTGACATTTATAATTTTCAAAATAATTAACTTTTTTGTGAAATTTAGAATCTTCCAAGCATTGTATAACACGCCTTAACATTAACGGATTTGTCCGCAGACAGTTTGAAAGGCCCGAAGGTTACTCCGAAAAGTTTCCCGACGAAAACACCCCGTTAGATAGGGTGTCGTTTCCTTTTGTGCTGATTGAATCGCGATTCAACAATCGCTCGGAGAGACTATCACATATCCAGTACCATAATAAGCTGAAGCGTATTGATAGTAATGGCATTAGGTTATTATGTGTTCTATTAAAAGTCCAGTGTATTTTAACGCTTTAATGGTAAATGTGTTTTCTACATTATGATAGAATGAATTGAATGAATAGATATTTCAAATAAAACTACCTACATGAGGTAGTTTTATTAGAAATATCTATCTATATTTCAATACGGACTTGGTTTAAATCTATACGTACATATATACGAGTACGTTGTAAAGGTTTGCAAAATAATATTGTGAAAATATCAAGGTTATTAACCTTGTTTTGTTTGAACTCATATAAATCTGAAATTGTTGGTCTTCATTCATATAACGCCGTCTTTATTACAATATTAGATATAAGAATTTTCTCCGTTAACTTGATAAATTGTGTTCAATCAGGATAAAAGCTGGCAGCTCTTTGTGTGAAATATGAATGAATGTGTCATCATACAAATAGAACTTTTGTAAGTTTTGAACAATTCTTTCTGCTTATCCTGTCAGGAAAGTTTCGAAACTTTTTGTTCGTAATTAATCGAATTAGTGTTTGACACCAGTAATTTATTACTATGTGATATTTACTAACCAAAATCATATGGATAATTACATTTGTTATTCACAACAGGCAGCAACAAACCCATTTCGTCACAACTCGTATTGACTTGTTCAAAACTTGGTCAGAATTGTAAAAATATACATCGTAAAGAAGTAAGAAAACTACCATCATTGTTTTGTACCCTCATTAAGCTATCTCGTTTTTTGTCGATGCTTATTCGCATAGCGAGTAACGACACTATTTTCACAAGTTTCGTCTGACAGAAACAAAAAGTTTCGCACAAAATACTACTCTCAACTGGCGATTTTATTAGGTAAGTTATTATTATTAGCGTGTTATTATCACAAACTACTTTTATTCAGTTTATTTATATTTCCTTAGCGCAATGAGGCTTGTTTTCAAGGTTCCTTGTAAAAAGCTTTTTACTCCAAATGTTATTACAATAGTTTGAATGTTATTACGGTTGTAAAATTTACATGGGAACTTGTCTGAAAGCGTCTTTTCAACAAATATTTTTGCATATTTTTAATGCAAACGTTTCAAAATTTCAGCTGAATTTGGAAATGTGGAGAGAGTTTGTATATTTATGTGGTGTATTTGCTTTTGTTACCTCTTATTAGGTAAAGGGGTTTTTCTGCTTAATTTATTCGTTAAAGACTAATAAACTCACTTAAAATAAATTTCCATTATAATTTAAACTCATACTTCCATTTGCAACAATGTAACATGCGGTAGTATTCCAAGTGTCACCATTAAATTACTTGGCTGCCCTACATGCTCCTTTCATAAACAAAGTCACCCTAACCTGCAATCGTGTAACTCAGATGAGGACAGCCACCGCTGAGCCCCGGGGCGCTAAAGGAAAGTTACTCTAAACCTCCCTTTGCGTTGCCGACAAACCTTCTAACTTGAAATGTTGCTGAGGATATCATGATGAATCTGGGCACAGTTTGACTTCTCAAGTATTACTTTAGTCTGGGTCCCGTAAATAATTATATAGTAGGTATTCTCGGAAAACGTTAATCGATTGCATCGCTTACGTCCATAGATATTGATTTTACATAAGCTTCGTCAAACAGTAAAATAAATTAACGTTTATTATCACTAGTTCAATTATCATGTTTTCGTCGTTCATGCGTGCTATTGACATTGTCAAACACTTTTGTTTTAAACAAAGCAGAAAAATTCAAGCGCCGGTGATCACCTTTGCTTCGCGTGCGCAGCCTGGATTAGCCAATGACGGCGATGTATCACAGGCTAATTGCTTTCCGACGGCAGACTGCCACCGACCGTCGAACAGTTCGCACGCCGTAAACTCCACGTTCACGATGCGTGAACTGAACGGCAACACATAAATTAAGCTCTTACTATATTTATGTTCTATCGTTAACCATTTTCATAATAAACTTCTACTCATATAATAACATTTTAATGTCTGTTTTCTACTATACCTTTTATGTCCATCCAGTTTTTGGTACAGTATCTAATGTCTTTTTCTCCTTGTGTATCTTCCGGATATATCATATTTCATTGTTGTATTAGTACACGTTTAACCTTTGGCCGGTCTTTCAACTGGTTGGATTTTTGGGAGACGCCCAGGATCGCCATGGGAACTCCTGCGTCCTTATCTCACGTTGTATCAAAGTGTCGCCTATTATCTCTGTTTGGAGGTTTCGGCGCTTGTTGCGGCAGACAACATGAACCTACCATGATGGATGCGTCACTGTCGCGTATGTGAGGCCCGCCACGATGTTGGAAAACGTGTCTCTACATCCGCGGCATGTGTTTGGGTTTAGGTGGAAACCTGAATTAAGGCTAGTTTCATATTTGTAGATCTTTCATTTAATCAATTTGAATTATTTATAACTTGTTTGGTGACTATCTTAAAACTCAGATCGGCTATGTCATCTATTATATTTGCATTAGACGTATACATACATGGTCGCAGTAACATAAATTTTCTAGTACCATAGTACGGGGGCCACAATCCAGGCGTATGAAAAATGCCCGGATTATCAAGGAGCGATCCACCGACCCGATAGCGCTTAGATATAAATTATCTTACAAACGCGGACGCTACTAATATTAAATAAGAAAACATGTAATTCACTTGGTTCGATGTGCCCGGCGAGCAATAAAATACACAATTTTGTCAGATTTTAAATAATGACGTCCGTGTAGGGCAGGAAATGCTTAGAAAGCTTCACTTGTGTACTGCTTTAAAGTAGTTTGATGTACACGCTGACCTTGCAAATGATACCAAATGAAATTCAAATTTTAAGGTATCCCATTCGTTATTGCGATGCGTACCTTTGAATCTTCAGTTTTCCATTTTTATTTTGTTGAGTAAGCAATTGGGCACGTTGAATTGGATATTAACAGGTATTCGATTATTAAAATTTCGATATTATAATAATCTTCCGTGATAACATGTAATTCTTTGTAAAAGCAATTTGGTCAAGAATGTTATGTTAATTTTTAATCCTTGAGGTAATGGTACCTTATAAGTCTATAAACAAGTACGCTGACATAGTAAGCTTTTTTGTATTGACTTAATGATTTATCTTACAAAATTGTACTGTTAGCGTATTTCTGTCTATGTTGATGTGACAATACATTTTGGAATGTCGTCGGCGTAAGTATCATCAAAAGACTCGAAGGATTCATGATTTTTTTGAATGTTGATCGTGACTTTATGCTTAATTAAAGTGTTTGCTCGTTGGCGCCACACGTCGCTGGTTGTTTCGCTCCGCAAACGTTATTAGACCAAAGAGACGAATGTGTTCCGTGGAAACACCAACAATCCAGTTTGCACTTCTAAAACGCTGTTGTTTCACGGATCACCGACCAGTTTTTATATCTTTTGCGAATTCAATCTTTGTATCTATTTCTGTGTTATTATTTTTTATGACATTCAGTTTACATAACTTTTATGTTATCTTTTTACGATATTGACAACATTCAAAATACATCCTTATTCATCAGCAATAGCGTTTGCTATAAATCAAACGTTTAACAAATAAGTTATAATAAGTTTAAATTTGAATAATTTATAAGACGCTATTTTAGTTAAAGCCCTCATTTGCACCTTTTTAAATGATAATTTTGTGGAGTTGGGTAGACGGAAAAGTAATTTTTTGTCGAATAATGATATTGTATTTGATTTGCAGCTCCAATAAAGGATTGTTGAGAGGGGTGCAACATTTCTGACTTAATTTGCAAAGTCTTATAAATCTTAATGCTGATTGACCGCTGTCGTCAATTGAAAAATATGAATGTCAAAAGCTTTTCCTTTTTACCCCCGTATTTTTATTAGGAGAAATTTCTCCGCACAAATATAAACAATCCTAAATCATTAGACCACCCCAGCAAGTTATTTTAGAAAACATTCCAATAATTCGGTGCAGGGGATTCTCAGCAGCCCCTCACGCGCCGAAGGCATCATTTATGATGAAAACAAACATATTTCTCTGAAGACAGAAAAATGCAATGCACCGGTCGGCAGAAACGCCTTGTAATTCCAATACGCCCACGGAAACCACAGATCATGCGGTTTTAGGTGTAAAAAAATCGATTAAAGCTTGGCGACACGCTGGGATCGATACATGATAATATTTCATCTGACTTGTGACGGGTGGATTTCGTATTTTTGTGAAATTCAATTAAAATGTTTTACGGCGGAATAACAGCTGGTATCAGTTTACATCGTGTCACTTTTTATCGTCTGTATTGCTCAAATGGTATAACCGATTAGTAAGATTATACCACCACTAATTTTATTGTTAAGTTCACTTTAATGTGTAGAAAATCTTATGTTCGACATAGGTTTATTACTTTTCAATGAGGTAATTTAAATTCTTTGAATACTTATAATGAAGCGTTTAGGCACATTACCAAAAATGCGTTGGAGTAAACGTTTTCGGCAATATTAATCTGCTTTGTTTGTTTTCAGATTTATGCGCGCCGTTGACGAGTTCTTGGGAATAGATTGTGGTGAGTCAAAATTATGTTTGTACAACATTTTAACGCGCTTGATTACTTTTGAGTCGTGGCTAATGACGGCAGTGTAGACTCACATCGCTGTTGCGGTTTTCTCTTCTTTAGTGGCCGTTCGAGTAAAGAGAGCTCGCCTCGGCATCTCGACCGCAGGTGAGCGCTCATACACTTGATATGTCTACACACGACGTTTCTACAAATTGGGTGCGCTGTTAGCTCTCGTGTGTGGTTAGTAAGCACTGTAAACGCAGATGTAGGTTGAATTCATGACCCGTTGGATGTTTTAGAGCCGTTTCGCGTGGGTGAAGAGGTTGTGGCGAGGTGTTAATGCACGCCCATTGCCTAATTGTGTTACTTTACGAGACCACCATAAAGAGTATCGTTCAACCGTCTCTTTATAGTCACTAATCGCTATTCTATTGTGAACGTCCTCTCAGATAAATATGGCCATATGTGTCAAGCCTCTGGCATGAATGCAGCTATAAAATGTCCAACTATTGTGCGCAGTTGTGTTATTCCAATTCTTGAAAATTAAGACATCAACGACATTAGTTATCGCAACAAGCGTATAATAAAAATAAGCAATACATGTACAGTCTGTTCTTTTATTGTATCGATTTGATTGTAGTAGTTTAGTTTTATATTTAGAGAATGCGTATCAATTTGCACCACGCGCTGCTTACGTCAAAACGTCACTAGATACGCATGCGTCCTTATCGGTGATGTCAGACTCTACATACGATTTCAATTAAAGAGCGCTTCGATTTTAACGAGGAATGCGTCGCACGTTCACTGGTCTTAGATCCCTCGACTTATTGCACTTGCACCTATCGCGCCTTGTTTCACATTAGGGGGAAGCAGCAGGGGGGCTCAGCCAGAGATGGCCCATCAATAACTCATAGAAGTCAAAACTAGTAAGTTCGGTCCCCGCGACCAAGATAATCGGCAGCTACACATTTAATTACATTGACACAAATCGTAGTTATCGACTAACTTCTCACGGTGCCGGACTCTATATTCCGAATGTTCATTAAGTTCTAATTACGAATGGGCGCCCTTGTTTGTCTTGATCGCCAGAACTAGCTTTTATTAGATTACGTGGGTAGTTTCAATTAATTGTGAGCATGCAGTATCTGTCGGCGTTTTCGTTAGTAATGGCCGGTTATCGGTGTCGCTAAGTAGATTGAGTGAGATGTATATTACTGTCGACTGGTTTGGTATGGATTACTCTAGACCCTTACAGGATATAGGTCAATCTGTCAATTAACATTATTACAAGCCTTCTTCAAATGCTGTTCATTGCTTTTATGAGTTTTAAACAGTTCTGACCGTGAAGCTATGTCATTTTGTGACCTGGAAAATTTCATCATAATATATAAATATCTGCATCGTACACGCAGAAAAAGGTCTAGTGTTACTAACCAGAATTTTGAGGTAGTTAACTAGAACGAACTATACATTTTGTAAATGATATTTTAAAATTCTAGTTTTTAGTAACGTGAATTTTTTGACATTGAACACATTTTTCGGTACACTTTACGGTTTACCATCAAATTTGTACTGCTAGCAATACTTAAACATAGTTGTGCCCATTACTAACTCATTATTTTGATCTTACAAAGAAAGTAGTATCTGATACTATTTGACATGTTTCGTACACTTAACTTATTTACCAGATTTTTTTAATATTTGCAATATAGAGCGACTATTTATCCTTAAAACTAATTCTGATAGCACTCGCAGTTTTTTGTTAACTTTTAATAGATTTTTTTTTACAAGTCGTTCTGGTAGTATTGTAAAATATTTTTTTCTCCCTGTAACTTCTTCGTAACCTTATTGATGGTAATGACACTGTTGTTATAGTGGTGACCCGCGGTCGGGTTAATATAAAAAATAAAAAAACATTTTTTCTAAATTAGCTTTGGTCTGAAACGAACGGATGTGTAAGTCATACGTCAAATGGCACGTCAAACCGGTGTCCCGGCTTCTGCCGCAAGATGGTATTCGTAATGTTGATCAAAGTACTTAAAATCTCCGACTTTACCTTGTAAAACGAAAAGGTGTGTACGATACAGATCAGACGATATTCGGAGGGCGCCGCGCACGCGGTTTGCGACGATATTCATATTTCACGCGATACCTATCGCGATCGCGTCTGATTCACGCGATGCGAATGCCGCGGTACTAACTGCTACCGAGATGGCGAACGAGGGTGGTCTTGGGCAGCAGGAGCTTGTTGCTCTTGTAAAATTACATAACATTGTATTGGTCTTAAAGCGACACCGATGTTTAATATAATTATATTCGGCACTGAATGCACTGTTTAAAGATATCATTGAAGCAGTATATACTTAGATAGTTTTGTTGCAATAAAATAAAAGCGATCTCTTCTGGATAATCTTCAGGTAGACTATTAAATAAATATTTTCGAGAGCAATGCAGCGAAGAGTTCTAAAAGAGAACGCATTCCTCAAATATAACTAGTGAAAAAAGCAAAACATAGATTTAGAATCATAAGTATTACAATATAAGGTAGATTAGAATATGTAAAATATATTTAGGTTTTTCCTTGTACATTGATGTCAAGCTAGTTTGAAATTTAATGTTTTCCTAGTAGAAGCCATCTCAAGTGCTTTCCTAGAACGGTTACCTAGTTGTTCAGAGGCTGCATTATAGCGCTTAAACAGTTTTTTATCAATCTGCCAATAAATAAATAAATGTTGACGATATCACATAGTTATTAAATTACTTGTTACCTGGACCTTAAGGACGGTCTTGTAAACGGGTTTGTGTAGATACACCACTCGACTACGGAGATATGTTTCATTTTGATAAACATATAATTTATTTAAACGTATAATTAATATAACGAATTTGTTATGAATTGATTCGTGATCCTACCATGTTTAATAGCTTGATTTTTTGATCGGGTTCAAACTCATCATCACTGACCACGGTCGGTGTTACCTGATCAAAACGTCAAGCAATTAGATAAGGTATCGATATGTTAAAAAAAAGTATGCAACGCGAGAGTGTCAAACTGGTTCAATAAATTCAAATGTTAGTCAATAATTTTAACATTTTAACCAAACGAAAGCGCTATTGAAACGCGTCACCTATTAAATAAATAAGCAACCGGTTTTAAGAATTTTAGTTCATCTTTCCGAATGATTGTCTTGGGTATCCTCCAAAATTACTTAATTTTGTATGTGTGTTAAGAAATTTCTTTTGTACTACATTTTCGATAAATATTTTTTTAGTTTTCACCTATACACGGTGCAATTTTAAGTACCAGTAAAACGAAGCCCACGTTATGTAACCATTATGTATAACATGTTGGCAGTGTTATTTTAATTTTCTTATATATTTTTTTAAATAAAAGTAAAATATTGGTTCAGATAATTTATTTTGAAACATGAGGTGACGCGCACGGATGTAGCTATGTAAATTTCATTCATCCGGGACCCCGTCGCAGCAAAAAAATACGTGCACGTCACAGCGTATTACAAAATTAAAAGTCTGAATCAATATTTAATATATTTCAAAATATATTGTAATTATAAATTAAATAACCCTGCCATGATGTTGTATATAATGGTCAAATAACGTGGGCTTCGTTTTCCAGGTGGTTGAAAATGCACCCTGAATAAGTGAATTTGTTACTCTGAGACTATTTTCCTCAATTTTCCGTGGTACAGCTTAGACCATCCCGAAACCTCAGCTCGTATGTATGTGGAACCAAATAACAGTATGTTTACTTTGTAACAAGTCAACAAAAGAGAGGAACTCGGCCCTCAAGAATAAATTCATGTAAGACCTCAAACGCATTTATTACAAAAGACAAAGGCTATCGTAGTTCTCTTGAAATTATTGAGCTGACACCACAAAGAAATGAGTTTGTCCAAATCTACTTCCCAACTTTGTCTTAGATATATCGTTGCGTTTCAAGCAGTTTTCAACCAGACTTACAGACAAAGTTGCACTTTTGAACGCGACCGTATCCAGTGACAAATGTACCCGAATCCTCTACCTCTGAATATAGTAGAGGTAGATTTATACGGTAGCTTCAGTAGACAAAAATGACTTGAGTTTTTGATCATTAACAACAATACACACATTAAACTAGCAAAAATGCAAATAATGCTATTAGAAAGAGACTACGAGTAATAAGAACCGCGACTTTAAAAAAAAACATTCAACAAAATTATATTATACGATCATCATTGGAATCACCCTATTAAATATTTTATCCTTTGTCTTATATTTTTCTCCTCGTTATAATAAATAAGCAATGAGAGTCTGGATTAAACGAAGAAATTTCTATCTGATGCTATCTACTTCTATTAGTTGCATAGTAACATTAATGAAAGTTTATAAGGTCTTGCGGATCTGGTCTGACTCTGTGCAACGCGTCTTCAACAAGAAACTTCTTATTGATTATATGTTTTTGACTATTACAGTAAATTTCAGTTTTACATTATTATTATTTTTAAATCATGATCCGCAGATGGAAGGGATGATTTGTAGTCTTTTGGGCTAGTACTTTTTATTTCCTTTCATATTCTGATGAATTGTTTGGATATAAATATAATTTCATATAAACTCATACAGGTTGCGTCAAACAACTTGATGCGTGCGTCATTAGTTTAACAGTAGGTATGTGTAAGCCTACCGTGTCTTCCTCGCTTATGTCTTACTTCATAGATAGACATAGGTCTGCACTTATTTCTGTTTATGGAGTGATAACGTTGTTAAGAGTTGTCCGTGATATATGACTTTTGTTACCAACATTATTATCTTTTAAAGTTTGTAACCTTGCAATTAATTTAGTATGTCTAATAACACTAGATTTATTGCTCGCTTTGTTTCTTGTAGTGCTATCATTATTTTTAAAATTTTATATCTTGACGTATGTTTGATAAGAAGGAACAATATCTGTGTAAGAGTATTCTTTACATAAATTTTTCGTACACATGAAACCTAAAAATAAGTGCAAGGTACACTTGAATGTTATTACCGATAAATAAAAACTTTTTCTACCAGCTGCGGTAATTTGAAAGGTGGCCTGTACGGAAATCATAAAGATGCCGTACAGAAACGTAAATATAAATAACAATTAATATTCTTAAATAGATGTAATCAGTCATCTGATCATCGGTGCTGCCCACGCGCGGCGCCTCCCAAGTATGTGGCAATGTGTACTAAGTACTTAACAAGTATGTACTTGAGCAGTAATAATAGCTATGGCCACATTCCTCTTTAAATATATTGATACTAATGGTTAAATCACTAGTAGTAGAATTTGTAATTTAATGATCAGGTTGAATAGTAATAAAATTTATAAGAAATACAGTCATTCCAGAAATGTTTAACGCTTCCTTATTCCTACTTATTTCTAGGCATTAACATTATATAAAACAAACATAACTAGTACCATTTTATGTTTTTGTAGCATCAAGTGTGAATAATTGCGTGTTTTTAGAAGACTTCTGGGTAGAAACCTCGAAATGGCGATTCGTTTTTTTTTTAATTAAAAGGATTACACGATTACACGATTACACTCCTACAGGATTATAAGACCGCTGGCGGTCGCGATAACAATTAATTTCAATTGTGTCTAGAAGAACCCACAATCAAGGGGTATGTATTTGAGTCAAACATCAACGGTTCAGCTTCATTAGTATTTTTTGTTGCTTCTATGAAATAACGTTCTCAAAAGATACTACTTCGAGGCGTATAAAAACAAAAAATACAAGCAATATAAAATATAAATTCTTAGATAATGTTGTGTTGGTCACCAGATTCTCACTAACATTTTCACAACTACGTACGAAACGGTTCTCAGTGAAGACATCATTGTCACACGAATGCGTGAGGTAAAATCCTAATAAGCCGATTACGATGTATGGGGGTCACACGTAGGCGGTATCGATATCGAGACGAGTAGACACAATGCATCAATTGTCGACAATCGATCCCGATACGCAACTATCGTGTAAGTGCGACCATTGCCTTGTTGTGTAGAGATAGGAATCGATTAAGTAGGTTTTGGCATTTGTTTACAGTATACGACTGTTCAAGGTTCGGAAAAAATCATCATGATTCCTTTTTTTAAAATTCTAGAAGTTATTCAGTGATTTATAAGAAAGCTGTTTTACTCTTGTAAAGATGAAAGTTAAATGTTCTCCTCAGAAAATTTTAGTGATTAGGTATATTCACTTAAGCAATGATTTTCAGTCAAGGTTTAAACTTTGATTTGAACCTAAAATATTATATCCTAGTAAGGACTTAACTGAATTAGATTTATACGTAAAACTTAAAAAAAGTTGTGCACGTGTGCCTTATTGAATCTATCTAGAACTTTTTTAAAGGTAATTTTAAAAAGGTAAAAATAATTAAAAATTGTGTACGCGGTTTGTAGGGTCAAGTTTTACAGGAAAACTATTAATGTTTACTTTTTTCAGTGTCACAGTCTTTTGCATTGACTCGACCAACGGACTCCAGTTACATTATAAACTGTCACATAAGGACATGAGACATCAGACATCAAAATTTGGTATCGAGCGTCGTGTCTGATCATAAAAGACCATTTAGGGCTCAAACTACTTTTGTATACAGAAGCGTTTTAGCATTAATTTGCGGCAACCACTAAAATTTTATTGTTCGCCCGTTGTGTGGTGCCTTTTCTACCAGTTGTCCGAGTCTATGACGGTACCTTCTGTTACGCAATAATGTTATTCACTACATATCGTTATTATAATTACGTAACGCCTTCTTTTGATACCTTTTGTCTGTTTGCCGAGGCTCGTCGACTCGGTTACCAGCGTTGTGTTGATTTTCAATCGAGTTTATTACAATTGCATTGTGAGTATGCGCTCTTTCTATGCTAAGTGGCTGCAAGTGGGAAGATGAGTTCGTTTGTTTTTTAATTAGGATTTAATTCGATTTGTTATGATTAGTCATTATTCAATAATGATGTTAAATTATCTACATGATAACTAAAGTATAGAAATAAACATGCTATGCTTATTGCGGAAACGATTTTTCTGATCCCAAGACCTTGAGACAAAAACCCAATTACGTAAAGTAAGTCTCGTTTAAATATAAGTGCCTCCTTGTATTATATGTTGAGTGAGTTCGCTTGCAATTATCATTGCAGGCTGTTTGTTTGTGTAATTGAAAACATGCTTACTCGTTAATTAAGTTGCGGCGAAAGGCTCTTGATGGATTGTTGTAAATGGAAATGTTTTTTTGTCCATACCAGGCCGGGTTGGCATGAATTTGCATGTGTAATGCCACAAATGCATTACCTCTTGGCCGCTCCGTGGGAATTCTGCATACACAATCCAATGTTTGCTCGTTTTTTGTCTCGTGCTAAAGAAATGTTTAAGGCGCGCGCGATTTTTCACGTTTATTACGCGTTTGTTCGAAACAAAACTGATCTTTATCTCCATCGACGTTTCACATATGTTAATATAACACTTTGTGTCAAAAACAAAGGGGTCGGGGGTACACTTTTTGTTTTCGTCTTCATCCTTGACTGAAATTTTACTTTAACATTTGTCTCAATCTAAATGAGATTTTCACGGCGGGAATGCAAAAACACAGAATGAATGATTGTGAACGTCAAAAATATTAGTGTTCTTAATGTATTTCTACGGTTTGAAATGAAATGTGAAAAACCACTAAATAATAAAACGTATAAAGATAACTTGTAGGTTACCTCTAAAAGATCTAACATTTATAAGTAGACATGGTCTTGCTTGAGTATCCCATACAAAATTCAACTTGATTCTTAAATAAATCATTTATTTCGATGTATAAGTGTTATCGTAAATTAAATGAACATGTCAACCTTAAAGAAAATGTTGGCGATCGGAGTATGACCAATGGTGGAAAGGAAACGCTGCTGCCCGCCTTCTTCTAGCAGTATTTTTTTAGTCGCCTCTAACGACACCCATAGGAAGAGAAGGGGTGGTGCTATTCTTTTCATGTGCCGGCACCTCACGACTAACTTAATTCTTATAAACTCAACGGATTTCGATAAGATTTTTACCGCAGATGTAGTAGCTGTACCTATTTAATATAAAAAGTTAAGAAAACAAAGCTAAAGTTACTAAGCACGTTACCATTGATCGCTACTGTCGAAATAAATAAATCTTTACACTCTAGGTACCTAACGTTAAAATGTTACATTGACTTTAAAATCGCAGCAAAATATGTCCCCATCTTTCGTGCTACTTCAAAGGTCTTCCTGAGGAAGTGTCAAACCGCGGCCGCGACTTCCTACAGCCCCCCACCCTCGGGGAGGGCGAGTCAACGACCCTCGCCCCCTATTGCGGTGCGATTTTGAACACACAAACATGCTTTTCGTTTAGTAAACGTTTTGCTTTATCGATTCGATTGTGCGTTTTCATTTGTTTTCTCTGCGACGCAATTCAAGTACAGAATTGTACAGTACAGTGCGTAATGCGTACAGTGTACTTATTATGTTTGTTTTGTGAGTTTAATGTTTAATATTATAATGCTCTGGGGTCCATTCTGTCTTTGATTTAATATTTTGAATGTTATGTCATCGTCACTGATTAACTTGTGTCAAATTAATTGTTTTATACTTGCTTTTAAATAAATAAATGTAACAGAAATTATTACAGCTAAAAACTAATTAACGCTTATAGAAATATAAAATAAATTTGTGTCTTATTTTATATGTTAACTGCCCATAGAAGTTTTATTCTGCTGCTCATCATAAATAATAACACTTTTTTAAGGAAAAATAATAAATTCTGCCCATACTACATTTATCCTAACTGTGCCCATATTAGAACACCCGACCAGCTGTTATTGTTATTGTTGAAAATGTGATTTTTTTCTTCTCTCTATATCTAGAGGATGTATATACCAGTGTGATAGTAATGTCAAAACAAAAAAAAAACACCCGGCACGTGTCCCGTGAAAAACACTAAAAAGGAAAATTACTCATCTAATGGGGCTCGTGTAGAAAACTGTAGTTGAGAATCTTTAAAAACCTAAGTTTGAGTCGAAATTTTGGTTCAAAGAATTATTGTATTTTCAATTTACACCTGGGATTTAATTTTTAAAAGCGGTTTTAAAAATAAATCTTTTTTCCCAAAAACTTAAGATGACGAAAAGCGTAAAAATGTCTCTGCTCAAGAATCGGCATTTCTTGTAATGTATAAAAAAATATTTTTTATTGAAGGAATCTTATTTTAAAGTTTCATACATTTTGGTATACTATGTTTCTTTCTATCACAGACGTCCTGGTGGGGGTCCACTGCACGCACGGGCTGAACCGGACCGGATACATGGTATGCCGGTACATGCGGGACCGCCTGGGCATCGAGGCGAAGGATGCCATCAAGAGTTAGTACATCTTATTACCTAAAATTAATATAATCAGGCGTTACTTTGCGGTAATCCATAACTAAATATAGATTTCGAAAATTATTTTGCTAATGATTTGTCGTTGGAGCGCGAAGGCGACAACATCTCCTGAGGGTGCCTCGCGAAGTGTGCACAAAGATAAAGCAGAAATTTTTTTACAGAAAAAGTGTATTCGAGCTATGTTTGGTCTAAAACAGATTGTGTCTTGCCGTCCTTACTTCCGAACATGTAAATTACTTACATTGCCTTGTCTATATATTTTTGATTGTTGTTTGTTTGTCCATCAATACAAAAACTTGTTTGTTCAGAAATGTCAAATATCAAATCGTAATCTTCGCTCTGTATATAAAAATAGACTAGTGAAACCAATAACAACCCTAACGCTTGTGTCTAGGAATACCTTTGTGATGTGTATAAAGATATACAATAAACTACCAGACGATTTTAAAATCCTTAATTTTTTAAGATTTAAAACTGTTGTTAAAGACTGGTTAGCTCAAAAATGTTTTTATAGTATCCAGGAATATTTAGATTATAGATAATGTAAAAAACTGTGTATATGCTTGAAATGGCAGGACCAAGTGATACTGATGTAATTATTTTAAGATCTTTTGTAACCTTGTTTTCCATACACAATAAAGAACTTACTTACTTACTTACTTACTAAACGCGTCGAGGTTTGTCTTATATCGGTGTTGGGTGCAAATAATTGCTTTATCTGTACTGCATGCATTTTTTTTAGGGAGGGTGGGCGAAAATACTGCTTGCTCATGCAATGTCAGTGCGGGTATCGTGGTGTAGTTACCTAGGCCGCTGTTAAGGAGCGAAAATCATCAGCAAAATATTTTCAAAATCCATATTCATCTTAGTACCTACCAGCTGTCTCCCCCGGCTTTACCAATGAAGATCATGCAAGCAAATGGTCTATTTATTACCATGTTTACTTTTTAAACACTTTTAATGTGAATATTTATAAAAGAGTTTTTTAACATTACAATTATAACACATTTTCTGTCATACAAGTCTTCTCTTGACAAACTTAACAATAAAAATTATCCGATTACATACATTTGGGTGATTCATTGTTGTTGACGATTCCACATACACGACACAAAATATGATAAAGTTAGGGACAAATATTGGGTCGGTGACCAACATGCAGTATATAATCATTGTCTACGGGCTTGGATCAAATCTGCTAAAAGGGATTCGACAAAGTTCGTGTGTTGATTACGAGCATTTATACTAGAGTAATGGTGACTTTTTCTGGCTCGATGCTCTAACAAACATCGTTTGTCGATCAACATACAAAAAAGACAATTGTATAGTTAATCGTGTCCTAGGTGCCCAGGGGAGGCCTATGTCCAGCTGTGCGTTTGGTTGATAGGATGATGATGAGATACTCAGTATGTTCTGTTTGAAGTTATTCAAGTGACATACATACAATAAAATATATATTTTACAGATAGTTAACTCTTTTACACTAATAAGGATGTTATATCAATATTTAAAATCTTGTTTCGAATGTAATGTCACTCTATTCTCTATCTATTGTGCTCTGAAATATTAATTCATTAGTTATTGTTATTAACTATTTATTATTCTTACAGGATTTGAATTAGCTCGCGGATATCAAATTGAAAGAGATAATTATATCGCGGATTTAATTGGAACAAAACCACCACCGCCCGACTTAGGTAAATCGACATCGCTTAAGCCTATAAAAGACTACGCAGTCATGCCCAGAGAAAGTTCGCATGAACATAGTTCTTACTCCAATCGGAGGAATGGTAAGAGGAAGTACACCTACAATGGCGAAACTTGGAGGGATGAATGCCGAAGTAACAAGGAAGATGAAAATGATGACAGCAGCTGTGGTAGATTTGTTAGACATCCTTCCCATAGACAAAATGATGGGGCATACCGCGTGAGAGACAGGCAAAGTAGCAGTTCACGCTATGAAGAACGAAGAAAACGTGACAGAAGTCGCAAAAACAATCCAGACTCTGATAGATCATACGATTATAGATATGATTACTGATAAACGAATTTAATGTAAGTTTGCATGACCCGAACATTTTTGGCAAATGAGTGTTTGAAAAATCATAAATGCAAGAGGACAAGCAATCAATAGGACTTTAAAATGGTGATTAGATTATAAATTTCCCTTTGAATTATTCATTGCCTTTATCTCGAGCTAGCCAATCGTATCACTAAGTATTACATTTTGTGATCTTATAATTCCATTTTATTATAAGCCAAATTTTGATATAGTGTTCTACTTTTGAATGGAAACTAAATTTTAGATTGAAGGAACGTATTGCACTTGACCGACTAAGTATTTGACAATCTTCTATCATTTTTTATTATATAAAATAAAGTCGTGTTAGTTATACCACTTGTAACTCAAGAACTGGTGAACCAATTTTTATGATTTAAGTGTTTTTGAATTTGTCTTGGTCAGGAATAGAATAATATAATAAGTATTAAAAGTCAAAAGTTAAGAAAATGTATTTCTTGACATTTTTTTCCAACCACGCCACATTTGATGACCTTGACATTTGAGACGTTAAAATCAAATACATACTACTTATTCTGAAACGATTCGAAGTTCGCGGGGTCAGCTAGTATTTAAAGAAATTGCGAAACAAAAAAAATTGTTGCGTCGGATAGACCTTAATTTTTGTAGAATATAAAAATTCCCATTATTGGGCATTTCCAAGGCACATCAAATGTTAAAAACATACATAAACCACAATTTTTATGTATGTTTTCAACATTTGGTATTGTTATAATTAAGCTTGTGGTCAAATAGCATATTGTGAAATCAAGTAAAATAATTGTTATTTTATCAACGAAGGAAAAAACTGGTTCTCAATTAGAAGCTTGTAAAAAAAATATGACTGACTGATGTTTTTTGTTCTATACGCTATAGCTCAAGTTGGTCCTATATAAATTTAGAAAAACTATTACTCAAAAAAGCACCTACTTCAAATCGGTGGTTTATTTCACACTTTTCATTAGTTTAATGACGAAGTTTAAGCTACTGGACCAAGTGTAGGAATTGTGTTTTTTTTCTAAAAGAAAATTTAGAAGTTGGTCTTATCCTACAGAACACTATATTTAAATTTGATTCGTTACGACGCGTGAGTGTGGCAAGCGATACTTTCAATACCTTTGTTAACTAATTATACTTTGTACTATGAATTACTGTTAAAAAGGAATTGTGTAGGTATACATTAGCGAATATAGATAAATAGGTACTTTAAAAACAATGTAATAGGGGTTAAAGTATGAAATTGCCGATTTGTACTGAAAATCAAAATTGTTTATTTTTTAATTTTTACCAAATTTATTTAATCAAAGTAGTTACCATTATTATTTATACATTGCTGCCATCTAATAGGAAGGTCATTTATGGCTTTGTGATAGAACTCTGAGGATCTAGACTGCACAAACTGTGTGAAAGCATTTTGTACTGCCTCCTGGGAAGAAAACTTCTTGTCACGTAGATAATTGTCCAAATCACGAAAAAAATGGTAGTCCGTTGGAGCAAGGTCTGGCGAATACGGAGGATGTCGAATGGTTTCTAATTACAGTTCCTGAAGGGTCAAAACGGTTTCTCGTGCTGTATGTGGTCTCGCGTTGTCATGGAGCAATATTGGTGAAGATCGATTCATGAGTCGGGGCTGTTTTCCTGCTAGTTTTGCCAACATTGTTCGGAGTTCGGCACAATAGACATCTGCCGTTATTGATTGACCAGATCGGAGAAAACTATAGTGAATAACACCATGCTGAGACCACCAAACAGTTACCATTACCTTTTTATTGGTAAGTTTTGCTTTAGGACACTGTTGTGGCGTTTGACCTGGGGTCAGCCATAGCATTTTTCTTTTACGGTTATCATAAAGAATTCCTTCATTTCTACCGATTCAACAAGGCAACACAAGTTTCAACACGCGTTTCTTTCTGCACATCAGTCAAATCATGAGGCACCCATTTTTCGTATTTTTTTATTTGACGCAAATGAGTCAATATTGTGGGTAAGGTTACGTTAAACCATGCCGCTAATTCCTGGGTAGTTTGACAAGGATCGGCTACCACCATCTCTCTTAATTCATCGTTAATCACCTGTGTGGGCGGTCTTCCTCGTGGCTCGTTCTTCAAGTCGAAGTTTCCATCACGAAAGCGTTTAAACCAAAATCGCACGGTGCGTTCATTAGCAGATCCCTCTCCAAACGCAACATTGATATTGCGGGCTGTTTCTGCCGCGTTACTTCCGCGTCGGAACTCGTATTCAAAAATCACTCGAATTTTCGCAGTATCCATCTTTCTTGTCTAATTTAAATAACAAAGCAATTGAAATTCGATATTCAAATGTTTCACATTTTTTAAAAGAAGAACATCATAGAAACCATGTGAAAAAAGTTTCATTCGAAAACCTCAAACCATGAAGATTTTATGTCAATTCAAAGAACCTATTACAATAAAACGGCAATTTCATATTTTAACCCCTAATATTTTGAATATGCATAATGTTTTAGGATTATTTTACACTCTTTTGTAATAGTCATTGTTTTTGTGATATGACCATCTGTGTTTTTAAACCTCGACATATACGTCATGAGCAATAAATTTGATGAATTAAAGACGATCGCATTTTTCTTTAGTTGTTTTATTTACTTGGCCGTGTGGCAACACCACAAACCACCCAAAATAGAAAAGCACCACATTTCTTGTTATGTGGGTTTTATTAGAGGCGACTAATGGAAGTAGGGCAGCAGCACATTCTCTACACCAATGGCCAACCGGCCTGCCAAGTGTGGCAATTATGGCCAAACCCTCCATTTTGAGAGGCCTTTGTTCAGCAATGTACTGATCTGGCCTGATGACGATGATCATGATTTCCTTAGGTTAGGTTTTCTTTTCTTAGTCCCCATGACTCGCTATTATTATTATTAATTTATTTATTTCAGAAACACGTTTCCATACATTGACTGCCTTAAACTAAGTTGAAATATTAAATTTAAAATGATGCAATTATTAATACAAATAAATCATATCATAAATAGGAATAGGAATTAGAATCAAAATTAACATTAAAAATTTTAAAAAATTAGGACAATTATTAAAACTCAAAGTAGGTAATAGTTACTCCAAAACTTTAAGGTCCATTAAAAGAACTTAAAGTCAGGATAAGACCGGATGTGTTCAAAACCAGTGCGCGAGGATAGGGTTGTCTATCCTCTCTGCGAACATCCTCAGGAAGGTGTTGGAGCTGCCCCGCACTCGCTCCCACAGGAAGGCTACTCGCTTGCGCAGAACAGCCTGGAAACCGTCGGTATAGCAGTTAGCGAACATTTCCGAGGCACTACAGCGCCAGGGCAGGCCCAACAACGCCCTGATGATAGCTGTTATAAAAAATCAATACATATACTTACAGTTCCTTCCTTCCAATACATTTTTAAATTATCAAAATTAGGTATACCTATTGACAAATGTGATGCTACACTAAAGCTTGCATCGGTAAATAATTACAATAAAAACAGTAATACATAGATGTAGTTAACGACTTGTAAACTTATCAATTATATAAGTTTTAAAAAGCGCAACAGC
The DNA here is from genome assembly GCA_949315895.1 of Anania crocealis. Classification (NCBI taxonomy): domain Eukaryota; kingdom Metazoa; phylum Arthropoda; class Insecta; order Lepidoptera; family Crambidae; genus Anania; species Anania crocealis. The sequence continues at coordinate 7,230,062 of OX438862.1, forward strand.
ATAATAAACAGATTATGGCTAAAGATTATAACATTCTAGGATTTAAATGTACACTGGAACTGTATAACTTTATACTTGTTATTATGAAAAAAATAAACATTTTTTTATATTCGCCCGTAAAAAACTTCAATTATTTCTAATGAAATGTTACGTACACAATTTCACCAGACTAAGATAAACTTGCCGTTCCAGGTTTCAGGCTGCGAAAAGTGGGAAATTCGTCTATTGCTAAAACTGCCCGTATATAAACTTATATCGTATGTTAAAGTAATTTTAATGAAAATGGGATACTGTCGCTTATGTACGGTGCATTCCAGATGTTTAGTGTGTCTGCTTCTTTCTTTTTGGTTCATCAAATATCCGTTATAAAGTTGACACTGACATAAAAAAATCAGGGAGTCTGACTGTTCATAGAAAGTCTTTTTAACGAAACCCATTTTATAACTGCCATGTTATCGAAGAGCCATTTGACCGACAGGCTATTTAACCTATTGGCCACTTTACTGAAAAGCCAAATGTACGCAATTCCATTTCGGCGACAGTACATTTGTTTGAAAGCCATATATTCGAAAGGCAAATAAAATCACTTATTTAAATCAACAAGTTTTATTTGAGGCAATTCACCACATTAAAGTATTGGCAAAGTTATTGTTTCATCTGAATCTTGATACATCTGGCAAAAATAACATAACAAATAAAGAAAAATTATGTATTTACGTAAAAGTATGTCAACATGATTAAATTTAAAAAAACTTTTTATTTTTGTTATTAAAGTATTGGCAAAGTTATTGTTTCATCTGAATCTTGATACATCTGGCAAAAATAACATAACAAATAAAGAAAAATTATGTATTTACGTAAAAGTATGTCAACATGATTAAATTTAAAAAAACTTTTTATTTTTGTTAGATGTATTAAGATTCAGGTGAAACAATCACTTTGCCAATACTTTAATTCAGAAAATTATTTACGTGTGGTGAATTGCCTCAAATAAAACTTGTTGATTTAAATAAGTGATTTTATTTGCCTTTCGAATATAATTATAGCGTTCAAACAAATGTACTGTCGCCGAAATGGAATTGCGTACATTTGGCTTTTCAGTAAAATGGCCAATAAGTTAAATAGCCTGTCGGTTAAATGGCTCTTCGATAACATGGCAGTTATGAAATGGGTTTCGTTAAAAAGACTTTCTATGAACAGTCAGACTCCCAAAAAATCAACGTCAATCATTAAAATGAGGTCAGTTTTCGGTGTCATTATTCTAATTGAGAACCTCCTCTTCTGACGTCGGTAAAAAAAAACGAAATATGAAAACGTCGAAACAACCTGATTCGAAACAGTGGTTCATGAGAACAAGTCTAATTATGGCGAGCGGGTGGCATCACGTAAGTTGCAGACGCGTGCTTGATGCTATCGACTACTGACGGACTCGGGCACCTGACGCATCGTAGGAAACTCGTAAACAGTATATCAGAGACTGCTCTCATCTCCTGTTCCAGTGTTGGGTGAAATGAGATGACTCCATTAAGATAGTGTGCGAAAGATTCTAACAGTGTTCGCAGCGGGATGTGTTGCGCAATCCAGGAAATGTAACAGTGTATAGAAAGGTCTTCATTGCTTCTATTAAATTTAAAGGACAGCACATTTATTTACCGAAATAATATGTTATGTTTTCGCACATTTATTTACCGATAGAATACTTATGTTATATTTTCATATTCACAGCTTATCTTAAAGGGCAAGCACAAATCATATACTCGTACATTACATGAGAAAATTTTACGATTTGTTGTCACAAATTGTTACTAATAAACATTAGGTTAACTTTATGTATTTCAAAAATTCAATAACTTTAACTATGTTTATAAAACTAACAGAGGATAATCAAATAAGAATTAATAAATTAAAATTACTCCTGACTAATCCTTGTTAATATTATATATGCGAAAGTAACTTTATCTGTCTGTCTAATACGCTAATTAACCGATTTTGATAAAATTTGGTAAAAATATAGATTAGACCTTGAGAAAAAAGATATCATATTTTAAATCCCACTGCTGGGCACAGGTTTTCACCAGCGCGATATAACGCGTAGTTCACGCAAGCATTAGAAATGCCAAAGTTTGTATAAATGTTTATTACTTAGTCACAGAACGGCTGCATAGATCTGGTTGAAATTTGGCATATTGATCTGGAATAGCACATTGGCTTTTTTATACCCGAAAAATACACCTGTTTAATTTTAATATCACAAGGGATGGATATATGCATAGTCCTTGTTTATAAGTCAGGGTATAAAAAAGGCTTCTTTTAATCAGAGAACAAAGTTACTTGCAAAAAAATAAGAGAGCTCAGGAAATCAGTTGAGAAGCTTTTCTGTACTGCCCTAATTGCATAAGAGTTCTGAATCTAGCGGTACCTCTTTATACATCTTTATGATACTATTAATTTTAGCTCTTCCGTAGTCTGCACTGCATTGACGCAGTTCGCTTCTCTATGATGGCATAAAAATAGACAACACCAGATCCAGCGGACATGCTGTAACTTTAAACTAACTGAGCTACAGAAGATAAAGTAAGTGCTGTTTTTCCTACCAAGTCTATCCCAATCTTAATTGAATTATGTTCTAGCTTGATCAGGATGGGGCAATGCGTCTTTTTGTTTACCTAAGCAATACAAAACTCGTTCTAACTCTAACTTTTTTGCACAAAGAAGTACTTATCAGAAATAAATTTTTGAAGGTCTATAAATAATTATCTTGATTTAATCAGTTCTATTTTTACGTTAACATTTGTTTGAAGTACAAAACCACATCATAAAAATTATGCTAATGCCCTTTTTACCACATTATGATACACTATACAGAAAAAATATTAGCGACAACAAACAAAAGCTGACAGCTACTAATTGGTAGATGACAAAAGCTACGAGTATTATCAAACAATGACTCAGTTATTTCGCATCCTCATACGCAGTTGTCCCTTAAAATATTTTTGTGGCTCCACAAATAGAACAGATAACATCTATCAAGTTATTTTTAAGTTTATGTGAAACATAAAACAGATTTTCCATCCACCTGATCCGATGACCTCGCGATTGCCCTTACGAAATACCTCGTGGAAGAATTTAGTATTTTGGATAATTGTAGTGAATTGGTCGTTGTTCGCGTCATATCTAAAGTCTCTACGTGATGGTGGTCAATTGCGTGGCTCTTTGTGTAACAAAATGGACCAGTGTAATAAAACAGAACGCTTTATCATCTGGAAAATGGAAACAGACATGGAACAAAACCGTAGCACCAGATCAATACATTAAAAGAGACATTTGTGGTCTATTTGGAGTTGTACAATACAATTGGAACCGTGCTTGATGATAACGGCTTCGTATTGTGATTAAATGTGGATCCAAACGTATTGGATTCTACTTTTCGTATGACACAAACAGAACGTCTTGTTTTCGATAAGTAGTAGGTATCGCCAGGTAGGCTACTGTTATGTTTATTTTGGATGCCGTCTTACGTAAAACCTTTTTCAGTATACGACAGCTGCTTTCTTTTTTTTACCGAGCCTGGTAAACTAACATTAGCCTTTTGTTTAGTAAATGTGATTTGTGCATTAGCCAATTGGACCAATCAGAATAAACGATAGCGTCAATTCATATGTATGACATGTATTAATAAATTTACTTCCTCTTAGGGTCAGTTCTTGATCTGAACTGCAAATAAGTCTGGTACCCAGATGTAGAACTAATTCGTTACATATTCACAGATAGACAAACTTCGGTGAAGGGGGCAGTTTGTGAGAAGGATAATCATAAGCATTACTAGTAACGTTGACTCTATAGGCAGTCATAGTTCAAGGGACCTAGGAGAGACAAATGCCTCTACATACTGAATTAAAAAATTCGCAATCGAGGGAGGGCAGTAAAATGGTTACATGACTACAAGAACTACCTACATCCGGCAGAGTATTTAGCGATGGCAAATAAAAAGCATAGAGTGTTTGGATTTTTTTGCTACACTAGATATTGTTAACAACTTGTAGATACCCAGCTAAAGTAATATGCGAGCAGTCTGCTAGCCGTCGGTTTCTACAAATAAATCAGCACGGAGATGAGGCAGATAAGTAAAGTTCACACGGACAGCGCCTGATTTCTATGAACCGTGCCGTATTTTATGAAACAGAAAATTGACTTATGTCCCGGTGTTTGGTTTGCAGCATTCCACGCCATGTTTCCGGGGTGTCTGGTGTAGTAACGCCGGGGTTTCGTATGATTTATCCGTTGTCGATATGCTAGCTTTCTCGCGTCTTCGGATAACGTCGCATTTATTGCTCTATTGTTTGGCTTCTGGCATAGATTACGAGTGCTTGGAGTAATTTAGTTGTGGCCGCGTAGTTACAGCAACCACAGGCGGCGTTACTGTCGTAATGAATTGCAGTACCTCGCGTGCGCTCCGGCCGCGGACCATTCGCGATGAACGATTGCCGTGAAGAAACTGCGTTTTGTTGAAATGTATGGTTTTCGTTATAGCTGCCTCAGCCAGAGACACGTTTGTTGTATCATAGTAAGATAATATGTTACTTTCTAATTGTTTTCTAGTGATAAACTTGTGATAAATTTACGTAAACTTCAAGAAGTTTGAACTGTCGGAATATCTGTAAATGTTCAGTATACATCTGACTAAATAAAATTTTATTGGTTTCGTACGAGTAGTATTATGTGTTTTAGCTAATGGCACTGCTTCTGATTTAGATAAATTACAGAAGGTAAGAAAAGATTATAATAAGATATAGTTACTTACCTCACGTTTTTGTTGATATAACACATTATCGAAACTTATCTAGAAAATCTATTTAAATTTTTCAGGTAGTTAACATCCGTGGGTGCCTGAGTAGGTTATATATATCAGGCTTTGAACTCGTAGAAAGCAATTATTTAAGATTCTCACGATATCTGTTACCAATGATTAACGAGTGTCGTCGATTAATTTCAACGTTACGATCGAAAAGGACGTAAATTAGTTTCTTTTTGTTAGCTACTAATAAAGTTTAACATCTCAACTCGAGTTATCTTTAGTTTTGTTTTGGATCTTAACTACCTGGCTTCCGAACGTATTCCTTCAGGTCTGTAGATTTGAGTGACGTGGATGGCCATTTAATTTATGTCCAGTCGTTGAGTGCGTTCGTTTGGTGACAGTTGGTGACGCCTCAGGCGCCATCTTGATCGCTATCTGCGCAGGAGCATCGATCTGGCCAGGTTTGGGGACAGTGACGCTGTTAAATACGGTGATCTGTGAAATTGATATCATTTGAGTACAGTTTTTTTTAACGCTCGGAATCGTCTTTAAAGTTTTAACATAAGTACTAAGTATTTATTATTATTTTAATCCCCATTTGAAAAGGTTAGACAGTAAACTTTTTAGACTGACAAATAACTTTATTTTTATAAAATATTTGATTTATTATATGCTTTTCGTCTGGTTTTAAAAATAAAATCTTTGTTTTTTTGTAGCCTACCTTCCTTACCTTAACTGTATCAAAAATTTTTAAATCGGGCATCATCTTTACCATCAGTCTACTGCTGGACATTTCCATTTCTCTCCAGAAGGGAGATATTAGTCAAAAAAACTTTTTGTTTATATGTCAAACCGACAAAAATCATACAATACACTGATTTAAACTTTCAGGGTCACTTGTTTTATTGTAAGGTAACATTTTAAAACATTAGGTAGGTACACTTTTAATTTTAGTCTCTCAAGATAAAAGTTTGTGGCGTGGTGCCGGTGATTACTTACGACTAAGATAACCGACGTCGGTCGAAGAATTGCAGCTGAAGTGGCAGAGAGCCGGACATATAGCATGAAGCAATGGACGTTGGGGTGTATAAGCCCCACGACAGTAAAAGACAGGGTCGTCGTGGAAATCCTTAGGGGAGGCCTTTATCCAACATTAAACGTAAGTTGGCTGAGATGATGATAACATTTTGATACCTATAACAAGTACTAACAGTTTTAAACAAGTGAGGACACATCTCTTTATGTCTAAACTCAAAGTAAACAAAATTAAATCACGAGCTTAACTAAAGAGTGATGAAATGTGGTATTAAGCTATTTTTGGGAAGTATTATGTATTAGCCACCAAATACTAAATATAGTTTTAAGACCAATTTTCAAATCTCTTTACAATATTAGGTATGCTGAAGCATTAAAATTTACGATGCAAAGAATTACAAAATACTAGCCAAGACAAGCAACAATTCAATATCGCCGGCTTTAATAAACAAGTTGGGTGGATATCTTCGATAATTAAAGTAGCTGGAACAATATACAGGGGCATTACTCTCGCGATCCTATTATCGGATCGATAATTCAATCGGGGCGATATTGTCTGCGCCCCGGGCGAGCCGCTTCTGTGGCGCAACCACACGATAGAAGCGAGGGTAAGATGTTTACACCTAATTGTTTTGAGCCTCCCAGAAACTCCAAATTATTAAGCGGAGTCTATTATTCTCTGTTGACCTGATTGCGATAACTTGAGTGTGGTATAGAAATGGTCATAATTTTTATTAGCTAGGAGGATTTAAAATTTTATTTACCACTTACAAACGTGTCTAGTAAAAATCTTAATTAATTTTATGCTTGTGTTAGCGCAAGCGTTTTTGTTTTAAAGTTTTCCTTCTTCTACATGTTTTACCGTAATATTATGCAAAGATATAAAGTTTTACTTGCTACGTACATTGTGTGGGGTAATGATTATTGATTTAACGTCAAAATTCAAAATATTAAGAATTGAGGTAAGTAATTGTTATCTATCTTTTATTATCATAACCACATTCAATTAGAAGTAATAAGTAACTTTCGTACGAGTAAGTGACTATCTCACCCAAAAATAACTAAAAATCCTTAGATAGAAACAATGCTATGAATATTCATAAGAGGAAAAAAGTCGATATGATTTGAAACATCTAACAGCATTGTTAATCTTTGACGAATAAAAGGGATTAATAAGCCGGTTCGATTAAATACCGACGAGCAATAAACCGGGCTCCGATTGAAGAAATTAAAGAGTGGTGCATGCGGCGGATATGAATACGGTCATTGTGACACTAGGTCATGTTTAATTGCTATCCTTCGAAACGATAGAGTTTGGGGATTGATATATTAATAGTAATTACGGGGTGCATCGTAAAGATCGTATTTAAAAGGCACGGGTTACGGTTTACCGTTTCATAAAAAGGTTTCTCTAATTCGAATGGTGTAGAGAATGGGATAATATTGATTACGTAAGTAATGATTCTAGCAGTCGCTGAGGTTATACAGTGATTGCGTTGAATGTAACGTAACCGTTTATTTTTTAACAACTTTACTGGTGGTAATCAGGAATAAGAACCTTCATATTGTCAATCACTTATTTAAGGGGACTACTAGAGCTATGCTGCCACTAATTGATTTCATTTTAATACTTCTAAATAAAACCAATACTCTAAAAACTAGAACACTATTACCATAGCAAATTACCTTTGCTATTTATTGAATCACTGTTAACTGCTTTTTAATCTGGCATTCTTTCGTATAGTTAGGCGTTAGCGACAAATTCGACTTTATAAACAACTAGCTGTTCCCTGCCACGCTTCGCTGTGGCACATTGTGATTGAATGGTTTTTGTTTTTTATTGTTTTATATGGTTTTTTTTCGCGGTCGCAAATATATAGATTAAAACAATCCTTGATGCAGATTGTATATCATGCTAAAATTTCAGCTCGATCGGTGCAGAACTTTTTGAGTTTTTGAAGCGTACACAAACCAACATATAACATTTTTTTATATATATAGATAAATGAAAGTTTACTGTGATTCAATGAATACCAGAGGTAATTTGTTAAGGTAATAGTGTTCTAGTTTTTTGTGAGTTAATTTTGTTTAGAAGTAATAAAATAAAATCAATTGGGGGCAGCACATAGCTCTAGAGTCCCCTTAAAGGACAAAACAAAATTGATAATTTTTTTTTTATCATCCATATCAACAATAGTCTATATAAATCCTCTACTGGAAAACTAGATCCTCTACTGGACACTTGCCTCTCTAAAAGGAGGATTTTGCCATGATCGTCAGATCAGATTGGCCAATGGTGGGGAGAAGATGCTGCTTCCCGTTTTCATTGGCAATACCCCTTTAGTCGCCTCTTACGGCATCCATAGGAAGACAAGGGATGTAAGCACATAAAACAAATAGATCCACTATTCGTTTTATGTGCTTGCAACACATGACTCGTATAAAAAAAACATTTTGTATCTTACTAAAAAGTATCTAAAACTTAAAACTTATCTCCTATCACTCTAGAATTCCTTTCCTTCCTCTATTTTCCTTTAAAATTTTGAATTCAGTTCCTTTTCAAAATATTGTTGGGTCGTTTTGTATGTGTATTTATTTATTTTTATATATGTTTATTTTATTTGTTTGTATGTATATTGATTGAGTAGAATAGGTATTTTATTATTTTTTGTATTATTATTTTTACCTACATATTTAATATTTACTCTTAAGAGGAAACACTAAGGGCGAGAGAATTGAAAAATAGGTATTTGTAAAATCTATTGCCGTCGCGCAGTGCCCAAACGCCTCCCCGCAGAGCGTGATAGAGACAACTGCATCTTGGACCGAAAATACCTACTAAAAGCACACAAAATCAACGTTTCCTAGTCCCCCGATTCCTTTCCCAAAAATAGACCGATTTAAATACTTTTTTCATTAAAAATTAAAGAAAGGCTTTGGCCGTGTTCGTATATTTTGATTTTTTTCTAAAATTTTGCCAAATTTGCTTTCTGGATGTTTGAACACAGCGGAAAATCTGGCAACTTTTTATGATTTTTAAGGCTCATGTCTCTTTTATTATGTAATTTATGAAAAAAATGGAAAACATAGAAAAATGCCAATAGTGGCCATATATTTTTGTAATAAAAATTATTGTTCTACTGGCATTATCCAGGGAGGAAACAGGGGACTACGTTTGTATGGAAAAACGGCCTTTGTGTTTCCTCTTAAGAACTCTTCGCAGCCTTCTATACTATTTTCCAATTTAACTGTCCTTTACTGAGGTTGTCTGGAAGAGATCGCTTCCAGCGATAACACCGCCTAAATTGTACAGCTTAAAATGTATTTTATGTGACAAAGTTCTGTATGGTCTGCAATAAAGAGTATTTATTATCTAATCTTATCTTACCTAAAATTAATATTTAAATAAAAAAACTACAAAAAATCTTTTTTACATACTAACATTATAGACATTAGATTATTGTGGACTGGTCAATTCAAACAAAAGTATCAAGTAATTTATTCACAAATAGCTATCGTACCTACAATGTTAATGTATGTAGGAAAGAGAATCTTCTGGAAATAATGTTAGCCCCATTATTCAATGAGCGTTAAATATTTGAAATAGTTTGCTGACATAATAAAACTGGTTACACTTAGCCATTCGATAGCTTTTATCTATTTACCTCGTTATTCAATTATGCGTTGGGCTTGTACAATCTAATTGATTACTAAATATCAATTAATTAAGACAAATTTACGGCCAATTAACATTAGATCTCCATTTTTAGATAAGGAGAAATCTCTATCTGTAAAATCAAATGAGATTATAAGACTCTAATTCATAAAGGATAAGGATTAAATTGTTATAGAAGTACATGCACAAGCTAGTATAAGAACCTAGGTATAAAAGTTTACTTATACTGTCTTTGGATTTCTGCCATATACTACCTAGGATGGTTTATTATATTACCTGATATCTAGGTAGAGTTGTGAGTGATCACATAAAATATGTCGCTGGTAGTGGCTGGATGAGGAAAGCGGGGGATCGTGCACTGTTGCGTGCCCTTGGGGAGGCCTACGTCCAGCAGTGGACTGCAATAGGCTGATTGATTGATTGATTGACATAAAATATTATCTCAAAACTATTAAGTAAATATATTCTTTTGCATTTAGAGCTTCTCATATGAAGTTTTACTTGCTACGTACATTGTGTGGGGTAATGATTATTGAATTATAGTCAAAATTCAAAGTTTTAGGAATTTAGGTATTTGTTATCTATCTTTTACATTCGTAACCACATCCAATTTGAAGTACGAGTAATTAGTAATTTTCGAACAAGTAAGTGATTATCTCACCCTAAAATAACTAAAAATCCTTAGATCCCTAATAGGAACAATGCTATGAATATTTAAATAATAAATAAATAGGCCAAATAAAGTTTTAAGAGACCTTTATTATTTGACAGTACCGTGATACTTACTTCATTAACCAATTTTTCCACTATTTTTGGAGTCAATAATCTTAGATTTTATATCTGGTTCGAATCGATAGGACAGGAAGCTGTATATTGAATTTCGATCGTGGCTTCTAAAAACCGTCAGATGCTTTGTCAACCAGTCAAACCGACTCTTGTCGAATAATATTAAAAAAAGTAAAAGTGTAAGATTCTAATCATAAGTAATGTTGCTTGTTACTTTCATTGGTAGATAGGGAATTTGATTATAAAAAGGTAAAGACTAATACTTTTTTTTTTGGATTATGACTAGGTACAGCCAACAGTTCATCAGCATACCTCATAAGGTAAATTAGTTAATTCGTATTAGAGTTTTCTGTGTTAGAAGCAAGATTGCAAGCAGATGATTTATTTATGCGTTGGATAATGTTTTGCATGACTATATTATTGAAAAATAAATCTTTCTAGCGTTTCAAAGTTAGATAAAACTTATTGGAATTAATTCCATTATACGACGCTTTTTACCCGGTTTGGATCAATACTTAAATAAAAAAAAAGTAAAGTAACAGCCTATAAACATCCCAGTGCAGGGAAAAGGCCTCCATCGTTGAATTTAAGTTACCACAGCAATGATGGGTACTGGCATAATCACCACGCTTGCCAAATGCGGGTTGGTGATCACAAACCCGAGCAACGTTCGGAAATTCGAAACTATTTGTTGCCCGACCCGGGATTCGAACCTGGGACCCCGAGATCTTGGCCCGGTATTTAAACCACTAGACCAAGGCGTTAATACATAAATAAATAAATTAATGTAGACAACATCACATACATTGTTCGATCCAAAAGTAAGTAACTATTTAAAGCACTTTATTGTGGACACCAGAAACTATGAATGTACTACAAACACCCAGACCCGAGAAAATGTAGAAAAACACTTTTTTCCCTCACTGACCCATCCGGGAATCGAACCCGGGACCTCGGAGTAGGCGACACCTTGAAAACCGGTGTGTACGCCACTCCGCCACGGAGGTCGCCAAAAAGCGATGTGACTCGACTCTGGTGTAAATGCGTTCATCAAAGCTCATTGTTAAGTTACCAGTAATACAAGAAAAAGTTAATTCCGTCCTCACAGGCGTCTGAAATACATATTGACAGAAGCCGGAACCGTCGGCTTAAAGCAATCCCTTTCAGACCCAATTTAGAAAAGATCGCTTTCTAAATTGTCCCGACCGGGAATCAAACCGGAGACCCTTGCGAAGTTGGCGTACATTTGCACTATGCAGTAGGGCCATAGTTCTGGTGATATTAAATTCGGCTTTGACTCTAAATGTAAGTTGTGATCTATATATTGTTGGTTTGTTGTTACAAACAAACCTTAACGGATTAAATTTTAAATGTTCATTTCAATAATAAACTTGTTAATACGATGCGTTTCGGCTCAAATAAACCATTCCTCGTGTCTCGTACTCGCGATAAGTATAATCTATTGGTAATTAGTGTGTAATATATTGTGCTTTGATGTTTTCTTCGACTCATTAATGGAACATTACTCTTACTTTACGGATTTTATGAGGGTTTTATTTATCCGATATATTATACAATCGCTATTGAGATAGAGGTATTTATTATGAGCTTTTAAGTTTGGCTTCAAAGTTACGGTATAAGCAGTTGAAATTATTCGAGTTTTGGAAGTTCCGCTTAGTTAATCTTGTAAGGTAAAGTAAAATTGAATGAAAAGTGTTAAGTTCAGATACATTTGAGAATCAAAGAAATTATTTGAGACTGAAAAGTTTTTGTTTCAGTGGAGTATGGTTATGATTTACTTTACATTCCTACCTACATTAAAAAATAGTTCTAGATTTATCTTACTAAGACCATAAACATCAAAGTCTCAATATATGTTTGGGACTCCAATCACGCTCAACACGGCTGGGTGGATCTGGATGAAATTAGACATGGAGATAGATTGGAATAGAACATACGTTATGTGAGGTTCTCCTTGGATAATTTCTTATTCAAAATTCTGAGCGTACGAAGTCAGCGGGTATCAGCTTGTATAAACAAATAATAAAATTATAAGAGACAAATAAAATATGATAATCATTCGCCGAAGTAACATTAGATACAATATAACTAACACTAGTGTAACCTTGTTTAGGTTTTGGTCTTGGTCTCATTACTTGGTTACCAATATATCGCCTATAATAAATATATGGTTTGTACAAAAACATCTGCATGCTAGAGATATAACTTATTATTGGCTCTATTTGTGGTTCTGGATTACACGTGGAACAAGCCGTGAGCAAAAGCTGGCTTTTCTTAAAAATTACCTGAAAACTGACAGACGAGAAGTATAAAAAATATAAACAAATAAAACCTTTATTTACGAAAGTTCAAGTATCAACATTAATTTGCTGCTCTTCGTGGTGTTTTTTTAAATAACAATAAGCCCAACTTTGAGCTATGGTCTATCGAACAGAAAGAAAAATCCAAATGAGTTTACATGAAAAAAATAAAAAAAGGTACGCGTGTTGATAAAAAAAGGCAGAAATTTCGAACGTCTTTTATGTGTCGTCGACTAAAAAGATTAGTCGAAATGTCAACTAACTACTCGTACCTCTGTTTTCGGGGCATAACGTGTTTAAAAATAACATCAATTATATAGGTACAATGTAGATTCTACAGTATTTGTAATTTGTTTTAGTACTAAGCTTGCATTTCTGATTTGAAAACTGTAATGGTGGACAAGATTTGTGTACAAATTAAAGTGCACTATAATATTGTCGCTTCGACATAATTACGAGTACTCTATAATGAATTAATAGGGTTAGTCCAGAAATGATTTCTCACACCATAATATTGTTGATAGCATACAATTACTTGCGCAAGCCAATTTAGAAAGGAGGTTAGTCAAATCAGCGTTACAAAACAGGGCACGCCCGGGATTTGAACTAAGAACTTCTCATGATTACGACTGACTAAAATTTTCTAAACCTTAAGACGTGTCTATATAGGTATAAATAAAATAAAGACGGGTTAGTTACACCATTTATGACTGAACACATTTTGATGATCTATAAATTAGTTCGATTTGACTCTACATCGAGCAACTATTAAAACATTGAAAAAAGACAAGGCAAAAATAGGTTTTTTTTTCATATTTTTCGTATTCGACGTTTAACGAAAAAGTTATATGATCACACGTGATGACACGTGAAAGTTTGTCAGGAAGAGATCGCTTAAAGCGATAAGGCCGCCTAATTGTACATTTTCTCTTGTTTGTAATATTTTGTTTTCTTGTGTTTAGTGCAATAAAGTGCATATCTATCTATCTAACAATATATAAGTAAGTCAAACTCGAAACCAATTTGATTCAGCAATAGTACAACTTTTTATCCTGAGCAGATACTAACGAAGTTTGCTGGGAGATCTATTATGCAAAATGAATAAAATCAGTATTAGAATAACAGAATACTTGTGAATATTGATTGATGTTGGCGCGGAAAATTAAAGGTTTATCACTAACGGAATTCCCTTAGACAAAAACTAAGTTGGGCTCGTCCGGGATTTGAACCCGGGACCTCTCACACCCAAAGCGAGAATCATACCACTAGACCAACGAGCCGGTTGAATTCAGGCTGAATATAGGAATATCCAGACGGGAACGGTCGTATCGATTTTCCCGATACCTACAGGGTTTCCACAGTTCTTTGGATGAAATTCAGGATACGGCGAAAAGTGGAGACATCATATTGTATCTAACTAGTAGACTATGTTATGCAAATGTGGATTTTTAACCCCTGAATTTTTTCACTATTAATGGGAATCCATACATTTTCTTATCGACTGTAACACACGCAAATCATTTACAATGTAAGTATTTTTCACGGCAACGTGTTTCAATTCATGTAATGCATTTCAGCTGAGCAAACAACGAACGAAAACACCGAAATGTATGCCATAATAGAGATCAGGTCAGTTGGTTCCCTGTCTCGCAAAGCAAGTCTCGCGAAGCAGGTTACGCGAAGCATCCCTTCCTGTTGACTTTTGACAGGGTGATGGTAGTGTTTAGGTAAGTTCATGCGGTAACTGTTCCCCGCAGTTTTTGTAGCTCAAAAATGTAAGAAAAATATGGCAATCACAGATGTTATCCTTGAAAAGTTTCTAGATTACCTCAGATTGTATTTGAATTCCTACTTATTGTGTACTTAAGTTTTTGTAAAGTAGGTACGGAGTACCGTACTATTATTTTGTCAAAAAATAAGTAAAATAACTGAAGTTCCGGTTACTTATTTGCTTTTAGGTTATGACCACTAGCTTGTCTATGTTTTAACGAAAAACAAGCTTTATGTGAGACTGTAATATTGATGTACCTTGTGCTTTTTGAAGAAAGTAACTCTACTGCACCTAACTTAATTACGATTAAGATTCCTTTAAGACTTATTATTTGGAGAACACTACTATGTTAAAGATAAATTTTTAGTGTGCTATCCTCCAAATCCTCCACCTTTGAATACGGTATTATTTATTAAAATGGACTGTAATAATTTACTAGCCATGTTCACAGGTCATCTGGGAAATTAAATGGACTGTAATAATAGACCTCTTTAAAAGAAGTGATTGCTTTTTCAGCGGCTTTGCCCGTAAAATATTTCGGTGGTCACGTCACAGAAATTTGTACAAGAAGAATAATTTACATATACATATATCATAATACTATCATTTAAATTATAGTGTTTGTTCAGCTGAAGCTTTAGACCCACATTTTTATTTTGGTCATTTAGTTTAAAACACATCGCAACTGGCTCGATGGTCTAGTGGTATGATTCTCGCTTTGGGTGTGAGAGGTCCCGGGTTCAAATCCCGGTCGGGCCCTGTTTTTATAACTGTTAAGTTTAAAATGTGTTGTGTCGACTAAAGGAGTACTGCGAGAAGAAAATGGGCAACAAAATCAGTAAATCCGTAAAATCCATTTTTTTTTTAACAATGGGCTAGCTCTTGACGACATATACCTACTTAACTCTACGGTTACTGGAGGCGCTTTCACACGTCCCAATGTTTAAACCTACCACTGCTTCGGGAGAAATGTGGGCTAGTGCCGAGAACAAGCAGCGCAAGAAACTCGGTCACTATTGTCAGCGTCTTTATCATATATGCCAGTGCGACCTAGGACAATGTAAAGCCACGCGTTCCTATCATTTATATAATCATTAATAGTATAGGTAATAGCCCTTTTACATTAAAATTACTTTGATGTAATATGATTTGAGTTTGTGTACAGGGAGTTCAGCTATTGACAGTGGTAATTTGTTGAAAATACGAATACAATTTCCCATGAACGAATTACCCACTTTTCGCAGTCTGAATCCTGGAACGGCAATTTTATCTTTATTTCGGGTATTGAAATTGTGTACGTCACTATTTTTGACAAATAACTCAAGGTTCTTAGGGATGTACATATTGTTTTCGAAAATGAATTTAGATGCAACTGTAAGTATGTCGATCTATTTGAATAGCTCTCTTAGAGAGTCACGGGGTCGAAGGCCGTAAATAGCCGCGTCCCTCCATTTGTCAAACGCTGACCGTGGCGATTATATCACAATACACCTTTTGGTTAGGCCTGTTTCCAGTAGTGGACCAATTCAGGCTGCTGATGATGAAATTTGACTAATTTTGAACCCTAACAACCAAAAAAAAAACCATGGTTAAAAGTTGTGTTTAACGAAAAAAAAAGCGGTTTAAAAATTTAGACATATTTCTGTAGAATAATATTTATTTAAGCGTTGAAGATATTTGGGGGGCTATTGAAATAGATTAAAGTCTCATGTGGCTCGATGGTCTAGTGGTATGAATCTCGCTTTGAGAGTGAGAGGGCCCGGGTTCAAATCCCGGTTGGGCCCCGTTTTTAACACACTATCAAAGTTCGCGGGTATATTAATATTTTGTATATTGTGTATACAAACAAATGCAATAATTACAAGATTATTTTTAGATTAAAAATATCTACTGATGACTAAGTCGGCATTTGATTTTTGCTTTTGTCTCTGGTGGGACAATAATTTTATAAAATAGAGTAATAATAAGTAAGATTTTGTTGGACGTTTTTCAATGTTTAGTAAAACATTTGAAAAATTATTGCATTAGGTACATTGCATTAGTAAGCTAAGAAAGCCTAATGGTATAAATGTGAAGTCTTACCTTAAGGAATCAATCTCGTGTATTTATTTTTTATATTAGTAACGTTAGAATGTGTCCTGGGCTATTCGATTAAATTACATTAATTATGTTAGGTCTCAAATCGAATCAAATCAGTATTAATTCAAACAACTAAGTTTTTATGTAAGATTTAAAAATACTTAAATTTTAAGCAGATAATAACCAACACATTGTTTTATAAAGTACTAGCTTATGCTCACGACTTTGTCCGCATGTACTTAGGTAATGAGTTCAGATATAAACGAATGTTTGATAATAAAAATAACATAGTAACCAAATAATGAAAACCTGTTCAGTAGTTTTGCGTGGAAGAGTAAAAAAACATTTATACACAAACTTACGCATTTATAAGTACTATTAGTAGGGATAGTACAATAAACTTATGAAATAAATTTGGTTCGCGTTTCTTTAAAACGTCGAACCATGCTTTATTTAGCAAGTTCTAATGCTTTTTCTATAGTTTAAAGCACCATATGTCCAATATAAATTCAGTACCTATATTATTTACACAAGTGTCGATAAACTAGAAATGGTTTTAGGGGCTTGTTATATTTATGAAATCCTTACATGTGGCTCGATGGTCTAGTGGTATGATTCTCGCTTTGGGTGTGAGAGGTCCCGGGTTCAAATCCCGGTCGGGCCCTGTTTTGAAGTGGAGTAGTATGATTCTCTATTTATGCATTAATAAATGTGATGGACGCATAACGTCATAGTTTTTTGCTGCTAAATATAAAAATACAAACTGAATCGACATACATTACACTATTTTCATCAGACATTTTCGGTAGAATTTACATCTTGGTATTCAGCTCGCACCAGCATAGGTTTCTGCAAAAGAAAGTTATTTGTCATAATTGAAACGCGGTCCAAGGCAGTTTGGCCTGTCTACTTCTGACAGTACTCTTTTAGGGTTGGTTTTGATACGTGGTTAACACGACCATTGCGTGAAAATCGTAAGTAATTACTGTATTACCATACATATCGATAACAGAGATTCCTACCCCCACAACCAGTTGTTTCAGGAAGAGCTCATTGCAATAGTTACTAACTGGGAGATGATATATTTATAAAATTTATTTGGAAAGAAAATATCATGGCCTATAAGTGAATACTTGTGTATCAAAAGACTGCCTGAGTTACCTTTTACGACACCCCTAGGAAGAAAAGAGGTGGTGCTACTCCATTTTTGACTAGCAAGGTCATGAATTGAAATAAAGCCGTTTTATTTCATGCTTGATTTGTTTGGGAATGATGAAAAATATTTTTATGTGTAACAAGAAAAAGACTTATTTTATTGTTTTTCTTTTCAACTGTAGAGACAAAACTTGATTGACAAAATTGGGTTGGATTCTTTTATTATTTCCTCTTATTTAGAGTATATTAGGCGCATGATAATTTTCGGCGGTTTGTTGTTTAACATCGACTTAAAAGTTTTGAATGTTTTCGTAATTTTTTATTAAAAATATCATTAAAAAAATGATATTTTTTGTGAAATCTGTATTTTTTTTATCCTTACAGGTTGTTTTAATTGTCATATTTAAATGCAAATATAAGATAAATAAGTCCGTTTTAAGAGTTTTCATTTGAAATGTTCCCGTCGAATTGGTAACTTCAATTTTCCTAGGTTAAAAAGATCAAATGGTCACCAAAATACCAAGCCAGCTGAGCTAAACAGTTAGGAACTATCGCAGATGAATGCTCATTAGTGTAAGAGCTTGTAATGCAGTGATCATGTAAAGATAATTTACTAAACAAATTAATTAAAAAAACAGGGCCCGACCGGGATTTGAACCCGGGACCTCTCACACCCAAAGCGAGAATCATACCACTAGACCATCGAGCCACATGTAACGTTTTCATAAAAATAAGAAATCTAAGAAACCATGTTCAGTTTGAGAACACTTGTGTAAATAACATTTTCAAGTTAAACATGTTGTGCTTAAAAATGTAAAAACAGCATTATAAATAAGTAATAACTTTAGTATTGTACCAATCTTATTCTTTCTTAGCCAATCAACGCTACAGATTGCCGGTCCATCTGGTCTTATCCAAAGATCGTCTAAAGGTGTGCGATCACCATTCCAGAACCTTTGCGCCCCAACCGCCATGGGTTCTTCATGCTGTGTCCCGCCATTTGCCACTACAGCAATGCCTCGAGCAAAGTCAGTTACAGTAGTTCTCCAACAATTCCCATTTATGATTGTATCGTGCAGAAAAATTCTCGAAGCATGTTCATTTCATTGATGAGGTCCATAGTAATCGACCAAGCTTCAGGACTGTATTTCATTAATAGCAATGCAACTGGGAACAAAGACTTTCGTCTTCTTACCTTGTAACGTCAACGTTTGTTTAAGGTGCAGACATACTTCAATCATAGAGATAATTTAAAGATAATGGGGTGTAACTAGTTCTTATTTTTAACTTTGCCTTCAAAAATGTAAAAATATTTCAAACTAGCTGTTTCCCGCGACGTCGTCCGCGTCAATTTCTTCTGTTGATAAGAATTCGATTATTTTTGCAACATTTTCTACTGATGCTTCGCTCCTATTGGTCGCAGCGTAATGTTATATAGCCTAAAGCCTTCCTCGATAAATGGACTATCGAACACAAAAATAATTTTTCAAATCGGACCAGTACTTCCTGAGATTAGCGCGTTCAAACAAACAAACAAACAAACAAACTCTTCAGCTTTATAATATTAGTATAGATGCATAGCCGTTGCTAAATAAGCTGGGATCGATCGTTTTAAGAGAAGTTTTTGTAAGTAGAATAGTATTTTTTATGTATGGGGTGAAAATATTGCATCGACAGACTATACAGGGTGTTAGGTAAAAGGTATTATAAACCCATACGAATCGAGCCCAGTCTATATTTACTTACTACATTTTCTTATTAAAACTTAATGAATCAAAGTTTCGGATTTAAATATCATTTACGTAAGACCCTAAATTCATATTAAAAAAATACCGATGCAGAGGAAAAATTACAAACTTATATTGAACTGGTGCCAAGCAAACAATAACGACAACGCACCTTTATCCTTTTTTTTCACTTGAATTTTTTGGACAAAATGTTTTGTCGATTTTATAAGAGCCTTAAATTAATACCTTAATTAGAAATTAAGTAATAAAATGGACTCATATAAAACTGTACACTGTGCATCAAAAACAGGGCCCGACCGGGATTTGAACCCGGGACCTCTCACACCCAAAGCGAGAATCATGCCACTAGACCATCGAGCCGCTTGCGATAAATTTCAAATCGAAAGACTAAAATAAAAATGTTGGTTGAATATTTCAGCTGTGTAAATACTGAAATTCTGAATTTACACTGAAAGGTCCATTAAGAAATTACTTTATGTTCCGATTTGGCGCATGGTTTTTTGTTAACCAGGTCAGGGTTCTAAATATTTAACTTTTATGTTATTGCTTAGAGTAAGACCGTCTTTGTAACATTGTCTTGTTTGTAATGTTTTGTAAACCAGTATGCACTATAAATTGTACATATTGTATTCATAATAATATTAAAAACTATTGGAATGTGTTTCAGAGTAGTACATTCAGAAGTAACGTGATTTGACTTGTTTCAGCGTTTCTTTTGATTCTTTTCAAGCAACTGTGAGGTGTCAAACGATTTCTTTGTCTTACCAGTCGTTCCTATAATAAAATATCTTTTTGGAAGTTAGGTAGGTACAAATAAAATTATTTTTCTTAAAAGTTAACTGGAAATAACTATAGACTATGTACTAATTTCCAATACTTAGTGGAACCACTATTAGCATAAACCGCTTTAGCAGTAGAATATGACTAACAATATGCCATTTGTACTATTGAAGAGCCAGACTCCCACGATACCTTTCTCCGTGTCAAAGTGGCAAATAACATGCACAACTGGACCTTTTATTGGGTTCCCTTATATTGTAACAGGTAGAGTTTAATTTTGTTAAATTTTCAGTTTCTTGCAGATAGTTCTAAGGTGGTGATGTATTAAATGGCTTGCGGTGTTTTCGAATCAAAGTCGATACGTTACGTAGAGACCACAGGTTTACGATGCCTGCGCGATTGGATGGCGGAACGTCAAACAGATAGTTTGGCATAAAACCCATTTCTGGGTGTATCTGAATGAGTACTGAGAAGTAACAATTCGTCAGGGTTGGAGAACCTGTGGCATGCAAACGTAAATGGCTCGATATGCGCAGTATTCATTGCTGTATAATTGAACTCCAAGTAGGTTTTAACGGAGGATACGCTCATGCTACGAGTAAGTAACGTAAGCTTCAAAACTGATTTCATAGAAATTTTCAATTGACAATGTTTAAGCAGCTTCATCTTCTGTAATGTACCTAAATATATGCTACAATTTTTGTCAAGTTTTGCCGGTATATATCTATATATTTTTGAGGACCTGGGTTCTAAATTTCATTTAGATCTTTTCTGGTGTGACAGGGTTACAAACATAAAAAAAAATCTCATTCATAATTTTATTAAGATCAATACATAGTGCCCATTGGCCATAAATTCAATACAATAACAGTTGTTAAAATGTTTACCCTCGCTGCCACTAGAGTTGTATGCGTCACTTACTTACGGTTCCGTAATTTGATTTGATGACAGAGAAATTTAAGGCTTAGCATCAGAAATATTAGGTGAAAACGGACTCAGTATGTTACGATACTATGCTTTGTTTTTCTTTTATTGTCTGTTTAACGTGACTACGACGAAGTCAAAAGCAAGGATTCTGACCCTGCATTCTCTTGAATACGATTCGTCGCTGCGCTTGTGGCTGTGATCACGGATGTTTTAGCCCCTCCGAACCACCTGTACCATTAGACAGTACCATTGGTGGTACAAATGGTACTGATTTATCCTATTAGTACCAGGGAAATAAATACACTGACACTCGACATTACTTCAAAAAAAAACGTGATGGTACAAGTGGTACTACTTTATTTAATTAGTAACCTATATTTTACTGTCTTAATTTTTTTTAATTTACCTTTTATGTATTTTTTTTCGTTTTTTTTTATCCATTTTTTTCTTTTTTTTTAAATTTTTAAAAAAATATTGATTTTTATATATCTATCATTTTTACTATTATTACTAAGAAGGTCGAACCATAGTGTCGAACTGTCGATCAGCTTTAAAAGAGAATAAGCAATCGTGCTTTCATTGCTGTTCCAGCAGCTGTAACCTGTTATGTAAAGTTAAGCTGTTATGTATCATATTTGCGCTAGGAGAATCGCACAGTTGTTTAGCAGTCTATGTATGTATGTTTGTATTTACGTTCCTCCTTATTGCCTAAAAAGTATTCATCCTATTTTGATGAATGAGGTGTACATTGTAATATTAATACATTGTAACCAACTTCAGCTATAGGAGTAAATTTTGAGGTATTTCTAGTTTGACTTGATTCGGCTTATATAATATACCTGTTAAATCTATGAAATAAACATAGAAACCTTGCAATCTAAATATCAATATATTAGATACAATAAAATATTCAAATTGGCAAAGCACATCATCAAAGTTGATCTTGAATAGGCATTTGTTTATCGACAAGTTTTAAGTTTCTGTCTTAATGAGGCCTTCGATAGCTTAATAATAACATAATTTGACAAAACAGGGCCCGACCGGGATTTGAACCCGGGACCTCTCACACCCAAAGCGAGAATCATGCCACTAGACCATCGAGCCATATGAAAGTATGTCTGAAATAAATTATTAATATTTTTAATGAGTTCTTCTGGTGTTTACTCAAGTGGTCAGAATCTTCGGAAAATTTGATCCTATTTTGTGATACAATTATTGATCTACAGTTTACAAGCGGCTCGATGGTCTAGTGGCATGATTCTCGCTTTGGGTGTGAGAGGTCCCGGGTTCAAATCCCGGTCGGGCCCTGTTTTTAATAATAAGCATTTTAATTAGCTTCCGTCAACATAAACGAGGCCACAACTAGGCATAGCCTCTCGCTTATTATTTTAAATCCGGAACTTAATCTATCTATCTGTTAAGTTTTCACGATTGGACCGCCATGTGCCAAACCGATTCTTACCACGGTTTTTTTTTATTTATTGTTTCTATTTTTTTAATTTAAGGTTTTAGTTTTTTTTCATAGAAGGCTCTATTATAAGCACTATGGTTACATAGTACAAACCCCGGAACTTCTAACCTCTATTACGGTATAGAGGAAAATGTTAGGACAGTTGGAAAATCAAAAACTTCTTCATTCAGTAAAAAAATAGCTATTGTGATGATTGAGAGCATTATTAATTGAAATTGAAATAACTTGAAAAACAATAAAGATTGTCTTGGGTAGGATTTAAGCTCACAATCTTCCGCTTATTATGCGGCTGCTCTATCAGACTATGTTTGGGTAGCTGCATTGGTAAGAGACGACATATTTGTTCAGGCAATTGAAATTTCAATTTATACAATTTTTTTACTTGACGGGGCCGTCGGTCTATTGGTTTATATACCGGACCAAGATCTCGGCGTTCGATCCCCGGGTCGGGCAACAAAAAGTTTCGAATTTTCAAACATTGCTCGGGTTTGTGATCACCAACCAGCATTTGACCAGCCTGGTGACTATGCCTGAACCCATCATTGCTGTGGTATCTTGAATTTAATGATGGAGGCCTTGCAGTGGGATGATTATAGACTTTTACTTTCCTTTTTTTTACTTGCTAAATTACCGTTTTAAATCATTCCGAGCTTTTAGAGTTCAATCTATAAGGACCGGGATGCAGCTGGTAATGCAATAGAAGATACTTAATTCGGGGCAATGCCAAAGATCGCTAGTAATATATAAAAAGCTTCAACATTTAGATTCACTGAAGCTATCAAACGATTATCCGCAAATGTCTACTACTAATAAAGTAGTATCGATATACAACACAAAGCTAACATTTTCCGTCTTGGACGAGTTCCACGATGTTCCGAGTTCATATTAAAATATTGAAAGCTCCGGTATTAGGAACATTTTCCGATTCACAGGGGCTGTTCGAATTAAATTGAGCATACCTAATATATTTCAACACAATAGCGGCGTATAACTCCGAACATAGAAGACAGAAGCGAATTTGGGGCATTAAAATTTTAGTACTTGTAAATATCAGTTTGAAACGTATTTGTTAGGTATTAAAATGAGGTTTTTTTGGGATATTTTCATGAACAAATCATTTATAATTGCCTCAAGTAGAGGTATGGTGGTTAGTTGGTAAAGCAGTCAACGGGATTGCGAGTGTGGTAGGGTAGCTACATAAGTAGATATTCCGTCAATCTTCTCGTCAGGTAGCGGCGGTACTTATCAATTCAATGCATGGATTGGGAATTATTTGTAAATCTTTAGTCATTCAAAGATTCAAGCTCACTAAATTCGCATTAATGAATTGGAAAAACTTACAGATTGCTAAATATATTTATATGTCATTATGTCATATAAAAATATCAGTCTTGATACAAGAAAAAAAATACAAAGTTATTCATTATAGATTGTTATCTTTTTCATCTGGAAGAGAATGTAATTTTTATTAAAGTACTATTTAATAGGCTAAATAAAATATGATCCTATCAAAACAGGGCCCGACCGGGATTTGAACCCGGGACCTCTCACACCCAAAGCGAGAATCATGCCACTAGACCATGGAGCCATATGATAGCATGTTTTGAAATAAATTATTAATATTTTCAATGAGTTCTTCTGGTGTTTACTCAGGTGGTCAGAATATTTGGTAAATTTGAAGCTATGTTGTGATAGAATTATTGATGTAGAGTTTTCAAGCGGCTCGATGGTCTAGTGGTATGATTCTCGCTTTGGGTGTGAGAGGTCCCGGGTTCAAATCCCGGTCGGGCCCTGTTTTGATCTGTATGATAATCATAATTAGCCTTTCAAGAAAATGTTCAAAAAGAAAGGTATTGTGTTACATGTGACAAAATACTAAACCAAAGTTGTTACGCACCGACTCAAATTAATACGAGTAGCTTACTTAGCTGACCCCACAAGCTTTGTATCGCCTCAGAATAATATAATTTGATTTTGAGGCCTAAATGTCATAGCGTGGTTAATTTCTATATGTTTGCTAATAGGAGCTGTAATCGGAAGCCCCTCAAACGCGTATTAATTTATTAAAGCTGACAGACTGTACTTGCATTGTAAAGTATTGTGTAACTCTGGCTGCCTCAATCCGTGCCTGCTCTTCAGATTTGCCCGCGTTATTACATCACATTTGGATGAAAGCCACTGCAATGGCTGTGATACGATACTTGAATTTGCACCTACTTTAAACAGTTCCCCAACATACCAGACCTTGTGTCCTTGACATAAGGTCTACTCTGAATGTAGGATTAAGAGAAGTGCGGCCTTTTGAAGACACGTATATTGAGCCTATGAGTTCTATGAACTTTGTCGAAGTCTGTTAAATGAGGGTCGGTGACAATGATGCGCGTTAAACTTAACTAACAGCTGGTTTATTTTAATAATTAATGTAATTAAAATACTTTAAGACGTTTGGCATCAAGTCCGCCATTTTCTACTTCATATTTGTTAAAATCAATTGGTAGATGTGGTAGAACAACATTCTTACTTTTTCTTTCTCTCTCTCGTCGACCTTCGTTACGCGATTGTCATTAACATCACCAGCACACATAATTCACTGCACAATAAGCGAGTATTTTGCCAGAATTTGCAGGCTTGGCAGGTGGTTTGCTGAATTCCGTTTAAACAATTTTACAGACTGCTAGCTGTCTTCTGGGAGTACTTCTTGCCTATTACGACCCCCAAATAACAGGCAAGAGTAACTAGATCTTTTGCAGTAAACTAGACATCTCGCTAATCTCTGGTTAAGTTGGTTAGCGCGACCCGCCTGACAGACGCATACAGCGGAAAGACGGCAGTTTTGGCACAGGTCCGCGAGCACATTGCAAATGCACACGCCGACGGAACCCCAAATTGCTCACCGAGACGCGCCCGCCCATCATAACTCATATGCTGTTTGCGTTAGTTGAATGTCACCGGTCGCTGACACTGGTACTGGTAAGGATTTGTGAAAACTTCCTATGAATTCTGAAAGTAAAATAAGTAAAACAGTAATAAAACTACTTTATTTGATATTTTAGCAACTTAATTGCACTTATAATATCAGTGCGAGTGCGAGGAGATGCGGGTGCGAGTCCCGCCTGAGACAAATAAATTTTTTTTTCAAGTTTATATACTGATATTATAAGTAATAAAACTGTTGTAGAGACAAAAAAAGCGACAGAACAGCAAGTAGGTCTCATATTGAGGTTCAAATATCAAAGGCTAGCGAGGATAATAAATGGTGCAGAGTCACCAAAACAGGGCCCGTCCGGGATTTGAACCCGGGACCTCTCACACCCAAAGCGAGAATCATACCACTAGACCAACGAGCCACCTGGTACATGTTACTTAATTATAAAACATGACTTGGTTGGATAAGTGCAATTTACAATTTTATTTGTTCAGCTGGTACAGTGAATCTAATTCATTCTGAAATTAATTCGATTTTGTGTTTCAATACAGCCTTCAAGTGGCTCGTTGGTCTAGTGGTATGATTTTCGCTTTGGGTGTGAGAGGTCCCGGGTTCAAATCCCGGACGGGCCCTCTTTTGGAACAGTAAGATTATTTGAGTCAATATTTTTTATGCAGGTAAAACTTTGACAATGGCGACTGTATTCGTAAATCACGGCTATATTAATTTGTCATAGGTTCGATTATATTTGTTTTATTTTAGAACATTGTATTTCGATCAAGACTAACAAATATTTATACAATTACCTTACACCAACTCTTCTCGTTCTATGGTTATCGTTAAAAGTGACTAAAAGATGTCGCCAGAGGCAGGCGATAAGCTGCGTGTTCGCTCTACCACAGTCCAAACTACAATCGCCAATCCGTTTGGCAAGCGTGGCGATTAAGATTTTCATTTTCGCTGAGCCTATGTTTAGCAGTGGACTTTTGACCCAAGCCAACTGAGCCATTACAATTGCGGCGTGGATTGAGTCCCATACTTGGTTGCACTTTTCCATTCCCTGTTAAATATGGTACACCGTTGTAACGTATGCATACAGGCTTAGAATTTAAATCACCATTTTATATATCAGGTTTCCAGACACACACACACACATGGGTCTCTTCAAAAGATTTTTTTTGCCATTAACGGGAAAAATTAGAGTTGTTGACTATGACTACGAATGCTGAAAAGTGTTGTTAAACGTATGTAAACTCTTAATAAAAGTGGTTTAAATTTGGAAGTTAATATTTAGGAAAGGAAAGTAACAGCCTATAATCATCCTACTGCAGGGAAAAGGCCTCCATCATTGAATTCAAGTTACCACAGCAATGATGGGTGTAATGGCATAATCACCACGCTTGCCAAATGCGGGTTGGTGATCACAAACCCGAGCAACGTTCGAAAATTCGAAACTTTTTTGTTGCCCGACCCGGGATTCGAACCTGGGACCCCGAGATTTTGGCCCGATATTTATACCACTAGACCAACGGGGCGTTATATTTAATTTCAACCGAATCAAAAATTGTGTCCGCCGCGTTATCATATACTGTCGAGTCACCATAGACCCTGCCCTCAGTCAGTGCGGCGGGCGACGCGAGGTTCTTAGTGGGTATACCCCTGGGTCCCATTCCCAGGAGCAGCGCCCTTTTAAGGGCGCTGGGAGTCCCACATACCGCCCTGCCCTTCCCCAGGGCAGTGTTGATGACGCGTAACGCATTTTCCTCGCGTAAAAAAAAAGGCAGCGTTATCGTAAGGGCCATATTAGATATTTCGCAATTATACTTCCATAATTAAACATCTATGTCCTAATACGGTTAATTTAGTGTTATTTATTTCACAAAGTTTATAGAACCCAGTCGCAACACCAAAAGTCCGATACCAAACAATGCGACAGCTCTTTCATTCGCAGTGCATTTCAGTAGTAATTGTCGTAGTGTAAGTTATTCCTTGCTTTATTGCCCATATCAAGTCTGCGTCTTCAGCGAACGTACCTATTATGTTATTATTGTGCTCTGTCGAGTTTCACGGAGTGTGCGAGATTTTTATTATAGGAAATGTAATTAGCTGTTATTGAGTCCTAAGATATCCCAAAAAGCGCCGTTTCACATTTAGAATCAGTATGGAGTTCCTATCAAAAGATCAGTCATCTCGTAGTGAGTTGACGACAATTTTACGGCTGAATCCTGTAATATACTTAAGATTAAGCTAATATTTATGGACAAAGTCCGGCAAGTGACATGAGTCAGAATATTCTACAGTTAGAGTGAAGTAGCTTTTCGTCCGCGGTTCTGCCTCTACGAACTACACGTTAGGTATATCACGCCGGTGGAAACCTGTGCCCAGCCGTGGGGTACTAAATAGCCTAGGTATAGGGTATAAAGTAAAGTAAAGTAACAGCCTATATTCATCCCACTGCAGGGAAAAGGCCTCTATCATTGAATTCAAGTTTCCACTGCAATGATGGGTGTACTGGCATAATCACCACGCTTGCCAAGTGCGGGTTGGTGATCACAAACGAGGGCAACGTTCGAAAATTCGAAACTTTTTGTTGCCCGACCCGGTATTAGAACCTGGGACCTCGAAATCTTGGCCCGGTATTTAAACCACTAGACCAACGGGGGGGTATAAAATATCGTTTCTCATCACAGTAGTCCTCTTCATTGCTGAAAGGCGTTCCCAACTTAAAAGTGGTTTGTGGTGGTCTTAGTTAGGTCTCTCCACCCTTGCCTATCTTCGGTTTCCCTAAAAGCCAGGTTTATTGGAAGTCCCGTTATGGCCTTAATTTGATCTGACCAACGGTATGGTGCCCTTCCTAGTGGTCTTTTCCCCGCTACTTTTCCCATCATGATGGTCGTTTCTCATAATCTAATCTGTTTTTTTTGCCAAATTTCATCAAAATTGGTTCAGAAGTTTAGGTGAGAAAGCGTAACAGACAGACAGACAGAACTCCTTTTGCATTTAGCATACTTTTCCATAACGAAAAAGCTTTAACATTGGGACTATAAAAAAATCAACTACAAATTTAAAAAAACGAATCTGTATTTGTTATTTTCTTTACCTTTTGGTACAATGACATAATTTTGTTATTTATTTAATTTGAATGTTCTTAAAAATTTCAACAATTTGTAAAAAAAATACATATGTTTTAAATGACATTATTACATAAGTTAGAACTGTTA
Source organism: Anania crocealis (assembly GCA_949315895.1). Lineage (NCBI taxonomy): Eukaryota > Metazoa > Arthropoda > Insecta > Lepidoptera > Crambidae > Anania > Anania crocealis. The sequence goes on from OX438862.1 coordinate 7,258,753, forward strand.
TGCTACTTTAGTTACAGCTAGTTAAAGCTGTTGTGCTTTCGTAGAGTACGAGACCTACCTACATTTTTACAATCTCTGAATTTCGAATTATCTTTCAAATGTACTCTAATGTGTGAATAACGATGTACCTAACTAATAATTAAAATGTTTGTGATAGGCATCTTTTCTTGGAATAGTATTAGGTGTTCATATAGGTACTGTGGAAACGAAATTAATTGATTTATTGATAATCTTCATTTTTCTTAACATAGGTAGCGTTAAAGAAACCTAAATTTTAACGTTTCGGTGTCTTTTCAATTATGAAAATCACCTTCAAAATCGATTTCAATATAGTTTTCAGGTATTTAAACTGATGCTTTACACTTTGACACTCATTACAGCATTCTTAATAGCATGCTGTTTTTTATCTCTTTGACATTTAGATTTACTGAATCAAACAAGCTGATTGTACAATCTCGTTCAAGAATTAAGTTACAAAATTTGAGACCTCATAATTTTACCCACAGCATAGCATAATTTTGTGGCGGACTGTCTTCTATCGACGTTCCCTGCCTATACCATTTCTGCGGTCATTACGCCGGTTAAATATCTATTTGACTCATTACTCAGATTACTACCGTTAATTTATTTTCAAAACTAGGACGTATTAGGTGATCGTTCGCCAATCAGCACGCGCCAATCTGAATATCTGTGCTCATGAAAAGCTCGTTTTCACAATACAAAGCGCATTCCGCGTATTATTTACGGTTGTGCAATAAAGTTGAGTGTATGCAAATGACACGGGCAATTCTCCACAGATTCATCTTGTAAGTTCTCTCCGGGAATGACTACAAAAGCATTGGGCAGCTAAAATGGCGCTGGTCGCAGGTTCTGAACGCGTGTGATTTTTGATTGATATTGTAAAATTATAGGTTGCGTATTTTATGCATAAATAGGTATGTAAACTGCATTAATATACTATTCAAAGTTCCACCTATATCTACCCTATTTATAGAAAATAAAGAATTTTGATTTAGTACCTATCACTTATCTTAATTTTACATGTATGCGTCACTTAAATTCCAAATGATAGGGGTACACCTGTGCTGTGGGGTTCACAAACAATACTCTTTGACTAAAAGTTCTAATAAACCAAATAGACGTTTTCTAATTATTTTGAAATCGATTAATGTCCGACTATTCCGTTAATAGCATCATTTTAGCGCCACAAAGTTTTTACTCCGTGATGGCGCATACGCAGCCCGATTAGCAACATGTTCGTAAGTCACAAGCTGTAGGAATGCGGGCTCGCATTGTTTCCCCATATTTTAGCGTTTTCAAACCTATAAACTGTCGGCTCAAGGTATTGGCTCTAGTGATGTGTGTGTGATGTACCGGGCTAACTTAATTTAAAACTACGCAGATACACCTGTTAGGAGAATAAATAAGTCCCGGCGCGGCGGCGTTGCAGTAACACTGCATGGTGTGTACCATTGAGTAATTGGCAAATCGGTTACCAGTTGAGTAATCAGTGAGAATTGCTTAGGATAATTGATATTTTTAAATTAGAAAATTCACAATTTTCAACTGACGAAGAAAAAGGAAGCGTTCTCTATTCGAAGACTTTTTATTGATCACCACTGAACCTTTTTACCGTCCTAGGATTTCATGATTGTTTTGATTTGATAGAGAGAGATATTAAAATGATTCTAAAGTGAGTAAAAAGACAAAGTAAATAGAAACCTGTCACTAAGTACAATCTAGCTGTCGTTTAGATAATACTAGCTGACCCGGCAAACGTTGTTTTGCCATAAAAATGATTAAATTACTAAAATGGCTAACAAAAAATAGGGGTTGGTGATAAAAGGGTAAAAATTTAGGATTGTATGTATTTTTGTATGTTGTATCATAAAAAAATAGAAATTAAAAATTTTGTCTAAAAAATAAAAAATAAATTTAGGGGTGGACTACCCCTAACATTTAGGGGGATGAAAAATAGATTTTGGCCGAATCTCATAGATACCGGATAAGCACAAACAATTTCATCTAAATCGGTCAAGCCGTTTCGGAGGAGTATGGCATCGAAAACTGTGACACGAGAATTTTATATAAACGACTTCAAAATTTCTGCATTCGCATTATCTTTGGGTTAAGAAAGTATGATCACGTTTCAAAGTTTCGAGCACAGCTCAACTGGCTTCCTATTCGGCTTCGTCGTGATTTTCATGTCCTTTCTTTATTATAATCTGTATTATTTAACCCGCGGACTCCGTGTTACCTTAAAGAACGTTTTGAATTCTTGCAGCCAACCAGTGGTCAAGGCAATTTGCGCACATCTCGTAAATTGTTACTTTCTTTCCCTCCTCATTCTTCTCAGTTCTACTCAAAATCCTTCACTGTTCAGTCTGTCCGTTTATGGAACTCCTTACCCATAACTATTAGAGAATCTGAGTCTCTTCCCATTTTTAAGACCAGACTCAAAGCACTTTTACTGTCGCGCTAATGGCATTAGTTTAGGTTTTTCGGTTTTTGTTGGTGTAGATGGTTATATTTTATTTTATTTATTGTTAATTATTTTTAATATTTGTATATAAATGTGCTATTGTTTAGGTAGGTTTATGTATCTTATGCAGGTATATGTATTATGTGTATTGTTTTTTAGTTATATGTATGTTGTTGAATCTGTCATACATCGCTTGTTTTGCACTGTGCTACCCTTACTCCACTAAAATATAATTTCATCTACCCTAAGGTTGTCTGGTAGAGATCGCTTAAAGCGATAAGACCGCCTAATTTGTACTTTCTCCTGGATTTGTTATATTGTGTTATTTTGTAATTAGTGCAATAAAAGTGTTTATCTATCTATCTATCTATCTATATATTAAGAAGTTTGTAAGTAAGTAAGTAAGTAATTGTCTAACACTATCTCAAACTATGCAAAGTTTACAGATTAAAGAATATTAGTTGTTGTATACGAAACAGTGTTGCCATTACGAAATTCACAAACCTGATGCACTTCGGTGATGAGAGATAAATTTATAATCTGTGCCCACCATAAACTGTGTCATCGGCCATTTTATGTGTTTTCACTCCGCGATTCTGAACGTTGTAATTTAATATCCAACTCGATATTTGCTTATTGGAAAATCGAGACATTTCGTAACGCAACGGTACAAAATGGGCGAATCTAGTTGAGAAATTTCGTAATGCTTGTAAGAAAGTCTTTGACTTTAGAGAGAAAGTGTTGCCAGTGAAGACTAATGGAACTAAAAGGTGGTCGCTGAATATGGGTTAAGACCCATAAGGCATACACTCAAGGTCACACAGTGGGCAATGGAGACGGCGATGTTTAGTATGTTTCTTCGTGATTGGATCAGAAATGAGGAAATCCGAAGGCGAACTAAGAAGAATTGCTGAGCTGAAGTGGTAATGGGCCAAAACATAGTAAGAAGAACTGACAGCCAAAGAAGCGACTGCGTACTGGGCGATGTTATGTTGATAGACCCCTCACCAGGTGGAACGACGAACTGGTGAAGGTCACGAGGAGCCGCTGAATGCGTGTAGCGTGGGACCTATCAGTATAGAGATCTTAGGGGAGGAAACTTAAAATTCCTGCCAATGCTGTGAAACATATGACGGAGTTAGATAATTTGCTGTCAATGTTAATCATGGATTTCAAAATTTTTCAAATAAATATATTATGATAGAATAAAGTGCAAACAAATTATTTACAGACGATTTTTACATAAAGATATCTAACTGAATAAAAATTAATTATGATAATTATATGTACTCGTAGGTACATTAACTCCGCACTTGTACAGTTCACAAAAAGCGTTAAAAACGCTCCATTTCCATTATATTCCATTAGTTTTTTGTGTTTGCTTTTGCCGTTTATCGTGAAGCCATACAATCGTAATTTTTGCCTTATTTTCAAAGTCAATCGGAGTCCAGTTTATTGTGTGGACTGCGTAAACTTTCTCAGCACCGTCCCATTCAATTTACGACTAGCCACGCGGAGTGCAGTGGACGGTTCGTAAAAAAACAACCTACCTGGACCACACCTTCCGAGAATGTCAAATTGTAAACGCTAACCACTAGTAGTTGGCCTACTGACTAATGGGTAGTTTTTTTAGGGATTTGATTACATAATATTACATAAAGAACTTGAAAATTATCTTAATCATGTCATGTAAATTCTTTGAAATGATTTTTACTACTGACTCAGGTCAGAAGAAATAGATTTGTTTAAAAGAAAAAAAATATTATTGATTTGACAATAGTATTCAAATAAATAAATAAACACAATTTGTAAATTCGAAATGCTTTTCCATTTCTGCACATTGAGTTGTACCAATGCAACGACTTTTATCCCTTGGTTAGTCGGTTGTTAAAATTGAGAGTTATGTGTATTGGATGTGGTAGGTTGACGTGCTGTTGTCTGTACAATCATTGTTTTTTTTTAGAAACTTTGTGAAAAAGTCTAATATTATTAATCTAATAATATTAATATACTGAAGTCTAATAATCTACAATAAAATATTACTATGAGAAAAATATGTAAACTATAGGTACGTATTTAATGGCTCCGTACTTAATCTATACTAATATTATAAGAAGAGAAGAGAGAGAAGAGTTTGTTTGTTTGTTTGTTTGTCTTTTTGAACGCGCTAATCTCAAGAAGAACTGGTTCGTATTGAAAAATTCTTTTTGTGTTGGATAGTCCATTTATTAAGGGCCTTCCTTTAGGCTATATAACATCACGCTGCGACCATTAGGAGCGAAGCATCAGTGAAAAATGTTGCAATAATAATCGCGATCATAATAACAGAAATTGACGCGAACGAAATCGCGGACAACAGCTAGTTGTATTAACGGATGAAACAAATAACGGCCATTTCCAATAACCAATCTATCTTCAGTTTTGGCATATCGGAGATAGAAAAAAACTTCTGTCTTTGTTTCTCTGGACGGCAAAAACAGAGATAGAAACTGTTTCCTATCTCCGATATGCCAAAACTGAAGATAGATAGGTTATTGGAACCGGCCGTTAGACAATACTAATCGACAGATAGATATTTCTTTCTCAATTTTGATGCTTCAAAAAAACAGCGGCCTATCACGTAGTTCTGAGAATTATCAGCATCAAAAAAAACTTACTACTTACTTACTTTTTTGACAAACTTTAATATTAGTATTTGGAACAAGGTTTTAAAACATATTGTGATTCTGATTGTACTAACAACATACATTTTTAAATGTTTTGATACAACTTCTAATTGTAAACACCAGCGTTTTGACCACCCTTCGAGTTATTATTACGGTATAAAGGATTTTGTTTTTTCTTATCCGGTCCATTGATGTCTTTGAAGAGGTACGTCTGAGAAGTAACAAAGTAGAAATCAAACTGTTTAGTCCCGTGACGTCATTTAATCCCTTGGAAGTGTTTGCGTACGTGTTCCGAAGGATAACGTACAAAAGTACCTAAAGTTTCTTAAATTTTAAAGAAAATAAACGGCACATTATAAATGCGAAATACGTCTTAACTACAGAACCAATTTTGATGAAGTTTTGTACAAAGATAGATCAGAACATAAGAAAGGATATACACACATTTGTACCCCACTGCTGGGAACAGATTTCCGCCCGCGCGATATACCGTGTAGTTTACGTGGGCTCTTTGAGTAATTATGTATTTTATTATGTAATACACTAGTCGCTATTTATGTAAAACTTTCCTTTTTATACCAACCGTTTAATTCGAATATTCTGCGTAAGTAATTAGTGTCTTATCAACAATGGACTCACAACTTACTGAATGGATGAGGCATGATGAATAGAATCCACAATTCGCATTGTCATTGCATTCTTTATTCTGCTTATTTTAGCTTATTGTTGCGTGTTTTCGCTATTTTTAGGATTCCGTCACTAAATTCAGAAAGAAAATGATAGGTAGGTACATAATATACCTAAATAATAAAGTAAAAAGAAAACAAATAGCGTGAAATAAGCCTCCAATTTTAAGTCGAGCGAACATCACGATTGTGGGTGATTTCTTGTTGACACCGACTCCAAATCTGTAAGTTATTGATAAATAAAAAAAACAGCTGTGTTTCTATCCTTAAATTGGAAAAGGAGTCCAAATTCTTATTTGAATTTTAAATTGGACCAAAACAATTCACAAAAAACATATATCAGTATTTAAACTTGAAAAATTATGTCTGAGGCGGGACTCGAACCCGTCTCTCCTCGCATGCCGGGCGCGGCGCTTTAACCATTTAGCCACCGAGACACTACGACATAGGCGTCAATGATAAGAATTTGCTTGAAAAATTTACGCCTATGACGTAGTGTCTCGGTGGCTGCATTACATGTCTGGACTGTTAATATGTGACGTGTGGCGCCGGTACCAAAAAATTATAGCTCTAGTTCTTCTTTTCTTAAGAGTATCGTTAGACTCGACTAAAAGAGTATATTGCCAGAAGAAGACGGGCAGCAGCATCTTCTCTTCAACATTGGCCAATCCTGTGATCTCTCACCTGCCTGACAATTATTGTGACGTTTATTGCAAAATCCTCCCCTTAATGAGGATTTTGTCCAGCATTGGACTGAGTTTAGGAACGATCTAGGGACAGAAAGATTGGGTTCAAACCCAATGAACCTAAAAAAACCTAGGATTGAAATGTAAAATATGTTTACGGATTTGAAATTCACGTTTATAATAGGGGTTAAAGTATGAAATTGCCGATTTGTACTGAAAATCAAAATTGTTTATTTTTTAATTTTTAACAAATGTATTTAATCAAAATAGTTACCATTATTATCTTTACATTGCTGCCATCTAATAGAAAGGTCATTTATGCCTTTGTGATAGAACTCTAAGGATCTAGACTGCACAAACTGTGTAAAAGCATTTTGTACTGCCTTGTTATTGTCCAAATCACGAAAAAAATGGTAGTCCGTAATGGTCTGGCGAATACGGAGGATGTCGAATGGTTTCTAATTGCAGTTCCTGAAGGGTCAAAACGGTTTCTCGTGCTGTATGAGGTCTCGCGTTGTCATGGAGCAATAATAGTGAAGATCGATTCATGAGTCGGGGCTGTTTTACTGCTAGTTTTGCCAACATTGTTCGGAGTTCGGCACAATAGACATCTGCCGTTATTGACTGACCAGATCGGAGAAAACTATAGTGAATAACACCATGCTGAGACCACCAAACAGTTACCATTACCTTTTTATTGGTAAGTTTTGCTTTAGGACACTGTTGTGGCGTTTGACCTGGGGTCAGCCATTGCATTTTTCTTTTACGGTTATCATAAAGAATCCACTTTTCATCACATGTCACAATTCGATTTAATATTCCTTCATTTCTGTACCGATTCAACAAGGCAACACAAGTTTCAACACGCGTTTCTTTCTGCACATCAGTCAAATCATGAGGCACCCATTTTTCGTATTTTTTTATTTTATTGATTCGACGCTAATGAGTCAATATTGTGGATAAGGTTACGCTAAACCATGCCTCTAATTCCTGGGTAGTTTGACTAGGATCGGCTTCCACCATCTCTCTTAATTCATCGTTAATCACCTGTGTGGGCGGTCTTCCTCGTGGCTCGTTCTTCAATTTAAAGTTTCCATCACGAAAGCGTTTAAACCAAAATCGCAGGGTGCGTTTATTAGCAGATCCCTCTCCAAACGCAACATTGATATTGCGGGCTGTTTCTGCCGCGTTACTTCCGCGTCGGAACTCGTATTCAAAAATCACTCGAATTTTCGCAGTATCCATCTTTCTTGTCTAAGTTAAATAACAAAAACAATTGAAAGTCGATATTCAAATGTTTCACATTTTTTTAAAAGAAGAACATCATAGAAACCATTTAAAAAAAGTTTCATTCGAAAACCTCAAACCATGAAGATTCTATGTCAATTCAAAGAACCTATTACAATAAAACGGCAATTTCATATTTTAAACCCTAATATTTGATCTATCCCGACGTTTGGAATACTTGCCAGCGTTCATGGTCACGAGCGAGAAAATTTAAATTGTAGAAAACATTACATATCGTTTTAAAAAATGTATCTAACAGATGAACAACGATAAAAATGACCAAACACACAAACAACCACTTGAATAACAAGTGTAAAAGTTTTTGTTTGAACTAAGATTTCAAACTCTGAGTGCTGTGCAAATTTTATGTACAATTACGTACTTTTTCTAACAGCCTTCATATAACTAACGTTAACATGATCGCAAACGTATGTTTTATCACTGAACCTTCACATAACTCAACTCCCACTTGTCGGTTTATCTTCCATGGTATTCCAGGAGTGGGTAGTAGGGGTCAGCGGGCTGGGGGTGGCAGCAGCCCCGTCAATGGAAAGTGTGTCGTGGCTGAGACAGAGAGACGCCAGCGATGTAGCGTACTATACATAGGGCCGTTTGTTTTCAACTGGTATCAGGCTGATATTTTTATAGAATTGATGGATATTGTCCCAAAGAATAGTTATTATTTCTTGTTTTCTTTGTAGCATAACTTCAGTGAAGTCAATACCCAAACAATTTGTATCAAGTGCAGACTCGATGATAAATTAAATTAATTTTCTATTTCTAGGTTAAGTTGCTGTCATACTTGAGCTTAACAAATTAAGTTTCAAGTTTTATAAAAGAATAGCTCTTAGATCCAAAATTTTATGAACAGACTGATAAAAATTAAAAGTCATGTCCTCCGCTCGGTGGAAAATTAGATTGAGATCAAAATAAGCCTAAATGCTATACCATATTTATGCCAAGTTCATCTACCTCTTTTCAGCCGTTTTGGCATAATTTAGTTCATATAATTATATAAAAAAACATTTTATAAAAAAGTACTTTGTACTTTACTACTTTTACTCAAAGTAATAATTATTAAGTAAACGACATTCGTAAACACCATGTAGCTAAAAAAAGTGCCTGAATCCACCCACGCGGTTTCAGCGCGTAGGCGACGCATATCTCACAGTATAACTTAGCTCGTCATTCAAAGTAGGATACATAATAAGATAATATCTGATCAAATTTACATGGGACTAAAGTAATATATCTTGTCTAATAATACACTATCTACTACACTCTACAGATATGTAAAATTCTTGCTCGCGTAGCACCACTTTGGCGCGTAGCAGTAGTGACTCTCGTAGCTACGACGTCTACGGTGAAAAAAGAAAATATTCAGGATATTATTATTAGCACAGACTTACTTACTTAATTAACAAATTACGAGTATATAATATTCTTTTGATAAATGAATTGATGTGAGCAAAAAAATCACTTAACTTGTTCTGATTCCAAAGTAAGTGACTATTTAAGCACTTACGAGTATTAGTGTAAATTAATAACAACGTAGGTACCAAAATTTTTTATTCTGCATCTCGAAACAGAGTCACCTCTAGGCTGTGACTTGAGTGCTTATGATCTGACGATTGCATTACAGGCTAAACAGTTTGGCATTGATGTTATATTGGTGCGACTTTGCAACAAAAATTTTTCGTTTAAACTTCTAAATTTATTATTGTATAATTTGATGAAATAGTTATTGTAATTAGTTTAATGGTACATTTATGTCTACAATGTTAGTAATAACTGATATCGGTATTGTTACTCATTTAATGAAAAAAATTACATAGGCGAGAGATGGTAGCACCTTCATTTTGCGACAAAATATAAAATCTAGGCTTATTCATACTTCAGAAACTTTCAGTTTTCCTATCAGGATGAATCGCTTATCAACAATAACGTTATTATTATGGTCGTAACAATTTCTGCTACGCTAGGCATTTCTTGACCAAATTTTGCTCAGTCAGTACATCCTAGTATAGATTGAATCCCAGCCTCGTTTTATTGTTCATAAACATAACTGTGGCATCCGTTAGCTTCAATTCATCTTTGTTTAGCACTATGTAAGGGGGATTCCCACAGATTTTCCAGATCGTAATTTCTGTTGCGGTTCCATTTTCTGGTTGAAAGGAAATATAATTTGGCTCACGATTTTGTTGTGTTAAGAAAACGAGATTAATTTGTTTCCTGATATTTCTTATTTTTACTTAGTCAGGGATTTGTTTAGTATATTTTAGTGATATGTTTTTCGAAAGTTGGAAGACGAACAAACAGACGAAATTAATTCATATTTCAATTTGGATACCGAAGTCCATATCGGAAGGGTAGTGCCTGCTACCTCTGACTCTACCTCTAAGTATTCTTTCAGTATATAAGTTCCTTTAATATGCCAGTAAATAATAAAGTAAAAAGTAAACATAATAAAAGAAAAAATCATAAAGGTCAAATTTAAAATATTTAGTTTTATCTTTTTAAAACTTACCTACCTGCTTAGAAATGTACACACTAAAGGAATAAGGTTAAAAAACATCATTTTAGTTCAACATTCGTACGTTTTTATACCTTTATCAGCAAAATATCATTTTTTAATTTCTGTAAGTAGACAAGTCAGAACCTCTGTCCACAATGCTATTAAATTTTTATGACACTACTTTTTATAGTAGTGAACTTGACCGAATTCAGCTATGACTTAATTGAATATAAGTAAGTGTCTACAAATTTATTTTATGTCCGCAAGCTACTCTTTGAATTGGTACTTCCAAACGCTAGGCTGATCTCGTCCATCTCTTATGACCAGAAAATGCGTGGCAGCATAGAGATTACAAGGAAAATGTATGCCATTGCTAATCCCCTATATTGCGCCATAAACTGGCTGGTTACATTATTTTTGTCACCCTTAACCTTTGCAAGATAGTGTTCGGTCAGACGGACTGGAGTTAGTTAGTTATGGTTAGTGATGCGCAGATGAAGACAGTTTAGGTGCATCGATGACCTTGAAATAAACCATGGTATCGATATTTTTGAAATTGGACATCTGTACTAATTGGCTTATAGTTGTTGATTAATTGATGCATGTATATTGGATCTTTAACTTTGTTGGAATGGGATAATGGGATTACTTGTCATATTTTAAACAGTTCTCCCAGACATATAATTTAATTTTGTTTCTTTATTCTACATATACATAATTGAACCAGAAACAATGTTGTATTTTGCAATATTATTCATTTCAATAAATTCTACTAAAAGGTTACAACGTGGGGAACAATCGGTAAAGTGAATAAAAAACCGTTGCGGAAAACGGTTTTCAAAATAATTTTAAAAACACATTTTTTTAACGTTACTAGTGACAGTGGTGGCTGTACCGGAATAAAAGAAACGTCTTGTCGATGAATTCGCAACCTTACAAGATTCGGTCACCCACCCACGCACTGTCCCGACATTTGGCTGCCTGCCAGGATACATCTCTTCATTCATGTTTTCCACTTTTATAATGTTCGTTTAGTATTGTGAAACGGTATCGATTGTACCTCCATTTAGATGGAACACCCACCTGATATTCGAGTTGCATCTTGTGATGCAAGCATTGCTGTAGTACGTTAGTTTGGAAACATTTTTTTTTAATGTTACGTAAATGGTAATTGCTAATGAACAAGGTAATTCAGTTTCCGATTGTGACATTTTAGAGGATGATGAAGGTGACATACAAATCCAAAAGAAACTGAGAGAATACACTTTATTATCTTTCTCATCTTTCTAATTTTACTAATCTAAGCAAGTATGGCAGTAGTACTTTGAGGCAACTTCTCTTTCACTATCAATTTAAACGTTCATGTGTAATTGTCGATCGATTGTAGATTAATGGTTGAAATCTTGCTTTTCATGATCATGAATTCGACAAAATTATCCTTATAAGGAGGATACATTTTCCGGAACCACTACGATTGGCAGATGGTTTGGCGAACGCAGTTTGGAAAGTCATGAAGAACAGATACTGTCCATCTTCTTCTGCTATTACCTTTAACAACACCCATATGACGAGTAGAGGGATACTATTCTATAGGCTAGCACCACACGTGGCGTAAGTTCAATTTCAAATAACTTGGCTTTCATGTTTTGGATTATTCGTGCAGATTTATATTCACTAGCTTCGCCGTGAGGAAATATATTGTCAGGAAACCTGCACATTTAGATAGTACTGAATGTGTTGCCTTTTTCCCCTGTCTAAGAGTTACCGTGATCTCATAGCAATTTTCCAACGGTAATAACTAGACTCTACTAAGGAAGCGGAAAAAACGCTTGGAGTCCATTTTATAACAGTTTATTACGTATGAAATTTTGTATGGTATATTCTGTAATAGTCGGGGCTTCTTTGTAACAATGCATGGTAATTTTCTTGTTTTCTCTTTCTATATCCAAAATAATCTAAGTAGCGTCTCAACGACAAAGCATTAAGACTGCCATCAGATAACCAGTGAGATACTTTGGCCACTATTCGAAGTCGCCTCTACGTTATTTTTATTGCAAATGAGATCTCGTGTTGCTTGCGATTAGAGAAAAATAAAAGATTTAATTTAATGTCCGACCTTTTACATTTTGGGATATTTTTTTCATGTAACGTTTGCTATCTGGCTCCGCTCCAAGTGGATTGACGTAGGCGGGAAGCTTATTCATGATCTAGTTTTTTCTTAATCTATTGTCTAGCTTACATCTATACTTACGAATACTATTTCGTTTTATGCGCAGTAGATATTAATATTTTTTTTTTCTAGTAATTTGTAAATAATTATATAGATTTTATATAACTACTAGCTGACCCGGCAAACGTTGTTTTGCCATAAAAAATATTAAATTACTAAAATGACTATTAAAAAGTAGGGGTTGGTGATAAAAGGGTAAAAATTTAGGGTTGTATGTATTTTTTAATGCCACATTATAGAGAAATAAAAACAAAAAATGTTGTCCAAAAATTTAAAAAAAATGTTAAGGGTGAACAACTCTTATTACTTAGGGGTATAAAAAATAGATAGTAGCCGATTCTCAGACCTACTGAATATGCATATAAAATTTGGTAAAAATCAATAAAGCCGTTTCAGAGGAGTAATGTAACTAACATTGTGATACGAGAATTTTATATAAGATTTACAAATCTCTAGAAAAAAATACAACTTAAATATTTTGCGGTATGTCGAATAAATATAATTCATAAAATTAAACGTCCGAATATAGGTATAAACTACCACCACTGCATCGGAACAAGTATGGGCTAGTGCTGAGAAAAAGCAGCGCGAGTAAGGCTGTCACGGAAGTTGTTGGAGGAACATTCTGTCGATGAAGTATCGGGAATGAATGATTTGTTTATGTTTTGCATTGGTTTAGGTGGGACTTAAACCGACTACCTTCTGCTTACCGGGTGACTGCTCTAACCAATTAAGTTACCAAGATATTACTAGTGTATCGTGTGGATGAATTTGTTCAAGGCGGTACTCTACGCGGCCAGCGGAGTGTTTATTAAAGGAATTTAAAATTTTCACTTAGCGCCCACTTGAATGTTTGGTGCTCTTTTATCATCCTGAGTTCCTGACATAATAATAATAAGGGTTAAAGTATGAAATTGCCGATTATTTTCCCACTTTTTATTTTGTTTATAGCTTTTAAGTATAGTCATATTATTGCGTAATTCTTTTTGTATTGTATCAAAAACTAAATAAAGTAACTTTTGACTAAAAAAAAAAAGCAATACTAGTGCCTATTACTTCAAAGGAAGTCGTTGAAGTTGACACATTGTAAGGGGTCTTTTACAATGTGTCAGCTGACTTTCTTGCTTCAATTAAGTATATTTGTATTATATACTTTGATTTTAAAAAATTAAAATACTATAATGCGTAGCATCGAAAACGGTTCAGGCGTTTTTAAAAAAACAAAAAAATTGTTAGTATGGATAAATGACTTTTCTCGATTTCGTTTATACAAAACGGCAATTTAATACTTTAACCCCTAATATGATGCCTGTCCTTCCCATATTATAGGCAAGGCCTGGGTAGGTTGTACACAATATAAATTAGTAACATGTCGAAGTGTATTTTTGTGTGTTTCTTGCTTTTTAAAAATTTTAAACCCGCGTAGATAGCTCGTTATACTTTGCACCAGTCATGCAGGTCAAACGAACTAGGTATTTTAGTTCGCGGCACTATTATATTTTAAAGGCCTATATAGAGTGTCAAATTAGAAATGGTATCTAATGTTTCTTTATTTGGAATACACTATGGCAAGCAAATAAATGAAGACTAAAATCACTACGAGTAATTGCCAATTGAAATATGTATGTACCTTACAATAATAGGGATAAAGTACTGACGTCATTATTTGGTTCATTATTATGTATATAGTCGGGTACATTGTTAAAGCTAACAAATAAAAACATTTCTCAATGCTCGCAGCTGAAATAAAATTGCACCTGTAGAATAGCGATGCAAAAGAGGTCTATTTAGCAAATGAACCGGAATACTACATAAGTAAATTATATCAGCCAGCCATTTTGGCACTGTAATAGTTTAAAATGAGTATGGAGGAGAAGCCATAAAGATAATAATGATCAGGTAGCGTGAATGCAGTAATTTTAATTGCCGGTTTCAATTTATGCGCTTGATGAATGTTGTATTCTTAAGAACATGAAAACCCACTATTAATAAGATGAAAGTATTTACCGAGTAATCCATATATATATATAGAGTGCGGTTTAGCAATAAAAAAGAACCCTTGTCGTCCTGTGGGTGTTGTATGACTTGTAAGAGGCGACAAAAAGAGAAACATTGTTTTTTTTTATTTTGTCTAAATGTTTATAGTGCGTTCAGATTTTTAGAACACACTTATAAAGAGTGTCCTTCAAAATCTAGTCTAAGATACTTAAAAAAAAATTGTCAGGAGAACGTTAATCGGGTCAGGTAGAAAAGAACAAAGGTCTATGTTCATATTTGGCCTAGCGTGAACATGTCGCTACCAAAAAAATAATTTAACCAATAATTATTTTATAGTTAAACAGGCATTCCTTCTTTTTACTTTTGTGTCAATCATCCTTAAAAAAAATCAAATAATTATAGTAAACACGTTGACTCTCCCAGCATCCGGTTTGTGATTCAAGATTTAGTGCTGCCACAACATAGTTTACCAACAGTTCATTCCATAAAATCGATTCAAATCGATATGTGTGTCCCGCGCGAATGAAGAGTATTACTCAATGTTAATTCGTTCTAATGATATAAAAATATGATTTATTTACTGTGGTCAGCTAACATTACATTAAAGTGTTCATAAACTAGCATTTTGCTAAAAAATATTAATAATAAGATTATGCAATCGATTCTTCATCGTTCATTCTCTGTTTTATGACTATGTGTTTGGACAGCACGTAGCAAAAAAAATGTAATGTCAAACTGTCATTCGCTTTGTATTTTTATATCGTGAGTGTTGTTTTTGTAAATTCTGTATCGAAGACTTCGTTTTCTCAGTACGGGCTCTGATATTTCTACATCCAACGACTCTGACGCACTTTCAGATATTGAACTCGCATTTTGTTAACAAATCTCGCTAAAACGTTGACCTAGGCTCACCTTTATTGTTGTAAGTAACCTTCTTTTAGCAAATGTTAAAAAACAGTTTTTAAGGATTGTGATACAAAATAAATTTTATATTTTGGATCTTCTTATTATAAAATAACAATACAACTACAACAAAAACGCTCAATTGCTTGTCCACGCTAAGCCAAAGCCACTATGGTAACTGAGCAATCCTTTCTTAGGCAAATACATGTTAATTAATCCCTCAACCCCCAGGCGGCACGCGCGTGCCGCGATAACAATTGATTTCAATTGTTTCTGGAATAACTCACGATCGAGGGATTAAAATAATGAGTACCTAGTAAGTTACATTTCAAACTTGACATCCGTCACAATATCAAACTAAATGTTGTCAGTCATTTTTCAATGAATAGTTATATAATAATAGTTTCACGTTCAAACGAATAGCGACACACTAGTTCCCTAGTAGGTATGTATTTAAAAATCCTTTTGCCTTTATTAGACAATTAAAGAAATTATACTTGTATGGTTAATTAAGCAAAATAACTAGTTTGCTGCCTAGTGTGCTGGCTGTTTGGACTTCACTTGTGTTTACCCCATTCGGCCCAACGAATTCAATTTAAGCGGGTTTATTGGAAAATGTGTTGTAACATTTAGCTGTGTATTATATTTTCCTGCAAAAATTCTGTTGTTGCATCCATTACGTTCAAATTCAAATTCAAAATATTTATTTGCTTTTAAATAGGGTAGTTACAAAAATATGTGGATGGTCAATTTAACAGTCAGCATCTTAAGCCTATTTAGCTATGCAGATTCATAACATGCAAATAATTACATATATTAAAATGATTTACTAATACAATTAACATAGATCCATTATTATTATAATTCAATTTATTACCATCATTCAATTCCGTAAATAAAACAATAAGATTTTCGTAGTCAGTATACATTAATAAATTATAACATTGGTCATTATTATTAAATTAATTTGTTTTATGCTCAAAGAATTCGTCGATTGAGTAGAATCTTTTTTCCATCAGCCATTTACTTAATGTGATTTTAAATCTATTAAAAGGGAGCTGCTTAAATTCTTCAGGAATTTTATTAAATATTTTAATGGCCATCACGTATCCATTATTATTAAATCTTCGTGTTTTTGGGAGACAGTTTAGAGTTAGTTTGTTTGGGTATCGCAAACTTCTGCCTGTTGCGTTCGTGTCCTTTTTTTCTAGATAAAGGTGTTTGTTTTGCTTCACAAACTTCGCCATTTCCAATATGTATATACATGGGAGTGGAAGTATATTTAATAATTTAAAAATGGTCTACACGAAACATCTGGTGCGATGTTGCATATTGCTCGAACACATCTCTTTTGGGAAATAAAAACCTTATTTATGTTAGTGCCATTTCCCCAGCTAACAAGGCCGTATCGTATTATGGATTCTACATGTGCAAAGTAGGCCATAATAGCCGTCTTTTTATTTGATATTTTTGCGAGTCTGTATAAAGCGAAAGCAAACCTATTAATTTTTTGGAACACTTTTTCTATTTAAAACTTATCACTGAACCGGGATTTACAATGCAATGTTATAATTTATAGGTAAAATCGTATTTACCTTCCCGACGTTTCGATCCGATTGCACGAATCATGGTCGCGGGCAGACTGGAGGCGCTCTGCGTCAATTTTGTCTCTCGCGAGAGACAAAATTGTTGAAGGATCGCGGGTAGAAGAAAACATTTCTTCTCAACCGGCCAGACGACGCAGAGCGCCTCCAGTCTGCCCGCGACCATGATTCGTGCAATCGGATCGAAACGTCGGGAAGGTAAATACGATTTTACCTATAAATTATAACATTGCATTGTAAATCCCGGTTCAGTGATAAGTTTTATGTGTAACAATGCATCAAGAAAGTTTAAAAACTTTTTCTATTTGTTCTTTCCACGTAAATTTTGTGTCTATAATGAGTCCTAAGAACTTAACACTGGTATCACATTTTATATTTTGTCCTTTAATATTAATGTTAATTGATTTATTTTTAAAATTGTTAAAATTCATTATATTAGTTTTATTTAAATTAATTTGAAGATTATTTTTGTTTAACCAGTCAATTACGGATGTCAATGTATTCATAATGTCAATTTCATGATGTTTTATAGTACAATTTTTATTACTCGATACTAATATTGATATGTCGTCAGCAAATAATGTGAATTTATGGTTTGATATCGCAGTTATATCATTTATATATAACAGAAACAATAGCGGACCAAGGATACTGCCTTGTGGTACACCGTTTTCGTTGCTTTCATACTTGGATCTATATTTCTGTATGGTGTGGTGTGAGTCTAGTTGTTCTATTTCGACGCATTGTGTCCTATTCTCCAAGAATGATTTTAACCAAATAAGGGCAGGTCCTCTTATACCGTTAATTTCTAATTTTTCGAGTAGCTGTTTGTAAGATACTCGATCAAATGCTTTGGTCATATCGAGAAAGATTACTGTTGTGTACCTTTTTTCGTTAACGTTTTGTAAGATATCATTAACCAATCCAAATATTGCTTGTGTTGTTGATTTGTTTTTCTGGAAACCATATTGATTTGGACTTATTATAATAAATTTATTGAAAAAGGAAGAGATTTGCTGATGTAACACTTTTTAAAAAAATTTTGAAAACACTGATAACAGGGTCACAGGTCTATAATTTTCAATTTTTGTGATATCACCTTTTTTGTGCAAAGGTTTGACTATAGCTAGTTTTAATTTTTCCGTTCTTTCGTTCGTATGAAATGTTAATGAGAAAATTTTGTCAAAACGGAATCTGAACACTGGTCATTGAAAATGTAGACACTGTGCATATGTAATGGTTTCATTTCCTTATTTCGGAAAATTCTATTTCCATTTTTATTTTAAAAGCAAACCTGTAGTTTACTCAGCAGTAAATAACTAGTTTTTTATTTAGTTTTTAATTTTTCTTTTAGACAACGTTTTATAAATTTGCCGGGTTCAAAAAAAATACAAAATATTATACTGCAAAAGAGAACAATATCTTTATTTCTGGAATTCAAATAATTACGTATTATTGTATGAATCGTTTTATGTAATATGCAGCATTACTACTTCTCATTCTATGGTGGTAATAAACGGCTTTAAAAATCTTCGGCCAAAGAAGCAACAGCGTGCTCTCTTATGCAAAGTCCTCCTTTTGATGATGATGATCATTATGTATAGGTAGGTACTGAGTAGTAATTATTGTCCATTCTATTGTGTGGCATTTATCATAAGTATTTAGGTACTAGGGTAAGCCCGTATATGTTGTCCAAGTATAATTGTTTAATATAAAAAGCCTTTATTAACAGCCTTATTTTATCATACAATAGGGTTAGTCACCTGGCTTAAAACACACTTCTACTAGTATTTCCATAGTAAAAAAATATTAATTTCAGATGGTAATAATGACAAGCACCTGTTTAGCCAACCTGACAAGTCAACGGTTGGTAGTTGATGTTTTATCAAGATTAACCGAAAATGGTAAATAATTTTTTAAGTCGTAAACTTTATCATTTGTCTGGTTTTTTATCAAAACCAGGCATAACCACAACCTTCTAAATCAATGTTATTTCAATCATTTGTGCCGTTTTGCTGTCTAGAATTGGACGTAAAAACAACTGTTTACCTATTGCTTTTCGCAGCTTCAATAAAAGTATTTTTCACGTACAATATCTGCTGTAAGACAAAAAATAGAAAGGCTTGAGTGAGCCTGAATTCTATTTACCTACTTACCAGATAGAATAAAAGCAAATAAAAAAGTAGGACAATAAGAAAGAAGCATTATAATCGATATAAAGAAGTATGTTGACGTCCTCGGAAGCGGGAAGCAGCGCGATGCAAACACATCGATAAAACTCGCAAAAATCGAATCATACGCCCCTTAACGCAATTTGTCTGAAGCTCAGACAACTTGGCACATAGACGCGACGAAAGAGTGACTGTGGCTACAGAACTTGAATTCAGAACAGAAGTCACAATAACATAAACTACAATATACATCTTAAGTAACATACATTGACGCATATTGATCAAGTTTCGCAGAATCATAGAAACATATTTAGTGAAAATGATTAAGAAAATTCCATTGATCATCTGAATTATTTGAAAAGTTGCCTTGTATAACATCAACCCATGGCGGTCGACTGCTGAATATAGTCTTTTCTGAAATGAAGATTTCAACTTAATCGCCTTGCTTGCCAGGCATTTGGTGATAGCAGTCTAGCCAATAAGAGGGATCACGCTGCTACCCGTCTACTTTTGCGCCACTTTTATACACATTTTATGTCACCCATAGGAAGTGGAATGCAATATTTTACGTCGGCACCACACGGCACAATAATACGTTGTTTCACATTGGTTACTCGTGATTTCTGTATTGTGTTTTATTGTACTATGTGTAATTTTCATAATATTTGTTAGTAAATGATTTACAAAACTGTAGTGCTTACTGAAAGTTGGTGTAAAAAACTCTAATTAGGAAACAATTAGGAAACTATTATGCAAACTTATCGAACAAGCAAGGCCTTAATAGATTCACGAGAGTGATTGGCTAGTGCGAAAAGCAGTCTAAGTATTCTGCATAGGATTATCTCGTAGGTGGACTGAGCTACGTAGTATATACCTACTATTTCTGGGCCCCATACTAGTTCATTACAGGCTAGCCAGCTAAAGGGTAGAGGGAGCTCTAGCGTTATTTTAGTGTGTATTTAAAGAAACATTTATGATGCCGCGTCTATTGGGCTAAGTTATCTGATCATGCAAATGTCACATAACTGTACCTCCCATGTGAACTTTAAAATTGAAGAAGTAAGGTCCATTTAAGTACAGACTATTTTGGAAGGCGTGTTTTAATTAAGGATCGATAGAGATTTGTTTTTCGCTTCCATTTCCATAGGCAAATTGAGAGGTCTGGAGTCACACGGTTGTGTTTGGGTGTAGGTTTCAAGTGTTGGCTCCAATGTTTTAACTCCATTCGAGTATAACGGAGTTAATTATTTGATAAGTGAAATTTGATGTGGACGGCTAAGGTAAGGATAAACGTGTTTTTATAAGGCAAGTTCAATGTTTTGCAATGAGCTTCACATCCTAAAACATGTTAATACTTATGGCGGTACACTCAATCCGCACCATGTGGCTTTTTCAAGTACGAAAAAAAATCTTTTCATCCCAAGTTTTACTGGAGTAGACGTTCAGTAGATTTATTTAAATACGTATTCTAAAATGTATAACAAACTATGTGTATGAGTTTTTTAAAGTACTAAAAAAGTACCTTTTTTGCATATTTGGGAATCGGGACAGAGCCCAGAACTTGAATAGAATAGAATAGAATAGAATAGGTTTTTATTGCAGTAAATGTGGTACAAAGAGATGAAACAAAATACATGGCTGCTCACATTTAGCCAGAAAACAATGGCATGCAATAAATGAGAGAGATTAACAATTAAATTAAATTATCAACAAATAAAAAATAGAACAAAATAAAAGCACAACAAAAAATAATTAGAGAATACAATAGGATTGATTATTAAATTAATAACAATTAATTCATTCACTCACATTTTACAATTGATAAATTCATTCACACTATAAAAACATTTCTTACTTAATAGCTGATACAAAGAATATTTGAACTTTTTTATAGGTAAGATTTTCATGTCATCTGGCAACTTATTAAATAATTTTATTGACATAAAGAAACAGTTCCTTTGGCAACCCTTCGTTGAACAAGATGGTATCACCAAACGATTTGGATACCTAGTTCGAAAATTACAAACCTCATGCTTTTTTTTAAATTATTTTTTGTGAAAACGCATAATTCAAATATGTACATACAAGGTAGTGTTAATAAATTAAGTTCTTTAAACAATGGTCGGCAGGAATCCACAGGATCAGAACCACATATAGCCCTGAGACACTTTTTCTGTATTAAAGGCTCAGGTGTAGGATAAGAATTAAGGGCCCTCCTTTGAGGAGCGTTAGCTCTCACCTTTACTGCCCGAGTAGTCCCTGTCTATGCAGCCTTGCCTGTTTGATATGATCCTATACTCTTACCGCTTTCGACATTCGTATGCTATGGTAGAAATTTCTCAATAAATAAGTATACGAGGGCGGGTCAATAAGTCCGTGACTTTTGGAATAAAACACAGTTTTTTTGATAAATAAATCATTTTATTTTTCAACGTAGTCTCCCTTGAGCTCTATACACTTTGTCCAACGCTTCTCCAATTTTTTTATCCCTTCCAAAAAATATGATTTGTCGAGGTCCTCAAAATAGACCTTTGCTTGCGAGATGACTTTCATTGGAGTCAAATCTTTTTCCACCAAGCCGTTTCTTCAGGTTTGGGAACAAGAAGTAGTCACTCGGAGCCAGATCTGGAGAATAGGGCGGATGAGGGAGCAATTCATAGCCCAATTCATGGATTTTTGCCATGGCAACTGCACATGTGTGCACCCTTGCATTGTCTTGGTGGAAAAGAACTTTTTTCTTGGCCAAATGAGGTCGGTTTTTATTCAAATCGTCATTGAAGCGGTCCAATAAGTTGGCATAATATTCCCCATTGATTGTTCTTCCCTTTTGAAGGTAGTCAATGTAGATTATCCCACGTGCATCCCAAAAAACAGTCGCCATAACTTTATTGGCTGACAAACCCACCTTGGCCTTCTTTGGCGCTGATTCACCCTTAGAAACCCACTGTTTTGACTGTTGTTTGGTCTCTGGTGTGTTGTGATGGATCCATGTTTCGTCCACGGTAACAAACGGCGCAAAAACTCCTCCATATTGCGACTAAACAACGCCAAACCTTCCTGTGAAGTTGTTACACGATTGCGTTTGTGGTCGACTGTGAGCAAACGCGGCACCCATCTTGCGGAAAGCTTTCTCATACCCAAGTGATCTTTCAAAATTGAAACCACTGAGCCATGCGAGATCCCTACGGCTTCCACAATCTCTTGCACTTTCAATCTTCGGTCGGCCAACACCATATCGTGAATTTTTTCGATTGTTTCGGGTGTAGAGACCTCAACTGGGCGTCCAGGACGTTCGGCATCTTCAGTGCTTGTACGGCCACAATGAAATTCAGTAAACAACTTTTTTACCATTGAAATCGATGGTGCAGAGTCCCCATAGTATTTATCAAGCTTAGCCTTGGTCTCGGTAATGGTTTTTTTTCGCAAAAAATAATGCTTAATAAGCACACGAAATTCACTTTTTTCCATTTATTCCTCATATTACTGGGTAGTCTGATAAAGATAGCTGTCAGACACAAACTAACTGACGCAGCAAGTTCAAATTTTGGTAGGAGTCAACTGACAGATACCTGTTGCCAGGAGTAGTGTTGCTTTTTCGGTAAAGAGATCAGAAATTTAAAAAGTCACGGACTTATTGACCCGCCCTCGTAGTAAGATATTGTGTATCTATATACTGTAAAGATAGATGTGCGCTGTCTTCAACATGCTCATTGTACTGATCACGAAGGCTAAGTAGGTAAGTAAACCTTTTTTAATTTAGTTCTGAGACCAATAAAAAAACAGATAACTTTATTATTGATAGTTTAAAGTTTTCATCATCATCATCATCATCATCACCAGCATTTGTCAGACCACTGCATTTGCTAGACACAAGCCTCTCCAAAAGGAGGATTTGGTATATTCGCCACGCGTGGCAGGCGGGTAGGGGACCTCAGTTAGACCAATGGTGGAGGAAAGACTCTTTTGCTGGTCTTCTTCCGGCAGTTCTCCTTTGCTAGATGCTATTATTTCAACGGCAGGCACCACACTACACGCTAACGCCCCGGTGCAAGATCTCGGGGTCCCGGGTTCGATCCCCGGGTCGGTCAACCAAAAGTTTCGAATTTTCGAACATTGCTTGTATTTTTGATCGCCAACCCGCATTTGGCAAGCGCGGTGATTATGCCAGTACCCATCATTGCTGTGGTAAGTAACTAGAATTCAATGATGGACGCATTTTCCCTGCAGAGAGATGATTATAGGCTGTTACTTTACCACACCACACAATAATATTTTAATACCTATTATGTAATTTTATTAACCTCTAAGGTCAGATTCTAAATATTAGCACTATCTCGATTATTTGAATTACTAGGCGAACTAAGTAAGCAATATTTAATTATTTACCACTAAAATGACAAAAATTTATACATTTCACAATAAAGGGTTACAAATTATAGATAACTAAAATATTTTACCGGAAACTACGTTCTCATTTGACAAATTTAATTTTAATTAACACAGTTGTATCACCGTCGTTCCATTTAAATGTGTGTCTATTAACAATAATTTAATATAAAAAATGTTTACATATTACAAGGTATAAAAAATCCATATTCAATTTTGTATTTACAAGTTAATTTTTCAAATAACATAAGCGAAACCACATGCAGCGAGCTAGTTAATAAATAAACCCTGTAATCGTATTCATCGATATTTTTAGAGACGTTCGTAATGAGGTTAAAAGATTAACAAGTTATCGATTAAATTTTCTCTAGAGCTTATTATGTATTCATTGTTATTCCATTTTTATCTAGGAATCGTTATTAGATTAATGTTTATTTATGGAAACGAATCGAATGAACGTGAAAATATCTTTGATGTAGTTAACTTTACGATTAGGCGTATAATAGGGTGACCACAACTTCCTTTAAAATACGAGAAACTTATACATGCGGTTTATGTTAATAAACGTTTTGTTAATCTATTGGTTAAGTAACTATTGTTCAGGATGAGATTGATAGACCACACAAAATACTATACAAATATTGTATTGAGAAAGCTTTCATCATAAAATAAGAATTCTATTAAATACTATGTAGAATACATATTTATTTATTCATGTAAAATTAGGAATCAATTTTACAAATTAAATCAGGAATGAGGTTATAGGTTATAGGAAAGAACTACGGTCAACGCCCCGTTGGTCTAGCTGTTTTAATACTGGGCCAAGTTCTCGGGTTCCTGGGTTCGATCCCCGGTTCGAACAATGAGAAGTTTTGAATTTTACGAACATTGCTCGGGTTTGTGATCGCATTTTGTAAGCGTCCCTTTCATCATTGTTGTGGTAACTTTAATGCAATGATGGAGGCATTTTACCTGCAGTGGGATGATTATAGGCTGTTATTACTACTACGGTCATCGTAGAACGGTGTTACGTAAAAACACAATCAGTCGAGGATTCATTTATTGGTCTGCATTGAGAGAGACCGATGTCCAGCAATAAACTAACATGGGCGTATTTTTATAATATTATGATTTCTTCTTAATCGGACACTCTTGTCAGAGTGGTCGTGGTTGGTAGATGTTCCGGAGTATTGTCAGCAGCTCTTTTGGTTCGGGAAGCTTTTCTTGCTATGTTTCTCCACTCAACACGATGCTCGGCGTTTCGAGAACATGTCACCATCGATGTTTTGGTCACTGATTTTATAAGGTCTGTCCAACGGGTAGGTGATCGGCCTCTAGACCTACTCCCTTCCACCCGGCCCTGCACAACCAGATGTTCAATAGAGCCCTCATTTCTGGATATATGCCCAAAGAACTTCAGTATTCGTAGTAGCACAGTTGACGAAAGACGTTCACCAATATTAAGCTCTTTTAAGATGGAGTTGTTGGTGCGAAATGCAGTCCAGGGAATCCTTAAGAGTCTTCTCCAGCACCACATCTCAAGGGCATCAATTTTGCGGCGGTCTTGAAGTCTTAACGACCAGGTTTCTGCCCCGTAGAGAAATATTGGAAATACTAGGCATCTCATGAGTCGGACCTTTGTATTTTTGGTGACTTTCCTATCTTTCCGGATTTTATTTAATTTCTCTACGGCACATCTTGTAATGGCACAACGCCTTTTAATCTCTGCTTCACAGCCCCCAATGTTTGAGATAGTAGAGCCAAGGTAGACATAGTTCTGCTTTACTTCACAATTGGCAATGCTGAGGATTTCGGGTCTATTTTTTTCGGCTCGATCGACTATCATCATTTTGGTTTTGTCTCTATTGATAGCTAATCCAAATTCAGTATTATGATACCTTAGCTTAAATAAACAAGTACTAAATCGAATTCAGAAAAAAATATATTAGGAAGACATTTAATTTTAGTTCAGTGTACTGTTGTGTAGATGTTAAACAGCAACGCATTCACTAATAAAAAAAAAACAAGTCCATAGAAGTTTTTAATACTGGCCACCCTGTTTCACTAGTAATAGTCACGAACCAAGATAAAGTGTCGTATACCCCCAGTCAAGCGAGGTGTTTATACCACATGAAAGCTGCCGGCAATTCGTCAGTCAAATACCAGTCCAGCTGTGATTGATGTACTGGGCCATGCGTTAAATTTTTATGTCGCCAATCAATCAATTTTAATACGGTATGTGAGACCGATGAATGAGGGGAACTGAGTACCGGTCTCGGTAAGAACATTTCAAGTCCTTATTTGTTGTTTTTATTTGTGATAATGGTCACAATCATTAAGGTATTCTGAATATCTGCTTATAGTGCGATGATTTTATTACTAACAAAAATTTAACACTATGATTTTCTTCTGATTATCAAGTGAACACCAGAGGTAATGCCTAAGACTCCTAATTTGGCGTACTTAAACAGTGACAATTCATGGAACCCAACGTTTTTGAGCAAATTTTAATAATATTGTTGTTTTTTATTTGTTTACAAATAATGATACAGCAAATACAATTAGGTATAAAGGGTTTATAATTAGTGGTACACACAATCAAGGCATTGATTGGACCCGAATTGATCTTTCCCTGACAAACATTAGAAAGAAAGAATTTAAAAACTCAATTAATCACACATTGATCTCTGCGTCGAAAAAATATGTTTATGGACTCACTATATTTTTAAAGACATATTTAATGACCCCATACTCTATGAGATAGAGAAAAAAAAAACCTATTTCTTTACATATAGGGTCCCCATTTTTACCACTCAAGGAAAATGTGACCAGTCTACTGAATGCCCGCATTTTTGGCTCTCTAGGCAATAACAAAAAACGCATTTTTGTTTAATATCTACTCTGTTAGTTCTTTATTTAGTTATCTAGTTTTGGGCTGACAGTAGAATTAATAGTAAACGATTAGATTTGATCGTAA
Source organism: Anania crocealis (assembly GCA_949315895.1). Taxonomy (NCBI): domain Eukaryota; kingdom Metazoa; phylum Arthropoda; class Insecta; order Lepidoptera; family Crambidae; genus Anania; species Anania crocealis. The sequence goes on from OX438862.1 coordinate 7,285,344, forward strand.
ACCTTTATTTATCTCACGAATATTTGTTATATAACAATAATATAACATACTCGTAAAAAAATTCTAATTGTATCATTTTCCAACAAGTTTTGTTAGGGCTATGAATAGGTGTTGGATTAATTACTACAACTGAATTCCAGTTATGAAAAACGTATTTTTGACTGTATAAGTTCCATAAATATTTGGCTAGCTGTTGTGATGTAGAAAGTGAAACTTTTTTCATATACGAGTATAATTATCGGTGATTTCTTGACAGGATTGATGATGATTTTCGTGTTCTTTGCTGAAATTATTTCTTTTTCATGGACCTATCAAATTTGATTAGTCGGGGTAGGGTCAAATTTCATCTCCAGAAAAACATTATCAAAATCGATCAACCGTGTAAAATATAGTTGGGAGCTTCCTTCCTTCCTTAGCTTTGGTTATAAAATGATATCGCTTCTTTATAAGGTTGTTACGTGATGTAACTAAATTATAATGGCAAATCGTACCATTTTCGTATTACCTTGGGATGTTCAAATACCCGTGTTTCCAATAAAACAAACATTTTTAACTCACTGCATAGCTATGATTATGGAAATTTATTTATGCCCGTCTCTTTATGAATGCAATAAATATGAGTTTGTTCAAGCGTTTTAGAAACACAAAAGAATGCGAGGAGATGCGATAAACTTATAAAGTAAAATGGCAAGTAACATTATTTATTGATATATTACATCAATATACTTATTCTTTTTAAACGGGAGTGTCCTAGAACTTTGTACCTAAGTAGAATAAAATAAAATATATCGTAAGCTCAAGTCTAATTCGAAAAGTGTTATATTGTAATAAAATAACTTCTAATTCTATTATTTGAGAGATTGGGATATCATATTTCATATCAAGTTCACGTTTTTGCATGTGCAGTAAAGTTTGAAGTACTCGTATGTTACGAGTACATTCCAAACAAAAATAACTATGTACCTATTTAACGTCAATTAAGTTTTTAAATAAAACTAATCCAAAGAGATAATTGCAAGAAATTGCTGCTCTATAACTGCAAAATAGATTTTTTGTAGAACAAGTACAGTCAAGTACAAAGATATAAAAGATTTATATAACTGATAATGTTGCCTTATTCACTAATTTTATTCCTTTACATTACACCTAAAAATATTTTTATTTACCTCTGCTTGTTATAAGTAATTCATGATTCAACAATGCTTGTTCAAACATACCTGTAAAACTTTTTATAATTAAAAATAAATAAATTTAATCATAAATTAACAACAACAAACAAACAACAAAGGCTCCAAAGTGTTCGCCAGAGATCTGTCTATTGGGCAAAGCCAATTGATGAGGCTGAAAACTGAGACAGGTAGCATCATTACGTCAACACCTGAAATCCTGAGGGAGATTGAGAGTTTCTATGGACAGTTATACTCCACGAAAACACCTGTTGAAAGCAAGACTAAAGACCCTAGAGATAAGCTTACCCGACACTATTCTGAAGATATCCCGGACGTCAGCCTGTGCGAGATTAGAATGGCTCTCAAGCAGCTTAAAAACAACAAGGCGGCGGGTGATGACGGAATCACAACAGAGCTCCTTAGAGCGGGCGGTAAGCCGGTACTTAAGGTCCTCCAGAAGCTCTTTAATTCTGTCATACTCGAGGGCAAAACGCCAAAGGCATGGGGCAGAGGCGATGTGATGCTGTTCTTCAAGAAGGGTGACAAAACTCTCTTGAAGAACTACAGACCCATCTCGCTTCTGAGCCATATCTATAAGTTGTTTTCGAGAGTTGTTACGAATCGTCTCACTCGCAGGTTCGACGACTTCCAACCTCCCGAACAAGCCGGGTTCCGAAAAGGCTATAGTACCATAGACCACATTCATACGCTGCGGCAAGTTATACAGAAGACCGAAGAGTATAACTTGCCACTTTGCTTAGGTTCGTGGACTATGAGAAAGCCTTTGATTCGATTGAGACCTGGGCAGTGCTGCAGTCTCTCCAAAGGTGCCAAATAGACTACAGGTACATCGAGGTACTAAAGTACTTATACCAAAACGCCACCATGTCGGTCCGATTACAGAACCAGAGCTCTAATCCGATCCAACTACAGCGAGGTGTGAGACAGGGAGACGTTATTTCTCCAAAACTGTTCACAGCTGCGTTGGAGGATATTTTCAAGCTTCTGGACTGGAAAGGACGCGGCATCAACATTAATGGCGAATACCTAACACACCTGTGATTTGCCGATGATGTAGTTCTTATGGCTGAGACCTTGGAAGACCTGAACATTATGCTCGAAGATCTCAGTAATGCTTCTCAAAGAGTGGGTCTTAGGATGAACATGGACAAGACGAAAATCATGTTAAATGCCCATGTTGCACCCGCTCCAGTTAACGTTGGGAACATTGCACTCGAAGTTGTTGACCACTATGTTTACCTGGGACAGATAGTCCAGTTAGGTAAGTCCAACTTCGAGAAAGAGATCTCTCGTCGAATCCAGCTCGGATGGGCAGCGTTCGGGAAGCTCCGGCATATATTCGCGTCCGAAATACCTCAGTGTCTCAAGACGAAAGTCTTTGACCAGTGTGTGTTGCCAGTAATGACCTATGGGAGTGAGACGTGGTCGTTTACTATGGGTCTCATAAGAAGGCTCAAGATCACCCAGCGAGCAATGGAGAGAGCGATGTTTGGTATTTCCCTACTCGATCGAATCAGAAATGATGAGATCCGCAGGAGAAATAAAACAACCGACATCGCTCGAAGGATTGCATCGTTGAAGTGGCAGTGGGCGGGACACATAGCGCGGAGAACCGATGGCCTTTGGGGCGGAAAGGTTCTCGAATGGCGACCGCGTACCGGACGACGTTCCGTGGGCAGGCCCCCTACAAGGTGGACCGACGATCTGATCAAGGTCGCGGGAAGCCGCTGGATGCGGACAGCACAGGACCGATCGTTGTGGAGATCCTTGGGGGAGGCCTATGCCCAGCTGTGGGCGTCGTTCGGCTGATATGATGATGATGATGATGATGAATCATAAATAATAATTTATTTTAATATAAACATTTAACGTAGAGTTGTAAAATTTCCCACGGTTAAAATAAAACTCTATTTTCTATAAGCTTGATTCTTTCGTTCGGTACGATTTGATTTCGGGGACGCGGACGTATACATGATTAGACGGGGTCCATATCCAGTCAATGATATTACAAAGAAATAGATATGTTACTTCGCGGCTTAAGTTAAGAAGTCTTTTTGAGTCAATTGTAACATGTCTCAATCAGTTTGCGTCAAACAAGCTTCAGAGCGAGTCACAGTGACAGATTAACAAAAATGTAAGTTTATAAAAATATTTGTTTTATACTACGTGTTTTTTAATTTTTAATTTTGTTTGTAAGTGCTAAGACGACGACATAGATTAAAAATTCAGATGCGACAATTTAGGTATCAATATGACGAGTTAATCATACCATAGCACACATAGTGGTCTCTATTTAATAATAATTCTAATGAAATTCTTCATAATTAAATTTGGTACTTTGATAGTTTGAACCACAGAACATGGAAAAAGATTAGAACGGCTGTCATGCGCCAATTGTATGAGAACCGATGTCGCCGCTTGCGTCCCACTATACGTAAACGAGTACAAAGAACGCTAACCAATCACAGTGCTCACGTTTCGGCAGAAGTAATAGCATTTGCTCATAACCTCTGTGGCGTGCCTGCCCCGCCAACATCGCCTTTCTAACCCTTTTCCATGTTCTGTGGTTTGAACCGTGATGTTAAAGTTCTGGAGTAGCTAGTAAGTACCCCGTCAGTGTTAAGATTTACTATTCACAATTGTTTTTCTAGCTTTCTTTGTAATGAAGTTAGAAAAGAAGAGTGAATTGCAATAATGCGAAAGCAACGAAGTGAATCAGACTGGATGTAATTGTGTAATATCTTTTTGTTAAAATTGTACCTAAATATTTCTGTTAAAAATTCTAACTTGTGTAACTCTCTTAATTCCAATGTATGTTTTATGTTACGTACTTACATAGTAAACATATTTTTTCATATAAATAAATACAACCTGTTTTATTTCTCTCTATTTTCTACCTACTTTCAAATAGTTGTAGGTACTGTCTGATTTTGGTTACAATTCCTAATCTATGTAACTGTCATCGTGCAGCGCCGTGACGTTTTGCGAACGCAATTTAATACGAACATAACATATCTATTTCTTTGTAATATCATTGTATCCAGTAGTGAACTTGGCTTGGCTGAGATGATAATTATTATGATTGTTGTTGTTGTTGTTTTCTTCACCCATTCTGGCCATTCTGGGTAGGCAAAGGGGACTATGCCCATACAGCCAAGTCTTCAGTAGTTTTTTTTTTTGATATAAAAATGAAAATGAAATTAAATGAGATGAAATGAAATGAAACCTAACCTAAGTCATTGAAATGTATGGGTGGTTTATACATTTCAATGATTACAGGAGTTGTACGCGAGAACGTGGATCAGAGTCAAATAGGAGCGCCTTTCCGTGTTTCTCACTTTTATTTGATTTATCCTACTCACTGACACATTATTATAACAATGCCACCACTTTATCACAATAAATGCCTAATAGGATATTTTCACAAAATTACGAAACAAAGTCCATCTTTCTCTTCTCGTTTCCCTCACAAAACTCTGATAATGATGATTTTATTTGATAGTCAATGTCAGTAGGGCTCGGTTTATTGAAATAAGTGAATTAAAACCACTAAAAAGTGAAGTAATTTAAGCGGAAAAGTTTTGTTCCTAATTAAAAAATATATTAAAGGAACACACCAATGTCAGAAACAGTAATTGGAAAATAATAGCAGTCGTCATATTATAGCGTCGTCTGCCCAATTTCAAAGAACCAAACCCCAAAACTAACAGTTAATTCTATAAACTCATCAAGCAATAAATGGCAATTATAACTGTACTCTCAAGGAAGCTGATCAAGTTCGACTACCATTACTTTTTATACATTTTTTATAACCTCAAATATTTGTATTCGAGTTTTTGCGTTCGGTAATCCTTAATGATATCGGAATAATGGTTTATTAGTTTTTTTCTATGAGCTATTTAGTTTGGTTTCCTCAATTCTCAGACCTTGATTAGTCCAGATGTTCAGGAACATGGAGCTAAGACAGAATAATTATATTGGAGTAGATCTGAATAACAAATGAAAGAACAAATGTTACAGGAAATAATTCGAGGCTCGAGGTTGCTTTTTAACATATCTAATTCAAGGATTTGCGTACAGTTCAATTGTTTGTTTTGTTTAGGACAAATCGGAAGTTGAATATAGCTTGTGTAAATATAAATAAACATAAGTGAAAGTTTTGTATAGTACTACCTAAATGCATAGCTTTGATTCAATGCATGCCGTCTATTTTTTCGTGGAGTTCTCTGAAAACCTGTTTTGACATCAATATATAGACATATTTGTATGCAACTACTAGGTTAAATACTTTAAATATAATTAACTATAAGGTGGAAACGATAACGAATTTGAACTATTTAGATTCTTATTCATCAATATGGGTAGTTAAAATTTAGTCTCAAATAGGTTAATTGACTAGGAGAAAAAAACAGGACTACAAAAAAATATACGAAAAAGATTTAACCACGTAAATAAGTAACTAGATCTGTGCTAAAGAAACAATCAACGACAATTGCCGTTGCAAGTCATACTAATGTTTATTTGCGGCTTACTCGTACTTTTATCCGGATGTACTTTTTATGGAGGTACTAGCGGACCCCGCGAACTTCGTATTGCCTCATATATTTAATTTTGACGTCTAAAATGTCATTGTCATCAAATATGGCGGGGTTGGAAAAAATACGTTTGTATAGGAGTAAAGAAAAGTGATGTTTTTTGATATTTTAGGCAATTGTTTTTTGCATAGAACCATTCTCGTATTTCAAGGAATATACTGAAAAAAGAATTAGCAAAATGGGTTCAGCTGTTCTCGAAATTTGCGTAAGCAACATATCCAGCGATTAATTTTTATAATATAGATGACAGTTTAGTGACATCATCTATATTTCTATCAAACATTTGATCTGGTGTTTAACATTTGACAACCAGAAAATTTCCCTCGGTGCACAATGAGCAATAACTTCATCAGACGATACTTACTGAAAAATTGTTGAATTAACGGTCATAACTACGATGTCATTACATATCAGTACAGATGACTCTATTTATGTAGAGTAAATTTATACTATTCTATAAGAAGTAAAATAGAGAAGAAGTACAAAAAACCAATCTTTAAAAGTCAATGACATGATTTTATGTGATTAGATGAACATCATCTAAAGTAAGTCTTAAAAAAGTAGATTATTTAATTCAAAAAATTTGAATATTTAATTATAATATTTTTTTTTATTATATGCACTGGAAGGCTCTTCCCACATTTACTAATTGAAATTGCTGCGATTTTTTAAAAGGTTTTATTCCTCATGATTAAAAGATAAGATTGGATTTTAACCTTAAAAAACGTCAAACGTCAACTTGTCAATTGATTTTGAACTCTATATGATGAACTATAAAGTAAGTAAATAAATTCATAATTCGTAGCTTTTTTAAATAATTCGCTATCCAAACATTTGTAGTTTCAAGTTCAAATTAGATGGTAACGCGCGCGGCACGCTGTCTACGGCTTGCGTTTTTTCCTCTAGTACAATCAAGTTCACATGCTTTCCTGATATTTGCATCTTGTGTCTTAAGTCGTACAGCTTAAGCGTGCAAATTGAAAATGCCAACCGCAATTGTATTGTGCACTCGAGTGTACAATTAACATGTACCATATTTTTTGTCTACCCGTCAGCGTACAAAGAAAAAGTTATTGATGGCGCGACTAAACACGATGTGGCTAAGCTTTATATCAGCCACAAAGATGCTAATTAATTATCAGACTTAACTGCTTTTGCATTCATTATGTCAGTCTTGTTAGCAGTTTGTGGTTGTATACATTTTATATATTAGTATATATCTGTATCTGTTGCAGTCTCACCTACCTTATGTCAGTGAATAAAATATATGTAAAATACTAACTGTTCGTAGGCGTAAAACTTTGAATTTGAATTTATAAGACGGTAGCTGCACCCATGAGCTATTTAATCAAATGTATTACCTATTTTCGTATCATATCCAGATCCTTTCACTTATCCAACGAAACTATTATTATATATTATAATATTTATACCTTTACCGTACCTTTGTTGATTTAATCAAATTGAAATCATTGTTTAAAGTCAGTATTTGTTTTATAACATAATTACTGAAAATGACACATATTCAATTCTAATGAAATTAACCACATTCTACAAGGAAAGGTGTTATTTTAGGCAAGGGGTGCAAAGCAATAAATAGATAATGCATTTTGTGCATTAGAAATTGGAGATGGCGTCCCATACGACAGACCACAATACTAGTTAGTGTAAAATATTATCGAATTGACGTGTATTGTGACAATGGTCGTGACTAATGCGATATATTGCTTTGTGCAGGACACGTGACAAAAATATTCCTTTCTCCTTTAAAGCAGATGGTATGAACGATCTCAATAAATCGGTTGATAATGGAATTTTGTAATAAGTCCCTTTGAATACTAGGCGTTTTTTTAAATGTATGATATTATTCTGCAATCAAGTTACGCGCATTGGCTAACGTGTCATTTTAATCCAATGAAAACGAGATTTTAGGCTCAATCATGTATCTTTACCAATTACTAATACTTAACAAAATTTGGCTTCAAAGGAATGCATCAAGCTATTTAATGCTAAGTAATAGGTGACTATAACATCATTTTGACAGATAAGTTATAATGCACATTTAAAAGATAAATCGAGATCAGTGACCTCTAAGAACTTTATTAGTCATTTTTATACAAGATAAGTAAACTTGCAGATCTATGCAAAATAAATAAAACAATCATAGCTGCGTCAGTTTTATTCATTTAGCTAACTATAAAATGTTTGAAGGAGACTCCTTAATTTATGTACCTATCTGACTTCAGTTTGATTCTTATCTTTACTTAATGAAAAATTCACTCGTAAATCTTGTATTTAAAGCGTGCCAAAACGCTCAATGTTTGAACGCCCTTATTTCCCTCAATAATCGTAGCCCTTGGCGTATATTTTGGCATTTAGTCGATAATAATAGTCGGATTATATGAATGATCTATTAACTCCGTTCATACTCTAATTTCTATTTTAACTAAATAGAGCTAGGGTATCAATTCCAACGTTTTCAGAATGCCGATTCCGGCCAATTATTGTCCATTCCGTGACGAATTAAGTCGTCGATTTCGTTCGGAAATAGAGCGATTTGGCGAGAATTTATTCGTTTCCTATTTATTTAGTGTGTAAGTTGGTCATTTTGTGCGACAGACTTGTAGGGGAGTGATGAATGGGCCGTGATGTAGGTAAATCGATTAGTTATTCGCAAATTGGGAGGTCGCTATTCACAGTCTTGTGTTGTAATTATCGTGAAATGTACGTACAAATTTATGTTACGCAAGAGTTTGGGAAATGGTTAACTACCTATGGAAATGGTAACAATGCCGCATTGGAATTTAATGTTGTGGTATTAGAAATTTATATTTTTTTTTTAAATAAGGAAATATAAAAATAAAAACCGGAAATCGTAGCAGTACATTTTTTTTTGGTTATATAATAACGACAAGAAGATGTTACTAATATTACGTGAACTGTGACACATATAACATATATTGTAAATATTTATACTTAAATCGTATGTCAAAGTAATTTTAATGAAAAAGGGCTATTACACTGTCAATGATTATTTAAATGATAGAAATGTATGGCATTAAATTGTCCCAGCTCGTACTTGCTTAAACCTTGTAAAAAGCACCTTACCTTGTAAAAATTTATTTAAAAAGAGGCTGACAATAGTGACCGAGTTTCTTGCGCTGCTTCTTCTCGGCACTAGCCCAGACTTGTCCCGAAGCAGTGGTAGGTTTAAATTGGGACGTGTAAAAGCGCCTCCTGGGGCCTATTTGCAGAAATAAAACTGATTTTAATGTTAAATATAATATTTGCATATTTTATATTAATTACAGGCTTTCAAAGTGACCTTTCCAATAATAAGATATTTTTATTTACTAATAAACACTAAATTTGTTTTATATTAGCATCTTTTTATTAGGATTAGCTTAGAAAGTGCTATATTCATGTGTGGTCTAGTTACGTCATGCATTGCTCTATTCAACTGGGTATCGTAAAACTTCAATTGTGAATTTTATTAATCGGCCAAGCCTAGTAGTGCCACCCGCAAGAAACTTTTATGATTCCACGTTTAGTTATCCTTAAAAATAATAATTTGCTCTACTGTTTGTCTTGGTATCAATGATTTTTTAAAACAGACAAACAATTCTCTAACTTGGAAATGTTATTTACACAATGTGTCCACTGTTAATTTAGCTCTTGGTTAATTCTATTATTATGTATTATTTTAAATTTGAATGATTGATTTGTTTTTTTTAATTTTATATTATTATTCATACTTTTTTAAATTATAATGTATTTTGTCTCATAATTGTACGTTTATTTTTTTGTATTGAGAGGGCCCAATTACTTTCTGGCGGGCAACTACTAGTTTAGGGTAATTTATATGACAAAAAAAGAATGAAACATAAAAAACCAATGTCAACAAAAGAAAATATAAAAAATATAATAAAAAATGGTTACCAAAATAATAATTGTGACCAGTTAAAATGAGTAAAAATAAATAAATTTGTAAATGTTATACTTACAGCCTTTTAAAACAATAGGTTCTTTATTAAATTTGTATAAATAACTGGTATGAATTTCCACCATATTTTATAAGGGTAAATAGCGATCTGACCGCGAATTCCTACGCGTGTGTAAAAAATGGTTTTGTCACGTTCTCTACAAATCTTATTATAGTCGTTTTTGTAGCGAGACATCTGTATTTTTTTTTAAATCAAAGCTTTGCCTTTGAGGGGACTACTAGAGCTATGGGTTGCCCCCAATTTATTTAATTTTATTACTTCTAAACAAAATGAATTTAAAAGACTAGAATACTATTATATTATTTAGGCAAAATACCTCTAGTATTTATTGAATCACAGTAAACAAATGTTTGAGTTCATTCATAAAAACACACTGATTCATAGACAAAATGCCCATATGCGTAGTGTATTGTCTTCTTCGTAGATTCTCAAACGACACAATAATAGTCATTAAAATATTTACTCGTATGACCTCAAAACATTATCACAGAACAATCTGGCGGCCTATACAAAGGGACAGTAAAACGATACGTGTTAATTCAATGACGCTCAATCTGAATACCCAACTACAGACAGTTTTTCCATGCAAACTTTTAACCACCTGTTAATCTTTTATGGAATTGTTGAGAGTTATTGTTTAAAACTACTCCTGATGGTATTAAGGTTAAAGATACTTTATTTCACAATAGAATACAATTCATTTACTGAAAAACTTAAAAAGTAGATACAGGGTAACATAATTGTATGTGCGACGCGAGTCTCATCAAAATACCTATCTATAGTATTCTAGAAACAATTTAACATTTATTGTTAAAACGGCTATAGCGTTCACTATCCGTAAGAGTATTTAAAAAGGTGTTGCATTTATCTGACGAAAAAAAGGAGTTTCTCGATTCGTACTACTTTTTACCAAATGGACTAATTGTAATTTTTTTAAATAATGTTCCCGAAGGTTACATAGATAGAGTTATAGTTAAGTATCACAAATAAACATTTTCATTGATTGAAACATTTCAATGATTTAAATTTTAAATCATTATGTGTGTGTTATCCTTCTTTCGATTCATTTAAATAAAATTAACATGGGTTAGTAAGTTAGTTTAGTTTAGTGATGTAGCATATAGGTACTACATTTTATCCGTGAACCAAATCAGCTAGTACTTTATTTTTTTTCCTGTTAGGAGGAAATAAAACTAAATTGCCTAAGGAAATCTATATTGTAATATGTATTTACATCATATCTACCTTCTCTGGTATGTAAGTCAGTTCAATTGTATGTCAATTGTCTTATAAAGCAAGTTGATAGCATAGCTAAACTAAATCAGTCAGTTTATTTACCGATAGTATTTGTCACTAAAATTGTATTTAACCGCTTACCTTCAGACACTGTTAGTTTACCAAACTTTAAATCCGTTACTCAGAAATCATCGAACTTAACAAGAAGACTTTCAAGTAGCTTTTCAAACAGTTTTAATCTCTGTTCCTGATGCAATTATGAGTTGTTATATCAATTCACATGCCGTGATGCAAGGTCCTTATTTAAAAAAAAAACAACCGCAGATTGCAAGGGAATTATCGCCGTATGTGACAAGACCGATGATAAAAATGCTAGATGTCTTTCATCTAATATAATAGAATAACTTTCATCGCCCAACTAACTTTAAATGTATTCTTAACTCTATTAATTCTAATCATATAAAATCCCTCTCTTAATTTATTAACGTTAACAAAATTTATCTATTAGTAGACGTAGATGCGTTTGTTTAGTTATGCATTTTAAAGTTTTTAATTATTATTAATATCTTATTTTTCTTTCGGTGTAAAAGCTTCACGCGTTATTCAGAACAGTGTATCCAACAAAAGTCCGTCGCCATTAAAGAAGAAGAAGCAGATGTCGTGCGAAAAAGCGCTCAATTCCTTCTTAATTAAAAGTTAATTTAAAAATTGACGCCATACTAATACATAAAAGTACTATGGTACCAAAAAAAATTATCCCAATACAATAGTAATGATAGCTTGTTCATGCCTACGTCCACCCACTACTTAAATATATTTTACTTGTAAACCAAAGTCCTAAACAAGGCATCTACAAGTAGTCAAACAGTATTTTTTGTCAAAAACTTACCAATAAAGTTTCTTTTTTGTATTAATAAAAATACTTACGAGTACTTGGCGTCTCAATTTAAGGGAAGCAGTGAACATACATATAAATAACCTGTGAGCCAAGCAATATGATTTGTCAATAATGCATTAGGATCGGTCAAGATAATACAAATAGACCAATAAAAACCTACCAACAGATCTTCCGATAACTGTGTCGGTGGTACTCTGTGCTGTATCGGTTCATTACTCAGAACTTGGAATAATAATATCGATTATCTTGGTTTATTTTGGCACAAATACAACACAGATCACATTACCTCGGAGATCACATCGAGGCCCTTAGTAAAGTGTGAGTCAAATTCCCATTTCTACACCAGGTAAAGGTAATTTAACTGTTTTCTTTGGGATAAGGCAATAGTGCGCAGATTGTGTTATCGTGCGATTTGCGTAGTTTGATGAATAGATAGTAACATAAATGTGTGCCGATAAAGGCCCATTGGTACGAGTATGTTATTATTATCTAATTATTGCATAGGGGATTACCTGTTGGTATAATTAGTTATTTTTAGGTCAAAAGCGCCACTTATTATACAGCAGTTAGAATGGTTATCTAAATTATTTAGCTCAAGTGTTCTTACATTGTTTTGACATTCCTAGAATTCATAATATAGTCTCGATCTTAAGGAGTAGATCACTATCTAAGGTTTCTGTGGTCTGAATCTTTAAGTTTTAGATAGAAAATTTCGTAATCATTATAATTCAACTATCTCGTCTGGCTTTGCTGTGTATAAAAAACGATTCCTTTTTAAGATTATAAATAAGAATTCTGTATCTTTAGTTCCAAAAGTTTTGGGGTCAACGTCCGCTAGTGATTCAAGATTTGTTTTTTGTGAATATTACTATCTTATTTGATCTGTTATTTACAGTTTTTGCAATTTACAGCTAAAGGTTAAATAATACAAAAAGCAAAAGATAGGGGTCACCCCCAATCTTCTAAAGACAAAATAAAGGTTTTTCTGGTTTGAACTGTAATGTTCTATTCAATATCCCTATCGGCTGAGTGCATGACTGGGCTGTTCGTAAGCACCCTAGGATGTAACGTGTTTTTAAATACAATAAGGTCCGCAAATGTTGCTGTTCATCTTAGTAGTGCCTCTTGAAGTTAGATTCATGATACTGGAGACTTGAGTTCTTGTTTGAATTCAAATTCAAACAAATATCTTTATTGATAACAAAGGTACATTTTTAAATTGAAGACTCTGATCCCCAAACTAGACGAATCTGTATCTTAGGAATCCCAGAAATATGACAACAATAACTGTTATCTGTTAAAATAAATATAATATTTACTTTTAAAAGAATTCAACATACAAAATAAAATGTTCTTCTAAGTTATACAAAATTAATTATTTTAAAGTTGGCACTTATTAATTGTCTCTACCTATTTTGTAACCCTTTTTAGCGGTTCATTTCGAAAAAGGCTTAATTTTTAATTTGTAATTATCACTGTTAATTTATATGAGATCAACTTTGAGCTAATACCAGCGATAAAAAAACCATCTAAATCAGTCTACCTGGTCAAAAGTTATGCGTGGCCATGAGTAAAAATTGCACGTTGAATTGAGAATCTCCTCTGAAAATTTTTTGAATACAATAAATTTTTAAGTTCAAAGTTTAAGTACTCTACGCTATAAGGTGGCGATGCTCTCGAGATTCCACGATAAGGGTTTTCCAGCGAAACAACTCCACGTCTATTTCCGATAACCATTTGTAAGGAAATGCATATTAAGTATGTTAAGTAAGTGTGTGACATCTTTTATGAAATTCATTAACCTTCTTTGAATTGATTATACCTGCTTATTTTTTGTTATTACGAGTAAATATCAAAATTAATCATTGTAGATGAATGTTATTAAAATCTTTCATCTGTTTACCAAAATCATGCTAGTTGGACCACTTATAAGTCAACAATGGCTGGACACATTTTTATATTACAAAAATGATAACATGTCAATAGTAATAGTGTTCAGGGTAGAAGTAAAATAGTGTTGACAAGAATCCAAAATTAATCACAGTAACAGCCACCGAGACACTACGTCTCAGGCGTCAATTTTTCAAGCATTATATTCTTATTGTGTATGTGGGAGATGCGGGTTAGAGTCCTGCCTGAGATGTAATTTTTCAAGTTTAAATACTGATATTATAATTGCAGCTAAATTGCTTCAATATCATATAAACTTGGATGAATTAACCACATATAAAGTAATACAGTAAGTACTCAAATACCGCTCGCCATGACTTTTTGGAAAAAAATCATTCATTCATGCATTTCATTTAGTATTATGATTCGGTTTCTAAAATACGCATGTTTATCAGGTAAAATACCTAGCAAAGAAATAGAATATGTTACGCTATATATTTATTGAATTTCTTTGTCTTTTGCTGCCCGTTTCCGCCGACCGAAGAACGTTCTCGAAGATCCCGACGACAAAATCACATCGTTCGTAAAACAATTCACCACTCACAACAGTACACACCCGACAAGCACTAGATCGAATCAGCGCACTCGCCGGCGAGTGCGAGGACCCTTGCATCATTTTGGCAGGTACAGACATGTACCTGGCCGCTTCTCACCAGTCCGCCCTTCGGACGACGGCCCAAGCCGAGGTCCGAGCCTACAGAGGCGCCCTTGAGGCCTAGTCTGCCCCCCTCGATCGGGCCCACTAGAACGGGGCTCGCGTAGATCGGTCTGTATGCACAGACCAGTCTGTGTTGCAGCGCCGAGCTACGCGATGCAACCACTAGACGGGTTGACCTCTTGGCCGGGTGCCTTCAGCACCCGACACGGTCCGATCGCGCCGCTAGTGCGGGGCCCCTGCGCCGTCATATTAAGGTCACATCAAACAAATAAAAAAAGGACTTGAATGAAATATGAGATTTATTAATAGACTCAGGCGTTACTTTGGACTCAGGCGTTTTATTGTATCGGTGTTGGGTACTAATAATTGCATTAACTGGACAGCATGCATTTTTGAGGGAGGGTGGGCGGTTTTCCTGCATGCAATAGTGCTTGCTCAATCAGTGTTAGTGCGGGTAGTGTGGTGCAGGTGCTTCCTCAAATATAGGTAGTATGGTGAAGGTATCTAGGCCGGTGTTCAGAAGCAGAAATCATTAGCAAAATAATTTTCTCAATCCATAATAAGATTTATTTACGGATTTAAGTCGTGTTTAAGATTTATTTACAGATTTTAATCTCAGATTTTATTTTGCGTTTCAAACACTTTACAACGTTCGTGGTCATAGATAGACTAAGGTATTATTCGTCTTACAGAAAGTAATTAGTAACAATATTTAAAACTCTAATAATAATTATCGTTAATAATAAGTGCTAACTTAGTTCTTGTAGTGTTGGCATAGATTGTACTTAAACTTCATTGATAGTATAGCAGGGTTAAAAGAAAAAAAGAAAAAAAAGATGGTCTCATCTTTTTTTTTCTTTTTCTCTGGGACAACCAATAGTTACATAATATTATTGATGCTTAGGCATTTGGCATTATTTTGTTGTATGTTTGTGTATGATTTGATGATGTTATATGATGTGTGAGATTGAGATAGACTGCAGATTTTGTTACACTCTGCCACGCATGATTTTCATGTCGGTTATGTGTTCTTGTTCTTATAGTCGAGTTCCTATATGCGTTTAGTTTGTCCTATTTAAGAAAAACAAATTCAGTGTGGGCAGGGCACATAATAGGAAGAACCAATGACCGGACGACCATCTGCGGGTAAGCCCCACATCAGGTGGACCAACCTTGGTGCAGGTGGCGCGAGATTGATCAGCGTGGACAACCTTAGGAGAGGCTTATTTCCAGCAGCGGACGTCATATGGATGATGGAGAGTGGCGAATTTTAATCCGAAAATACATTTTGTTATACTAATAGTGTTATTAATGTTCAAGAAAAAGATGATGTTATTTTTAAATCTTGAATGTTGCAGTGCGTAATGAGTTTGTGAGCTCGAAGTGGTCTGTGCAACTGTTATGTGACTTTGTCGAGGCGAATAAACAATCGAATGTCAACACTTGAAGGAGCGATGACACTGCGCCCGCGTCGACGCTGGACAGCAAACCAGTTGTATTGTAGTACATGGCCGTTTCATTTTGTACGCTACCTATTACCTTTTAAAAAGCAATGTGTTTAGCTGTTGACAATTTACTCTCAGTTTTAATAGAGCTTCGTTTGAGTTAATAGAAAGTGCGCCTCGAGTTAGGTTTTGCAGTATTGCGCGTCAATGTCCAGCAATCTTTGTTGGTAGTTAAAATGGATTTGTGTAACGCTTTCTTTTGATCCATGAATTACAATTGTTTAGGATTACGAGGTTTG
The DNA here is from genome assembly GCA_949315895.1 of Anania crocealis. Classification (NCBI taxonomy): domain Eukaryota; kingdom Metazoa; phylum Arthropoda; class Insecta; order Lepidoptera; family Crambidae; genus Anania; species Anania crocealis. Next base: position 7,301,619 of record OX438862.1, read on the forward strand.
AACGAGAAATTAAGTAACAATAAAACATGCTAATGCATATGTTTCCTCAACGACAAAAGCAGATTTTCTAAAGATGTTTTTTTATATATTTTCAATCAATTACAATAGGAATTCACTTATTACATAAAATTTATTGATGTTGAATTGAAAATAAATACTATTATGTTTGTTAACCTTGTTTTCTGTTAAATGGTGTTAAAAATCTGGTATCATGTGCCTTGTTTTTATGAGTTTTTATATTTCGGCACTGTTGAGTTCGTGATCTATAAATATTGATATTGATATTGCAAAAGAATAGCTTTGATATTCTTTTGCAAAAGTGGCGAAATTTCGGAGACAATAAAAAATAAAGTGACCATGAAAGTTAAAATCAGAGTACTGTTAACATTTTACATTCTTCAGACATATTCCCATCACCGCTTTTGTTGATTCTTTATTATATTTTTATAGATTTCCGTACAGTTTCATCACCCGAATGTAGGTTGTTTCAATAATAAATACTTAATAACATGCGCTAAGTCCCACTCAAATCTCGTGGAATTCGAAACAGCTAATATTATACGATCGAAATCTAAAGAAAGTCCACATTTTACGCGATGGATATCGTGGAAGTGTGAAATGAAATAAAGTTTTAAGCAAATTACGTATTTGTATGGGAGATGGAGTTTGGTGGCGATAATTCCCTGTAATCTGGAGATTAGGCCCGCCTACGCACGGCCGTGGTTTGTTACCGCTTTGTGGTCAAAACAGATACGATATCGGGCATCACCAAAATCTATTACGACTTTTGACGTTGAGTTAGTATTGTTGATTTGATTAATTTTTTGATAACAATTAAAGAATAGATGACTGGTGTTTTTTTTATAATCATTGGGCTTACTCTTGACTACATACTCAACTCTACGGTTAAGAAGAAGCCTAAGATGGAGCGAGCTTACCCAGAAAGTGGCACTCGTTCACACACTAGCGAAAACAACTGTTTGGCGCTGGACTCCGGCAGGAGGGTGGTAGCATCCAGGCAGCCTCTTACGAAGCCTACCAACGCAGAGGAATCTGTTAGCCGTCATCATTGGTTAGAAAACCAAAGATGCCGTTGCCTAGGGTGGACCACTAAGAGGTAGATCCCACCACCCCACAACTCGAGGTAAAGGTGAGATGACGAATGCGTGTTAGAGTGAAGAGTCGTTCAGGGTTTTAATTTTACGGGGTCTCGATACCTAAGTAGTGGGAGTAAAGATTTATTTTAGAATTTAACTTGCATTTATTAGGATTTTTACATTTTAACTTTGTCTATCTTGTCGAGTAAAGAAGATCAAACTCGACTCATCCTATAGAAGGTTATTTAAAACAAAATTGAAAAAACTACAGACATGTCAGAAGCCTGTAAGAGGCTTGATTAAATCTGAAATCAGACTGTCCACGGCAATCATAGTACAATACAAAGAATAAGAAAAAAAATTGGTCTTAGACAAATTATTCGACTAAAGGTATCAGGTATGCTTTCAATCCACAACTATTTTAGCAGTATTAGTCGCCTGGACTGCTGTTCTAATATTTTATTATTATCATCATCAGCATGGACTGTCATTTCTAATGTTAGACTAAAATCCTTACATAAAAGAAAACAAAGAAATAGAATAATACATCTAGAAAAAAAAAATAGCCCACCTAAGTCAACTTCTGGACATTGGCGTCTCCGAAAAGAGGACTTCACCATTATGGGGAGAAAATGCCACAGTCCGTCTTCTTCTGGCTCTGATTTCAGGTTTTTTTTGGTTTGACCCTAAAAAACATAACTTGCACAAAGTTACCAGTGCTGTAACGTAATTCAAGAGTACAATAAGATAGATGGATGATATAAAACAAACAAAAACTCAATTTTTTGTTCCTTTCTTCTGTAAAATCTATATTTTGTTTGTCACATTGAAATCAACAGCCGTAGCGCAAATTTTATCTTTGTATCAGTCTTAACGATTTCAATAGAATTGCAGTTTTATAAATTAAAATTCCCAACATCTTTGTTATCACTGAGCATGAATTACTAATAACACCGTAGATTTCCTATGAAATAAAATATTATAGCTTCACGCCGCAATGGGAACTGAATAAATTATTATCAATACGTTTTTATATTGTTTTATTGGTACGAAAGCCCGAACTTTATAGTGTAGTGACGCAATGCGCGGCGTTAGTGTTGTACGTGTAAAGCGCACGGTTCATTTATACGTTACACGGAGCGGTAAACATAATAATGCAAATGTATACAATTAATTTGCACTGTAAATCAGTAGTTTATTTACACTATTACCCCACAGCTTTGGTGCTTATTGCAGTAATACACACAGGCTTCTAGATCAAGCTATGATTAATCTGAAAATAGCTGAAATGTATCATCATTTTTATATTCAGCTATACCTGAGGGCTTTGCCTTAATTGCCAAACTTGGCAGAAGGGTCGGCATTGTGGCTTAAATTGAAGAGAATAGTGTGGCTTACATACAAAACAGCCTTACACTGCTTCGAAAGGTGGCAAATGAACACGGTGCTTTAATATTCGATGATAATTCGAAATGGATGCGTTTGCGCATGCCGTGCGTGTTATGTGGAGATTATTATATTAGATAGTGTTGTTTGTTCGGGAAATATGCGCTTGATAAGGCACTATTGCATTGCGTTGTATTGGTTATCGATTGATAAACTGTTACTTTGCAGTTGATTGTGAATTTATTGTGTCAGCTTGTCTACCATAACTGAGTAACTAAAACTTATAATTGCGGGTCTGAACGCGACGTAGGTGTGGTATGTAGTAGTATTGATACTACTACATACCACACCTACGTCGCGTTCAGACCCGCAATTATAAGTTTTAGTTATAATGCAACGCGAAAGTTTAAAAGTTTATCATAACTGAGTAGTCAAATATAAAACGCATGAAGAGGGACCGAACAGGGAACTTGGAATTTCAATTTTTAAATGGTCTTAACGTCGTGATATTAAATAGCATTTTATATGACATCACGAGTATTTTAAACAGCATCATGGATTGGTTTGGTTTTGCTAGGATATTTTCGCACTTACCTCTTGATTGAGCCATTTTACGGGTTATATTATCTTCCTACAGGCTAGGTTCTCAGAAGGATAGCAGTCTTTTTAGTCTGCCGTGAAATCGTGTCTTTTGGGCGTGAAACCGATGATTTTAGAGTCCGTGCTCGTTGGCCTGCCACGCGCACTTATTTGTTGGCATTTGTTTCTGCCTCCATGCAACATCTGAATAGGGGGGTGTCAGTACCCTTGTACTCTAGTAAAAAGAACCGAGACTATGGTGTTGTCTGTGGGGTTTAAAATACGGACGCACTGTCTCAGAAGATCTTTACATAATACTTTTCTTTTCTGGCTGCAACCGCCTAGGCCGCTTCACTGATGCCAAAAAATGCCTGAATGATAGTGTAAGCAATGATAAATAAATTAATGAATATAATTTCAGACACGCGACACACTATTAGTTAAGGTCTCAAAGCATTAAATAAGTATTTGAACGATAACGGGAAATTAAACGCGATCATACCTTATTATTTTGCCTGACGTTTCGATCGGGTCGAACCACCACGCTGGCGGGTTGGTGGATGGCAAAGGCAATGCTGTGGCAACATCACCCCGTTGGACGTTTTTCAGGGCACCCGAAGGGACCGACGGCTTATCGTGCCCTCCGAAGCACGGAAGCGCTCAAGGCATGATGCCACAAAAGCAATTAATGATCGCTCCCATCGTTAATAGTTAACATTGGTAACAGAAACTGATCACGAAGAAGCATTGAGCTATGATCGCTTCTTAATCGTTAACTTTACTAGCACATATTACGAAAAATAGAATTCCATTTTATAGTTGATAGAACGTCATTTACCAAAATGTTTTATCTGTTGTTGTTTTATTCCCAATGATTTTGTAATCCCAAGCTTTCCCGTGACTTTACTTGCGTTTGATTCACAATAAATGTTTAATTTATCGCTCGAACACTAATGTATTTAAGCATTTTATGGCAGTTGAATAGAAATTTATACCCAATAGTCTGTTAGTAATTTGATTTAGTAATGTCAGTAAATAAAGTGTTGTTAAGAGTTTACGTGTTCGGTGTATATTTATGGTGGGTCAAATGAAATGACTGTTTTTGGTTAGTCAACAAGCGTTTTAAATCTATGATGCAATTTATTGAAACAATGGCGTGTGTTATATTGAGTTTGTTTTGTTTTTTAAAAATATAATTACATATAGCAAACGCAGACATTTTTAATATTTCATTTATAAAATTAAGTTAGTGAAGTTTCAGATTAATTCGTTTCCTAATCCTTGGAAATGACACTACTACTGCAAATTTAATGTAAAATTACACGGAGTACTAAATAATTTAATTTAAACTCTTTTTCATATTGTGATAGAAAATGAATAAGAGAACATTTCACCATCATCATCATCTTAGCCAAACGATGTGTATTGCTAGACTCAGACCTCCTAAGGATTTTCGTTGCTTCCCGCTACCTTTACCAGATCGTTGGTCTACATACCTACCTACCCGGTGGACCTTATATTAATACAGAAATGTTTAATTTTTAATTTATTATTGCATTTATGTTTTATTGCAAACATATTGTACGAACTGTGTACAATCTGTAATATTTGCGTGTTTCAAGTGGAGATTCCTTGTGAATTTAAAGCATTAATAATAAAAATTTGTTTATTGGTACAATAACATTTAAGGTGACTCGGATATAAACAGGTACTGAAATAAAATGATACTTAAACTACAATAATTTTACAACACATTCTACTAATAGAACCAAAAAGATTTACTTATAATAGACATTATGGATTCAGCTAATTGTACGGGCATAAAAAATTTAAAGAACTCTAAGTACTGATATGGATAGTTAACATTGCAAACAAGTATATGTTAACCTATTTGGCAATTCTTTCAAACAATTCGGCCAAAAGTACATAAAATTATGCAAATCAGACCTTGACCGAGGCTTAGTCCAGTGTCCAGAATCTCTAGATTACGAGAGCTTTAATTTGAATAAATACGTCTGGATGTAAGGAATATTTTCTGGCTAGAGATGAGATTTATTTTTTGGAACTGCGTTAAGAATTTAAAAAAGCGTGTTTTGCTAGTTTACTATGTTACGTAAGTAATCTATATATATAAAAATGAATCCCTTTTTCCCTTGGTCACGGCATCACCCGTGAACGGCTGGACCGATTTAGCTAATTTTTTTTTGTTTTGTTTGTTGTTGTCAGGTTATTTTAAGTGTAACCTTAGCGTTTCTGACAATTTAAACTGTTTTAATGTAACCCTATGGCGTTTGACATAACCTTGACAGAATGCGTGTTGCAAATTCGTCAAATAGTAAAAAAAATGAATTTTTTATATTTATATGTCAGATTACCAACCATGAGAATAATAAACAAATTAATTGAACTTAAAAAAAGAGACTAAATCTAAATCAATATTCATAGTTAAGACAGGACAACGTCTGATGGGTCCGCTAGTAACGTATATAATCAGCTAATCTTGAAGCATCGAGCTTGCCGAAGGTCGGCATAATAAAAGTTTAGTGTCAAAATGTGTCTTCTTGATTTCGAAACTTTAATAACTTTCAAGTCCGAATGTTTATATACCTTTTTAAAAAGAAGGATGGCTTCCGAGGAAACTTCCTAAAATCACCTACTAACTTTTAATGTTTTATTATTTTTTGATTGTATTTAAAAGTGTCTCTCTCATCCAACCACCGTATCGGCCTTGCTACGCCTGCAATGTGATGAAACGTACCGGCTCCCACTAATTGCTCATCACTACCTCACCCGACATGGGTAAGGCACCCTCGGCGCCGTTGGCATTGGACGTGAAGAAAAAGAGTGGTAGAGAGAGGTGGTTGAGTCCAGACAGAAACTTTTAAACAGAAACTACATTTCTGTTACAGTATATTAATCCGTTTCTACTTTAGAAGTATGTCCGGAATAAAGTCACAACACTATACGAACATTACTAAATATTAACAAATTTAGGCATTACTATAAGTAACAGCCTATAACCATCCCACCGCAGGGAAAAGGCCTCCATCATTGAATTCAAGTTACCTCAGCAATGATGGTTACTGGCATAATCACAAACCCGAGCAATGTTCGAAAAATCGAAACATTTTGTTGTCCGACCCGGGGATCGAACCCGGGACCCCAGAACTTGGTCCGGTAAATAAACCACTAGACCAACGGGGCGTTAAAAGTATTTTATTTTATTTTAATTATTTTACGCAAGTTATGGGGATAAATGTAAAATATGCATTCTTCAATAGTTCCTCTCTTCTAGTTAATACCTATTCTGGTTTTCTAGTCGAGGGAGGAAGCAACATAGTATGCATTCAAATCGTGACCCCTGCCTTATGCTAATCTAGCCATGTTAATGCCAATTAAAATGTTAACAATAGCCGTAGTAAACGCGTAACGGCTTCATTGAAATCACAGTCCAAATAGAACAGCCTACTCACTTGGTGTCGTGGAGAGGGCACTCGGAATATACCTACTTTTTCAAAAAACTATTTATATTTTATAAATGTATTCTTATATCATATGGGATAAATATAAACACTTTGTGTAAATAACACTGAAGCAAAAAAAAACTCCGATGCTTATTTAAAAAGATGCCTCTTTAGTGCAGCAGTTTCTCGAAGTATTTTAAAATTTTGATGATGTAATTAAAATTTTAATTATTTTATAAACATAAATGCAGTAAAATACTTTAGTATTAATTCTAAATAAATACTAACCTACTAACTCAAATTGATAACAATTAACTGTTGAAAGTTTACAACGTTTTGATATTGGGTTAAGTACACGATGCTGTTGTAAGAGAAACTGGAGGCAAAAAGAGCAGAGGACCACTGTAAGTAACATTGCGTGCGATTTTTCTATTAACAAATACATTAATGCTAATGATAGTAGAAAACTATCCTTTTACTTCTGTCCCAACTCAGCTGAAAATTACAATCAGCTTTTAAAACGTTTTTGGTAAATCTTAAATGTCTTTGTGCTGATATTATGATTTGATTCAATAAAACCTTTTGGTTTTCTGATTGTGATGGTACACATGTTTGCCCGGCTTGCATACACTCCAGGTTAACAACAACAATTCATTTATTTCTAACCAACTTGGATAAATTTGTTAGTAAAATACAAATAAAACTTAGCCTATTGTAAGTGAGATATTCTAAATATTAACATATTATATACTTTATTTGATATTTTAGCAATTAAATTGCAATTATGATACATAAATCAGTATATAAACTTGAAAAATTATGTCTCAGGCGGGACTCGAACCCGCCGTCATTGACATATTTTTTCAAGTTTATATACTGATATTAATATATTATGATTTAACACATAATATGTTAATGTTTAACAAAAGGAAAAAATACATGTTTTACCACGCGAATCTATGGTTACAAAGTTAATCTATGCGATGCTTCTCAAGTGTACTGTCTGTTGTATTTATACTGCGTGAAAACAGACCGGTTTGGCACAAGCTCATGCGTTTTATTCCTTCATCCTATGCTTGGGGTGCACAAGTTTGCACTGTAATGTTTTTTAATTAAAATTTCAATTTCAACTATGCCTTTGTGATGTCTTAATCAAAATGAGATTTTGTTGTTTAATTTGAATTTGAATATCAATGGAAGTAATCTACGCGTACTTTAGTCTCAAATTAGGGATAATTGTTTTTTAAATTATCATGTACAAACAGGTTTACCTTTGAAAATTATGTTTCCTGTTTTTTTTTTATTTCATCAATAGAAATAAGTCTTAAGAAGAAAAAAAACACTAATTCTGGCAACTAAATACAAACGGAATTAGTATGAAGTAAGTAAGTTGTCTTGATAATTTAAAATTTATTGAATTTGCATTTAAATATATTTAATCACTTAAAATCATGTCTGCGTTATGCACCAGTCGACTTAATGTTGTGTTATAAGTTTTGACAACAATCGACTTAATGTTGTGTTATATGAATATGAATATGAATATGAATATGACTACAAATTCACCTAATGCTTTTTAATCCTTTTTACAACGGCATTTATCTGGAGGTATCACTTGACCTAGGTATAATGAATTTTTTGAGATGGTGAGAAATTCATTCTTCTTGTAGGAACTTAGCTTACGTGCCTAACGTTGCAAAAGTTTTGAGCTTTTACCTATCCATGGCGACACATGGATATCACCACAGTTCAGACGATATCATGATAATAATCGATGGATCAGTTTATTTCCTAATTCGTAGCGTAGTTTTAGCAATATACGAAATACCAGGGTGCGTTTCGACCAGAGTATTAGGAAGTTATGTTATTGTGTTTGTAATAACATTGTAGAGCATAAATTTAATAGGTATTATTATTATTGAAACAACAGTACTTATAAGGTTTACTCATTATTTATATTTAGAATGAATAGTTGGTTGATAGTCCGAAAATACCGGAAATGTATAAATATTTATTATATCAAAATATTGTTGCAAAACTGCTCAGATTTTAACACAAAATCTATCAATTTAATTATCAATCATTAATCTACGTCTAAGACTACAAATATATATATACCTACCTATTTCTAACTAGCTTTGTAAATAACAATACTCTCCTTGGTTCCTGTTGGCAATGTTGTGATCAGAATCTTTGTCAATCGGGAAGGGCGAAGCTTTCATTCACACATTCGCGATAAAGATAAATTGTTTTATACACCTTTTGGCTGCAGTAGGGTGCATCAATCAAGGGCGCTCTTAAGGGCTGCCACATCTTTTAGTTTGCACTAAAGTAACTAACATATTTAATTGGACGAGGATATCGGCTATAATAGTTACCACTAATATAACAACTTCAAAATAAGTAGATATTTGTAAATTTTTTTTTAATATTGTGCCTATGAATTTTGTATTTTGGATATGACAGCTTTTTTTTTTATTTGTTATTGAATACTTTTTTATTGCGTAATGTGTGTCATCTGTCATGATGTTTTTTAGCGAATGTCTCTCTATTCAGTTTTTGCGGACTTTGTTTAGGTATATGTTTGTATGTTCTTTAATTTCGTATGTAATACATTAATATTGTTTACTTAGATAGCTCGTTGTGGCAATAAAAGGGTCTGGAATAATTTTTTTCCGACTAGATGGCAAAAATTTAAACTTGTCCACAAGTCAAAGAAAACCAACTTAATCAGATTATTCATTGTATTACTAGTGATTGTGGCAACCCTGATCGGCCTTTTTGCGGTGACAACAATCAATAATGTGGGGAGGATATAAAACCAGTATCACTTCCTACTGCACCCTTCGCTTCCGAAGTTTTTGTCGGCACACCTGCGAAGAGTTTGATATAATATATGGCAATATTTCGGTTACCAAAATAGCAATATTACAGCACCTAGCTATAGGCAGGTAGGCAATGCTCAGTTCGTGTTGTAACCTGTATTATTTCTGTACATAAGCCCCAGAAACCGCTTTTACGCTTTCCAATATTTTAACCTACCACTGCTTAGAATTATTGTGGGCTTATGCCTAAAAGAAGCAGGGCAAGATTCAAGTTCGACTGAGTTCGGTCGTGTGGTTTAAATTAGCAAGCTATTTTAATATCTTTGAGTGTGCGTTAATCTTGACAGAATTAACTGTCTAGGTGTTATTTTCTACTATGATGTGAAACTTTAGTTTATATTTGAAATCTTAAATATTTTGATTTTACATTATGGGCAAATAGAACATTGAAATTTGGCTTATTTTAATTGACAATTTGCGGATTTATCTCGCATTTGTTTAGATTTTTCGTTTTATAAGTATATCCCGACATTTCAAACAATATTATCGTCAGCTACGTTCTTATCGATACATTATGACCTTTTGAGAATCGCAATTCCAGTTTGCGATCGATTTAACCCGATCGAAACGTCAGGAAAACTCGTGTGATCACGTTAAATTCCCGTTGTCGTACGACAAATAACTTTTGTGTACTCCATTGATTGCATGGCGGGATTCCAAGCAATGTCATTCGCCATAAAATTTAACAAAAAACTTGAAAATAGCTCAGTGTCAATTTACCGATATGGAAATTTATTAATTTACAGGTATCAGGAGAAAGTTAATATTTTATTTAATCAACAATACCTACTCATTGTTACTGGCAAAAAAGAACAAACAAGTAACAGTTACATTTGTTTATGCATTCAGTACCTACCATATATAGTAAATTTAATAAATAAAGCAAATCTCATTCAAAATAAAATTTGCCACAATCGATACAGACGCATGCATAAATCGTTAACAAATTAATCGATTTGTCTCGCGCCGCGTCCTGATTGATGGTCGGCGCGCGCGCACCCCATCGGATTTGGGGCGTGAAGGGTGAATGAATATTAATGTGCCCTTAGAATAACCCTGCAGCTGTCATTTGTTCTGATTTGAAGTCGCGAATAGAACAAATTTTGGTGTTTATCATACAGTTTGTATTCAACTTGATTTGGGTTTGAAGATCTCAATAAGCAACAAACAACAGAAATACATTTCGTAAACCAGTATACGCAGATATTTCTGGAAGTAAGAAGAAATGTTGTTGGATAAAAAAATGCTTATTAAAAATAAAATACAAATATTTTATTTTTGTCTTCTGAGCCATCCGATAATTTACAATTACTTCTTATTATTGATCTTGGATCAGAAAATTTAACAATTTAACAAATATTTATACAGTTAATAACTGTATCTAGAAGGCTTTGATCTAGAATAGTTGGCCATAAATTTATAGGTACGCTCTAGTTACCACATTGTTTACAAAGTCCCGACCGGCGTATTCTGTTTGCGAAATGTCCGGAATGAATAAAATTTTCCAAACAACACAACTAATTATGACTAGGTTCATTGATCAACGCTGTTAAGGAATTTGATGAATATCATATTATGGATAAATTATAATTGTTAGCTACAATTATCATTTAATGTAGATTGAAGTTTACTTTCACAGGATGCCATTCATATGAAAAAAAAAAACGACACTTTCACACCACCTTGAAGTTGCTAGCAAATCTATAAAGTGTGTTAATATTCCATTGTCTGCCCGTAGCAGGATGTGTAGCAAAAACTCCGTAGTAAATTTCAGTGCTACGAAATTCGATACCCGTAGCGAAATATTATCTTGAAAAAATATTAATAATAGGTACATTGAATTTCAATTAATTAATACTACGTTCATATAACGAAGCTTAAATGTAAAAGAGCCAGGAACCAGTGATCCTAAAGCTACAGTAAACCTAGACGGTCATAAAAACTTAAGAGGCAAGTACTGACTTGTCGGGCGAAACCGAAGGTAAAGCTAGATCCATAAAAAAAAATGCCAATTATAAATAATATCGATGTCTACAGGGTTCCTTATGAATATCTGATATTTGTTTTCCTGATTAAGTACTGATTTAATACATTTCTTATATGTTTATATTGATAAAGTTTCTTAAATCAGTACTTAATAGAATTTGAACCTTTTTAATTCGAAAAATAAAAAATGTATTAAAGTGTTTGTTTGTATTAAAGCAAAGACTCATTACCAGCAACATAAAATCACGATTATATTAAGTACGTCGGGCAACTTTTGAACCGTTTTTCTTAGGAAAATCAGCCGAATAAATTTTTATTGGAAGAGTTAAGTAATTGTAAGTAAGTATTTTCTATTTGCACTAGTAACTTATTCACTTAATGAACTGATTTTAAACCAATAAAAAAATGTTTTGACAGCTCAATGGCGGTCAAATCTAAGGCAGTTGATTTTTATTCATGAAATCGTATTTTCAATTAGCAATTTTATTTCACTCAAAAACTACCTGACATCAAACTAAGTATTGTATTATGCCAGTAGATATCAAAGCCGTTTCTCCCAAAATTGTCTAATGCAATTCGGACTTTCCCTTTCCCATCGCGGAACCTTAAGTCGGTTGATTTTGGCGCGTGGAACTGGTTGTAAATAATACAGCGAACGATCTTTTTATCAAAGATCTTTTAGTTAAGTGGCCTGTCGCGGGCAGCGTATCGGATTTCTGTTTATAGCTCCTACTGCAGAAGCCGAGTGAGATGTCCCGAGATCAGATCCAGGATAAGACAAAGCCTCATTATCAAGCCAGTTGTTTAGTTGTTCATCTAGTGGTACTTAGAATGTTTTCCTCGCAGTTTTCTTTTGCTGTTGTTGTTTTGAATGTTCAGTTGTTGAGAAACGGCTTAGCTTACATTTATTTTGTTACTGATAAAAGCAATTTTCAAACTTTTGTTTTCGGGGATTGTTGAGACAGTTATTTGTTTCTTAATTTAGAAATTATTTTGCTCTTTGACAATTGAAGCAATGTTACAATTGTTCTAGATTAATGACCGAGGCGGAAAATCGTAAAATGTCAGCTGAAATTGAAATCCATCTTTGCGCGTATATTATAGCTGCACTTTTTTATTTCAAAAATGGAATTAAAGATGTCTGCTTCAGCTCATACAGTTTAAAGTAATTTTACCAGTTAGAAAACAATTGAATGAACTTCTTTGAACCGCTTGGACGCTAAGGAGCCAGACTAAATAACGGCCTAAAAACAAACAAGTAACAATTGTTCTACATCGATGTTACTCATCCTGCTAACAAGGATGGCCGCAGAGTTCATTCATGAGCGCATATTGAGTGGTGCACTTACCTTTATTCAAAGAAATGTAAGTAGTACAGTGGCTACCTTTTTGTTGCAATCTCGCACTTATGTCAACGTCGATAAGATGCCTCGATGTATAGCCTAATATGCTGTCGTCTGTACTGTGTGCATCATCTTTGTATTTTCGTGAGTCTTTAATAAGTAAAGTAAATAAATGATAAGCCTTTGTCTTGTTCAGTTTCAAAATCTTTTATTTATTTTCTGAGTAACTGTTAGTTTTAGTAAATAGGAATCCCATGAGATCAATTAGGTATGACAAAAAATAAAAGGGGATAAAAAAAACTGAATTTTGTTTTTTTTATCCCTTATTTGACGATATTTGCAGCACGCATTCTGTCAAAGTTATGTCACATGGCCAGTAATGTCGCCTGTTCCCATGTCGTTATACAAACAAAACTATTTATATACCCGCCAGACATATTATAACAAACAAAGTATGTTGTGTATTAAAAAGCATAATAATAATAATAAAGAAAACAAAAACGTCTGTCGGGTCCGCTAGTTATTAATAATCCCTCGATCGTGAGTTATTCCAGACCCAATTGAAACCAATTGTTATCGCGGCACGCGCGTGCCTCCTGGGGGTTGAGGGATTAAAACATACAATGTTTTAGTGTCACAGATCACATCTTTCATTTCACAATATTACGATTTTCACTAATGTTGTAGTACTGTTTATTAGTAATAGCAGCCGATAGAAAATAGTAATGAAAGTTGTTCGCAAGATATTTGTAGGTGAAAACTAATTCAAACGAATGATATTGAGGTACACCCCGTTCGAACGTAACGACTTCATTAGTACCTGAATAAAGTCTACACTTACGAGCAAAAAGTCTGCCTTTTTTCTTTGTCTGAACACAAATGTGTAGGAAGCACCTTACTCAAGTGTACACAAAAGTTGGTGTTTGTAATAATTGACCAACGAACGTTAAAGGTCTACACTTGACGACCTCCGTGGCAGAGTGGCGTTGACACACCAGTTTTTAGGTGTCACCTTCTGCGTGGTCCCGGGTTTGATTTCCGGCCGGATCAATGTAGAAAACAAAGGTTTTACATTTTCTTGGGTCTGGGTGTTTGTCGTACCTCCGTTATTTCTGATTTCCAAAATTCGAGTCTTTAAAATAGTTACTCGAATTGGGATCAGAACAATTCGTTTGATGTTGGCATATTTATTTAATATTATTTTTATTGCACTTCAACGATGGCGCGTGGCGTCCCTGGTTGTAAAAGACACCATTTGAAAGTCTTACTCAATGGTTATGTATATTCAGCAGCTTGTAAAATTCCATTATAAAGAAAATTTTACTTAAAGTCAGAAAATAAGAAAAACAATTTGTTTTTACTAGGCGTGAACCTTGTTTTATTTTGTCGTAGTTAAAGTCAAGACTTTCTTAAGATAGTGCGGTTTTTTGTCCCGAAGTGTATAATGTGTCGTTACATCCGCGAACAACGCTGAATTGCGGTGCGCTGGGCGTCAGCACTTGTAAACGACTCTATAGTCGCCTGTCCCACTCCTGCGCTTCCTGCGTCCTGTACGATATCAGCTATTGCCTTTCTAACTGCCTTTAACTGGGTTAATATGAACTTTTCGATGTTGGTGAACCTCACATATAAGTGTGTAGAATAACATTAAATTATTTGAAATAATAAAAACAAAAAAAGGAATTATGTAGTTATGATCCAAAATAATGACGAGTATAACGATTAAAACAAACTATGGTTAAAATAACGACTCGGACTAATTGTTTTTCCATTTCAAAAGAGAATGTGTGTGCGTGTGAAATGCGAAAACTTATTGTTGGCAAATATTTTCTTAATTATGTTTCGATTCGATTAGTTTTAAAGAGTTGAGCTGTGAATTTAAAATGGAGCTATATTTTTTACTTTACAATTATCGTTATAAATTGAAATACATCCAACTTTTGCTGCTACTTACCAAAAAAAAAGGTCGGAATCAGATGCCTTTCAAAATATATCTTCTCTTTTTTCGTCGGTTAAATATTAATAGCAAGAGCATTTCAGACCAGTGCTACACTCAATGGAAAGTTCCAGGCGTGAACTGCCACTGTCCAATAGTTTTATAACAATAAACCGCGTCCCAGTCCTGGCTCTTCCTGTGTCCTGTTCAACTGCGCTGATACAGCCTATTGCTATATTCTGAACTACGTTAACGCCCGTATGTTCCTGATAGTTATATTTATTATATATAGCTATTGCCTGCGACTTCATACCTGAGGAGAAACTATTCTTATGGAACCGTTTTTGTTTTAATAAATGGTATATTTTCAGGATAAAAACTAATATTTATGTATGTGCTCATATCTATATTATAATTATATAAAAATGATTCCCTATCTTTTCCCTTGGTCACGACATCACGCGTGAATAGCTAGACCGATTTCGCTAATTATTTTTTTGTTTTGTTTGTCATGGACGGAATAAGGTTCTTATAAAAGAAGAAAATAAGAAAATTACGCGGAAAATTAGAAAATTTGGGAGAACTCTCTTACTATACTAAATTATTTATAATGTAACCTTATTTCTTTTGACAATTTAAATTTTTTTGTGGTGCAAATATCGTCACATAGGGGGTAAAAAAACTGAATTTTGCACATGGCCAGTAATGTCACCTGTTCCCGTGTCGGAATACCAACAAAACTATTAACTATTTATATACCAGAAAAAAAGCAAAGAATGTTGTGTATCATAAAGCACAATAATAATAAACAATTGGTAACATTTTTTTATTAAATCATTTCGTAATTAACATTCATAGTTAGACAGGACAACGTCTGCTGGCTCCGCTAGTACTTTATAATCTGTCTCTGTGCCAAATATCACGCAGATCCGTTCACCCGATGTGGCGTGATTGAGTAGCATAATCCACCTAAACTTACGCATTTATAATGTAAGTGAGATGAGATAGTATTCTTAGCAAAAGTAGTTTGACCCGTTGCTTCGTGCGCGTGAATTTAAGAATCACAAAATAGTGCCTACATTTATAATTTTCCTTAATTTTTTTATAGCAAATAAATAGCTAGTTTAAATTTAGAGTAAAATTTCTAGAATGGAAAGCTTTATCTTGACGATAAATATGTGTAAAAATATTTCTTTCTCATGATTGAGTTACATAACTAAAAACGTTTATGAAAACACTGGAGGCACTTTACACGTCCCCATATTTTAACCTACCACTGCTTCGGGATAGCGTAGGATTATGCCGAGAAGAAGCAGTGCAAGAAACTAGTGTTTACACAAGGAAAACAGCAGCAGCTAGAACAATTTAATGCCATACATTTCTATCATTTAAATGATCTTCATATCATATGATATGGCACAGAGTATAGTAGCCCTTTTTCATCAAATTTAACATACAATTTAAGAATTAATAGACCCTGTCTATTTCAACAATAGACTGTGGTAATTTGTCGTAAATGCGAATGAAATTTCTTAAGAACGAATTTCCAAATTTACGCAGTCCGAAAATCGACTACCTACGTCACCTTTCTTCAGAAATAAATGAAGGTTTTTACGAAGTAAATAATGTTTTTATAAATATTTTTAGGTATTGGCGTGAGTAAGAGCACTGATCAAGTATCTATACCATACGGACATTTTGTTATGGGGTAAGGCTCTTTTTGACTATTTCAAGCCATTGCTTGATTTAATGTTAACTAAAGGCTCTAGTTTCGCCAAGAGTTTTCTCAGTACAGTTTTCGTTGTGACTAAGTTGTGTTACGCCTGTAATATTTAATGTACTGAATGACCTACAGACGGCGTTCTGTGGTTAATTTATATACCTACATCATGAGCTGTTAATTAATTTAAATATATTTTTGGCTTTTTAGTCATCAATACAGTGTGTTATTATTGGCATTAGTTACCACAATAATAATTGTATTGTGGCAACTAATGCTACATCACATTTTTTATATATTTTGCTTTATTAATAAATAATAAATAAATATTTAAGACATGCCTCACTGGGCCACACAGAGCCATCTAGTCCCAAATTAAGGTACTATTAAGTACCCTGTCGTATGGGGTACTAGACAACCGATAAACTTACTTATATACTTTTTTTTGTAAATACATACTTATAATACATAGAAAACACCCAGACTAGTACAAGCAGACATGTTCATGCACACAAATATTTGTACTGTGCGGGGATCGAACCCGCGACCCATGGCTCAGAAGCAGCGTTTACTACCGCTGATCCAAATGGTCGTCAAATTTATTTAAAAAATATTAAATATCTTGTTTGTAATAATCAATTGAAAAAGTTAAATATGTAGTTATAATTACTTGTCCTTTAATATTTGAATAAGACGTACTTATCATGTTAAATTTTATTTTCATTTTTTATTTATTTAGACTTTATTGCACAAATATAAAAAACGTACAAAAGGTGGACTTAATGCCATGTGGCATTCTCTACCAGTCGACCAGTGGGCAAAACAGAAATGTTTTGTGGGCGGTGCGACAAGTACGGGACATAAAATTAATTTAATTTTTGAGTTTAAGCATAGAGCACTTACCCCCGTATTTATAAAGAAGTAATTACTTATTGCTTAAGAAAGTCATATCTTAAGATGTTACTACCTAGTGCTTACGTGAAGGAAATGGGTCACCATTAATAGACATATTGTTTGGCTGAGAATGCTAACTTTTCATAATTCTAACTTCCAATAATTACTAGATTAAGGACTACAAATTGTCACCTAAGTAATTACTTTTAGTCAAGTAATTACTTTTACTTGTTTATAAATGCGGGTGTTAGAGCACCTTTAAATTAATAAATATATACCTAGGTAGGTATATCTAATAAACTACACATAATACCTGTCATAACTAATACGTAAACTAAATACATTAAATATGATAAATACATAAATGAGATGACGAGTAGGACTAAAGCTATGTTGACGATGATAATAGCAACTTGTGGAAATGAGACTACATAAGTTTCTTAACGCAGAACTTACTGGAAGCCTGTTTTGTTACAATTTATATTTTTCTAAGTTCCTAGAGGCACAGAGTGTTTTTTTGTATTAGATTCCAGTTGTTGATATCAATAAGTTATAATTGTTAGTTTTTCTTGCTTGAACATTCGTTTTATTTTATAAATTCTTACATTATAGAACTGTTCTAAAATAGCACACAGTATCCCGTTACTCTTCTAGTTTTTACCTTAAAATAATTTGCATTACAAAAGGGCCAATTCTTCAAAATGACATCGCATTTCCGATAGTTTGGATTTGAATATTTTGCAACAACAATGTCTGGCGCGCCACATAATACCTCAATAGCAACGCAATCGCACAAAAAATGTGTCAACAATAAATTCAAACTGTCTCTCTATTTGCTACCCGGGCACCCCGGTTAAAATTCGGTCGACGCCTAATCGCTGCGATTATTATTTATAAAACCTACAGTAATCATAGTGAAAATATTAACACATCTTAGTGAATATGGTTGTTGAATAATATAATTTAAAAAAAAAACATAGTGCTAAATACAGTGAATTATGTGTTCCTGGATGCGTCACTCATCGCCCGAGCTGTAGGGCGACCGGTCGGGGCGAAAGTCGAGTCCGGCAATACAGTTGGGCCGCGCCGGTACCACGCCACAGTCTCATCTAAGCCACAGCTATGCGCACATCCTCCCCATAATAGCCGAATCCCACTCGTTCGGGAGCCACGCGCGAAGGTGCGACCGCGAAACTCGAATACGCGAATACGAATTTTTTAAACATCGAACACTTTATTTTTAATTTTCGAAACTGACAGAAAAGTTGCAGTTGGCGGTAAACGGTAAAGTTATGTGTTGTGTAAAGTGCATTTAGACGTTCAGCTTGCTAAGATTTTTTTGTGTGCTATATCGATGTGCCGATAGATTCTGTTGGTGTGAAGTGTATTATTATTTTGTGCAGTATTTTTCATTTGGATTATTTTGCTCCGGAAATTTTGGTTGGTTATTTTTATGTTTTATTTTATTTTAATAACTTTTTGGTCGCATTAAAAGCTATGCCTTAATTATGCGGTACTTTGCACATGTTACGTGGATAAGGAAAATCGTACGGAAACGCGGAAAGATTATCAGTTCTAACGTTAAGTTGATAAAGTTCCGCTACTTCTTAGACGAAGTTTTGAGATGGAATAGAAAAAGAAATGCGATGTTGTGATTATTAATGTGTCGGTTTTTTTTTCGAGCGTAATCAATGTTCATCGTGGTTTCAGTTTAATGTGATCAGTGTCCATCAATTTCATTGCATCGGCAAATGCTATCGCGTTGTATTAACGGCGCGCGCCCACTTAGGTAACGCTAGTAGAGACTCGCGGCTCCGCTTTTCAAATATTTTATTTTATTAAAACAAATGTGCTTAATGAGAATAACAAGATGATGATTTTTTTAAAAGTGTTAATTTACTACTGTAGTAATTTTGAGTTTTGTTACGGTTAAATCAAATTAGGAAAAATTTAATTTTAGTCTAAATGAAATCGTCACGTAATTTATTTATTTACTATCCAATTTATCTCGGGCTAGTTTTCTCATTTATTTATTGATAACCGATTTATCAAGTAATTTGCTGCATAAAATCAATTTTTAGCATGAACGTTAGAACCTGTGGTCAGAACCGTTATTTGAATTTATTTCATTAGGTAGGCATGTTTTACAGTAGCAAGCTATTGACTTATTAGGAACAAATTACTATTTATATTTTCGGTTTTGTGATAAAAAAATCTAAACTTAACTTATAAAAACTAAATATTGTTAAGAGGTAGGTAAATAGAGCTTTATTTTTGGATACCTGGTTGGATAGCAATATTATAAATAAATAAATAATATAAATTGGTTTATTATATTTTTTTATTAATGTAATTGAACAGCAGACTGAGTATAATAAAACCTTCAACATACAGACACCGAGTCCCCACCAATTCGCTATACACATCAATCGCAGGCGCCGAGAGGCGGGCATTAATGATTAATTTCTAATAGCAAGGCGTTAGAAGTGCTCATTCACGTAATAAAATTAATATTAAAATATAGAACAGAGTCTAGTTTTTACGTCATTACCATACACTGACAAGTTGGAATTTAAAATATCGTAAATTTATGCCTTTTTATCACAGTATCAGTAGGTACTCACATTCTCACAAAATGTACTGTGTTTTTTATTAAATAAAGACTTGTGGTGCCTAAAAAATAGAATAGCACCACCCCATCTCGCTTGGTGGGTGGCGGAAGAGGTGACTTTGAATAGAGTACTTCCAGATTAAAAATAGCGCCTTTTTTCCGCCATTAGCCAAACTGAGATTGCCAAAAGGAGGAATGCTATAATTTCCACGCTTGGCAGGCAATTATGACCAAATCCTTTTTTCATTACAGTGATAAGTAAAGATTTTTCTCCACCATTAAATATTAATTACCTAACCATGTGAAATTACGGTATTACAAAATCAATTTAGCCTGCGTTTGCGATAGGCAATGAACCTTACCCTTATAACCATACAAAAAAGCATAGCCAGAGAAATATTATTCTCATTTTTATTTTATATTAGCTTACCCTGCGAACTCAGTATCGCCTCAGAATAATATAATTAGATTTTGACGTAAGACGTACTGCCAGTGGCATCAAATATGGCGTTGGCCTTACCATGTTACACAGAAAATTTGCAATAAAATAATATTGCGACTATAAATTGAGATGTAAGCTATCCTATCTTTCAAGTTGGATCAAACTGCACACGGTGTGCAAAATCGGTTAAGTAATTTAGGAGTCCATCGTGGACAAACAACGTGACACGTAATTTATATATATTAAGATTTACAGTTATAATTATGTTTTTAAAATTTGTGAAACAGAGTTTCTATTTTAAATGTATAATTAATCGTATTTAAAACGCCCCAAAGCTCGATTGTCCGGAAATTTATTTCAAAACAGGAAACCAAAACATGGCGTGTCCGATTCCATTATGATACTACAACTTTGGATAGAAATCTGTCCATAGAATTAACCTTTTAAACGGAATCGAAGCAAACTGAATATCCTTAAGTATTTAGGACTTTTTTGACAATCTGTATAATATGTTTTTTTTTACTAATATTTTGAATGCCAAAGTAACTTTTTCTGTTTTTATGTCTGATAGCTTTCGGGCCTAAACTACTGGCCCCTAATTTAGCTAGCCAAAACGTATCACAATCGTAATTGAATAGCATTTTTTTGACAGTTCTAATACTAGAACTGTCAAAAAAATACTACACCAAAAATGCTATGCCCATACGGGCTAGTCAAAATCGCCCAATTCAATCACGATCGAACTGCAATTGAAATAGCTGAATAAGGTCCCTGAACTGATTTTAACGAAATTTGGTTTTAATAAATCTGTATTTGAGAAAGGCACGTGTAGGCAAAAAGCAAGTGATAAATATTATTAATTGCTTACGTTAATGATGAAAAAAAAAAATAGTTGTGTAAGATAAGTATTTTTTTTCATTTCTCTCTTTCATTTCATCTTTCTCAGTGTCTGTTCTCAGGAAAATTTTAACTGCCCATACTAATTATGCAGCTATTTTTCTCTGTATGCGTTAAGTTGGGTTTGGCACTAATCTTCGTTTTCCACATTTATTCTTGACTAGCTGTTCCCCGCGACTTCGTCCGCGTCAATTTCCGTTATTATGATCGCGATTATTTTTGCAACATTTTTTACTCATGCTTCACTCTTATTGGTCGCAGCGTGATGTTATATAGCCTAAAGCCTTCCTCAATAAATGGACTATCTAACACAAAAAGAATTTTTAAAATCGGACCAGTACTTCCTGAGATTAGCGCGTTCAAACAAACAAACAAACAAACAAACAAACTCTTCAGCTTTATAATATTAGAATAGATTTGTCCCAGAACTACGTTAGGACGCCTTTTTTAAGAGAGCTGTGACTATGTCCAGGTATATAAACTATATTCGTATGAACCGATCCGCTATTCCATGTTACTTGTTATGAGGTTTCTATCATTTACCTAGTCTTTTATAAGTTTCCTATATTTCGGCACTGCAACCATGCGCCATGATCACGGAAGAACTGATCTGTTCTTCCGTAACAACTAATTCTCATGACAGTGACCATGAAAGTTTAAATCCATAGTATCCTTTGATTAGTATCAGTATATAAACTTGAAAAATTATGTCTCAGGCAGGACTCGAACCCGCATCTTTTCGCATGCCGGGCGGGCGCTATACCATTAAGCCACCGAGACACTGCGACTCAGTGCGAATTTTTCGAGCATATTCTTAACGCTGTGGGCCAGCGTTGCTCGCCCGGCATGCGAGGAGATGAGGGTTAGAGTCCCGCCTGAGACATAATTTTTCAAGTTTATATACAGATATTATAATTGTAATTTAATTGATAAAATATCAAATTAAGTATTTAAATCAGTAGATTTAACATACATTTTTAATTTTGTGCTAGGATCAGATGTTTTTTCTTAACGAAAACTTATTTTACTAATAATATAAATGCGTCTGTTTAGATGGATGTTTGTTGCTCAATCACGCTAGAACAGCTGAAAAGATCCGTATAAATGAATTGAATTGAAAAAAGGTTCGTATAAAACTTTCCACGGAGATAGATTACAGGCTGAAATAAAAAAAAAAAACGGTTCGTGGGATAGTTTTCCATTGTAAAAATTCCACGGGTACAAAAGATGCGGGCCACAGCTAGTTTATTATATAAGAGCTAGATGACCCGGGTAACTTTATATCGTGTAACATTTGTGTAAAATTTTCTTATTACGACAACCAACTGACATATTTTGTCCACTTATTTTTATTTCTAAAAAAATGATAAAGCGATCGGACCTCATACTACAACAAACAAATTTATGAACGCATAATATAGTGATATTATAATCGCATCTTTAGTTGTTTATTTCTAAAAAGACAAAAGGCCTCAAAATTTTTCGTATTGGTTTTTTTTTTATCGTTTTTAGTACTTTTAATTGCTTAGTATTTATATTTCTCACTTTCCCTGAACTACCACAAATAATTCATAATAAAAATTAGCCAAATCGGTCCAGCCATTCTCGAGTTTAAGCGAAACAAACAAACAGCAATTGATTTTTATATAGAAGAGATAGATGATGACCACAAGTAAAACCACGGTATTTTTATAGTAGCAATCCGTACGGGAGCGACGCATTATTATTAAGTTACGTATCACAGACTGCACCTCCGGGACGATATTAAAGTTGTTTTCCCGTATATCCTAAAGAATAGTGTTATTGACTCTTAGAAAATAACTTTTGGAATAACAACCTCGTCGCAGTCGCAGTTCCACCGTATCTTCATTGTAAAGTTCGGAACTTTCAAAGTATATAAGCATTTCGGTTTAAAATAGATACGTCTTACCTTTTTATAAGGAACGACAGTTTTGCCAAAACGTTTGTTCGGACTTTTGTACTATGAAAACGTTTAAGTTCGAGTTATCTTTGCTTCTACGGAATAAACTTTCATTTTTATTGACGTTTCATGTTTTGTTAGCGTTAAAATAAGTTGGTTTCTAATTTGAGAAAACATTTTTGTAAATTCATTTTGGTACGTTATTTTTATTATGCGATAAAGAGGAGATCGTTTTTAGGGCTTTTCTTATTATCTCTTTAATTGTTAAACAAAAAGTCGCCTTAGTGAATAAAACGATTGATGAATCGTTTTAATCTGATTTGCTAACTTGACAGTGTTAGAATGACAGTTGTCTAACAGTAGGGTTAGCGATCTCAGCGATGGTAGAGCTAACACCCGTATTTATAAAGAAGTAATTGATTATTGCTTAAGAAAGTCATACCTTAAGATGCTACTACTTAGAGCTCAAGTGAAGGAAATGGGTCACCATTAATAGATATATTATTTGGCTGAGAATGCTAACTTTTCATAGTTCTAACTTCTAGTAATTGCTAGACTAAGGACTAAAAATTGTCACCTGAGTAATTACTTTAGCTCGAGTAATTACTTTTACTTGTTTATAAATACGGGTGTAAGACGCTGTTGCTTGTTCCACACGTCACTTGCAATTAAAGGAATTCTTATATCAATACCATTGACATCGAACAACTTATATTATTTACTTTCTTGTGTAAACGTAAACTAAGTCTACTTATAATCGTCCCACTGCAGGGAAAAGGCCTTTACGCGTTTACGTCATTCAATAATAGGGGCATCATTGAATTTAAGTTACGATAGCAATGACGGGTATTGGATAATCACCACGCTTGCCAAATGCGGGTTGGTGATCACACACCCGAGCAATGTTCGAAAAAAACAAAAATAATTTTGCCCTTCACGGGGATCGAACCGGGGACTGTAAGATCTTGGCCCTGTATTTAAACCACTAGACCAACGAGGCGTTCTTGTGTACCTTGAGAAAAAGAAAAAACAACATATTTGTAGGATACATTTATTTACAAAAGTTTTTACGAGAGAATAGAGTATTAAGACGCTGACATGAGCCAAATTGAGCTCAATGAAGATTGTTTTGCTTTAAGCCTATGGCTCGTATTGTTGCCAAATTCTATGTAGTTGTAATTGATCATATTTTCGACCAGGTGGCTGTTTCCGAAATACGATTCTAAAAACTTTTCTCGATAGAAAAAAATCTCAAAGTAGCCTCTGAAAATACATAAATTACCATTTTTCTCAGCAGTCCGTATAACAATGATAATAAAATTTTGCTATATTGTATATTACATATTGCTTAAGCAAATGACTGATATAGATTTTTAATAAAATGGCAATTTTAAATTGCACAACGAATTTTGTTGTTTGGCACTTAGGCCCTTCTATTCCATGCGCTTTTTCTCTGTCACTCCTACGAGAATCGACAGTGATGGCTGTGGCGCGTTCCAAAGAAATTCAAAGACGAATAAATTTGTGGGCGTGTTCATTGCTCAAGGTCATCGGCTGCAGTCAGCGTCTTATATTTTAGTAGTTTATTAAAATAATAACAGTTGAGGATTTAATCGCTCAAATTGTATTGCTTTGTGTATGCTTTACGACATGTCATCAATAATAAAATGTCATTTAACTATATGAGAAAGCTTTACTTTTTTGTTTAGTTCCAAAATGTTAATAGTTTTAAGAATGATTTATTATATACTTTATTTGATATTTTAGCAACTTAATTGCACTTATAATATCAGTATATAAACTTGAAAAATGTTGTCTCAGGCGGGACTCGAACCCGAATGGCGAGGAGATGCGGGTTCGAGTCCCGCCTGAGACAAAATTTTTCAAGTTTATATACCGATATTATGATTTATTATGTTTAAATTAATTATACAGCTTGAAATTTTAACCACTATCCAAAATTTTTGTAGGCGTTCAGTATCGTATTTAGAGCCCATTTATGAAGTAAAGAATTGAAATCAAGTTTTCACCCGAAAATATTTTTCGTAATATAGTTTTAAATTTTTACAGTTTAGGCCTGTTTAGGTATAAAGGGAAAATCAAAAACTTATGATTAGTATCGTAATGAATTAATGTGATGTGCATTGCGTAAAAAAGTGTTGCTAGGCGGCTAGGTATCAAAACATTTTAGATTTTTGGCGGACACTTTCAAAGTGCTTTATCTTGTCATTTTTGTACTGGGCTATACCAAAAGAAAAAATAAGTCATTTGTATTTCGTCTCGTATATTGCTATTATTAAAATTTGGAAGGTGGTTAAAATTTCACCCTGTATAGTGTTTGTACACAGATTTCAAAAAAATAAATTTCTATTATTATTCGATTGATATAAAGACTTATCGATGTTGCCATGTTTTGCATCACATTAGATATATCATGCGTGCACACTAGCTCCCTCTGCATCGACACTTAACTGCACCCAGACATCGTCTACAATTCTACGTAATGACGCAAAGGGAACGCAATTTCAATAAAACACTTGAAGTCTCCGATTCGTTTTTCGTCTATAAATTCGGCTAGACCAATGTAATGTTCGGAGACATTACGGGGATATTTATAGTCTGTGCGTGCATGCTCTACTTACGTTATTATAGATTAGTTTACTGATACTCGTATGTTGTAAACAATAAGAAAAATACACAATACTTTATATGATATTTTAGCAATTTAATTGCAATTATAACATCAGTATTTAAACTTGAAAAATTATGTCTCAGGCAGGACTCAAACCCGCATCTCCTCGCATACCGGGCGCGGCGCTTTACCATTTAGCCACCAAGACGAACATTACGTCATAGGCGTAAAGTTTTCAAGCATCATATTCTTATCGCTGTAAGCCAGCGTTGTTTAATCAAATGTTTGGAATTTTGCACTCTTAACACCCGAAAGAAACATCTTTACAGATGTTTGACAGTCAGTTAAGATGAAACAGCTATTTAAGTACTTTGTATGCCTTTTGACAATTTAATTGTAATTATAATATCGGTATGTAAACTTAAAAAAATGTGTCTCAGGCGGGACTCGAACCCGCATATCGCAGACCGGGCGCGGCGCTTTACCAATTACAATGTGGACACATGGCCTTGCAGGTCACAACCAATTTTTAATATTTTACCTATTTGATTACGGAAACCCGTAGGCCACAATAAAATAGCTTAGAACAATGCTTAATAATTCCAGCGTAATCGTAGCTCTCGTAGTCCGTAGTAATTACGATACTACGATACAAAATCACCATCTATCGACCATTTCAGAGGGAATATAGAAAAATCGCGATTAAGTTGTGTCAAAAATGTATTAAAAACATAACAAAATAACACTCAATGTTAAAGTTCTACAATGAAAAGTCCGTTTTCATTAATTTGGGAGACATTTGGATTAACATTAACGGGTTCCGTATTTGTCAAGTGTTATCCCACTTAAAAATATTTTCTGAGATTGTTCAGCTGATATCGCTGATGACGTCGATACAGCTTGTATTGTATAATGTTGTCTTATATGATAAACAAAATATATCACTTGCATTTTGTCCACTAAACATTGAATTACATTGTTCAGAAGATTGATATGTTACTATCAGATCCAAAATAATAGTAACAACGTCGCTCTCGATTTATCTTGTCGTCTGTAGTTGCATCGCGAACTTTTACTTTACGTCCAAATGCCAGTTCCCAAACTAGTGATATACGGTAAGTTTGAAAATTTTCGCCACCGATAGATGGATGGCGCTAGCGAAATAAGAGCTGAGCACACTGAGCGTTGCGAAGCGACAGCGCATCGATTTTGTGATGGCACGACGCTTCTTGATATAAAATTTATAAAGGGCTTATTTACTGTGTAACAAACATCGCTTTAATTTTTAGTAAAAGATTTGTGTGATACACGCGAGCTTAGATTCATCATTAACAGTCTTTATCCACTGCAGGACACGGACTTTTCCAAAAGGATGGTAACGACACGCCTCGCTGTGCAGGCGTGTTTGCGGAATAAGACGCAGTTACGTCTTCTTCGTCCTCCTTTAGTCGCCTCTGAGGAAAATAACGAATGTTGCTATATTTTATATTTGCCGGCCCCAAGCAACAGGCTTACAGATTAGATTTTGTCACTAATTTACTTTGTTCGATTTTGATATACTCCATCATTCAAAAAAAAGCATCGAAATAGTTAGACTCTATAAGAGATGCGTTGGGCATACATTCTGAAAAAATCGGATCCTCTTCTTTTTTTGCAAGTTCACAAAATATGTTATGGATTTCGCTTGCGTTCGCGTAGCTTTATGTGTCAAATCTTAACAACAATACTTTGTTTTGTGCATGCATTCTCACTTGATTAATATTGAACTGAGTGCTGTTTTGACAAGTTTGCTATCAGGACTTTTGCAAACAACGAACTAATTTTGGATAGCGTACGATATATTTCTGTATTGGTTTGTTAGTATGTTGTTGAACTTTAGCGAAGCTGACTATTTCTTTTTTGAAATTGATAGTTTCGGATGCAATCAGCAATAAAACTCCCTAACGATTTTGACGTTTTTCGTTAGATATTTCGAATATACGATTTGATAATTATGTTTCTTTTACTATTAATTTTCATCATCAATGTTTTTTAATATCTGCATTTGCCCGTGACTTTGTATTCGTGTGGAATTAGTAATCATACAAAGGAGGCCATATTTCAAGATAGACCTTTACTAATGAAAATTGATTTAGTTTTTGCGTTATGCGTGTACAAAACTTACAGACAAATTAGATCTTCGTATCGCGTGATTATCATTCAATAAACATCATACGTCTTTTGTTGATCTTACAAGACCCCTGAATTAGTTTTTCTTCTAAATTTATAATATGCTGACATTGGCTTGTTGCAATTTTATTATATCTTAAGATTTTAGTAGATATGACTCTATAAGAAATTTGCATGGCCAATTTACATGTGTATCAAATTGTGTATTGATTTCATTTAAAATATTCCAGTTTTGAGTTATAAAATTTTGTGAATTATAAAAATAATAATCTAATTTAAATATAGCTTTATACAAATTTGTGATATTATATTGACATGTTTTGATTCAATATGGAAGGACCACCCACTGGTCGTTTTTATGACTGCAAATTCAATTATCATATTAATTTCGTATGTTTGTTTAAGTGCGAACGGTTTTGTTGAAGTAGCGATCACGGGTCAAGTTTCCAAATGGGATTTTGGAAATATTGTAATTAAATGTGAAATTTTACTTTCCATTTTGCTATAGCCGATATTCCACGGTTTCTCAAACTGTGAACTCTGATTATATGCTAAGTCAAATGCTGTTGGGTTGATGTTTATGCCACTATGATGCGGATAAACTACAGTTAGTCTAACGCTAGCACTATCGACATCCCTGTCTAGTATTTAGCTATAACTATGTCATGGTATTTTGCCACTCTTAGGAATGCTATGCCATATTCTAAAAACCATGAAGCTTGTTACTTTGACATAATACCTAGTAAATGTCAGGAATATTTGTTATTAACCGTACCAATAGCGTAACTTACATTTTGTGAAAATAATACAACGTCAAAAAACATGATTGACGAAAGTACTTGACAAATGAAGCCAAGAAAACAAAGGAAGGAAATAAATTACAATAGACTAGTTTTTTTACTTTTATTTACTTGTTCGTTTCGTCTTATTGTTTACTTGTTTTTTCGTGATTCTTGTATAATTTACCTATGTTTGTTTGTGTAACTCGACTTTCATTTGTTTTTGTTATAGGTAGTTACTTAATTTTACATTTATATAATTTTCTAAACATTATTAATAACTAGAAACATTTTAGACACTTTTTGCTCACTCATAATTTTGCACAAAAATTATGTCTCGTCGCGAATGATGTCGTATAAAAATATATTATATCAATATATCTCTGAATAGCATTCCATTATGGTGAGGGTCGTGATCTAGTTATTACGGTACAACACGGTAATCCATGCAAGTTTAATGTAGTGATTTACTGTTTATTAATTAGAATGCTAACAATTAGCAAATCACTAACCAGTGTACCACGGTTCCTCAGGACAATTTACTTTACGTTCTAGTACCAAGCTAGTTACTTAGTCCAAAAGTCTTTAGTATCAAAATTTTGGTTTAAAGTAAATATTTCTCCTCCTTTCTCTATTGAGACTTGC
Source organism: Anania crocealis (assembly GCA_949315895.1). NCBI lineage: Eukaryota > Metazoa > Arthropoda > Insecta > Lepidoptera > Crambidae > Anania > Anania crocealis. The sequence continues at coordinate 7,331,005 of OX438862.1, forward strand.
ATCATGATAGATTCCATGATATATTTGGCATCTAAGTGATATTTAGATTATTTAAAAAAAGTTTATTTTTACCCAGTAACGTAGTATTTGAGTTGTATTATACAAATATTGTATTTGTATATTTAATTAGTAACTGTGTTGACTCACAGGCTGACTCAAAAAAGGATTTAAAAAAAAATACAAAATTCCAAAATTTCCAATCGCAAATATTTAGTGCGTGCAAAACGGAACGAACATTACGCTCATTATCTCGCTAAAGTATGCAGTTTTACGTTTACAATACGAAAAATGCCAAAAAACACTCAAAAGTAAAATGACGACTTTCAAAAATGTTAAGTCCTTGTGCGTATGTAATATTACTTATTTTTGTGATTACATCTTACCAAAAGAGGTCGATCGGACTTCCTACTCAATATTTAAAGGTTAGTAGTAATGAGAAATTCTATAAAATCTGTAACAGTCATTTTATCGATTAATAAATCTTTTGATCAAAAAACTTTATTCATAGGTAAGTAGGCATTACAATTAAATCAATCTTAACCTAGTTTTTAATTCTTTGATTTTTTATTAATTTTATTATTAATTTCGTTATTAACATATGTTGTTCTAAATCGGCAAAAACGGTGTCATTGTAATTCTGTCACTATGGTTATTGTGCAAATGAGAACAAATTGACTCAATTGAATTTTAAATCTCTAAACCAATATTGTACATAAGACTTATTTTTCATTTAAAACGTTAGTTGTTCCTTTTCCTAACTGTTATTCAATAAAGAATACCTATAAACAACTCTTTACGGTAATTGATTTCGGAACGAATCGCCATTAGCTACTAATGAGAAAGAAGCTATGATTTTTACGGTTCACAACGGTAACAAGGTACCCTAAAGACAGGTGTAGATAAATTTAAATGAGCCGAACAGTTGTCGGTGACAATAGGAATAGTATGCGAGAATTAGTGCTGTGCACAATTGACATCGATTATTATTCTAAAACTATTCCCATTAATACATCGAAATTTACACAAATTATCTTAAAGTTTAAAATCTTTAAAAAAAAATACACTTTTATTGTTATTTGAATTAATCTTATTGTTAATTACTATCGCATATAAATCACTCTACTTATTTTTTTAACTTGGGACTTTCGTTGAGGATATTGTCGATATCGATTGTTAGGTTTTATCGATAACATTGATGCTCTGTCGATTTGGAGCATCACTACAAAAGAACACTGCGTGCGTCTAATCGTTCGGCAAACACCGCGACGGAACGCTGACGGTGTGGTCTGCAGCCACAAGTGTGAGAAATATTACAAGGATTTAGCGAATTACTAAATGTGGCAAGGATCCGAGCCTTCTGTGATATTAAACAATTTGATAGCAAGTTAATTCAGTAGATAATAAAGTAATAGTTCTATCCCCAACATAGTAGGTAGCTTCTGCTATAAATTCCTGTTTTCTGTTCTATTAAACCTCTCTTCAGAACCAAACTGCGGAGTTAGTGTGGGATAACAATTGGTTTTAATGTTTGAGTGACAATCATGAGCTTTTTTTACCGGGACTTGTAACCGGAACCGAAACCGGAAATATATTCTGAATAAATGTAGGATGTATTTCTTAACGAAAAAATGATAATTAGAGGCAAGGTTTTAACAAACTTATTTAATTAGTTTTATTCTTAAAGGAAATAGAAACTTTGAGTATTACTTTCTCTTTCTTTTTACAATAGTTAACGTCAAGCTGGTCAATGTATCTCTCTTGAAGACCATAATATATGATTAAAAGCATTTATATTCTCCATTAAGGTCAAAATGCTTACACTCTCCCGATTCGTATACTGTATGAATAAATAATAAAAAAAAATAAAAAAATAAAGAGTACTTATTTGACAAGCAGCTGTGTCATTATCGTCTGACTATGACTGCGAAACCGCTTCTAGGTGCAAAATCTCCGCGTTAGCAACTTCAAATGTACCTGGGATCCGCACTCAGGACCTTCACCTTTATTTATGTACACTCGGACAGAAATCACCCTTTGCGTCGCCCGCGCCCGCTCCACGCATGCGCACAAGAAAGCATTCAAAATGATTTATTGTAAATGGTTTTCTACTTTGTTGGCTAAAATAATAACGCAGCGCCCGGATTGCTGTTCTAAATTCGACATTTTATTGTTACTTTTTTCCTTTGCGATGCCGATACACGCTTCTTCGAAAAATTTAATTTGCAGACCCTTTGTCAGGTTATTAGAAACATGAATGAGTCAGCAATATGGTAATTAACAACCAAAACGCAAATTGAAGAAGTCATTAATTAACACTAACGAGTTACCTCAAGAATAGTCGTTAAAGTAGCAGCTAAAGACGGCCGAGATGAATGAGATATCGACAATGCAAATAATAAAAACGTTAAAGGTACAGTAGAGCTTGCGGGTGGCTTTGTGTGCAAGCACAATGGCAGAAACGTCGAAAAGATTGACGCTTTAACTCCAAAGGTGTCACAAGAATTAGTGGCCCATTATTGCTCTGTAGGAAACGCTGGTCAAGCAGAAACGAGATAACAATAATTAGCTTGGACGCAACAAAAACTGACATAAATCCCGCATAATAAGTCCTGCCGACTGCAAAAAACACCGCTTACCTGGATTTTCAATTTTTTGCAGTACGACTGAACGAACGTGGACGATATAATAAACACCTCAATTCCTGGCACAGGCATTGTTTAATGATTTTCTGTTGTGATCTTGCACAATTCTCGGGCGGCGTGATTTTTTCGAATTAAACTTGTGAGAAAAATAAAAGTTTTTTGATGTCCTGGTAGCGTTTAAACAAAAGGGGCTTAAGGTTTGTGAAGGTGTGATTTATTTATGACTTTACCCTAAAACCTTCGCTGGCCGACTTTGGGTGGCTTCTAAGATTTCTCGGCGGCTATTCGTCCTGGTGTTTGTGTACCGATTAAAGCCAATAGCCGATTAACGTTTTGTTTCTTTTTGTTGCAGGAACAATATGGAAATGACGCTTTTGACCGCCTTACTCCAAGAAGACTGTTAATTCATAACTTTAAGAGATAAGCCCGCGTTTTTAAAAGCCGTTATAAAACAAAGATGCTGGGGTGTGCTCTGAGGAGAGTTGCTTCAGTGTTTCCCTTCGCGCCAAAGGACATTAGCTTCAGCTCGGCTGACGACAGCCGATGCTTAGATAAGTAGATGTTTTAAAGGTAGTATTGTCCAAATAATTTCGGCCAACAGATCTAAAATTGAAGTTTACAAACCTGAAACAAAACTAGTCAAGTTAATAGCAATAGTAAGTTACCAATACCAGAAGTAGAGAAGAGAACAAAGATCTAGTGCACTCGACTCTGGAAACGCCACTTCGGTGGTATGCTTTATATTGCCTCTTGGATCGACTGTGCGCTGACTGGTCGCTACGTCACGTGGCTTCCCGGCGCGCGACTGCAGTGCTGGATGCTACTAACTGTATACACGTGAGTATTGTTTTACAATCATTCGTGATTTTTATATAACCGTTGATATAATATATGTATAATTGTTGAACTGACTAAAACAAATCAAAAATTGTATAGTTCAATTTCAATATTATTAAATGTTTAGCTATTATATTCCAAACCTAGGTAACTTTATAACCCTATGGATTTTAATTCAATTCAGAAATTTCGACGGCATTATTTATTAAACAACATACTCGAAGTAATACTAGACATTTTAACAGCTCTTCTAGTACTATATTCACCTGGTAAGTCGTACGTATTGCAATGTATGTCATTTATAAGGTAAGTTTACATGAATATTCTAGATAGAGTGTAGGATTTTACGTTTTAAAAATTTAATGGTGCTGCATATTTCAGATATCGTATATCGATACATTGCAAATAATTTCAGTATAATACATGCTACAATCATTAATATGTCTATTGCGAATAAAGTATAACTTTAGCATATGACAGTAACCTATTTCTTTGATTACAAATATTGTTTTAGCTCTTTTTTTTCAGTTTCATTTTATTATGATATTTGCACATGTAATATTACGATCATTCAAATCAGCAATCATATTCAAATTGACTTAGGTTTACTGTCCATGTGTTAAGATCTTTACGTTTTAACTCGACCGGACCCTGCGACCTCTCTACTTCATGGTCATCAATGTAAAGGGCATAAAACGTGTCTATACGTTCCGTTAAATTCTTCGACCGTTCTGCGCGGGAGTGGCTAGTTGCCATTCGATTTACGACTTTTCATGCTTTTCATTACCTGTTTCTGTCTTTGTAACGCTCAGTGCTTCGGGAAATGCTACTTTCCTATGATCATCACTACGGAAATATTTTAGGGTTAAGTGCCTACAAGTTTGTTAAATTGTTATTATTGTGTTAGACATCATCATTAGCCAACATCAGTCCACTGCTGGATATATATATATATACTGTCTCGAATAAGGATTTTGCTATTATCACTGCCTTTAGCAGGTGGATTGTCGATATCAATTTGTAGCTAAACTTTAGGACTATGGAAGACGCTGCTACCCATCTTCAATAACTGTGATCTTCAGAGTTTTATGAGTCCTTAGCTGAACTGAATTATAATCAATAGTAAATTAAACTTACATTACTGCTTGTACTAATATAAGCCTTTACTTTGGTTTCATTCTCACTAGATTAGCAGTTAGGTGCTTCTAGATAATTAAAGATAGATCATTGACAACAGTTCATTGGCTTATCCAAGCTCTTCCTATTGACCTAATAAGTCTAGACTTATCAATATTATTTTGTTTAAGCGTCTAGTGAGGTAACGTACAGACATTGACTATTTGGTAATAACACTAAATATTTGCATTCGTAGTTTGTAAAAACCTGACGACGACGTGTTAAGTCGACCAAAATGTTGTATGACATTATTTGATGGTAAATACATAATTTGTGTTACATTAGATTCCAGTTTGTTCATCATGATGATTAATGATAGTAAGAAACTCTTATCTTATTTTTAAATTTGTTACTGGACTCTTCTTCTGACAATTTCTTTGGAATAGCAGTGTGTTGGTTTGCCACTACGCAAGGGTCCCTGCAGGTTTGAAACTCAGTCAATTTATTAACTACTGGCGGCTCGTCCCGGATTCGGATCCCTAATCTTTTCTAACAATTAATATAGCCTATGACATTCAAAGTGAATGTAGCTTTTTAATAGTGAAATAATTTTTGAAATCGGCATAGTAGTTTTTGAGTTTATTCATTACAAACATACACACACACAAAAATACAAATCTTTCCTCTTTATAATACTAGTTGACTCCGCGAACTTCGTATCGCCTCAGAATTATTTTATTTTATTTTGACGTCTTAAATGTCATTGTCACCAAATATGGCGTTTAGCTTACCAAGTCTTTAAGAGTCAAGAAACGAATAATTTGCAATAAAATTATATTGCGACTATAAATAGAAAAGCTATCCTATCTTTCAAGTTGGATCAAACTGCACACGGTGTGCAAATTTGATTAAAATCGGTTAAGTAGTTCCGGAGTCCATCGTGGACTAACAACGTGACACGTAATTTATATATACTTATTAAGAAGAAGATTATTGTAAATCTCTTTTAAATTTACTTGATTCTGGTAGGGAATTTTCGTTGGTCCTACAGTTTGCGTATAAGACAGAAGTCGTTTAAACAATTCACGTTGAAGTCCTGCAATAGTTGGCTTGAAAAACTAATACCGGAGTCTGCATCTTTGAAGAAAAGCCGTAGGTACCATAAAAAAAACTGGATTACTTGATGTTTCTGTATTCGTGATACAACCACTTATGTATCGTATGTTTTATTGTAACAAACACAAACCTTTATTCATTATTGCGATTGTCGATTTATTAATACTCGTAGATCAAATAAATCTGGCGTTTTCGTAAAATTTTAAGTGCAAATCTTAGTAACACAAATATTTTCATTAGCACTTACCTTAATGCATTGGCGGCAAAAAGCAATGGCAATAAAAAAGAAACAATCATGGTCCTATGTAATGTTACTTAAAAATCCGTATGTGTCACTGTTAATATTGAATGTATCAGTTTATTCTGTTTTTCAAATCACATCGATTCCTAAATTTAATAATTTTGTGAATCAGTTAAGAAGTTTCAGTTGATTAACCGTAAGTATTTGTACATATTCAATATTCAATGACGGGTTCAATTCCCAGCATAGTAGAGTCAGCTTTATTATTATATCCATATTTAAATAAAATTTCTAGTTCCATAAGAAGTTTTCACTATATCAGATGCATGAACCAAGTAAGTAACCTCAAGGACACAGATATTCTCTTTAATCTTTTGATTTGCGATTTGCAAACTTCAAACACATATTTCTTAATCTTAATACAATATTATATACATATTTGTTGCAAAGTCATCCTTAATGCAACTGCATAAAATGTCCCAGTGTTTAACGTGTGCTGTCGTCTGTATTTGAACAAATATTTGATGTAGGTATGCAAAAAAGGTATTTGTAAACAGTGTAGTCGAAAAATACTTACCCTTGACCGATTCGTTTCGCCTACGCGAATTATTCAACTTAGCCAAATCGGGAGACAATGGCTAATTAATAACAATGCTAGTCTGGGTCGTTGCTAACACAAAATAATTCAGTAGCTAACATTATTGTGATGATAAACGAGTTTAGTAACATGGCACCTTGTGTGAGTTATATCAAAAAATATATTTTACTAGCGGAACCGTCAGACGTTGTCCTGATTTCAAATTGGTATAATTAATTAAATAAATATTTCAGATACAAATTTATTTATCGACATTGCAATACTAACCGCACTGGAAATTGTAACCGTTTACAGCACGCATTATGTCAATGTTATGTCAAACGCCAGAATGTTACATTAAAAAAGTTTTAATTGTCAAAAGCTGTTACGTTACTTTACAAATAATTTAGTATGGTGATTTTTTTTTAATTTTCTGATTTTCCGCGCAAATTTCTTATTTTTTCTTTCATAAGAACATTCTCCTGACAATAACGAACAAAACAAAAAAATAATTAGCGAAATCGGTCAAGCCGTTCACGCGTGATGCCATGACCAAGGGAAATAGGGATTCATTTTTATACAGTGTGAAATTTTAACCACATTTCAAAATTTTTATAGGCGTTCAGTATCATATTTAGAGCCCATTTATGAAGTAAAAACTGTAAATCAACCCGAAAATATTTTTCGCAATATAGTTTTCATTTTTTACGGTCCTAGGCGTGTTAAGGTGTAAAGAGTAAATTTTTGTACTGGGCTATATTAAAATTTGGAAAGTGTTTTTTTTTTTTTTTTTGACGGACCTATCACTGAAACCCCATATGGGAGGCTTTAATCAGTTAAACCGGGCAGAGTGTGGCGAGCGCTGAAGGCGCTCAGCCTAGGTCCGCCACGCTAGCGGTACTCCGGTGTGGCCGAGGGTGAAGCTTCGCGAAGCCTCAGGCTCGCTCGCACCGGGGCCCATACTAGCGGGCGTGATCGGGCCAGTGTGGGGTGCTAAGGGCACCCTACCAAATGGCGAACCCACCAGTGGTGGCGCCGCCGGAACCGGAGATGCCGTGGCATGCCGGATCACGGTCGGGCTCCATTCTGGCGGGCCCGATGTGGGAGGGGGGATCGGACAGCGACCTCAAGGGCGTCTCTGTAGGCTCGGACCTCGGCTTGGGTCGCCGTCCGAGGGGGAGGCAGGTGAGAAGCGGCCAGGCACATGATTGTGTCGGCCGAAATGAAAGGCGGGACCACGCACCCGCCTCCGACGGGTGCGGTGTGGAGAACTACTGTGTTGTGCAGTAATTGAAGTGCTTAAGGCGGTGTTGGCTGTTGTGACATACGCGGTGATCGGATCGTCGGGGTCGTTCAGCACGTGCCTGGGCCGACGGCGTCGGAAGGCGACATCCCTCTGGGGGGTGTACGTGGCGGCTTCCGCTATGAGCGGATTGGGGTGATTCACTGCCTTATCGAAAAAGCGTTGAGAGGCTTCTTTCATATAGAGGGCATCGTTGAGGGCATGCACGACTTCTATCGAATGAAGCCGAAGGCCTACATTCTTTAGAATAGCCATGTCAAGAATATCGGGACGATGTTCGACGTTGTAAGGGTAGTGGGTGGGCTCTAGAGGCGGTACAACGTCAAAGGATAGGGTTTCAGCGAGTCTGCTTAAGCGCGTGCCACTAGTGGTCGTGCATAGGCATCCCCACTGGGTGTTTTTGCTATTAAAGTCGCCGCCTATAAAGACGGTTTCATTCATAGCGAAAAGGGCCTCAAAGTCACTCCTGACTGGGGTTTTGTTACCGGAGAGGTAGGCCGAAGCGATGAGAATGGGCCTGTGGCCGGTCATAGATAGTCGGCATAAGAAGACTTCTATGTCCGTCGTGGGTGGGGGGTCGATTGGGGCACAGTGTAGTGAACGCTTATAGTAGATAAGCGTGCCGCCGCCACGTGTGGACCTATCATTTCTGACAATAAGATAGTTCGCAATGTTAGGATTGCGATAAGAAGGTTTGAGACGGGTTTCCTGAACCAGAAGGATGTCTACCTGGTGCTCGGTCAGGAAGAGGGATACCTCATCCCGTTGGTCTAAAAGGCCATCAGCATTGAAAAATGCTATGGTGATCGACCTCGGCTTAATCCTATTTTTTGTATTATCCATTAGTGATGGAAGGATTTAATGGTTTGGAGGAGAGCCCTATGCTCGACAAGGATTTTAATCCTTAAATGGGCGTTGCCTACAGACTCGTCCAATTTTTGGCAGATAACATCGACCTCTTCGTAGTCGATGTCCTCCATGAAATTGGCCAGTCTGTTTAGCTGGGCCTCCATGTCCCTCGAGGGGGACGGCTCAGCTCGTGGGGCTTTGGGTGTTGGTGGTAGGGGGGGGGGGCAACAGCTCGTACAGCCGGTGTTGCAGGCGGAGCTGCTACCACGGCCGGGCTGAGACTGGGGGTCGGGGCGGGGGAGGGCGCGGGGGCCATGGACGCCATTAGGGGTTTAGCCCAGGCGTTAGGTCGGCAAGGTCGGAGAGAGGGGAAGGCCGACGGTGTAAGGATCACCCGTGGCTTCCCCGTATTATGGGGGGTGGGTCGAGAGGGGCCCTGGGACATCCGCGATAATTCGCAGGGTGTCCAAGACCTCCGCAAAGGACGCATCCGGGCGGCGTGGTCGCCGTCTTCCTGTCCCGCGTGCAGTCGGTCGTGAGGAAAGTGGTTAAAATTTCATCCTGTATATATACCTAGGAAACACTGAAAATGTTCAGAAAATGAAAAACGGCTTAATGTAGAAAGTTGCCAATACTTTTATTATTTTTCGAAGTAATCTCCGTTCCTCTCTACACATCGTCACATTCGATGGAACCACTGAGAAAAGCAGTGGGCCCATTCTTCCTTAGGGGTCTCTTCTATGGCATTTTTGTACGCTTTCACCGCATCTTCAGGGCTCGTAAAGCGAATACCTCGAATTTTATCTTTAGTTCTTGGGAATAAATGAAAGTCGCAGGGCGCCAGGTCAGGACTGTATAGGGGATGACTCATTATCTCGACACGTGCCATAGTCAAATATTCAATAGTCCTTTTTGCGGAGTGCGCTGAAGCATTGTCGTGGTGAAGGAGGATCCTGCTTCGAGGGCGATGATGTCGAATTTTTTCCAAGACAACAGGCAAACAGTGATTGATATACCAGTCTGCAGTAACTGTCCTTCTATCTTCTAGCACAACTGTCGCGAAATGAATTTTCCGACCAAAGAATGAGGCAACCGTCTTTTTTCCTTGACTTCTTTCTTTCTTTACCTTAGGTGGCCGATCCTCGAAAGGAAACACCCACTGAGCTGATTGTCTTTTGGTTTAGGGTTCGTAGCAATATGTCCAGCTCTCATCACCTGTCACGATGTCAAATACAGCATTTGAGTCACCGCCGTTGAACTTATCTAACATTTGGCGACACCAGTCCATGCGAAGGTGTTTCTGGTCGTCGGTTAAAGTATGTGGAATCCATCTGGTACAAAGCTTCCTGACGTCTAAATGTTCGTGTAATATTTTTTGAACTTGACTTATACCTAGGCTTGCCCGTATCTGCTGATAGGTCAATCTCTTATCTTCCTCTATCATGCGTCGCACAGCACTGATGTTATCTTCAGTAGTCGCTGTTAAAGGACGTCCCTCACGCGGATCATCATTAAGATTGCTACGTCCACGCTTAAACTCGTTAAACCAATTGTAAACAGTGGCACGCGATGGGGCTTCATTAAGAAATGCTAATCGCAGCCTATCATAGCTTTGTTGTTGAGTAAGCCCACAACGAAAGTCATAATAAATCATTGACAGAAAATTTTCTCGCGTTAGGTTCATTTTCACGTGTAACAAGAGTTTTAGATTTGCCGCCAATCGAATACACAAAAACAAATGACAAATGAATGCAATATACTACATTAGGTTACGAAAGAGTTCTAAAATTGAAATTCAAAAAAAGTTTTCATTAGCAATGTTTCTAACTGGCCAATTCTAAACATTTTCAGTGTTACCCACGTAGAAGATAGATAACTTTTCAGACATTCCGCACTGGGCCATACAGAGCCATCTAGTCACAATTATTATTGTCAATTTATTATTTTTACCCTTAGTAGGTACTTGTTTCTTTTTTAACCTAAACGTTATCAACTTTGAGCTACATCATGTCGGACAGAAAAACCATAAAAATAGGTCTACTTGGTAAAAAGATATGCGTAAATAAAAAAAACAAATTGAAAAACCTCTTCTTTATGGTTGGTTGAACAGTTTAATGCCATGAAAGATTATTCATGTTGTATACCTATAATTACTGGTTACTCCATGTGTTATTGTCACATTTTTTTCAATTTAAGATAAGTATATGAAGACGTGACGTTAAAAACTAAATTGTAAAAATGTGACAATATCACATGGAGTAACCAGTAAACATTTTCACACTACGTTAACTATCTACGAAATGTAACTTTACTAATATATTATTTATAACACTCTAAAAATATTAATATCGGTGTGCAAATTGTAGGGCAAACATTGCTTTATAGTATTTGGCAAGTAAAAATGGCAGTAATGCAACAATATGTGTAAAATGTTCAATATTGTGTCGAATTCGCTGTATTATAAATACTGTTTTGGGAGTGACAAATTATCTTTGGTTTACAATATAATACTTAGATGTATAATTAACGCCCCTTTGGCCTTGTCTATAGTTTAAGTGCCGACCCAAGATCTCGGGATCCTGGGTTCGTTCCCAGGTCGGGCAACTAGAGTTTTGAATTTTCGAACACTGCTCGGGTTTGTGATCACCAACCCGCATTTCGCAAGCGCGGTGATTATGCCTGTAGTCATCACTGCCTGTGATGGTAACTTGAATTCGGTGATGAGTTTAGGCTGTTATTCAACTTATTTTTTTTCTTAAATGTGAATAGGTCGTCAAAAAATGAGTTAATAGATATAAATAGAGAAAACCGTTGCTTCCAGACCATATTTGGTAGGTACACAGTTCCTCTTATGACGAAGCGCTATTTCACGCCTTTCGTCAAAGCTCGAACGCTGTGAGAGCCCTCGACCGCACTTCTGTGTCACCCGACTCGCACTTGACCGTTTTTAGTGACACATAATGTTAAAACTGAAGATGAAGTTGATTGTATATAAACATTGTTATGATGCGATGTACATGCTATTAAGAGCGCTGTCTTTGAACGAAAGAAAACTTTAGTTAGTTCCAACTTGGGCTTCTTAAAAGTCAAACAATATGCTGGGTAATTTTTACATTAAAATTTAATTCTGTTTTTAACAGGATTTAATATAACTTTGTGTAATATTTCCCGCCTGGTATCGGTACCAAATAATAATATAAAATATATTTATTTAGCACAAAACATAACAGTATAATACCTATGAATCGATAACTGCCTACGCTAGGTAAAACCTGTATCGTAGGCAATTAAATACTTCCAATGTCATAGATTGGACTGCATTACAAAAAAATGGTACAAAAACGTTAAAGAAAAAAAAGGGGAAAAAAAAGGAAATTTGTATTACATCATCTAAAAATAGATTTTCTATGGTAGAACTTAATTAAAAATGGTAAATTATAAAAATTAGAACAGAACCATTCATTCTCCTCCTATGGGTGTCGCTAAAGACGGGCAGCAGCGTCTTCTCTACACTTAGACGGTAAATGCTACTTATTAATTTTAAATGCACCTTATTAATTTCGATTAAAGTATAAAAACTGTATTTGTGGTTGGTTGTTTATGGTGAAATTTAACTCGGAAAAGAAAAAATGATGTCTTAGTTGGAATTTAAACCTATGTCAGCTGTATAAACGTTACTGATTTGCACTGGTCCTTTTCAAATAAAATACCATATAAGAAAAACAATAACACTGAATTGCTGCAAACATCTTAACTTCAACATATTTTGTCAAGTCAAGTAAAGGATATACAGGATGATATTTTCATCATCTTCAAATGATTGTTAAGATATGAAGGGAACATCTAAAATATATGAATAGTATCGTAGGCGTAGGTAATGAATGAATAAGATACGCATCGCGTAAAAAAAGTGTTTCTAGGAAGCTGTAGCAGAAATTTTAGATTGTTGGCGGACATTTTCTAAGTGCTTTATCTTGTCATTTTTGTACTGGGCTATTAATACCAAAAGAAAAAAATACTTCATTTGTTTTTTGTCTCGTAGACTGTTATATTAAAATTTGGAAGGTGTTTAAGATTTCGTCCTGTATATGTATGGACAACTGTGTAGGTAACAATAAGAGACCTGTTTATGTAAAATAATACAAACCTATTCGAACAAAATTAAAACTGCAAAGGAATTATTTGTTACATTTACAATGGTTCAATTTATTCCGATTATACGTTAAGAAATCATCGAATGTGGGCAGCATTGTTTGAACTCTAAGGCCAGGCGTCGAGTTACCGATATTACGACAGCGCCGCGTCTAGACGTTGGACGGTAGACTCTTTTTATTTCTACCGCACTTTTGTGGGCGGCCTTTAATTCGCATTAATCATAATCGGCGGGGCTCGATCTGTCATATTACGATAGCATTTACGCTTCAGGTTCACCAAGCTTATATTAATTAAATCTATATATATACTAATATTATAAAGCTGAAGAGTTTGTTTGTTTGTTTGTTTGAACGCGCTAATCTCAAGAAGTACGGGTCCGATTTGAAAAATTATTTTTGTGTTGGATAGTCCATTTATCGAGGAAGGCTTTAGGCTATATAACATCACGCTGCGACCAATAGAAGCAAAGCACCAATGGAAAATGTTGCAAAAACGGGAAAAAAATATTGATTTTAATCGCGATCATATAAACAGAAATTGACGCGGACGAAGTCGCGGGCAACAGCGAGTAATTAAATAAATGTGGCCAACTTCGTGTGGTGTGGCGGGCACGTTAAAATAACACTATTATTTTTCATCCTAGGGATGTTTTAAGTGGCAATTATAAGAGTACTAGCTCTTCCCCGCGACTTCGTACGCGTCATTTCAGTTATTATGATCGCGACAATTTTTGCAACATTTTTCACTAATTCCTCGCTCCTATTGGTCGCAGCGTGATGTTATATAGCCTAAAGCCTTCCTCGATAAATGGACTATCCAATTCGAACCAGTACTTACCTACTGAGATTAGCGCGTTCAAACAAACGAACAAACTCTTCAGCTTTATAATATTATAGTATAGATTGCCAAGAGAAGACAAGCAGCAGCGTCTTCTTCCCACCACGGGCCAAACTGCCAACCCGCCTGCCAAGCGTGCCAATTATTGCAGAATCCTGCTTTTGAAGAGGCTGTATATGTAATATGTAATATTGACTGGTGATGGCTATAATGATGATGGTGATGATGAAAATGAAAAAATGAAAATGAAAATATATTTATTCAGAAACACTTAAATATTTTACAGAGTTTGAACTGCTCTCGTATAAGGTATTCCTGTGCTACGAGAGGCAGGCTCCTCCTCAAAAACTTAAATTACATGTGTTACATCTATAATTATTAAAAAAAAAAGACAAATATGTATCCGCTTAATTCCGAAAAGGGATTAGACAGTACCTAGTAACAGAATAATATTTTAAGTGGTGTGTGTTTGTGTGTGTGTGTGTGTGTGTGTGTGTGTGTGTGTGTGTGTGTGTGTGTGTGTGTACACGTGCGATCGTATGCGTGTGTGGGTTTGTTATATATATAGTGCCAGATTTTATCTAGTAATTGAGTAGAACAAATTTTCTAGGCTGTCGTATGTGTACTGATCGAGCCATTGGATAATAAGTAGTTTGAGTGTCTTGGAAGTGACTTGTGTAATGTTTTTATTTAATAAGAGAAGTTTATTGTACAGACGTGGTGCCAAGTGTAGAAAGTGTCGTTTTGATAGTGTAGAATGAGTTACGGGAATGTTGTACCGTAAGTATTTGATGATGAGAGATAACATTATAGGTGTAAATCGTTTTGATCTCAATGTGAGTAGCTAATAAAGCGTTTAGCACGTAGACGACTCGTCGTTCCCCTTGTTTGCTTCTGGGGAATATTTAATTCAAAATCAAGTTTCCTCAATACCAAATGTTATCATGTCAAGTCAAAAAAAAAATCAGGCAAATTCTCCTTTCTCTCCCAATTCAAATGATCAAGAAAGTAGATCGCACAAAGGGCAATCATGATATCAAAATCACACTTATTAAGTATAAATTGAAGTTTACTTGGTAAATTCCATGACAATTTCCTGTTTTTACCACGCTTTTATTAGCTTGGGTTGTATCTATGTAATGGAATCTTTGAGCATAAATTTGACCGATTTCCAGAAGTTTGATTAATTTGAAACTTTGCACACGTATCAAGGGCCGATGACAATGCAATAATTTAATAACAGTTTTCCCAGTTTTCCTCTGTAAGAGGGAGTAAAAGAGATAGAGCTAGCGCGCGATCTGTATCAATTATGTTTCCTGCATAGGTTTGGACTTACAGTCGGTAAAGAAGGAATCAAATCTTATAAACTAAACTAAAAAGTAAAAAATAAATTATAGTTTAAAAAACTAAAAAACCACGCTTTTAAAACAGATTGAACTAAAAAATTAAAAATAAAACTGTAGTAATCAATTGAAAAATTCATATTATTGTACAAAAAGCGTGGGGGCTTGATTTAGATTGTTGTAAATATTTTATCAATAATTTACTATATCTGTGGATATCATAACAAGCACCCCACGCTTTTTGTACAATAATATGAATTTTTATGTTCTATTAGACACGCCTACAAAAAGTACCTATATTTCCGTATCACTTATCAAAGGTTAAATGCCTACTTTGGATTCTACGAGACGTCCCAATGTCAAGCACCTCGCCTCAACAGTACCTCGGATCTGTTAAGTATTACGATGACCCTCCAATACTAATGATCGGATTAGTTTGGTTAACTGATTGTGATCAAATGAATACTCACGTTAGTATTATTATTCGAATAGCTGTATTTGTTTCCATTATTCATTGCTGGAAAAATAAACCAAAATTTTTGAGAGAATTTTTCCCTACTCCGATAATGATAACCGCGATTATGTAGCTCTGATGTTATTCTATATTCCTTTATTTGGTTATTGTTTGATAGCATTTTCTTTCTACTTTTACGCAGTCTTAGCGCAGATACCAAAGTCAAAAAGCTGTAAAAAATGCTGGCGTTACAGCATTTTAACAAGAATCGTACTTGCCGCTCAGTGACGTAGTAAGAAAGTGCACGGTTATCTTTCGTAACCACATCTATAATGGAAACGAGTCTTGCATTAGTATTACAGATGTGCGAAGTAACTGTTGCTACTAAACGACGCTGAGGTCCCATTGAAATTCATAATGGAATCTAATTATGCTGCGGTAATGTATTTAATTATGATTTGTTCAACTAATAGGTGGTCTCGGAGGCGGTAGATGTCTTTATTACTGAGCAGACAAGTTTTTGTACAGTATTTATTATGCTCATTCAGAGACAAATTGTTTAAGTTTTTTTTGTTTAATATTTGGTTAATTGATGCTAAGAAGTGTTTTTAAGAGACCAATTTTTAAACTTTGTATATACACATTTAGGTCTTCGACAACATTGTAAAATATTTAAATATTAAAAAAATGTGCACATCTTAACATTTTGGTGTTATAAGCAAAGTTTTGGTAGACTCACGGTAGTCAATTATTGGCCAGATAGATCCTATTCATTCTTTGACCGACAGTTTGGCAGTTTTGCAACAAATACTTCCATTCCGGTATTAAAAACTGACGCGAAGAGAAAGAAATGGGGGATCAGGAAACAAATTAAATAAACATACTTTTAAAAAAGTTGATTAAGGCAAAACTGACTTAAAAATCAATCTAAAACCGATGAAAAATAGGTAATAGCCAAAAGAAAAAAAAAAGGAATTTGTGAAAATTAATAAGGGTTAGGTTTAGTTCGCTTTTTGATACAAACTAAACCTTCCTCCTTTCTATCCCTAAAGATCTCTTTTGGACCATTCACACCACTCACACCAAAAATCACCATTTTGAAAACCTTTTTGTGGATTGTACGAGCGAGCAGTTAAAACTGAGATAGGAAGCCAAAACCCAATAGTTTCGGTCTCCAGTCTCAACTCTGGCGCAGTCCAAACAGCCACTTAAAAGTGTGGTCGTACTAGCCTATTCGTACTGGTACTCAGTACTCACTACTAACAACTGCAACTGGATATAACGCATAAATTACCAAAGCAAGACGCAACAGCCCTTTGTTATGTTGTCACAGAGCAGGTACAATTGCATTGGAAAGCCACTTTTACCTTGGCTGCGTGGGCGCAGCATTTGGGACGCGTTTATTTTTCTATGGCCATTTTTGTGATGTATTGCCTCTGGTACTCCTTACAATTTGGTACAATGAGAACGTAATTGATGTTGAATTAATTCAATTTATATTAACATTAGTAACAGTTTTTTGTCGAATGACGACGATCGAAAACATCTGTCGATTTGATTCAAACAATGGCTGAACTTATTTTTGAGATGGCTTTAAAAATGTTGTAATAATTTATCCGGTAATGATTTTTAGCTAAACTTTATAAAGACAGCCTTCCTAACTAGCCTACAACCTGTTTGTATGTACCTTTTTTCATGGAACGTTTTCATAACATATTATATGCTATACCATTTAGTATAACTATATCGGTTGTCGCTTAACATACTTGAATGAGCCAACGATTTATATATTCAATCAGGATATATTTTATATTAAATGAACGATTAAAAATCTATAGCAAAGGGTAATAAGTATTTTATTCTAAAAATATTTCTATTCAGACAATAAATCAGTCAATAAAACAAACACTCCTATATCCTCTAGCGTCAAACGATTGTTGTTTCTAAACAACGGATCTGCTGGTCACCATACATAATTGAGTCCATGGTTTGACCCCCGGGCGTGACGTTTTGTATACAAACAATAAGCATCCGTGGGCCCGAACGTGACAATAAATTAATTAGCACCTTAGAGATCAGTGTCCGGGCATAGCACAGGAGGTAGGCAGCAGGCTCACTCCCCACTTACATTAATTACACAATTTCATGTTAAAAGTATTCCGATAAAATTAATATATTTTAATTAAATTCACATACGAATAAACAGCTTACATAAATTTTATAAGTGAGCAGGTATAGGTACATTACAAAAAGGTTACTATTTTTGAAAACAATCCCAATTATAATTAGGCCTTTACAATAAATGTTTTAAATTTATGACTTCTCGATAACTTAGGAGAAATTATATATATAAATTAAAATCATATGCTCCACGCCTTTTTTGTTGATAATGCTATCCTTTGCCTAAAACCTTAGTAAAATAAACAAGTAAATTAGGTGGTTTTACGAGGAGTATGATCAAGTAACCGCAACATAAAAAGGGCAATCGACAGGCTACATTCTGATATCAGCGATTGCTTAGGGGCCGTGGCGAGAAAGTTTTTTACTTTACAGCTTTTCAAGCAGTTTTAGGTATAAATAATACATTGCGTTTGAAATACAATTAAAAATTAACTTGATAACTTAGTTTGAAAATTGGTACTAATTATGTTGTAGATAATAGGTTATGCTTAAAGCAGACAATTAACTATGTGTTGTAATCCGATCTTGTTACAAGTAAGTACTGAATTTTACTCTACTTCGCAAATTTGTAATGGATGATCTCTGCAGATTTGGAACCATAAATTACTCTAAGAATTTTCAAACTACAGTATAAAATAATAGTTTTATACTATTACAGACCTACTGAATCTGTCCAATTCAGGCGATATTTTGATTTCAATAAAGCGTTTTAGGCTAAGGTTTTAACTTGTGGATGTAAATTTTAATAAGTTAACGGATATTAACAGTTTGTGTCGTTCAAAAACTATCAAGAAAAAAAAGTAACGATGGGAGCGGTCATTTTAGGTTAGTCGAATTTTTTGTTACTCAGCGGCATGAAATGCTTTTAGTTAAATGTTCTTAACTGTGCTAAACGCTCTGTAAACGTATAACGGGAATAAAACATGATCGTATACCTTCTTTTATTGTCTGACATTCCAATCTGGTTACACCGGCCGTGGTTTCAAGCAAATTTAAACAGTGTTACTAACTGCGTGTCATTATTCCCTTCTGAAAGTATTGATAATGCGCAGTAAAGACAACAAGACAAGTTATCGTTACTAAGTCTATTAACGGGTCGTTATCGCGTATAATATTTATAAAGGTGTATATACCTATTTATTTACCGGAGACGTTTCGGCTGGATTGCACCAAGCCAGACTTAGTAACAATATTATGTGTTCAAATCGCGAGAATTTAATATCATTCACAAGACAAGTTGTATACTTTCATCATCAGTCTACATCAGTATTGGAGTATTAAAAGAAGTATTTTGCCATAATATGAACCTACGCTAGCTGGCGGGTTAGCGAATGCAGTTACACAAATAATGGGAGGAGAAGTAAAGACCCCGTCCGTCTTCTTGTGGCAGTTCTCATACAGTCACCTCTTCTGACGACAAATAATGGGACGAGAAAGGGTGGTACTATTGTATTTTAATATTACACGGCATTTAAAACACAAATATTACCCGTAAGTCATGAAGCGCTCATAGATGGATGTGTGACCGTTTGTGGCATCGTATCTTGAGCGCTTCCGGGCTTCGGAGTGCGCGATAAGCCGTTGGTAGCGGCTGTTGTCACCAGATAATAGTCGTTAAGCCCTGTTGGAGGCCTTCGGAGACTTGTAAAACGTCACACAGCGGGGTGATGTTGTCACAGCGTCGCCCTTGCCGTCCACCAAACCGCACTAGGCCAGCGTGGTCGAACTAAGGCCATAACTCCTCTCTATAAAAAAGTGAGAGACCCGTGCTCAACAGTGACTGAAATGGGTTGTTACGTCGTTTGCTTTTTGGGTAAAGTAGTTGTTACCTTACCCAAAAAGCAAACGACATCTTTGATACCATATTCTGTAAAAATGCGAATGTCAGACACACGAATATACCTTTAGTCACCATAATGTGATGTAGTAGAATAATAATCATTATGTCGATGTCTCTTGATGTATGTTTAGTGTCTCTGACAGATAAAGGACAACATTTGAATAAGTATACAAGTGGGGTTTGCCATCATCAAATTCTGATTTCGCACAGATATGTGAATTTGTTTTTTAATCCCCTATACTAGACACAATGTATTTTTGATGACCTTGTATCACCTCTTGATAACGTACAATATATTTATCTTTTTTAATTGATTATCCAGAATAGGTACTCCTACTTCAAAAACTTCCTCAGGTCAGGTGGTCCTTTTCAAACCGTTGAGAGGGAAGTGTATTTTTTGGGACCGAGTTCATTATGCTCCCTTTATACGAAAAGGAAGCTATTATCTACGCATCTCTGTTCCTGTATTATTAAAAAAAATTCAAAAGAAAAACTTGATTATTGATCAGAATCGTTGAACATGTTAAAATGTGTCAAACGGATATTGTTTTTATACTTTTTCCTAACAAGCACATGAATTTTAAATATATTACAACCTGCTGCTGGAAGCTTGACAGGTATCGCCGAAGCGTTAACGTAGGTACACGTTTTTAACTTCAACAATGTAGGATATTTCTAATATGCTTATGTTTTTCTAGTATGCTTCATTTTACCACTTTTTTTATAAAACTGCAAGTATGCCTTTGAGTGGAATGGCACCTACTTTTCTAGACTCGTAGGTGTCATCAGTAACGATTCAAGTGACTAGTATAGAAAGACCGACAGCACCGTCTTCCAATATTGGTCAAACTGCGCTCCCCAACTGCCAATCGTGGTGATTATGGCCAAGTTCTTAGTTTTGAAAAGGGGTTTCTCTAGCTGTTCAGCAGCAGCAGTAGATTGATGATGACTGATGATGATGATTACATAAGACTTTAGCCATTGACCAAGAATATTTGCATCCCTTGCAACCCTATGACGTAACATACGATGAATTTTATAGCTGATAAATTTGAAGTTCTCAAAAAGCAAAATATTGGTTTCCTTTATTTACATCTTACATTATAGAGTAGATTCAAAGTTACAGAAATCTCGACTGGAAATACGTCAAGAGCCGTCAAAGTCAAAGGTTCATTGTGTTGTAATTAAACGGTGCTATTAATTGCGTTGTAATTGTATAGTAAAGTAGGTCAGTTCACAAACTGCGAAAGAGCGGGTCATTGGCTTCGCGACAACCCAACTGAGGGCCGTTGCCTTCAAAAGTTTTCCCTTGCAATTTCCATGGGAACGTATGTACGAGTTTGTTAAAATAGTTCAGCGTGGATGTGTTTGCGTCCGTTGTTTGTGTGAAACTCAAAGGGTAATGTACTGTAGAGAATAAACTTACGATTTCTAGTTGTCGTTAGAAATTTGTCTTCAAAATTTCGTAGTTTACAATATTTAAAGTTACAATAATTTGACTAAAACTGAACTTGCAGGATGTGGAAGCTTTATCTCATTATCTCTTTCGACGTTTCGAATAGCGCACGGATATTTTTGAGTTTACTATAACTTACTATCATAGTTAGAATTAAGTACCTACATGTTTTATACTTTATCTAATGACTATTACTATAGTGAATATTATTAATTGTTTCAACAATTTTATTAATATGAGAAAAAAGCTCTTTTGGATATTGAAAGTACATAATTCGTGCAATAGACAAAACGTTGAGAAGGTAAATAATTCACCTTTAAACAATTAGTATAGTTGCATTAAGTCCCCAACTTAAAGCCTCGAAACAAATAATGTTCAAGTACGGTAACCGGAAGGTTGCAATGGGAGTGCGAGTCGGAAGGAAGGAATCGCATTTTTAATTTGTACTAGCAAAATTATTGCTTAAAAAAGATAATAAGTATTTTTCAAAAAAATTTGTAGCTATGTAGAGTTTATTTTCAAACCAATAAAAACTTGCATAATTTTCTTTATTGTGTGTAGGTAGCTACCTAATTAGGGCTATGTAAGATCAGGTTATGTTTTTACAAGCATCAATTCAATCTCTATGTAACTACGAAGGCCACTAATAGAGAGTTTAAGTGCTGGATAGAGTTACTATCATTAAAGTAAAGTTATCGTTACAGTAATGGGTATATAGCCGTAATCACCGTGCAGATTAGGGCTAGCAAAACTATCTCATACCTTTTTATCGATTAAAAATTGTATTCAATAATTGTAATCGATTTTTGATTTATATTCTGTTAAATTTTGATGTAGCAATGAATCGATCAGATAAGTTTTGGAGATGAAAGTCCTTATCTTTCATATCTCACGATAACACTTTCCTTAATGCGGGGTTAATAGCGAAATTAAATGGCTCGTTTTAATTTGGTGTACGCGTCATAATAGCTCCGTCGGCGCCTTTGATCTGGTCTTCCAATATGCGTAATTGTGGGTTAGCGGTAAACTGTTTGGTCCTATGTAAAAGATGAAGCGGGTATAAGGAACATTTGCTCAGCAATGAAAAAGTACTTACTATCATTCGTGGTGCAGCTCGTTGACAGTTTATAAAAGTATATGAACAACCCGCCTCGTCGTGTGGGAGTCGTAAAGGCGGCTTTAATTCCAGGAATTATGTAGGATTCGCCACATCGTCTTGTCTTTGTTATCGGAAAAGCTGAGTTCAATAACCCTGAAATCTACTCCCCAAAAGATTTGCCATTGTCGCTACGCTAGTAAGGCTCGATGCGGGTGGCGCAGATACCTTACTCTGCAACACGAAACTCGTATTTACGGGTATATCTCTCTCTTTCAGATACTTTAAGACATCGGTATGAGTGATAGGGACAGATGGATTCGAATATACGGACATTGTGTTGCGGAGTAAGGCCTCAGGACCGATCGGCATTTAGGTCCGTTAGGGAAGTCCTACGTCCAGCTGTGGTTGTCGTTTGACATAGTTGATGGCAGGCAGGATGACAATCGATTTTTGGATAGAACATGCTGCGGCTACTCTGTTAAATTATCTTATCTGTAGTTAAAGTAACCCTTTAATCATCCTACTGCAGGGAAAAGGCCTCCATCATTGAATTTAAGTTACCTAGCAATGATGGGTATGGGCACAATCACCACGCCTGTTAAATGCGGGTTGGTGATCACAAACCTGAGCAATGTTAGAAAATTTGAAACTTTTGTTGCCTGACTAGGGGATCGAACTCGGGACCCCAAGATCTTGGCCCGGTATTCAAACTAGACCAACAGGGCGTTCAACTGCTACTTTGTTAGTTGACTAAATATATTGTTATTAAATTTTAGGAGGTATACTACATGGTTGTTACCGGTGTGGTAATAGCTTAATGAAATAATAATATACCAAATAAACCTAACAATGTTTTTTTCTGTTGTTAATATCCTTCGAAATAACTGTTAACATCTCATCACTTGCAGCATCAAATGCACTTGTTTTTTACACGGCGCAAGTGTTTTTAATAAATAGGTATTACATTAACTGGAGGCTGGATTTTTTACCATATTCTTGATGTCTTATTACCGAGGGCCATCAATGTTGTGTCTCGATTAACCATGAAATATATTCAGCGTTAAAGTTTTTAATTACGTGCTTTTTTTGGTCGCGTTTCAAAGCTCTTAAGAAATTCATGCAACATTTTGGTATTTTGCAATTAACGAGGTAATGTTTATAGGTGAGTCGCTTTGTCTCTACATTCATTTTCTTATACGAGTATTATGTTGCGGTGATATTTTCTTATTTTTTACATAATACAGGATGAAATTTTAACCACTTTCCAAAATTTTTATAGGTGTTCAGTATCGTAATAAGAGCCTATTTATGAAGTTAAAAAGGTAAATCAAATTGTCTCCCAAAAATATTTTTGGCAATATAGTTTTCAATTTTTACATTCCTAGACCTGTTAAGGTATAAAGGGAGAGTCAAAAACTTATGAATAGTATCGTAATGAATGAATGAAATGCGCAACGCGTAAAAAAAGTATAGCTAGGAGGCCGTATCAACAATTTTAGATTTTTGGCGGACATTTTCTAAGTGCTTTATCTTGACATTTTTGTACTGGGCTATACCAAAAGAAAAAATACGTCATTTGTTTTTTGTCTCGTAGATTGATATATTAAAATTTGGAAGGTGGTTAAAATTTCACCCTGTATATGAAAAGATATAGAGTATCACATGTTAACATAGTTATATGTATAACAGTTTTATCTTAATTGCTATTATAGTTATAATTGCACATTTTTTTTTTAAATTACGAGCGAAGAAAAATATTGATAAATGTAATTCCATGAAATAAACGCAATGAAATCTGAAAAAGTCTTTGTTACAACTCAATAAATGACCAGAAAATCATTACAGAACAGAACACTGTTCAGTTATTATTAACTATGTTAAATCTGTTGTTTGTAGCATTTTTGTATGAATAAACATCATCCTATGACTAGCTTGATAGCTTGACCTGGACTAGGTATACCTAATATATTATAAGGTTTTGCAATGGCGGTGAAAGTGTAAAAACAGATTATAATTTAATTTAAAAATATTTATAGTGTGTTAGACATGCTGGAGATAAAATATGAAACAACGACGGAAACCTGTTTATTATAATTTTCGCCAATCTTCCATTGTAAATTGTGTAAAATAAATAAATAATGCCGATGAATGTGTAAATGTGGAACAATATTATATTATTAAAAACAAGTGAAAAACATATATTAGTACTACCTACTTACATGAAACAAGCTGTTGCCCGCGAATTCGTACGTGGAGTTTTGAATTGTAACAATCCCACGAAATCCGTTATTTTTTTCGTGATGAAAAATAGCCATAGCTAATAGCTATATATTATCCCAAAAAAAGGATTTCTAGACATAGAAAAACACACAAAAGAAACATAAAAATCGATCAAGCCTTTCGGAGCACAAACACTATGGTACGAGAATATTTTTATATCAGTTAAATGCATTGAAGTATTAAAAACAAAAAAATACCTGTTGTACCTATTTACAAATGAAGTAGTCTACAATGACAATAATTGTGGTTTTGTCGGTCGAACAAAAACCTGTGATCGATTGAGAGGGTACATCCTTTTTAATAAAGTTGATCCCTTAACACGTTCGGAGGAACGTGGATAAGTTACTAATCGGCCAGTAACGAGGTATTAGGTGTGTCTAACTAAACGGTGGCTTTGAAAGGAGGTTATTAGTAATAAATGGTTTAGGAAAAGAAACCACGAAGTAAATTTTTTAGTTTAGATACTTACAAACTTTTTATTTTTAAATTATGAGTACCTACCTATCAGACGATTTAGAAAAAAAAATCTTTATGGTTTTGGAATAACGTGACACTTGTCTATTCTGTATGTTTCCTATAAAAAAAAATATTTAACATATTGTAAATAATTATCAAGAGAACAAGAGGTGAAATTTATTTTACAATTTCAAATAGAATCAACTTTTGACACTCTGCGGAACGAAAAAAAGAAAACGTTGGAATCGGTTAACTCCTTCAAGTAAAAATTTTATCCACGCATAGATATAATTAAAGATAGGAAGTATGCGTTGAAGTTATATTATTTCTTCAAAAATTTTTGTCGGTTTACTTATGGATGGATCCTGAAATTGAATGACGTGGTTACGTTCCTTTTCCATTAAATCTAATTCAGCTAATTAGGATCATTTTTTCTTCGGCGTTAAGATTAAGTTGACCAATTTAAATCTCAGAATTTCATGTACACAAATGCCTAAGTAGTCATCAGCCTGCTTACAAACAGTATTTTTATATCATACAAATTCTAAAAAACTTTACCATATTTATTTTATATCAACATTAAGTGTAATAGGTATATAAATTGTAACTTATTTTCTAAACAAACTTTTAACGCCATGCCCCACGAATTAATTCAATATTATTATAATATTACTACCGCCATCTAGTTTTACGGTCATAAAACGATCCACTGACCGTTTTTAACAGCTACAAAATTTTTAGATAAACAACGAATGTAATTAGCTTTGGAGACACATACACTTAATCTGCATACTTATGTCATCCTATTGGAATCCCAGCGTGTGTATAGTAAAAACTGTGTATTCCCCTGGATGGGATATAATTATGTATGTATGATATAACGAGCCAGTGTGCTGAGAATGCTTAATGAAAACCAAAAGTAACGCTTACAAACCATACAAATATAAAGGAATATTTTTAGTTAAGAAGTAATTGCAGTGCTAATTTATGTTGAAAAAAAAAGTGTTTATTATTCCGTACCCTAATTATCGGAAAATACAGATTAAAAAACGTAGCGTACCTTTGTCACCTTGGAACTGCAAATAACCAATACCTGTGCCCAAATAGCATTGTTTATGTCTAAATGACGCTATGGACATCTGCTATCATAGAGCCGATTGAATTAAAAAAGCTATTTACAGTACCTCTAGCACAAAAAACTATCGACTTCGAATCGTTTGCGTATCGAATGCAAACGACACTAAGTTCGTGCTTTGTTTTGTAGTTCTCATTTTGACCGCGCGAGCGCTGTTTAAGTTTTCATATTAAATATTTCGATGGCGATACGAACACGCAAACGATTCGAATTCGATAGTTTTTTGTGCTAGAGGTACTGTATGTTAAAAACTTCGCAAAAGTTGGTGACTAACATGCCATACCAAATATTTACAATACCTAGCACATATCTAAAACAGGATATGTTAGGTACTACTGCACTTACGCTTACAGAAGTGGTTTACTGAGATTTCTCAGTCAAACGTTCCCGTTAAAGTAGGTCCGGTAATTGGCGCATTAACTAGTTAATACGAAGATGCTCACTTCAGATGCTCAACTAACTTCTTGTCTGGCTTTAGCCTAGAAAATAAATTTAATAAGCATAAGCACAGTTCCACACCACTGACTAACTTAACTCTGGAATTTTCTAAAATATAGGTAGAGTGATGTTAAGTAAGTTAATGTATGTTGTTCGTCCCATACTTTAGTTTAAATGGTGATGCAGCATTTCTTTTTAATTTGGAGCGATTGTCAATTGGTTTTGATAAAAATACATATCCTTGAATAAAAATTCGACTCTTTTAGGTGGGACCCAAACACATAACCCTCCGTTCCGTATCAAATAGTCTCATGTGATGCCGCTGGCTAAAGACAAAATGCCTGGTCCTCTGGGGTACAGTAAGGGGTGACTATGGGCAGTTAAGGTAAAAACCTCAATTTGGAGGGTGCTATGTTCAGCTGTAGACTAATGTGGACTAATTATGATAAAGCAGTCGTATACAGTCATTAACTTAATTTCACAATATTGAATTTCAAGTAATATATTTTTTTACGCGTACCTTTATTCCCTACTTGGATTTGACCACTATATATATATACACTGTTTAACTCGAACACTAAGTAAAAAATATGTTACTAAATATTAATACACTTTTGATGGTCCGTGAGTGAATCTGTCTGACTCGCTTTTGGCTGTTTGGGTTTATGATTGATTTTACAATCCGTTTAAGACATACTCGTACACTATTATGGAAGGCTGAAGAATTATACCCCAAATTGTTAGTGCAACGTTGATTTGATTTTCTATTTAAGTTCTGATGTGCACACATGCAGCCAACTGGCAATTGATTAGCTCTAAGGCAAATGAGACATAGTTAGGATTCATTTCACATTAACTGAAAAATAATATCTAAATTAGAAAGAGAGAATGTCATTAAACATATTTGATAATTTTGTGCAGAACCCCAAAAAATTAAGACATGTTAATAACTGTAATCAAAAATTAAAAGCACTTAAGCTGAATGTACAATGACACGTTGAGTAGATCAAAAACATTTTACGATTATTAAACCCCTCGATTGACAACCGGGAAGGCATTCCTGTCGTTCCCATATTTTTATTGCGTGTAAACCCGTCGGCGCTTTTTTATTCATTTCTTAAGTGACATAAATTCTAATACAAAGTCCATTTGTGTATCTCGGACGTCTTAAAAGGTATGGGTATAATCGTTTTTCTGCTTTTTACAAGGAACTCATTTCAATTATCGAACGATTTGATGGTTATAAACCCGATGGCGAGCGCGGCGCCCCGAGGTGGCGGGCTCCCTGCGTGAGTTTGACGTATTTTAATTCTTCCAATGCTAATTTAATTAGGAATTATTTTATAGCTTTTGTTGTTATACAGGTGCATCCTGACCGTAAAATTTGAAGGTAACGGTTTCTGAAAATCTGATGTTTTGTTGAGAGTTTTTAATTGGTAGCATTGGAGTGTACATTGGTCTGATGATCATACACTTACAGATCGTAAAAATGTAACATATTTTATATTAGATACTTCATAAGTAGCAAGTATATGAGCTAATTAGTTACTATGTCGTGGGTACTGAATTAAATAGTAATTAGCTTCCCCATCGTTCTTCTAGCATCAAGATACAGCTATCTCTTATCTAAAATCGTCATTGGATCATTGAATCGACTCAAATTTCATGTATAATTTAATCCGCGCGTGGGCGTTTGACAGATTGACTTGGTGTCGTGTTAATGATGCAGTTGGAATAAGGATAATTAATACAATCATTATTAAAAAGCTTAAAACTATATATCTGTCATTCCCAAAGTATGATTTTACTTGGTATCCTGAAGTACTAAGTAGGATGTTATTATCATTACGATTATCGTAAACGGTATCAACATCGAAATTAAAAAAAAAATATTATCAATAATTAAATAAATAAATAAAATATTTATCTAATGCAACATCACACACACAGTTTTTTGTGGAAAGCAGAGACAGACAACGAAGGTCTAAATACCTGAGGTAATACAGAAAAAATATTTTTCATTGACCTGTTCACTACAGGGATGGAACCAAGGTCCTGGCCTCGGTGCTGGCGACATCTTGAAATGTAGTTTTTTGTTAACAAGGCTAATGAACTCACTCGCATCTTTTAATATGACATTAGTTAAATCAACAGCCTGTGTTCTGATTTATAAATTCTTTCGCATAGGTAGACGGCTAAAGTCGATAACAGTAAAACTTCTTAGTACTTGAGTACCCACTACCCGAGAAGTGTTATAATTGAAATCCCAGATTTATGTTACCAACATTTAACGGATTGTTCCTCTAAAAATACCATGTCCTGTTATATTTCGATGTCCACGTTACTTTTGGTGACCCTGACAGCTAAAGAATAATATCGGTTGAGAGAAGCCTCATTGATACAGGATACTTTTATTCCCGGAAACCTCATTTACACGCAACGATTTTTAAATTTTAATTGGTATTTAAATGGTAGTTATGTAACACAAAAATATCGTATTGTGAATGCCCATTTAAGATATTTTGTAAAATATGTGTATGATACACATACGAGTATGACACATTAGGAAGGACATATATTTTCTGAAATTTGCTTTACCCTTTAACAAGTGATTGCACTGGACAACATAGGATGGTAAACCAATACAATTCAAAATAATCTGTAGGTAATTGTTTAAGGGTAAAGCTGATGTCATGTGTATGAGATAAGCAGATACAATAGTCAAATCTAATAGCCAACCTTCAGTATTTTGATGAACCTATGTATGGGTGCCTACTTCCTTTTTGCTAAGGTTTTTCTTAGCTTCCGATATTTTTTAGTCTTCTTTGACATGGTAGAAATAAGTTTCATTTTTCTTCCCAACTTACTTTGAGTCAGAATCTGAAATATACCTATACTTCTGAGTCGTAATGTGTAAATTTCACTTTTCGTGCGATTGCGTTGAAGAATGGTCCTTTTTGTGACCATTAGGCGTGTACCGTTACAACTACGAGTTATTAATTGAGATGGAACTTATTATTATTAATATCCTGTCCATCCTAACGCTTATGAATGAGTCATTAAAGTTCTTTGACTAGAAAAATCAAGTAGACAATATTTCAAATTAACAGTCCGCATTAAACATTTCATCAACAAAGTTTAAATCTGAACCTTTGGACTACAATTGACTCCGTTAAAAATAGTAATAATTGTACATTAGTATTGGAATAGTAGGCTTAGGTGCAATATAAACATACGAATACATAGGCATAATATAGTTGAGCAGAAGTAAAATGTTAATTTAGGTATAATAAAAAAAAGGTTAAGGTCAATTTATTCCGTAAAAACTTTTTTTATGTATTAGGAAATACATTTTGAACTATTACTTAAAACTAACTTTGAAACCATTACTTTGAAGTTATTGGTAGAGTTTTTTTTTAATCTGGCCAATTGTGCAAAATTATAATTTTTAATTGGTTTCTTTTCATAGTAACATTATGTTGTGGCTAAAGCCTGTTGAAATCGTTACAGAGTAATGACCTCGGTCATTTTTTAATGTAATCTGATATTTTATTGTAGAGTTTCTTATAAACGTATTAAGTATTTATGATGTTACTACATAGAAAACTGAACAAAGTTTAAGAAATATTTCTTGATACAGTCTCTCTATAAACTACAAGCTATAACTTGTTAATTTTTATTTGTTCTCAATGAATAATGCAAAGAAAGCGAATAACGCCCTCCAATGTATCACTTACACATTTCTCTTCAAATTGGTACAGTTAACATTAAAATTAGAATACAACACAAAGCCTTTATTACCATAAAGACAGAGTACAAAATAGTTATAATGTGGCAGACTGTTTTCAAAGCACAGAAAGACAGATGGCTTCTGCTTATATTATAACAAGGTGAGTGGAGCGATTCATCAAGTGTTGTCAATTATTATAGTAGCGCGCTCTGCTCATCGAGAATGTAAATTTAATTAGAATTTATACGACACTCACGAGCCAGATTCACAACGTTACAAACAATGGTATAATGTGGGTGAGTGTACTACCAAAAACAGGTCTGAATACGGACCTGGATGACCAGTAAATCCAAATGGGATTTAATGAAGGTCAAGTATGTCGACTCTAAGACTTTTAAAGTAAACAGTTAAGGTTTAAATATTAAAAATTCATTTTAATTATAGCTAGATTATGTTAACACTTCAAATCTAAATTGATTGCAAAAAAAAATATGTTTTGAGCGAAAGTGTTTACAAATTTGACTGATTTACATGATGTGTTTGTTAGATAAGACACAGCTCACATTTAATCGCATTATAAATTTGTGACATTTTATTAAACGCCTATTCAATAATGGTTAAGTGTCAATAGGTGTCAATTAATCTTCTACAACCGAGAAAAATTATGTTTTTTTCTCGTTTTTCCTACTCTTATATTTTTGCAGTCGCTGTCACTGCAAAAAATCATTGTCTTAACTCAGCGTACTATCTTCAGCATTTTATTATTACAAAAATTCTACCATTTAACATTTCTATGCGGAATTATGCATCACTAGTGACGAACTTACACAACTTTAAAGTTTTTGGAGTCACTTTCGATTCTTACAGATAGTGTCACCTTATCATTGATTGATTACCCATCGGAAGCTTTCATTGAAAGTTGTGAACACGAACTTTTCGACTTCTAATTAACGAACAGGTGAAAACGCTAATTAATGTTGAAATTAATTCAAACAACTATGTTATAGGGTCGTTCACACACAATTATATTTATGGCTATTAAAATATTTGAAAAGTTTAGTAAACATAGAAGACAAAATGTTTGATTAAATCAAATAAATACCACTAGCTTTTTTAAATGTTCTCATGTCGATAAAATGAAAAGAGCTTGAGGTTATGTAAACCTCGCTGATCTTCTAAAACGATAGGCGAAAAGCCCAGATCACGGGTCTAGATATCACGAACACTAGAAGCAGGTCAAGGCTAGATCATTGGAAAACTTCGCAGGGTTAAGTAGTTCTATGTGATTATCAATAGTAACGAAAGATTAACTACTGATGATATAGTCGAAGGTCTCAAGTACAGAATCAAAATTGGCCCGCTAATATTAGATTTGATATAATAGACATGAATGTGTTTCGCATCTCTTGTCTATTTTCCGTCTAACGTCACCTTTGTAACTTAAATTCGCTCGTTGCTTTAACATTGTGTTGGAATCAAAGCTTATTTAATAAAAGAACTACTAAAAATAATTTCTTTACCCGCTGCCTTACTATGTATAATAATGAATTTTCTAGCATAGATTTATTTGACAATTCTCTCAATAGTCTTAAGTCAAAACTTGTTAAAAAACTTTTACCTACTTTAAGCCCATCCTAAATTTATTTATTTATATAATAATATTGTTACCTTGTTACCTTTGATTTAAAATACCAGACACAATAGTGTTTATTTATTGTGACGCGACCACCAGCGTGTAATATTCTGGCGGCTAATCAATTACTATCTATTGTTATTTTAGTTGTCACCAATTTAAATTTATATTTACTTTCTAAAAATTCTACTAATGTTACCCATACTAAAATCATATTTATATAGGTACCTGTTCTGCGAATTTGTGTGTTACTCTTATCATACTAACATGTTTGTTAATTACCTGCTTACCCTAGATGTTAATTCTGTTAAGTATCTAAGTACATAGTTAATTATTGGGCACTCATTGTCTATAAAATATGTATCTTTTAGTATTAGTATTTTTTTTGTAATGAGTGTTACGTGCCAAAATAAATAGAAAAAAAAAATTGTTGAAGAATATTGGTCAGAGTGTCGCAAAGGGTGCGCTGAACCTAACCTAAACCTAACCTATTTCCAGCGCAATTGTTTCTGTCACTAAAAGTTTAGAACTTGGACCGTAGAGTTAAGGGGCGGGGGAGGGTGAGAGGGGCAGAGGGGAAACCCCCCCCCCCCCCCCAGTAAAGTCAGGGAGGCGCGCGGTAAAAAAAGTATTTTAATAGAATTTTAAGGTTAGGAATCATTAATCGTTTTTTTTTTGTATTTTTGAGGCGCTCGGCGGCTGCTGCCGCGGCACGTTCGCTACGCTCGCTCCGCTCTCTCGCCTTCACGCCTTTGTATTGTCACTGTTCTAACCTAACCTAACCTACACTTTTCTTAACCTACTGGACTTTGTAAGCAATTAAATGTTTCTTTTTCGATAATAGTGTAAGTACCATACATTTCGTTACCAACGCGTTTCATTTGACATATGTGAAAAAAATGCAAATCTTTTGTCAAAAAGCTGACTATGATACATTTAGTGACAGAAACGATTGCGCTGGAAATAGGTTAGGTTAGGTTAGGTTTAGGTTAGGTTATGTCCTGCGCACCCTTTCGTACACTCCAACCAGAATATTTGTTGAATGATTGTAGGAAAGATATTAAAATAAATGTATAAATAACAGTGTTATGTGGTGTCGGCAGATAAATAGAAGAGCACTGCTTCATTTCTTATGAGTGTCGTAAGTAACGGTTTAAGGAGTATCGCCAGAAAATGCTACAGCGTCTTATTTCTAAATCAAGCTACAATCGCTTACCCTTGGTGATGGTGACAAATCCTCCATTTAGAGAGGCCTATGTCCAATAATAGGCTAATGACTGAAAAGACAAGTAATAAATAAAACAAATAATTTCTAGGCGTGCAAAGAACGGTAATACTTGCATTAATTTTCTCACAATACCTTGAGCCCACAAAATTCCAAGTCGACACTTAAATAATACACTGAACGACAAGAAAATCGTTTCTACGTACAATATAATTACACTGTTAATTTAAATTAACAAACCGTACGCTTTACGCCTATAAATATGGCCAACTGTAAAATTCTTATTGAGCTTATTAAAACCAAAGATATGGTTATTGCTGTGCAATGTTGAAACTTGAATAGGTATTAATTATTTTATTATGAAATGTCAGAAGCTCATGACACAAAAAAGTAGAGTAGGTTACTGTACAATGACACTAACAGTTCCAGCATCACCAGGATGAAGACGTATTATTTAGGGTTGTACCGACTAGTCGCCGACTAGTCGGTAGAGCCGACTAGTCGGCCATATTTGTAGTCGGCGACTAGTCAGCGACTATTCGGCTGAAACGGCCAACTAGTCGGCCCGTTTTTTGCTCATATTAATATACCTTAAATTTGATGTAATTGAAATCTTTACTGTTATTATTTTTTATTAGAAATACAAAATCAATTTTACAATGTATTTTCAGTGCAATTTAGAACAGGTCAGGAAACTAAGAACCATTCTTTCGATACATTTACTGATTGGGCTTAGATCCAGACATTAAACAAGTAACAAAAAAAAAAAAACTTAAAAAATTAAGATGACAATCAGATACAAGAAGGCACTTATCATAAAAAATGGCAATACAGTGTGATTAGAACATGTTACTCTAATTATTATAACCTAAAGCAATAATCGGCTTGGCCGACTAGTCGGCCGACTAGTCAGCCATTTCGTAGTCGACTATTCGGCTAGTCGGCTAGTTGGCCAAAGTGATAGTCGGCCCATCTCTAGTATTATTGCATTGATAAGTTGCTAACCTTCGGGCTTTGTTACCAAAAATCAAATCAGTAACATAAGTTCCTGCAAATACGCCACAGTTATGTTAGTAACTATTTAAAGATTTGTGCACAGAAGGCGTTTTCTCAAATCTCAAAATTTTATCCTATCATTGCTTTTGAACAATAAATAATTGTGGGTCGGTTCTGGACAACAAATAAGTCATGACTACGGTAGTGGTGATGTGTTTTTACATGGAATGAAAGTTCAGCTAAGACCATTGTATAAGAGTAATATAATGTTTCACATGCAATATTCATATATTTCAATTACCAAATCTCCAATCTATAAGATGAATTTTTTGTAAGCTCAATGGTTGGAGCAGTCACCCGGTACTTTATCGCAAGGTTGTAGATTTGGCCCACCTAAGGAAGTCGGCGTAACAATATTCTAGGCTTTCTAAATTTCACTGGCAATTTAGTTGTTAAAAAAATATTCGATTTTAAAAAGAATAGTAGTGTCAATCATTTATTTCTTGTTGTATCTAGTAATAAAAAACAAAACTCCAATCTCTTATCTCATGCAAGCATACTTACATTACATTATCACCACAGGACATGGATTTGCTTGTTTTTCGCTTGTTAAATGATAATCCAATACCAATCGCAGATGTAAATGTAGGTAGTGAATTGAGACGATATGAAATACCCATGCATGCTTGAGTGAATTTCAGTACATGAGGGATCCGCACATAATTAAATAATAATTTTGTACGCATATGTTGTGCATGACGATAATACCAAAATTGCAGCTTAGCCTAATCATGTTTCCATGATTTTATATTTGACCCTAATATCTTTTTGTATTTTTTTTACATGATTGAACTTTGTTCTTGCTTATACTGTTGGAGGATAATAAACAATAATACAGTATATACTCGTAGTAGTAAATGAGTTCATAAGATACTTAAGAATACTAAGTGTCATAACCAAAAAAAAAAGTATAAAAAATGTACTTACATACGCAATCAGCGATAGAAAATCTCTCACCAAGTAAGAGTCATCTTGAACATTTATTTAGGTAATTTATTACCTCATGCAATTTCTTGTCAGTTGAAATTTTATCATGGGTCTAAACTTAAAACAATATTTACGTAGATTCAATCGTAGACAGTTCAAAATTATTTATTCATGTGGTTCAAAGTGTCATTTTATTTAGAACTAATTTGATGTTGAAAGCAAGATTTTTGGTATATTTTTCCTTAAAAAAGGGTCTTGAAAAGTCAGTGTTTCTTTTTCTCTATGCGGAACCTTAAACCATCGTCGCCATCTCAACTGGTAAGACTAGTTACTAATTAGTAGAGTGAAGCTGCGCCAATAATATGGTTAAGTTGCGCAGATATCAGATCATTTTATAAGGATTGACCCTGCGTTTACATATTATTGTAAGAAACAGCATGAGAGTTAGTGTTGTTTTTATGTTGTCCCCTTTCTAGTTTTTACCACAATCCAATTCTCGGCAAGTCTAGTTATTGCTCATCACTGCTTTACTTAGGTCTCTTAAAACAGATTCCATAATCAAAGCGCTTGCGTTCGCAGTTTGGGTAAAAGGGACAGAGATGACGTTGCTCCCCGTCTTCTTCTAGCAACGAAAAGGTAGCTAAAACCTGGCAGCTCAATGCTTAAGGTTATTTTTGAAAGAGTTGTAAATGTTCTATAGAACTGATGATATAACTAGTGCCGACTGAATGTAGCTTTCGTCACAGCCTTTAGCACCCCTCACCCTCGGCCGCAACGGTGTACCGCTAGCGTGGCGGACCTAGGCTGAGCGCCTTCAGCGCTCGCCACAATCTGCCCGGTTTAACTGATTAAAGCCTTCCATATAGGGTTTCAGTGATAGGTCCGTCATTAAAAAAAAAAAAAAACTGTCGTCACAGTAAATTCCCTCAACATAAGCATAAATCCGTACTTAGATTTCAAAAAAATAATAAATGAGGAGTATCGTATTATGATTCGTAATACTCGTATCTACTCGTATTTACAGCATTAAAAATACGTTGTTTGTGTACTTGTAAAATTAGAGTAAGTGTTTCAAAATCTTAACGCATGCTGCGATGCTGAAGGAGTCCTCTATTTTTGTAAACTTATTTATTCTTCGCTGCATATACGCTATACTCGTATAGAGCTGATGTATTCACCTCATTACTTATTACATTAACCTACTCCTAATTTTCTAAAATTTTGTTATAAATTGCATCTGCTTTACAGACCTTGAATTTGCAATGAGCCCCCATAGAATCCTAGAAATCACTAATTTCATCCTCAAAACTGTGCTAGCTTAATAATGTCCCATCACTATCCCATAATATTAGCAAAAAATCTTAATACCTACAACGTATCTTACTTAGCGAGCGGTTTATACAGTAGCGATCAATTTGTAATCGGCATGTCTTCGGCGATCAGAAGTGTCGCTTTTAATGATAATAAAATACCGACTTTATGCTTCAGACGGTCACATTAAAACAGTAATGGCGAGCTTGTAAAAACTTTACAACGGGAAGGCATTTTTATTAATTCGATTTTATCGTACAACCATAATCCTTATCAGATATTTTGCAAAAGACAAAACTTTGAATGTAGACATGAGTGTAAATTAACCGAATAAAGTGATTTTTCTTTTGTATAATTAATTAAAATTAATGGTGGCCTGTTCGCATCAAGCAATTAATACATCGACCTTATTATTAATTGCTTTTAAACAACTTGTTTCCTTGTTATTGGAATATACGTATGAAATGTAAGAGGACAAAGTTGTGGACATTTTTGAATTATATAAACAATTTTGCTGCACAATGTTACCCCGCTTATAGTTTGATTGATATAATGTTTTTTTTATTGTGAAACAACTTACAGAACTGTACACAATCACAAGTAGGTATTCTGCTAGTTCGCAGAATACCTACTTGTGATCGGAAAGACGATCAGTTTACCTTTAGCGCTTCAAAAGTATCTACATTACTAGTGGTAATAGTGGTATGATAGCTACGTTTTTATTGTATTTGTTATTCGTCAGTAGGTACCTACCTACTCTTTCTTAAAAAACATTATCTAATGATTTTGATTACCGTACTACTTTAATTTAATTAAGGCCGGTATGAAGGCTAATATCAATAGTCATTGGCAAATTGATAACCCGCCCATCGCCGCCCCGCGCTAATTTAACCTGTGTTTTGTAACCGCTCGATTGCCACGGCGAATTTATAGGAAACTATCATTGTCCTTATACTAATATACGTTGTATGAGGCACTATTTTTAAATAGTACGGAATTGTATTAAGCAGTACCTATAGACAAATAAATTCTAACATTGTTTAATACTCGTGCCAAATATTTAACACATTATGTTAAAATTTCGGCTTAACTTACTAGAGCTAAGTGCTGCCCCCTATTGATTCAATTTTATAACTTCTAAAAAATATCAATTCTCAAAAACCTAGAACAGTATCATTTTAGCAAATTACCTCTGGTATTTATTGAATCACAGTAAACTTTTCGTTTAATTGTTTATTAAGTCGAATTTGTCGCTAACGCCAATAGCGGCCGCTTTTAGCAATAATGTACATTACGAAAGAATGCCAGAATGAAAAGCAGTTAACCGTGATTCAATAAATACTAAAAGTAATTTGTTAAAATGATACTGTTCTAGTTTTTTGAGAATTGATTTTGTTTAGAAGTAATAAAATTAAATCGATTGGGGGCAGCACTTAGCTCTAGTAATTACCTTGAGGTTAACTTCTCTTAAATAGTCACAGATTTGAATACAATGTTTGAAAAATAAGACCCATTTTAGATAGTTTCCACATATTCTAAGGTACTTAATTATTTTCTTCCATACTTGGATTTTTAGAGTTTCATTAACAACTTTTCATCATTCATCTTGATATTTTTTTCTAAATTTCATTTTCCAGCACTTTATTTACCTGCACCAGATTTGAGTGATATTCACTCACTCAAATCTGGTGCAGGTAAGAAGCTAAAATGAAATTGAAAAACCTTCGCCGATGCAGAGCTAGCTTTTGTGGTATTTATGACGATTGTTGTAATTTGTCAAACGATTGCTCTTACTGAGTGTAATCTACCAAAAATACTTAAGTAAAATATTTTTTTATGGAATGTTAAAGATAAAGATAAAGATATATTTATTAACAGAAACATGTGTGAGTTTTTTTGATGTTATGTTGGTGTTAGTATCAACATGTCTGGCCGATATTCGGCATCAAATTTTTACAAAAGCTTCTCTAATTTCAATAAAAATTAACAATGTCAACTTATACTTAATTATTTAATTAATTATTCTCAAAAACAAAAAAACTATTAGATTCTTAAACAATAGTTAGAGATAGTAATGTCAAAATGTATCGTGTTTAAAATGACCTGTAGATTTCTCGTAACATTTCTATCAAAAACGTATTATCTCTCTGGGTGGTTGGCGCGTTAACAAATGTGAGACCTAATGAAGAAGTATAGTGCGCTATTACAGAATTTACAATATAAATTATTTCAAATCCATTGTCCGTTGGCTGTTGCACAGCTATAAAATTTATTTACGGCTTCCTGATTGGAAACCTAACTACATTAGACTTGAAACTGTGGTTCGCGATAAATAACGAGTCTATTAAGTTTTAAAGTAGCTTCTGTAACAGCTACTGCACCTCAATTATAGATAGTGATGAAGTATAGGTACCAGGGGTGGCTAGAAAGTTATCTATCTAAATGTAAAAAAGTAAAAAGATAGATGATACATTTTTTATTTTTCTTCGTAATCCCCTGAAAATAGAATGCATTTATAACATTGCTAAATTAGTGACATCGTACACTAATTTACCAATGTTATAAATGTATTCTATTTAACAACAAACTTGAATTATGCGTCTGCAATCAAATTGTTATTTAGAGCGTCTTTTATCTCTTTATCCGCTGAAGTTTAACCAAGCTATGATTTTTAAACCTTACGAACACATCACAACATTAACGTGAAAAGATTTATACATCCATGTAACTCATAAATCTATAAAATATATATATATATATATTGCACGTACACCTACATCATAGTACTTTCTCAAATCTATAAAAGATTAAAAAATAGGGCGTATACATCACACTTCACAGAAAAATTTTTTAGTTTTAGTAAAATACTTGCTTTTTAATGATAAAGACTGTATTTCTTATTGTGATAAAAACAGCTGTAAAAAAAATGGTTGCCTGTAAAGTCGGTTTTACGGGCGAAGATTTTACGTGACAACGTCTTTTTCTCGGTAGAATATTTATTGATATGAATATAATTAAATTGCACAATAGGAACAAGGAATTGAATGAAAATAAGAATTGCACAAATTTTAACTATAGAAATATATTTTGTTTACTAAAACATTGTACATGTAAACTTAAACTTAACTAATTCCTATTTGAGTGATTTTGTTGAGGATAGGACGATGACGTCATCGTAACGTTACCGAGCGTTACACTTTTTCATAAGTGACTCCCAGCCGCAACCTAATTTAAGACGTTGTCACGTCAATAAAATCTGATCGTAATCAAAGCAATGTACTTATTGTGTTAAGTTAAATTTAGCTTAAACCTAAAATATATACCTATAACTACTTTTAGGAAGACTGTTTTAAAAAATAAAAGAATAAAATAAATAATTCAAACTGTATAGCATGCTTAAACTTTTGTAAAACGTAATTCGTAACTTTCGCTTTTCTGTTCAAAAATAACACATTCGTTTAAATACAGACGTATATAATTTTAATATCAGTGCATTTATGTCCTAAGACTATCTGTGGCTGTTGTAGCAAATTAATGAACAGTACCGGTTCTCTCTTATATTGCCCAGGTGTAATTGTTCCGTTTAATTTAATATTCTAGTCGCGAGTGATACCATTTGATTGTGGGAATAGCATCTAATGGTAGAATATTTCATTTAGCTTTTGAATATGAATGATAAATTGAGAAAAGTAGGAAACGAAATGCACCGGAAGACTATAGGTACATTACGGGACGGTTTTTTTTCTAACACTAGCAATTGTCAGAATAAAATCGTTTAGAAGGATAATCGAGATTTGCAGGATCTTATGGTTAAGCATACTCCGACTATTAGAAAGCGAAGGAAAAAGATAGACGAAAGATCAAATATGATAGAACATCATCATCATCTCCCATCTGTCTACTGAGCCTTTCTTGGGTTGTCAATCACATTTTAGCCAGTGATAATGAGAAGATTTTGCCCCATATGACATTCATAAGACGAGACCTATTTGAGGCCTGAAACATGCAATGCGTCTTGATTCAGAGATAAATTTTACACAATAAAAAAAAATACGAAAGTGATGATAGCACAAGATTGCATTTCGATACTAGATATAATAAGACAAGCCATCAATCAATCAAAGCTCATTCGTCAATACAACAAGACGATACAAATTGTTTAACAACAAAGCATCAACAAATAGATGTTGAGTGATCTTGAAAAATGCGGAAGAGAACAATCAATACGAAGTCAATATATAATAATCGTGCGTCAAACAAATGATTATGAAACTTATATTTGGTACAGTGAAAATATATGCAGTGGCTTCACTACAAGAATCGATCGGAAAGACTTAAAATTACATGTTTACGTTAAAAAACTAATATTATTAATTCGACGATCGTTGAAATGACGTACAGGCACAGTTCATTGATTAACTGCCTACTTTTTACTAACTTCATGTAAATGCTGAACTTTTTGTAACAAAGACTGAAGTGTCTGAGTTACACTGCTTCCTTATCCTAAAATAAACAAACAAATTCTACCATCTGACTTATAGCCAATGACGGACTACTAATATGGGTACTTCTTTGTTATTGATATTTACGAATCAATATTTTTGAGCGTGTTAGTGCTTGACCTAGGACTTGCTTGTTTATAATAAAATTAAAAAAGAACAAAAAAAAATTAAATAAAAAATATATCATTTATTTGCCTTTGAAATAGGATAGGTACAGACAACAGCACGTCTACCTACCACAATACAAAAAAAATCTCAATTGATATTAAACTCTACTCGTTGGACTTAAAGTTGAAAATCAATTCAATGACCTTTAACTTTTTGGGTAGGTTGACCTGCCGTTGTCTGTACATTAAATTTCTCATAAAAATAAAATTGTTTCACCTATTCAGCCATAAACAATAGCATGCAAATCTAGAACTAGTGGAATTGCTGTATCAACAGTTAACATTTGAATACATTAAAAGTTCCTTTTTTAGTTATGTACATAATATAGACTCGTTTTGTAAGACTTTCGTTGGCGGCTCTAACCCTTCTGTATATTCTTCTCTTTCGTTTTCATCTTCATTCTAATACCCATCGGCGATGATCACGATTTGACAGACAGACAACACTACTTACGTTATTGTCGATAAACTGTTCTATCACTTTTTGTTGGGTGTTAATATTGGGCAATACGGTTTTTAATTGTTTTAAGTTTAGATAACAATAGACAGAATACACTATAAGTATAGCAAGCTAGTGTCTCAATTTAGTGTAAAGAGAGCGTTTGTGAGAATTTAAAGTACCTACTCTAAGGAGCGCAATACAGTGCGATATAGCCGATAGCATGACACAAGTAGCAGTGGGATATAATCGGGAGTGCGTAACACGGAAGAATTCGCGGGCATAGCGCTAGTAAATAAGCTTCTTAATTACATTCACAACCTTTCTTTAATCGTTAATGATTACATTTGCACTTTTCACCTTGATCCATAAAAAACAACAATTAGTGTCAAAATAATCTCCCATCGATTCAGATAAATTCACAAATCACTCAATTTTCACCAGTGAAACCCGTCTTGAGTTGACATGTGTCAATGTACACTCGGCATAATAAACTGTATAATTAATTATGTAGACCCAACGGCAGTTTGGCATAATGAGCAGAGGTTTCCAATTCTCTAATGTTTTCCGTTAGAAAATTACATGGAAATTGACATCTTATAAAGTGGCTAAGGATTATAATTGATGACTTCTTTTAGGAATTTCAATAAAGTTGTCACAAAGTTTGTTATTAGGAAATTAATATTCCCAGAACTCATTTCACGGTTTCACCATAGTCAGATTGAAGTTGCTTGGCGGTTACAGCATACGCTTGATTATAAAGTTTGTGTTAGACTAACAATCTTTGTGAACGACAGTCAATGTTTACCGTATTATTCTGTATATGCCAGTTAAATAATTATCCCGTATAGCTGTTCCCCGCGACTTCGTACGCGTCAATTTCAGTTTTTAAGATCGCGATTATTTTTTCAACATTTTTCACTGATGCTTCGCTCCTACTGGTCGCAGCGTGATGTTATATAGCCTAAAGCCTTCCTCGAGGCATGGACTATCCAACACAAAAAGAATTTTTCAATTCG
Source organism: Anania crocealis (assembly GCA_949315895.1). NCBI lineage: Eukaryota > Metazoa > Arthropoda > Insecta > Lepidoptera > Crambidae > Anania > Anania crocealis. Next base: position 7,373,369 of record OX438862.1, read on the forward strand.
AACCAGTACTTCCAGAGATTAGCGCGTTCAAACAAACAAACAAACAAACAAACTCTTCAGCTTTATAATATTAATAAGTATAGATAGGGGCTTAGACCTATGTCCAACAGTGGACCGTTTTGAGATGGCGATGATAATTTCAGTAATTCACTGTTAAAGTTTGACACATTTGTGCCAGACCACATTTGCTATATCATTGCTAATTACTGCTATGCAATAAGAGAAAATATATTTAATGTAACGTGTACCTACTTATATTATGTCTCATTGTAACAAAAAAGGTCGATTATGATATTGGGTACAAATAAAATTAGTTGTTGCGAATGCGATGTCTTAACTACCGTGATTTATAAAATAATACGTACGAGTTACTTCATCAAAACAAGTTTAATTTGTTAAGAAATGGAAACATCCCTTTCTCGATTTCAATGATGGGATTATAAAAGTTAAGTTATTTCGGATAACATATTACTTGTTACACATAATTTTGTATTCATCTTGTACGTATAAGTATGTTAAAGTAAAAAGTTCCGAGTTACACAAAGCCGACTGGATAACTTAATAAGGTGTTATTGCAGGTATGCTTTTACAATAAATCTCTTTTATTCCTTTCTCGAAACGACACCGTTTATAGCTTCCGAACCGACTTAAAGGAATTATTTGCAATAATGAAGACATTCAGAAGTGGCTGTAAAATATTTCGAGGAAATAATCCTGTTTTATTATAAAAATATATGCCACATTATTTTTTGTGAAGAGATAAATATGCTGTCCAAACGTAATTATCTTGTTAACCGAGAGAAAACAAACCTCATTATTTATATTTTATCATTATTATGATAATTTTATCGAGGTTCACTTGACTTCCACCCAATAGGTGCGAGTTAACCATAAATTTTACATAATTTGACGACCACTTTTTTGAAATGACATGTAATATTTTATTATGTTCTCCGTCGATAATTTATTTGCGAAAGAGAGACAGCATTACTGTTTCCCTTTCTCTTTAGCTCCGTTTCAGTTGAATTACAAAAGCCTAAGTTCTCGAAAAGCCTTTCCAAGGGATCACAATGTAAATTATACTTACAATTGGAAAATTACAATACTAAATACCAGTATGTAGGTGACAGGGTAACAAAACGTATGGTTTAAGGCAGTAGCACACGGGCGGGGAAACGCCGCGGTTAAATAATCGTCTAAGTAATAAAAATTCGACCTTTTGAAGTTAAGCCACTACATAGATAGTTTAGAACTATATTATCTTAAGTTACGTGTAGAATAAATTGTCTAGTGATAAGAGCTCAGATAGTAAGTATAACTTTTTTTTTTCAGTTTCTCAAAACAACTTATGGTAGTTTAACATCAAACACCATCTATGCTGGCATCAGGAACTGCTAGTTTGACACGGCAATTGTGAGAACATTAGAATGCCGTTTGGTACGCATTCGTATTTTGCCACAATCCTGGGAAGTATTTAGTAGTAGCTCTCTGTGCCATCATAACCACCGGTCGTAAATCTACGCGGCAACTCTAGGGCTACCAGATTTGACGATGAATTGCAGTCAATATAATAATTATTGCGTTCAAATATTAAAAAGTAAAATATTTTTTATAAAAAATAAATTCTATGTAATGCGTGAATTAGGTTACCAATTTTGAGTCAGTGCTTGATAATGTTCAGCTATTTCTTTTTGGCACTGACTCGATGGGTGGCCTATGTCAGGTTTTTATATAAAAAACTTTTATTTGTTTAATTTATGAATGCTCTTGGCCACGTTGTAGGAAAACTTCGGAGTATTTTTTGTTAAGTGGTCGAGATGGGTTGGTTCACCTGTTAAAAAGTTAGCCATTATAAATTATAAACAATAAATACGTGTCGAATTGAGAACCTCTTCTTTTTTTTCTCCTACTTTTAAACGAGTGTGTGGGATTTAGTATGTCTTAAAAATTACTAAACAGTTGTATTCGTATCTTTTGAGCGGTTCGATAAGTATGTTTAAAATAAATCATGGACACAAAGTTAAAATTCCAATAACATTTAAAATTTTCAGGTTACTGAAACATTTACATCCATAAACCGTTGGAAATCCCTTTTTTTTAAAGATGGTAGAAAAAAAAAGTTTTCATACTTCTAGTATTTAATTGTTTACTGAATTCATTTCGGTATCTCTGGCAGCCCTAATTTGAGTAGAGGGTGGGTCGGCGCCTGCATTCGTATTCGTCCCATTAAATCTTCCTTCAACTCACTTTTTATCGCTTGTGAAAACTTTATTACCACCAACTTTTTCCGAATTGCATCCACAGGATAGCAATTGCTCAATAACTTGCGCCAAAGGATATAAAGCTAATAATAAAATATTAAGACATTTGCGGCATTGAAGAGGCCGTTAATTTCCATATAAAATCGGCAATTAATCAACGAAGCAAAGTTTCAGCGATGAATAAATCATCGCCCCGTTTAGAGTTACATACCACTTAAGTTTTATGACTCTCTCACATGCCAATCTTGTACTACGATCATAAGACAGACTCGTCCTACACCCTATAAGGCTAATAATATGGTCCACAAAAGACCTACTCTTATCAAGATTAAATCTTAATCGAACTATGAATTCATAAAACGATTTTAATTGTGATACTTTGCATAAAACGCATTGATACTGAATTCTTGATGATCGAGATGAGGGGCATGAGTTCGGTGCAAGCGTAACGATACAAAGTAGAGAGTACTTGGTAGAGATGCAGAAAACTTAAAAGAAAACTATTAAAAGCATCGACAATAGCTCTAAAGCATAAAATTATGTTGTTTTCCCGTCTAAGACTCTTGTGTTTTTCATTTGATAAACAATAACAAAACCGAGTGATCACGGTTCGGAATCTTGTAAGACAAGTGTTTGTGTGACGTACATAGATGAGCATTCGTACGGAATAGTTATACTGTATTGGTATGTGTATATGTACTATGCCCTGAGGTGTAGTGACGGTACAAAAATAGAATAGCATCACCCATTATTTTTCTAGGTTTGACGTAAGATGGCCACCATTGGCCAAACTGAGATCACCAACCTGCCTGACAAGCGTGGGGATTATGGCATAATCCGCCTTTTGGAAAAACTTATGTACGGTAGTGGACTGTAGTAGGCTAGGTATAATGATGATGTATTATGAACATTAATATTGGGTTTCTTCAAGCTAGTGGTCGAGATTAGACTTTAGGTAATTTCAGTTCTCATATATTAGATTCCATTAGAACCCTTGCTTTTTCGTCGTTGTTTTGTTTTATTTGTTATCATAAATCGAATACATTTTCTGGAGGTACGATTTCATTGATAGCACAACATCTACCGATATAGTGTCAAAAATAGATTAAATATTACTAATTGATTAATCAGATGTCTTAATGAGCTGATACTGAGTTATTTGTACACGGTTATCGATAAGTTGGTCGGACTCAGAACATCACTAGAAGTCGCTTTGAACAATATTTATTGAATGGCGCAGCGTTGCAAGAGTAGACACTCAAAACTGTGCATGGGAATAGTTAATGACATTTAGTTCTTAACCACACAATAAGAGTACAATCGAGTATGTTAATGCGACATACCACTACGCCAGTTTAAGCTACGGTGATCAATTAAGCGACGAAAGAACTGGCATGTTAGTGGAACGTAAAGGTAAGTGTAGACTAGGGAATATACTGTTGACACAACATATTAATAGTTTTTAAATTTATTCAATTCTAAATTTAAATTAACCACAATTACCTATAGATATTTTTTTACAATCTGATTCAAAAAGTAACCAGTGTAAATTGGTGTAGCATTTTATAGAGCAATAGTACGGTTGCAATTTCTCTAAAAACATATTAACAGAGTGTTAGTAAGTATAAAATACATGTCAAGTATTTACTATTTACTTAATTTGTAAACACTTGTATTTGTAGATATTGACAATAAGTTCAAAGATTGTATTTTCAATTCACGTTAGGTACCCAATTCATTTCAAAAGTTCTGTTCTGTTTCTCTTTAAATAATCTTTCTTCAACGATAGTCTGGTGTCAAAGTTTTTCAAGTCGCCTATTAGAGGCCTCTGACCTATTTATTTTATTTTATTATAGCTGATGTATACTTTAATATCGTAAACTATATAAAAAAGCTTGAATTGAAATCATAAGATACTGTGTGGTGTCGGTTTGACATAGAATAGCAACACCCTTTTTCGACTCGGTTAAAACGAGGCGAAAGAGAAAGAAGTTCTCGAAGAAAACCAGCTGTGATCGCTAAGCCGCATGCCAAGCTTGACAATTATGTCCGAGCTCCTGTTAAAGAGGCCAATTTCAGCAGAGACCTGACATGGGCCACATATGATGTTGCATCATCAGCAAAACATAATACAGCTTTGATAAATATTAGGCTCGGCCACGGCATATTATCTTCACGCTAAGTACGAGTACCTTCGATGTAAACTTACCTTAAGAATGGCGGTTTGCTCCAAAGCCACGGACAAAAAAATCTTGATACAGTTAAATTGTGATTGATGCACATTGCCCGTTTGCAAGGACTACAGTAATTGAATTATGATGCCAAATTGATTTTTTTACTTAGACCGTTGTCAACGTTTTCGCTTCACCGGCAGCGTGGAGTGGGGTTATTTTTAGAGATCCGTACTTATCAACTGCAAATAACGGATTAAATGTAATGACTGATAGCTTATGTATTAAAGTTCAAAATACCATGTCTTTCATTGTTTGGTGGTGGTTTTTAGTACTATACTCTCTCTATCTCTTAGATGAGCCCTAGGCTTCGCCGCCTCGCGCTCGAGGTACCCGCTAGCAGGCTGCTTTTGGGCTGCGTGGCTTCCGCACTCGTTTAAAACCCGCCGGTGAAGCTGTAACGGCCTTCTGCCACAGCATAGGTCCTTTAAAAAAAAAGCGACTTAGAAGAGCGGAATTTTCCATTAAAACTATACCACGGGGAGTACTTACTGCTTCCTTGATGCTATTCTTTACTGATATTCCATCCTGAAAAAGTCTATAAGCGTGCCAAATTTCATTCAGACCCGTTAAGTCCAAAAACATCCATTAAAACTTTCGCTTAAATGACTTTAGTAAAATAAGAAAGATTAGTAAGATTATTAAGGTAGTCAAATTAGCGAGATAAATAAATAGGCTTTGAATCTTGCGACGGGAAAAGATATAAGAAACAATTGGTGGCATCCTTTCGGTCGGTTAAATTATTAGCCTTAATAAAGATTTTTAAATAAGGTTATTTTATTTTCTCTCTGAATTCGTATACGGATCCCTCCCACATTAACACCATTACTAAATCAGTAGGTTTTAAAGTATAGTTAGCGTGTCGTCGTCGGAAGTCGGGAGCCCTGGAATCCTGATCATTAATTTGCTGCGCATCAGCCAGGAGCCGGTGCGTGATATGCAAAACAATCGAGATACCGCCAGAATCATTGCTCGCTGGCTGGGGGCACACTGAGCCTGACTTGCTTGTAGAAACGACGGGGTTATTTGTAAACGAATTATCTCTTATAGAATTACTGTTAAAATAAAACAACCTCTTTAATAAACAACAAAATAAAATTAACAGTGTGATAATGGCCTGGTGATAAAGATACTTTTATTATTATTCTTATGTCCAGCATTTGATTGCAACTGCAGGACGTAGGATTCTTAAATAGGAGGATTTTCGTTTGGCTATCACAGTTTGACCAATGGTGTCAAGAAGATGCTTCTGCACATATTCTTCTGGGTTTATTATAAGTAATAATAGATTTGTATAGTAAGGCGTCCAGATACAAAAATACCGCTGTAATAATATTAAAAAGGATGGATTTGAAATTAAAGACCAGTCGCCCTTTTAACAAATGGTTAAAATAAACCTGAAGCAATAAAAAATCGACTAGTCTTAAACTGTAACCTTTAAAATATATTTGTAACAGTTTCGTAAACTTATTATTCTCCAATTATTGCACGTTGATTAGATTGATGAATGATGATGATACTTTACTTATTACGTTTAATTTAATAAATTTATACGATGTCATATAATGAATAGTTACGCAAATTAATTGAATTACTTTGACAGTAAGGTTTTATTAATTATCAAGATTTATTATAAATTGATATCAAATTTAATGATGAACTGATTACCGCAACTGTCTGTTAATCATTTAAATCAAATAGTGAACTTAAAAAGCGTCACTAAAAATGTAAGTAGATACCAAAATAGCTTTCAAGATGGTTTTAAAATCTGTTTGTTGGCGTATGAAATTGCAATTACCTGTGTTAACTCTCTAACTCTGTAAAAAGGGTGAAAAATTAACAATTCGCTATTTTTTTTTAAATCAAGCCGTTCTTTTGAGACCTGTAACTGGTTTAAGAACTCATTGAAATTTTTTAATATAAAACATAACGAAAGGTTACAAAACAGTCTGTAATAAATTTTCATAGATTTAATAATTGAAATATACGAAAATTTTTAATTTACTAAAAGTTAATGTATCCATAAACGCCTCTAACTTGTAACAGCTATTTAATTTGAGATAAGTATTATATTTGAGAATTTCACTTAAACTTAGCCATTACCTACTTACTGGAAAACCCCGAGTCACTCTAGTTCGTGTCTAATTAGCTTCTGAATTGTCAACAAAATACATAGTGATAAGCTTTTTCATTTTGATAACTCTCATGTTTCTGAGGCATATTTAATTGCCTTTGAACGTCGTCATGTCACCGACCTCAAATGCATATCGTGTAAATACCACCAACATGCTAATTACGAACAAAGTCTACGACACAAGTGTCCATAAGCGTCTTCTAATTCATTACTAGGAAACTAACAAAGGTCTGAGAGTAGAAACACCCGGCATAGGCTCGGTGAGCTCATGAAATTGAACTGATCATGCGACTCTGAGCAAATTGTGTAAACTTTGCTTTTTTGAATTCATATTTTACAGTTTCCATGTGACGATGTCATCGCGCTTGCTATGTTAGAAGTGAGAAAAAGCATAACTAAAATCATAGTATCAAAACCAGAAGACAATACTAGATGATCATAGTAACAAAAGTCTAGTGAATCACTTACACATTCAATAGATGCTATCACATGAAAATTTAATTATAAACACTTTCGCTGTCCGATTATTATGTAGGCCATATGACATTTGGGCATAATTTTAGCTTTTTAAGAAAACTGTAAGTGTGTATTTAACATAAGAAGAGGTAAAAGAATCTACTACATACAGCTCATTTATAATGGAATGTTTACAGTTGCCATTAAAGCGAATCTGTGTCTTGGCGGATAATCCTTTTGAAATTTTCCGATTAAAGTTGTTTATGTGCAAATGTTTATTGTTTCTGAAGAGTCCATAGAACACTCGTCGTCAGAATAACCGGAAAATTTAAGTATTCTTGTACTTAATTAAGTGTGTGGCGACATCAACTTTGCCATCATTGCAACAGGGGCTTATACTTATTCATTACTACGTGGAATCCTGTCAGTGTGGTTGTCAATTGGCAAACATTAAATAATTTGAAATAGTCGTAGTCTCAACAGTTACTACAATTATAAATTTACTAAAAATTCGGATGGGTGTTGGTGAATTACGCTAGAACGCCTGATTAAATCTGGATGAAGTTTGGCACGGCTTTAGGCAGATATTACCTGTTTAATAGTGTTGATTCCAAATTCCACACCGTACGAATCCATGGGCAATAGCTGGTCAAACATATTAATATTATTAAAATATTGTTCAGTTAGCATGATTATGTAAATGTTTCTTTGCCTTGGCTTTCACAACTTGTGGTGTGGCGTACGGGAGGCTAAGGCGCACAGCGCAGTCTGCCAACATCAGCTTACGAGTAGCTTGGCACGCTGTAACAGTGGGTTTTGTCTGTGGCGCTATCCATGTTCTGTGCCTAACTAAACCCATTCAGCTGGTGTAATGGATTTTTTATTTTTACTTTTTTATTGCAAATGTTGAAATGTTGATTCAAACTAATATGTCATTGTAAACTATTTAATTTTTGAATTTTGCATCATAACATAATATAACAGGATAATATAATTAATATTAATTTATTGTATCACATTATGTACATATTTCAATCAATTCTGTTATGTAAATATTGTTATTTAATTATTATTATTATTATTATTATTTTCCCTTCAATGACTTTTTATTTATTTTCTCTTTGTATTGTTTTTTCTGTGATTCCACTGATTTTTTTATTTTAATTTTGATTTTTTAATTTTTATAAAATAATTTAATTTTAATTTTAATTTGTTTTGTACATATGTTTTTTTTTCCAGTGCCTCCTAGGCTCCCACTGAAAATCAGCGTCGCAGTATGCCTTAGGCTGTTGCGACTAATGCTGAGTGGGGGCTTTTTTGGCACATTCATTGTACCTAATTATTTTTCTGTAAACTTTTTTTTGAAGTGCCAAATAAACATTTATTCATTCATTCATTCATTCAACTTTATAAAATTTTATGCATTTTAATAATCTCTAGAGAAAAAGTAAAAAGCGTCAGAAGTAACAGCCTATAACCATCCCACTGCAGGGAAAAGGCCTCCATCATTAAATTCAAGTTACCTCAGCAATGATGGGTACTGGCATAGTCACCACGCTTGCCAAATGCGGGTAGGTGATCACAAACCCGAGCAATGTTCGAAAAATCTTTGTGAAAACAATCGAACCCGGGACCCCCAGATCTTGGTCCGGTATATGAACCACTAGACCAACGGGGCGTTCAAACTAGTTCAGACTAGTCACTTTAAAATTATTGACATGTTTTTTACCTTGTCTGCATCATTGTCTTGGTAAATATTTTAGTTGTAACCGAAACAGTCCTGCCTTTTATTTCCGGATCCCTGAAGATTTTGTTTTTCGGTTTGGTTTGCTGCTCCTGCAGGTATTTGTCTTTTATTTCGTATCGCTAAACTGTTTCATTTTAACTTCGATACCAAGACACAATTCATCTAATACTACATTTGTTTATTATACCCCATTAAACGAAAATCAACCATCAAAATTGGTTAACTCTGTCCAAAGTTACTCATCTCTTTGCCCGAAACTATTGTTTTATTAAAACCTATTTTAAAATAGGTTTCTCCCAGTGTACACCCAGCATGCCGAATCCGCGGCGCCTCAAAGCGAACGTCGCCGAACGATAACTCGAGTGATGGCGGCGCCGGGCGTTGCAAACGCAATAAAGTGATTTGTAATTGTTGAATTATACATTTCTGCTTTGTAATTATCGGTGCTAGAATAATCCCATTGTCAGAAATATGTACCTATTGGTTTACCTAGGTTGAGAGCTCGGTGAATGACAAAGTTAAACAAAATCTTTAGTACCTATACAAATCAGCAGTTTTGAATTTAGTTTTAGTTAAAAGTGTTCTAAAAACGTGAAAGGACTAATATTTCCTTATATGACCTTAATATACCTAAAATGGACCATTTGAGATAATCCATATTGTAAAATTTCCATAAAAATAAATACAGAAAAATAAATAATTTGGCGAGATGTAAAATTCGAAACTTCAAAGCAAAATATAAAATTAGTTAAGTAATATACAGTGTGGCACCAACTCAATCAAGCTATGTTGCTTATTTGAAAAATATAGAATCTGCCTGTCAAGTACAAGTCAAGTTATTTATAATATAAGTTTTAAGCTAGGATTGTTGTACCATAACTTTTCTACTAATCAAATTTATCAGTTCTTTACTTACAGCACGTCTTCAAATTTCAATCGAGCCATTATTACATATACTTTAGCTATCAATAATTCCTTCCGTGTCATTCGAACTTCCTCATGACGTCTCACTAGCTACACGTAGGTAATGTTAAAATATGAAAATGATAATAATGATAATAACTGATTATATTGTGCAATTTAAACGTCTTAATCAAGAAATAACAAAGTGCATTTGAATCGAGTTAATACGAGACTTGTCTACGTTTTACGATGTTGTTCGTAATATGTTTAATAATTAATATTATTGCATTATTAAAAGCATGTTTTCAAAAGCTAAAAGATCAATGGTCCAGAAATGGTGTGGGTTAATAAGCCGGGATTACCTTATTTCGGATCTTTGCGCATAGATATACCTACTTGATAGAAAAATATCTTGTAAGGACAACATATTTTTGTCTTATTCAAGTCTGACATCCAAATACAGACTTTGGTTAAATCATGTCTTACTTTTGTAAGCTTTGGCTGCTATGAAACAAGGTGAAAGTTGTAGTAGTAGTAGGTACTAGTTTTAACACTGATAATATTATATTTATTTATTTATTTAAACTTTATTGCACAAATGAGTAAAAATGTACAAAAGGTGGACTTAATGCCAGATGGCATTCTCTTCCAGTCAAACCTTTGGGTCAAACAGAAATGTTTTGTAGGCGGTGCAACATTTAAAACACAAAAAAAAAACTAAACAATTGAGAGGAGAAAAAAAAAGAGTAGATCAGACGTAACTAAAAAAAATCCCAAAAATTAAACTACATATACAGCAGCAATATACAAATAAAATAAAAGTAAAAAAAAATACAGATGGCGACGAATTTTGGTAGAAGCAGAGTTTATGACGATGATTGCATTTTACGTACGTAATGAGACCTAACATGTTTCCTAAAAGCAAATCTACTAGGAGCTTGTTTAATATTTATTATACTGTAGTGTGTTGATTATATTCTTTCGTGAAAGTCTAAAAATGTAGTCAAATTAATTTAAACGACGATGCTATTACCTAGTATTAGGTATGTGTGCAATAATAAGACAAATTCAAAATTTGTTGGAAGGGACACTTACCACTTATCGCTCTTCCTAAGCTTTTATATGGAGAAACACGTAAAAATTGTCAGTACCTACTTTAATTTAGTAGAAATGTCATTTTATGTTCCATAATTCATCACTATATTGGCAACAAGAGAGAGTTGATGATTAAAACAGTATTACAGTTAATATTATTTGAAATTTTGACCATTTTCACACGTATAATACGACTGTTTAATATTCTAGGCGGGTCCGGTAACTACAAATTGATATCTGTTGTAAATCGGTGGGGAGACCCTGGAGGCATACCAATGCGGACACCGGCGCTGTATGGAACATATTGAATACAAATTAACCATATTCAGGATTGAAACAGTGTTAATTCACTTATGTAGGTGCTCATTTTGTTTCGTAAATGAAATAGAGAATTTAGGCACCAAAGAAATCTCAGCTGAAAGCGGTTTCGGATTGAGAAGCTTTGTTAAGTATAAACGCAACAGTAAATTCATAAGTTCGAAAAAATAAAGACACAAGGTATTTTGAATTTAAAAAAGGCGGCAAGCAATATCTGTTCAACAATGAAACTTAGACAAAATTGTACAGATTCCTAAATATTTATACTAATGATTTATGTATAAATAGTAGTTAATAGACGATACTTGGGAGAGTGACACAGTAGGTAATGGCAGAACTGAGAATTGTATTAACGATATTACGAGTATATTAACCAATCATTTCCAAAGTAAACACGTATAACATATTCTAATTTCTAGCATATATTTATTTTATTGTCGAAATTCTATCGTTAACGACAAGAAATAAATAAAAAAGTATTGTAATATTTCCTTAACAGACAATGAATGTTTTTTATTTCGATTTAAACATCGCTTTTGAGTCGTAAGATTCATAATGTTACAAACAAGGCATGCCCCAGTATCCTAAAACAGTAATACCATATCATAGCGATATAAAGATAATGGTGCGATAAATAACTTATCGATATTGTGTATCGGTTGCTATGTTCACAGAAGCAGGGTCTACATCAAATTTAAATCACATAGCCAGATAAAAATTCTAATAAAATTATAGTAATTGGGCGAAACGGCTCACAATATTGATTGTAAATGGGCAATTTACATACGATTACGTCTACGAGTTTAATTGTCGAGTTTTTGTTGGATACCACTTAGCTAAAATTTATGACTACCGTTCTGAGCGTCATCATTGTGTACGTCATTATCATATACTATGAACGAACATTGGGAAGAATGCTGGCCATATTATAAAGCTGTAGCAAACGTAAATTATGTTTGATTTAGGAACCAATAAATTAATATTAAACATACACATCTGTGTCCATAACAATAAAATAGTAAAGTGTATACCAGCTTTATAAATTAATGATAGATTTTTACATTGCTGTCTGAATGTAACTGGATTTATTTCTGAACTTTGATGTAATTTTACTGCTCCTAAAATTTTACTTAATTTGTTGCGTATTGCACTTACTAAGAACTCTATCCTTGACATTTACTTATCATGTTATGTTATTAAAAACCCTAAAACAACAATAAAATAAATCATTAAACCATTTCAACGAACTGATCAGATTAATCGGAATACATTAAGATTCGAAACAATATGTTTTCTTTTATCACCATGCCATAGATACTTTTCTGACATTCCGATACAAAACAATATGTGAAACCAATGAAAATTCCGTAAAACCAGCTCAGTCGCCTACTAGTCTTGTCATTAACATAAATGGACAATAAATTATTGTTTCGACAAATAGTTATTGGGTATCTACACGGAGGTAGATACATATCGGTGGAATTTGCAGTAATATGTCAAATAAAGTATAATTAATAGTCCGCGCCTTTGTTTCTCTTGGGTTATTAGCAATTTTAATGAAGACTATAGAGTCTTGTTTCGGAGATGGTTGTTCTCGATAGCAAAACAAATGTCACATTTATACAGTAAGCTCGCTTCATGTAGTAGGTAACTGCTCGCTCATATGGATACCATATATCGCAATCTAAACTACTTGTATAATTCTGTTAAGGACTTAAAATCTATAGCCATCAGTAAAATAACAGTTTTGGTGTGTATCATACTTTGCGTAAATGGCGTTCGTTCGACTAACAGCTATAGAATGTTCAAACCAATTTTGGTTCCTAAAATAATGCAATTTTGGTTCTTAAATCCATAATATCTTAGGCTTGAATTTCACTCTCTAATCTTGAGATGTGGAAATTAACTTTAGATACTATAACTACGTAAAATTTTGCGTCGCTGTTACTGTGTCAACTTCATTTGTGATAGCGAAGTGAAGTTGTTTGAATAGTGATAAAAGTGACCGATTCATCGATTTTAAAACCACTGTCACGTATAAATCTCAGTTACTGCATAGTGTTATCAATGTCATTGATGCATAATCAAAAGAAATGTTCAAATGTTGTTTGTTGAAAGTTATTAGGATAAAATGTGCTGTTTAGATGAAACAAGATAGTCAAAATAACTTAGACTGCGTAAAATATCTACGAAAGATCATACAAGTATTAAACCGTAACTGCGGTGGGCTCATACAATAAGATAAGTTATATGTTACAGAAAAGTAGTATTACGCGTACTATTACGCGAAAACCAAAACATACCTAGTAAAAACCTCTAACTACCTCCTTTTGAAATTTGTTAACAATGGTTGGAATCAAAAAGAGCTGCACATAGAAAACTTTCACAAAGTGACACATACTTTAGAAAATTAATTGTCGTTAACTTTAAGCTATGAATTGTCCCTGGGCAAGAAATTGACACTCAATATTTATCTTAGAACTAAAACTAGTCCATTGACACATTTACCCATTGCATTGTGGGTTGAGGCCATAGAAAGTGACATCAAAGCATTTTTGGAGGAAATCATTTTTCTGGCTCTGTTGTTGTCATTTCTGATTTCGAAATCGACATTTGCATCAATTTACGATGGCACGACCGTTGTTTTAATAGCTGAAGTTTATCTTGTCTCGGTATTTCTAGTTGAATCGATTTTTCTGAGGTCGTTTGTTTTGTAGATTATTATCGTTTACAGACGGATGATTTGTAATCTTTACTATTGATTGTTGCTTCATAATTTCCACAATAGTTTACAAAATGATCGATTCTTTCTTGAAATGCCATTTGCCGATATGATATGTAATTGAATTGAACCTTCATAAGGATTATTAATTGACCATACAGTATTGTAGTTGATGGCCCATATCATCGAAGATGGCTAGGTTTTCACGCTATTGTTAAATGTCATGCAATAGTACCAACACATTCGTCGACCTACTTAAGTAATGTGTTCATATTTTTGTTGGAAGCCTAGTAGACCGGAAAGCGTAAGGTCGTGATTTAGTTTTACAATAGGTGAATTAAATGTTCTTTAAAACATCATCGTGATCTAAGCTAAAGAACACCAACTGCTAGGCATAAGGCTGCCCAGGATCTCCACGAGGTCGGCCTTGCGTCACCCGCATCCTGCGACCTTCACCAGACCTTCAGTCCAACGGGTATACCCATAAATAAAATAAAAAATAGTTTGTTTATAGTATATATGAACCTCTTATTAGCATTTTCTAGATAGGTAACTAACGGAACAATTATCTAAGTAAGCGGTGTTCTGCGGGTGAAATTGAATTAACATAGCCGGGCGTCAACACGTCACATGGTCCGGCTCGCATCACAGACGAATCTATTGGTCAAGGTCCTTATGAATATTCAAACAGCAGCTTCAACAAGATTCTTTTATCTAATAGTGCACAATTTTCAAAAAGGTTGGTGTAGAACTGATCTTTTTGTTAGAAAAGCGTTATTCTGAATACACCACAATTGGTACTTACAGCAATAGTTATTTTTCGATGACTGTTAATGAAACTACGATGAAAATAATTATTTTTAAACGTGACAACAAAAACCTGCCCTAATAGACAGTTAGAGAATACCGCCTTCCTTCTACCATCAATGACGTCCACAAATCATAGCCACATTACTACCGTTAAATCATAGCAACACTGAAAGTATTCAACTGCTATAATATTCTCGTTATTACGTGACAACAAGCTTTTAAGTTGATGCTATAAAGCACTGAGATTCAAATTAATAATAATATTGTGAATGGCAAATGTTGAAAATTGTCTTTGTATATTGTCTTGGGTCTGGTTGTTTGTGGTATTTTCGTTACTTCTGATTCACCAAAAAACAAGTACTTTAATTATAGCTACATATTTTAGGATGACAACAACGTTTGGAGTTTTGTTTACATTTATTTATTTAATAATATTACACCTTTATTTACTTACCACGAATTATGTAATAGGTTCGAAACATCAGGATTTATATCTAAAATGAATATTGAATAAGGCACGGATAAAGTCTATCATAATTATAATACTCGACGAAAGGACTAAGGCAACACTTAAGGAAGCTAAAACTGCTTTGGTCCAGTTCGATAAGTGATAAGTCTGCCTAGTATCTGCGGCTTTGAATAAGCGATAGGAAGGCGAAAGAGGCCGCCACTAACTAAAGGTAATAAAACGAAAAGTTTGTTCTTTTCTCTAGTCAACATGATAATACAAGTACAGTGACGTACACACAGTAATGGTGTGATGCAAACAAAAGTTACTTCGGCACTAGCACGTCGCAACCTTTTTCTATTTCCACCTAATATTAAATGTGAATGTAACCCTGTAAGTCTGTTACCTTTCCACGCTTTAACTGCTGAATTAAGAGAATAACGTGGAAGTTTTGTCTCTAAATTCCTTTAACCAGGGGCCTTATTCAGATATTTCAATTGCAGTTCGATCGTGATTGAATTGGATGATTTTGACATTTAGCCCATACTAGAACTGTCAAAAACCTGCAATTCAATTACGATTGTGATACGATTTGTTTACGCGAATTAGGGGACTGGTAATTTAAAAAATGTGTTGAAGGTTGACGGTGAATCAATAATTTTCTAATTTGGTAAAGTTAAGCGTAAAATTATAATTGTGCCCAGCGTCATTATGATCGCAAAAATATATATCTTCTGTATATGCTACACACATACTTTTATATATAATTTAATTAAAAACCTTTTTGACCGAGCACTGATTGATCACGAAGTAGAATGAACACAATGAAGACTGAATAAATAAATAAAATAACAACAATAGAATAACATTATTAAATATGTAATAAATCCTCAACAGTTCTTAATCAACCTGTATTAGCAGACTGGAATGATTCTCTAGCCAGTTGAGTATGTAAATATGTTAGCGAAATCAAATATTTGTGTTTATCAATTCAAACTTATAAATGCTCACTGGCTCTATTAAATATATTAAATTATCGTAATACCATGTCACATGAAGAAGATAAATGAAAAATGTCATGTAAGCACTTTATCCTTGTCTTAATGATGAAAACAAGAATGACTAATGACAAAAGAATTTCATCGAATTTTCTAGATTGGTACTCATTTGTTTTCCTAGATTTAACTATAATAGTATTTTCTATGTACTACCGCTCAGCCTGCGCCCGCGATTACGTCTGCATGGGAATTGACTATGTCTCACTACAGTTTATGCAATAGCTGTCTTTTTATTTACAAAATTGCGAAAATATTGATTGCTCATACACACTTTAAGACAAAAACTGTCCTATGTCATTTTTAGGGTTTATGAGACAAGAAATTATTAATACCTCTGTTATACAAACTTCCATCCGTACTGACTCATAAAGTATGATTTCTGAAATGAAAACTATGCTATGTCCTTTCCCAAAACTCAAACTATCTCTATACTGTCAAATTATACAGTTTTCATGGTAAAGGGAGGATTTTTAACTCACTTTAACAATGTTCTTGAAGAGTCAATTCATCAGCCTACAACAGACATAAATATCTTTGATAGGATAATTTTCTCATAATCGTCTTTTCGCCAAGTTTGTTAAGACGCTCTTTACGATTTCTATAAAACGTCAAGAGGTGGTGCTATTTCAGGATGGTATCATACGACCATAGGTTCAATTAACACAAGTATTCTAATGAAAAAAATATCAAAGGTACTTATATTCAAAAACCGGCCAAGTGCAATTTAGGCCACGCGTATTGTAAGGTTCTGTAATAGCACATCGTGAATGCCTACTTACTGGATTTTATTATTCCATAACTTACTTTACATGGTGCGTAAAATATTAACTACCCGTTTTACATAACAAATAATTTTGTTTGTTTTTTTCCGCAAGTACTTTTTATAATTTGGTCGACAACTTGCAAACCACACTTTGTTCTGATAGTTTTCCTGTTGATTTCGTTGCATATTTTTAACAACCGTTTAGCTGGCAGGATGGGAGAACACTTGGCTCTATCAAAAATTTTCATCTGGGATTGTTTGAAATTTCTATCATGAACCTACCTTGTTCTTCTGTTATCATGGCGATTGCAACAGTGCCAAAATAACGGAAACTCATAAAAAACAAGTTACTTGGTAGAAATCTTTAAAAAAAAACTCTTAAGACAGTGCATGAAAGTTTTAATCAAATAAATTAGCACTTTATTGTGACACACAGAATGTAATTTTTATAGTGTTAAAGAATTGACTAAATAATATCAGTAAAATAATATAATGTATGATAATAATTATAAAAATAATGTTATATTTTAAAATCTTATACATTTTTACATGCCATATAATGGCGAGACATGTCGATTTAATCTCAAACATTTATCCATCCTATTGTACCGTGTCTCTGAGTAAATAAATGATTTGATTTGATTGATTTGATTTGATTTAAAACTTAATCAAAAAATGTAACATCTTATTTGTCCACATTGTATCTCTATATCCATGCCAAACTACCAAATTACAACTTTATACAGACAGATAGATAAAAAGGTTCTTGTTGACTACGGAACCTTAAAACAGGGTGTAATTGAAAGGCCGGTGAAAGGCAGAAACAGTTACATTACAGGCAAAACGCTAGTTCGCGTGTGCCGACTGAAAGCGGGTGACGGTCAGTCATTAATCCGATTGTACGAAGCCCCTGAAAGCTGAATCGTGCCTAGATTTGAATATATCTGCCTTGCGACAACCTTGAGACTTTGATATAAAATATTTTAATTACATGTTGGAAATAGATGTGGAACCAGACTGATAAAATTATAAAACATATCGCTGGGCTAGAGTCATAAACAATTATATCCCCCATGTTAAGATTTTTTTTTCGGACAAAAAGTATTCTAAGTGCTGTTATCGATCTCAATTATTGGTCCAAACTTTGTCAATTCAGCCGCTCTGGCTTGATTGAATAACAATATCCTTCCAAAGAACTTATATGTACATGTAACAGTGTTGAAACCATTCGTCCATGACGATCATAAAAAAATTACTGTTTGATAAGTATCGAAAATATTTAGGTACCAACGTTCAGAGTAAATGTTGTAAATCCAATTCCTTGACTAAAAATGTCGACTTTTAATATAATACGCGGAGTACTCTACCAAGTAGGTATTGGTACAAGTTTGGAAATAGTCCAGTGTTATTAAATAGTCACGATAGGTATCGTGATAAAATAACCTCCCATAAATAGAATTCAGCGAGTTGATTACGAAGAAATGAGCCCACCAGACATTGTTGTAATCGTTTATACAAATACTTTGTTACAACTGGGTTCCACGAATCCCTTTGACATAGGTACGTTTGAATTTGCCTAGTCACAAAATATGTAATGACTTTCTGTTTTAAATAGGACACGGCAGTATAAAAATAAAATGAAAAATTGTTATTGCTATCCATTGCTATCATCGTATTCCTCCATATTACGAGTACTCAATTATCTTTTTCTGGGATTGTGCATTAAAAGTGGAAGATAAAGGAAGCAAATGGATGTGGCTCAGCTTATGCTGTTGTGTAAACACACAATATGGTACTGTTGAGGCTTGTGGTTTGTAGTGGACTGTTTTTTTTTTAATTTTAAGTGAAATTGTGTACCTATATTTAATTGAGATAATTTATAATACAAGAAATTAATAACTTTATTTGATATTTTAGCAACTTAATTGCACTTATAATATCAGTATATAAACTTGAAAAATTTTTTTTTAATCTCGCCCCGCCCGCCTGAGACAAAATTTTTCAAGTTTATATACTGATAAGAAATTAATAACTTAATAATGTATAATCACGAAAACCTCATTGAGGTCATAATGTACCTTAACATCATTATGCCTGTATTGTCTGCAATGTTATATTATAGTGAAATAAATGAATATGAATATGAATATGAATATGTTGAGGAGATTTATACAAACACTGGTTAGGTATTTCACAAGAGTTTATTTCGAGAGCTTCACAAAAAACTGTCACTGATATCAATTACTTATATTCTGATACACGCCTTGTTATTTAGCACTTTAGCAGCCACACTAATTATCACTCAGCAGTAACTTAATTAAATATGTAGGTTGGAACAAGTCCGTATAGTACGGTGGTTTAACGTGGAGAGAGATTGACAATATACAGCAACTAGTGTTGTATATCAAAATAGTGATGTTGGATAGCATGTCAACAGGTTTCTACCTTCTTTGTTTCTAATTCCCACAAAAACAGGACACTACTTACTTACTTACTTGGGATCAAAACAATGTCTGTTCGTATGGATCTGGGTGTTTTCTATGTATTATAAGTATGTATTTCCAAAAAAAAAAGTATATAAGTAATTTTATCGGTTGTCTAGTACCCCATACGACAGGGTACTTAATAGTAGCTTAATTTGGGACTAGATGGCTCTGTGTTGCCTGTGAGGCATGTCTTAAATATTATATATAATGTTAGTATATGTGACACTGTCCACCTATGTTCCATGTCATTGATGCAATGCTATTTCATCTACTTCCTGACAAACATTTTGCATCAAAACGTTTGTATTTTATGTTACTGTATGTTTGACAGCGTGAGCAAATTTTCCATACAACCTATTTGTTTGTTTAGCTAAACGGGCGTGCGCCACAATCCTTCAGTGAAGGCCGAGGTTACAATAATATACGTATACGAATAGATATAGTAATCAATATACAATTAGTTCTGGCAGTTCACGGATTATCTACCGCAAGAAACGTTCCCTAGTAACTTCTTTCAGTATTAAGGAATTACTATGAATAACCATGAACAACCTCTCCCCCCAAAAGAAAATTCCTAGATAAGTAGGTACGCCAAAGATGCGACGAAAGACTGACAAACTCTTTACATTGAAACCGTATCGACTGAGTTGCATGGTCTGTTAATTCTCAAAAGAGTGGGAGCTTTTCCTAAATATAAAATTTGTGTATTAAGTAAGCCTGCACATCAGGCTATTCAATTTTGTTGAAAACTCTCACCTATTTAAAAGACGTTAAGATGCCCCAATGATGTGATGACGTCTGTACAATGGTAGAGTTGAATATAAATAATATTGTACTAACTAAAATATACATTTTCTGTAATCAAGATTATTCAAGGTAGGATGTTGTGCAATATTAGTCGTACTTATAACTTTAGTTCTTGGAAATAAATCTTGATAATAATTTAGTGTTTTACCTGTCATTTTCTATGAGAATGATAATATGTTGGTGATATAAAACCTCAAGTACGAAATTAAATTATCCTTGTAAAATTTTAAAAGTCGCATAGTATGAATATGGTTACCTACTACAGATCAAATTCTAAAGGCTTTTATTACATAGCAATAAATATGGGATTAAAAAAATATAAATACTTATTTGCTTTGGGAAAATATCCATTGTGCGACCACTGATAACATGTATTTTAAATCGCACCATTAATTATATATTCTACGTCAACAAAATAGCGGAGGAATTAGGATTAAATAAATCAAAGAAAAATCAGTGGCTAATACTATTATCATGAGATCATTAATTATGATAAGAATATACAAAATTAAGATACGCAATTTACTAAATATGTAGATACACAATTAAATTTAGCAAATCATTTATTTATACAAATATAGGTTACAATAGGGCTTGAATTTGATACTATAAAGTAGTCTTATCAGCCACGTACATTATACTATGCTTAAGATTTTTAAATCACAGTGCAACGTATCATATGTACTATATAATATATCACGATACTTTTAAGTTCTGTTTTGTTTATATTTTAATAATATTGAAAGTGGTAGCTTTTTTTTAACCCATGCACTTCTTTATTGTATGTGACTACATACTAAGATCGACGCATCTCTATTGCTGCGGTTTCGTTAGATATTCCCATGTAATTGTTCTGGCGTGTGGTTGCGCAATGCCACCTTAATAACCATATTTTCTTGTATTAATATGTTGAACCTTGAGGGTGTCGAACAAACTGCGTCATTCCAGTCCGGTATAATCTAGGCTGCTTGTAAATGTAGTTTAGTTTAAAATATTTCAAAAACTCACTAGTAAGCAACTTCACTCTTAGCAAAGCAGCAAAGTTTTTGGTAAGAATTACTGAAATTTAGTGATAAAATATGAATTATTTCGTAATTTTTTGTGATATTTTACAACCACACCCAACATTGTGCACCGATTCCTAAGCACAGATGTGCTTTGAAGTTGAGCATCAGTTATGATAACATCTTGTCATCTGGGTCATCTGCGTGGACTATGTAATGTTGAAGTGGAATATATGAACTACCTAAAATAACAATAATAGGCTTACTTTTTATCTAAGAATCTTTTCCTTGCTAACTGAATATCATGATACAAAAAAAAATTGAAGTTGCGAGTGAGATTGTTCTTATTTTTTTTTAGTTTATCGGATTACAAGGTCTCCAATTCAGAAAATTTTAATAATCATACGCAGTTTGAGTCAAAACATGAGTAAAAAAACCTCCGCATGTTCCATAAGACTAGACTAGCGAAATGACACAAGATTCACGTGGACTCTGTGGTCAGTCCGTCTGATAGAACGAGGATCTAAGAGTCATTAGATATGAATTCCACTAGGCAATAGGCATCACGCTAAAAATGTATCATAATTTTGTTTAGTTATTGCAGTACCTATGTCGCAACAACATAGCTATATCCACAGCTTACAGGCGTAATCTGATTGGTTCTTTGGCTAATAAAAAAGTATTTAATCGACAAACAGACTTTGAAGAGTTTTTTTAAAGTTAACGAGACAAAAAAACTTGTCAATATACCATGTTCATAAATAAACTTTGGCAAATATATGTTTAATGTTAAACATTAGACTAGAACAAAACTGGAACACTGTTATTCCCCCTAATATAAAGTGCCAGTCTCCTGAACAAACACACTCTTTGTGAAGACACGTGTAATTATTAAACTGCTCATAGAATGAGATTAAGTGCCAGATATGTATATTGTTTGATCATAATATTTGCATAATAATTTTAAGATTCGACATGCGCGTACGAAAAGTAAGAGACCTGAGACGACGCGTGCGCGCGCATTAATGACTTACCTAAGATTTTACTAAATATTTGCTGGTAAAATTCCGAACCACAATTTTTAATAACCGTAGTTAACCTCAATGGCAAAGTACTTGTTTTAATTTGAAATATGTATGATTCCATTTTGTATGCATCTGTGCTACGCATTCCGGGTTGTTTATTTGCTAATAACATTTTCATAGATACGGAGAAATCGTTTGCGGTCGTTTTAAGTCTCGGAATATCCAAAACTTCTACACATAATGTGGTTTAACTTACTTAATGCAAGAGAATTTGATGTTGTTGAACCCGATGACTAAAAGGTGGTAATGGGTTGGATTTGGCCTTTTTATTATTCATGCATTAATTTACGTCTAACGCACCGCTAATAAGCACATTCGATGTTTTTGTAATTCCGTCATACTTTTAAAGGTTTCACTTGAGCAAGGGTTGTAGGGGTTTCGGCATTTAATTTCAATAATAGGTGTACCGAACGCCCCTATGTGTGACTCTATTGTGACGTCGGTACATATATGTTGCTGGATTGCGCTGGACTAGGGAGATGCCAGTAGGTAGATAATGAAAACGCGGATTTTCTTGCTAATAAGGCGATAGTAGCTTGATGGTGTATAGTGGACTGTATGTTGATTTCTTGAGGCTGCACCAGTTGAGTCTTCATGTAGACTGTTCAGTCTGAATGTGTTCCGACGAATGTTATTTTTTGCAAATCCCGCTCGCAGTTATGTGGAGTTTCGCTGCATTCTATTAGTGACTATATCTGCTTAGCGTCAAGTGCACGCGTCAGCAATATTTTGTGCGAGCGAAACTCCCTATTGTGCGAGCGAGATGGCAAATGAGACCCTCCTTACGCGGCAATACCGTAAGGAGAGCCTCTTATGTGTGTAAGGTGTGTAGTGTACCTATTCGCCTTTTATTTATTTAGTAAAACTTTACAATTCGTAATAACAACATACGATAAACTTAAATAAGACACATAAACAAATAGAACACTTATACAATTTCTAACACTATCTTACACTAACTATTCAATACAAAGGTAATTTACAAATTTTAAACACTTTTAAATCAAACTATAACACACAACATAATAATAAAGTAAATAGACTATACAAGTAAATAGGCCGTCTGTAACACTATTAACACAAGTAAATAGGCCGTCCGTAACATTCTCCCGCCGTGCGTCGGGTGTGGGCTTGCTCAGTCCGACGCAACTTGAAGTTCACTGGGATGGACGGCTGTTACTGCTTCTTCTGCCGGCACGATGATCACCAGCTTCTTCGTTGGTCTTCGTAGGATGCCGTTTTTGGTCTGCACGTCTGCTGCTCGTACCACGCCGTCAGGACCCGGATAGGTAGCGCTCACTCGTCCCAGGGGCCACGTGTTTCGAGGCAAGGTGTTATCGGCGATGATCACCACGTCGCCTTGCTGCAGCGAGGGTCCTCTTCCGTGGGGCTCCCGCCGGTACTGGAGCTCGGGTAGGTATTCTCTGAGCCACCTGGCCCAGAATAAATCGGCCAGTCGGTGCGCCGTCCTCCAGGTGTGCTTCCCATGGAGGTCTTGAGGGTAAGATGGCCCGGTGGGTGGATCGTATGCTGGCCCCAGCATGAGGAAGTGGTTCGGAGTCAGCGCTTCCGGTTCTTCAGGGTCGACGCTCACGTGGGTTAGGGGACGACTGTTCACGGTCATCTCTACTTCGGCGAGGACTGTGGCGAGGACTTCTGTTGACGTGGGCTTGTCCAGGACAGCAGTAAGGGCGGTCTTGACAGTTCGTACGAGCCGTTCCCAGGCACCTCCCATGAACGGGGCGCTCGGGGGAGTGAACCGCCAAGAGATTCTTCTTTTCGCCGCTTCTTCTTCGGTGGCGGCGTCGGCTGCTAGACGGATTTCTTTCTCCGCGCCATGAAGGTTCGTTCCGTTGTCGGACCAGATGGTGTGTGGGCATCCTCGACGGGCGATAAATCGCCGTAATGCCATGACAGCGGAATCAGTCGTGAGAGAGGCTGCTACTTCGAGGTGGACGGCTCTGGTTGTGAGGCACGTGAAGAGCGCTACGTAGGTCTTCTTGGTTGCTCTTCCTTGCGTCGTAAGCAATGGGCCGAAGTAGTCCACCCCGGTGTGAGTGAATGGACGTTGATGATGAGCAAGCCGATCAAGTGGGAGGTCACCGGTTCGTGGTTCTGGTGGCGCTAATCGTCTTTTTCTGCTCGGGACGCAGTTGTGGATCACCCCTCTGGCTGTGGTGCGTAGACCGATGATGTGGTATCTGGTGCGACATTGGTTGATAGTCGCCTCTACGCCCCGGTGATGCCCGGTCCGGTGGATGTGTGCGATGTATAGGCGCGCCACGTGGTGTTTCCCGTCAAGGATGGGTGGCCGCTTCGTTTCTTCGGGAACGTCTTTCACCTTTCCTATTCTTGTTCTCACGACGACTATACCGTTGATTATTTCTGATGATATTCTGTGTAGTTTACTGGTTCTTCGAACGCGACGATCTCGTGACAAGTCTTCTATTTCAGCTATGCGGTGTGCGACGAAAGGCTTGTATGACCGCACGCCTGTTCTTAACCATGTCAAGACGGTTTTGCTGTCTGTCCAGAAGGTGCGCGCTGTTGGCTCCAGGTCATGCTCTTGCGTTACGCAGTCGGCCAATCGAGTGCCCATAAGGGCTGCTTGTAGTTCTAGGCGCGGGATCGATGTCGTCTTCAGTGGCGCAACCTTGGCTTTGGCTAGCGCTAAGGTTACGTGCGCCTGCCCGTGGTCGTCCTCCACGCGCCAGTATACTGCTGCTGCATATGCTGCTTCGCTGGCGTCGACGAAGATGTGGAGTTGCAGGTTGCGCCCACTGCTATAGTTGTGATAGCATCGTGGTATTGCGATTTCCCGTAGAGCTTCAAGATGACGAGTCCATTTGGCCCACTGCTCGGCCAGGTCTTCGTCCAGGGGTTCGTCCCACTTCGTGCTTCTTCTCCATATTTCTTGCAGGATTTGTTTTGCGCCGATTGTCACTGGTGAGACTAGGCCCAATGGATCGAAGAGAGACATGACTATTTGCAGGGCTTGTGTTTTCGTCGGTCGTTGTTTTTGCAGCACATCTTCTGGCAGTCTTGACAGATCCAGGTTGTATCGCAGCGAGTCACCTGCTGTATCCCACACCATTCCGAGGACTTTTTCTGTTTTCGGGCCAATGCAGAGTTCTGTTGTCTCCGCTTCTTCTTCTAAAGCGTTAAGAACTTTTCCCGAGTTTGAAGTCCATTTTCGTAGTACGAAGTGCGCCTGTTCGTGTATGTCGCGCACCTGGCACGCTGTTCTGATGGCGGTGTCTTCATCTTCGAAACTCTGGATGTAGTCATCCATGTAGTGGTTGCGTTGAATTGCTTTCACTGCCGCTGGGCACTTGTCTATAAATTCTTCTGCGTTCTTGTCTTTCACGTAGATCGCCGTCGCCGGAGATGACGTTGCGCCGAATATTAGTGACGTCATTCTGTATTCTTGTACTTCAGCTGTTACGTCGCCGTCGCGCCACAGGTAGCGTATCGCGTCACGGTCTTCCGGTGCTATCTTGACTTGAAGAAACATTTCAGCGATGTCGGCCGACACTGCGACTTTGTGCTGCCGCATTCGCATGAGCACGCCTGGCAGAGACTGAAGAAGGTCCGGGCCGGTGAGAAGAGCGTCATTGAGGGATACGCCTTTTGTTGTAGCTGCGGCGTCGTGCACCATGCGTACCTTGCCTGGCTTCATGGGGTTGAGCACAGGGAAGCAGGGCAGGTACCACGTCCGATCTGGCGTCGTCTCGGTGGGTGCAGGCTCGGCGTATCCTTTCTTGACTAAGTCCTTCATCTGTTCTAGCACCTTGACTTTGAGCTCCGGGTTCTTTTCTATTTTTCTCTCTGTGGCTTCTAATCTCTTCATTGCGTATTGTCTATTGTTCGGCAGCTTAATGTTGTCTTCCTTCCATAGTAGTCCCGTTTGAAAACGTCCATCTTCTAATCTCTTTGTCTTCTCTTTCAGGATCTTCAGAGCTTTTTCTTCAGGATCGTTTCGTGGGCGTCTAGGTGTTACGGCGAGCGATTCTAGTGAGAAGAAATTATTTAGTTGTTGATCGATGTGCCTACTTTCTTCTATATCTTGCACGAAGTTGACGCGATGTCCGAGGGTTCTTGTGCAGGTGCCGTGTAATACCCAGCCCAGTGGTGTCTTCGATGCGACTGGTTGGTGCCTGCTTCCTATTCTCTTGTCCTCGGCCATCAGTAGGTGCCAGTTGTCCTGGCCTATTAGTACTTGCGGTCGTGCTCCTTCGTAGCGTATGACATCTGGCAAGTCTTTAAGGTGGCTGCATCCCGCAAGATCTTCGGCGTGAATACTCTGCGGCGACAGTCGTAGGTTCTTCATAGTGCGTGCTTCTAATCTGTGACGTGCGCCTGAGCCGCCGATGAGTACGGTGAGCCTTCGCGAAGTGGAGGTGTCCACCTTCGCTTCGCCGATGGCTTCTATCACTAATGGCTCCCGTTTTCCTCGCAGCCCGGCTTGATGCGCTAAGTCTTCATCTATGAGTGTCACTGTTGATCCGTCGTCGAGCAGCGCGAAGGTGTTTATTCTTCTTCGGGGGCCATGGATCTTGATCGGTACTATTTTCAGAAACGCTTGTTTTCCCTT
Organism: Anania crocealis; assembly: GCA_949315895.1. NCBI lineage: Eukaryota > Metazoa > Arthropoda > Insecta > Lepidoptera > Crambidae > Anania > Anania crocealis. The sequence continues at coordinate 7,400,291 of OX438862.1, forward strand.
GCCGGTCCACGTAGAGCTGACGACTTCGCTTTCTTTCTTGACCGCGGGCTTGTCATGATGCAGCATCGGATGGTGTTTGTATTGACACCCGTTCTTCTCGCACTGGTTGCTCCGGCAGTGATGAGTTTTGTTGCGAAATCGTAGACAGCGAAAGCAGAGTCGTTTTTCTTTTGCTATGTTCCATCTTGCTGGGGTGTCTGCTTTCTTAAAGTCGTTACACGAAGTCGCACTATGTCCTTCTCTGTCACACACCGGGCACCGCTGTGTGTCTTTCTCTTGCTGCCGGCTGGTTTCCACGGTGTAAGTCTTCTGTCCCTTCCTGTCGCTCTCTGGTTGCGCGTACGGACTGCATATTTCGGCTTCTTTATTCAGGAAACGCGCTATCTTCACTATTTCGGCGGCTTGATCGTTTTGCGTAGCGTTGTAGTCGTACCATCGATACTTCAATGTCGACGGTAATTTTTCGATGGTTGCCTTCGCTAGTTCGGGATTGCAGAGGTATTGTTGCTTGTTGATAGCTCTCAGGGTGGCCACGACGTTGTTGATTTTGCTGGCAAATATACACACGTCCCTAGGGGCGTCTGTCAGGCGTGGCAGGCTTCTTATCTTGTCGACCTCTGCAATGGCGATGGCGTCTGTACGCCCGAAGCGGCTTTCTAATATCTTCATGATGTCCCTTGGTTTCGATGCGTAGATAAGTAGGGATTCTACTGCTTCTCGTGCCTTGTTGCGTAGGCTCTTCCGCAGGCGGGCTAAGTTTTCGAGTTCGGTGAACCCGCCCTGCGATTCTTCATACGCGGCTTTGAAGGCTAGCCACTCTTGATGGCACCCCGTGAAGACAGGTAGCTCGTGAAATATTCTTGAATGGCTGCTATGTCCCGTTCTGGCAGCTTGTGTTATGGCAGCGGCTAGTTCTGAAAGGTCTATCTTGTTGACCGCTGCCATCGCTATGTTCGACGTTTCTTCTCCCGCCGGTGCCGCTGCGGCTATTGTAGGTAGCGGCGCGTGCGGCGGCGGGCCTGGTTGATTGTAGGGTTCGCCGGCTATGGCCAGCGGTTGGACGCTACTGTTCAGCCAGGAGTCGACTCGTTCTTTGACTTCTTTATCACCGATGACTGTATCGTGCTCGTTCTCGTCTTCGGAGTCCGACTCGGCTTCTATGGCTGCTATCTTCGCGGCGGCTAACTCGACTTTGAGGCGGAGTAATTCTTCTCGGGCTTTCACAAGTCGGGCGGCGCGTCGCGACGCCGATGTGGACGCTTTGGACACGGGCGGCCTAACGGGCCGGCTCGTGAACGTTTGAGCGATAACTGGAGGTGGTTCGATGTTGCCTTGCGGTGCCCGACCCTGGGTCGTCGTTGCAGGCGTAGGTTGGCCTCTTTGTGGTGATTCTATTCTTGCTGTGGACGCTGTGGCGTCGGAACTGAAGCCGATCCCTGTGACCGCAGACGATTGCTCGGTGTCCGACTGTCCCTCAGTCGACGTAGTCTGCGTACTGGGTGTGGCCGGTGCAGCCGTTCTTGATTTTCCCGACGTTGATCTTGTTACTGGCATTTTGACGAATATCTTCTATTTTCCGTGATGGCCTGGCTTGGATAAGCCTGGCAATGTCCAACGATGAATCCGGCTCCGATGGACCAGACAATGTACCGAACGCCCCTGTGTGTGACTCTATTGTGACGTCGGTACATATATGTTGCTGGATTGCGCTGGACTAGGGAGATGCCAGTAGGTAGATAATGAAAACGCGGATTTTCTTGCTAATAAGGCGATAGTAGCTTGATGGTGTATAGTGGACTGTATGTTGATTTCTTGAGGCTGCACCAGTTGAGTCTTCATGTAGACTGTTCAGTCTGAATGTGTTCCGACGAATGTTATTTTTTGTTTTTTTTTTTTTTTTTTTTTTATGAAAGGACCTATGCTGTGGCAGAAGGCCGTTACAGCTTCACCGGGCGGGTTTTAGGCGAGTGCGGAAGGCACTCAGCCCAAAAGCGGCCTGCTAGCGGGTACCTCGAGCGCGAGGCGAGTCCTAGGCTTCGCGTAGCGAAGCCTAGGGCTCGCCCGCACAGGGGCCCCGTACTAGCGGCGCGATCGGACCGTGTCGGGTGCTGAAGGCACCCGGCCAGGAGGTCAACCCGACTAGTGGTTGCATCGCGTAGCTCGGCGCTGCAACACAGACTGGTCTGTGCATACAGACCGATCTACGCGAGCCCCGTTCTAGTGGGCCCGATCGAGGGGGGCAGACTAGGCCTCAAGGGCGCCTCTGTAGGCTCGGACCTCGGCTTGGGCCGTCGTCCGAAGGGCGGACTGGTGAGAAGCGGCCAGGTACATGTCTGTACCTGCCAAAATGATGCAAGGGTCCTCGCACTCGCCGGCGAGTGCGCTGATTCGATCTAGTGCTTGTCGGGTGTGTACTGTTGTGAGTGGTGAATTGTTTTACGAACGATGTGATTTCGTCGTCGGGATCTTCGAGAACGTTCCTCGGTCGGCGGAAACGGGCTTCGACATCTTTTTGGCACAAGTAGGTGGCGGCTTTGACTATGAGAGGATTCGTATGATTGACGGCTTTATCAAAGAAGTGTTGAGACGCTTCTTTCATAAAGCTGGCAATCGACGGAATGTTAAGGTCGCGATGCAAATTATCGTTACGCACATACCACGGGGCGTCCGAGGCAGAGCGTAAGAATTTGTTTTGGAGGATTTGGAGTCTTTCTAGTTCTGAGGGGCTGGCATGAGCGAACACTGGACTAGCGTAAGTCATCACGGGTCGAATACAGGCTTTGTAAATTGTCAACTTATTTCTAAGTGACATTTTACTCTTCCTGCCGATATAGTAGTAGAGCCTTGAAAAGTAAAAGGCTGCAGTCTGACGGACGCGTTTTATGTGAGGTTTAAAGCTCATTCTACGGTCTAAGGTGACACCTAGGTATTTGACTGTCTTCTCCCAAGGGATCGGACGGTCGTATAGGGTGATAGGTGTGAGACATCGTTTAGGATGTTTTGAAGCGAAGAAACCTCGAGTAAAGTACACTGCTGCACTTTTCTCGGGGTTTACCTCTATTCGCCACATCCTAAACCAGTCACCTAGGGATTGGGCTGCACGTTGTAGTGCCTTAATGATGTAACCGGCATGGTAGCCAGAGTGATAGAGGGCTGTGTCGTCCGCAAATAGAGCTAGCTCTACTTGCGGTGACCTGGGAATGTCGTTAATGAAAATTGAAAAGAGAAGAGGGGATAGCACGGAGCCCTGAGGGACTCCAGCCCTGATGGGGCGGGGAGATGAATAGGACCCCTCTACGCGGTAGCGAAAGGTACGATTTGACAGAAAGTCTCGAAGGATGAGCACGAGACTGTCGGGCACTTTGAGTTGGTACAGCTTGTAGATCAAGCCGTTGTGCCAGACTTTGTCAAATGCTTTCGCTACATCGAAGAAGATTATTTTTTGCAAATCCCGCTCGCAGTTATGTGGAGTTTCGCTGCATTCTATTAGTGACTATATCTGCTTAGCGTCAAGTGCACGCGTCAGCAATATTTTGTGCGAGCGAAACTCCCTATTGTGCGAGCGAGATGGCAAATGAGACCCTCCTTACGCGGCAATACCGTAAGGAGAGCCTCTTATGTGTGTAAGGTGTGTAGTGTACCTATTCGCCTTTTATTTATTTAGTAAAACTTTACAATTCGTAATAACAACATACGATAAACTTAAATAAGACACATAAACAAATAGAACACTTATACAATTTCTAACACTATCTTACACTAACTATTCAATACAAAGGTAATTTACAAATTTTAAACACTTTTAAATCAAACTATAACACACAACATAATAATAAAGTAAATAGACTATACAAGTAAATAGGCCGTCTGTAACACTATTAACACAAGTAAATAGGCCGTCCGTAACAATAGGCTATGGTTTTTATTCATATATAGGAAGCGTTCTTGGTAGAATTATAATCGTCAGTATAGTAAGTATAGTAGGTAATTCATGTAAAAGAGCAATCTACCAAGACGTAGGTACTACGCTATAGTTTAAATAATATTAAATAAAACCGGCCAAGTGCGAGTTGGACTCGCGCACGAAAGGTTCCATACCAAAAAGGCCAAAAAAACAGGTTTTTTGTATGGGAGTCCTCCTCAAATATTCATTTTAGTTTGTTTTTAGTATTTGTTGTTATTGCGGCAATAGAAATACATAATTTATGAAAATTTCAACTGTCTAGCTATTGCGGCTCTTGAGATATAGCCTGGTGACAGAGCGACGGACAGACGGACAGATGGACAGACAGCGAAGTCTTAGTAATAGGGTCCCGTTTTTTCCCTTTGGGTACGGAACCCTAAAAACTGTAACCCGACTACGAAAATGCAATGACCTGTATATTTGCCGTATTGTTTAAAAAATCTTATAATTACACAGAATTTTGTCTTCTTTCTTTTGATAAATACCCCACTCGTTATGAATGCACCTTTTTTATTTCAATGTATCCCAATATATTGTTGTAGCATTCGCCATTTAACTTTTGTTTATCAAAAGGTTGCATAAGTCACCTAGACTACTATAATAAGGAATCGATTGATACCCCATTCACCAAACTCGCCTACGTACGAGTAGTTTAGCCGTAAATGTGGAACCCGCATAGATACCCACATATTTATATATATATAGAGGGCTGAAATCATAACTCATCCTGTTAGCTTTGCCGTAGTCGGGTAAAAAGAATGGCCAAACTAACGATCCTAGTTAGTTATAAGAGGACTTATTCATTAATTATTTTTATGTTATATGGAAGACACATAGCTAACGTAGTTAAAGGTAAGAAATTAGTTTTTTTATTAAATATTAAAAATACAATATCAAAAAAGATTTTCTTCACAGAACGTTATTAGCAGTTTGGACTTTTCAGACTTTTAAATAGGTACATTACTAGATGTCATACCAAAATCCAATCACTACAAAATTTTAGTTCACACAAAGGGTTCTTGTTGACTATATTGACCCCAAAGTACTTTGAAGGTTACATATGCCCACATAATACAGTCTACTTGACCGTGTCGGCAGGTAAGGTCGCTGCGCGTGAGTCTATACCGCGCTGTTTGCGGACCGGTGTGCAGGACTGAGGTATGCACTCCACAAATAATACACGTCAAGCCCTTTGGACAAGACGACGATTATGTATTATATTTCCTTTAAGTCACTGGTTATCATTGGTATGTAAAACTAGATGGCGCTGTACGCATTTACATCGCACTAATGTTTGTATGACCGGGTATACTGTTACTGCGACCACTAATTATAATTACTTTTATTGATATTATTTAACAGCAAAGTGAATGAAGATATCTCCGTATATATTGCCATAATCTCCACACTCGGCAGACGGGCTGGTGATCGCAGTTTGGTAAAGACGCCGCTGTCCGTATTCTTCTGGCATTCCCTTAGTCCTCTCTCACGATACTCATGAGAGGAGAAGGGGAGGTGTTTTTATATTTTATTCCGGTACAAACCACACCTAAACTAATTATTTTTTATTCGTAACCATAAATTTGGATAACAGTTTCGTCTAAATTTCGTGCCTAAATCAGTTTCATATCAAAAATTACCTTCTTCGTTAAATACTCCTATGCAACCGTTTTAATTGACTTGCCAAAACGTTTTAACGATTACTTTACAAGTACGAGTACAAATGTGTTCTTGACCCAATAACGGCATTTACAAGTTTCTGTGGATATAATCACTAATTCAGATGGTCAGTTGTTAATTTGATTAGCAGCTTAAGGAATATGACTATGGGTGCTTTTTTTTGGTTTTGGGATTTGCTAAACGGTTAGTAAGAGACCTTTGGATGTAATTGGCTGTAAGAATTAATATTATGAACCCGTACTAAGACAGGTTTCAAAGAAAGCAGGAAAACCTAGTTGTCAATACAAATATTATAATACTATAGGAAAATTACTAACAAATAATTTTGTTACTATTTAAGTGAATAATTGTATTTTAAGTGGTATATCGACATCTGTGTACCGACAATCTGAGTTATATCGACATCTGTGTACCGACAATCTGAGTTTTACACTTTACGAACTTATGAACCACAGTGTCTGCTGCGAGCACTGGGCAACCGTGGCTAGCAATTGTAAATCTCAATTTTTGTTGAAATGAAATATTACAGAAAAATGATATTAATGAATGAATGAATGAATGAATGAATGAATACACTTTATTGCACACCACAAAGAAATTACAAAATTTAATTCTTACAGTAAGATGTACAACTAAGGCGGTCTTATCGCCATCAGCGATCTCTTCCAGACTGTTCTCTGTTAAATTATTTAGTTGCATAACTTTACTCAATCACGTAGTGAATCATAAAAAATATTGCGTGTCAATTTTTTTATGTCGTAGTTTCATAATAAGTAAGACAAACGTTTTAAAAACAGCGTTTCAGTCACTAATAGAACATGCAATTGAATGCATGCCTGGTCAAGTTGAAAATAATAACATACGGACTGGTGAAATATCATTCGTTAATCGTACGAACTTTGGATTCAATAAATGAAAATCTAAATCAAATTTGAGAATTATTCTTTATTTAGTTTATTGTTATTTTTATTTTACCCTTAATTTTAGATTAAGATTTCATTGGAATTCATCTGAAAAAATTAAATTCCGTTTTAATCATACCTACCTACGAAATTTTTTAAAATATCTTAATGATTAGTCAAATGATAATGCAGGAATAACAGTCCACTGAAAGATTTTCACGAGTCGCCAATATTACATAAGTGGACTCGCAACGTTCCCATGTCATACGACACTTAAATATCTTTAATCGAATTGGGCCATTAATAAGTTCATTGACACGTCGATAGCCGACCATATGACTGTCAATGTCGTCATAGCACGTCTGCGATGTTGTTCTTATTTCGTCAAGTAAAGCATCGATTACACTATACAATTTGTAGAAAGTCTAATTAGGAAATCGGAACAGCTAATCGAAAAAAGAACTGATTCGTTCCGATTTTATTATTATTGGTTATCTAAACGCTCATTTTTTATATTTTTGACGATTAAGGAAACTATTTAGCGAACACCCAGGATAACATATTTACGAGTAACATTGGCGTTGAATTGTATTTTTCTTTTTTCGACGGTTGCAACAAAATAATGCAATACCTCTTTAAGACGGCGTGATTGATGATTTAGAATTTGGTTTAGTGTAGTGTGATCATTGAAATTATTATTTATTAAATAAGGGAGGATTTATAATAAGATGGAAATCGTAAAAACAAATCACATTAGAGGTTTATGTAATACGCGGCTTGGAATACTGACTCCAGACTATCCTTGGAGGATAGTCAGACGATAGAAAAAGTAAACTTGATTTAATTTTCTTAGTTTTCTTAGCTAGATTTTTCAAATTCTTTAGTGTAATAAGCGCTTAATCTTGTTGAGAGTGTCACAGACGAGTAACTTTACCCGGACTGAAATACAGATGGATCCAGTCCACAAAATTAACGACTTAAATAATTTAGACTGTATACAGAATAATGTATAAATGTAAGTAGGAAGAAAGTTTATGCAATCGCTGTTATCTGTTATTTAATTGGCGCTTTCATGAGTTAAGTGGTTTGTTTTTGTATTGCTTTCTGATATTGCAACATACTAAATTGACACATCAGTAGGAGAGTAGGAACACATTCTCATTGTTACTATGTAGGTCATGTAGATAGAAAAAAAGTAGGTATTTAGGTCAGGTTTAAAACATATGGGTGTGGCAGAGAAAACATGAAATCAGAATAAATACAGTAGAAATGAGAGCGTTAAGAAGTATGATTGGAGTCAATCTGAGTGACAGGATTAAAAATAGTGTGATAAGGGATCGATGTGGTGTAAAAGAGGATGTAGTGACCAGTATTAAAAAGAAATGCTTAAATGGTTTCGACATGTTGAGAGGATGAATGAAAGCAGGTTGAATAAAAAGATATATATGGCGAGTATGAACGGAAATGTTGGAAGGGGAAGGCCTCGACGAACTTATCTTGATCAAATTGGGGAAGTTCTAATGAAAGGTCAGGTCAAGACTACCCTAAACCGGCGAGCGTGTATGAAAATATTAATGAATGTGGATGAAACGAAAGGCGTGAGTGTTTGTATGTATGTATGTTAATACATGTCTTTTTTAAGAAATGTGACAAGGTATAAAATAAGTTAAAATGGTTTTTAAAAGGATAATTATAATTGAAAGAAAAAACAATTCACACACTAACCACAGAACAGAGGCTTTAGAGACTCGAACTCACAACCTACCCTTACCAGACGATTGCTCGAATGAATTGAGTAAGGCATTGTGTCGACAAATTTATTAAATTCGTTAAAAAATATATTAAAATTCCTCTTAGTTTCATCAATGTTTTTGGTTATGTACTCGTACCTCCAACATCCGAGAGAAATATTTTTACAAAAAATATTTAGTCGGATAAGATGAAATAGCTTTAATAAATACATATCATCTTGAGACTGTTTTTAAGCTCAAATTTGTAGGTAACCTGAAAATACCATTCCAAAAATTTTATTCAAAAAATCGTATTTTCAAGTAATACCTGCAATATATTTGCTTAAAAAATAGTCTTAAAAGATAATTATGATGATTCAAGGTTTTTTTTTTATAATTTACACTTAGATGAGTCGGCAATATTAGTTATATTTGAAATATTTTATCATTTCCGTTACACTTAGGAAAACAAGTGCCCCGTCTGAGTACTGATGTGTAGATGTCGATAATAGTGTACTTATGTAGATAATGGTTGTATCAGTAAGCCCTCTTTTAGTTTATTTTCAATTAATCAATGCGATAAAGTTTAATTGATGAATATTCTTACTGTGTCATATGGTGCCGCCTGCCATGAGTTGCGATTATGGCAAATCCTTTTTTTGGAGAGGCTTAAATGGAATATTATTATCATCACAGCCTTACGTTTGTCCTGCTAAGTTAATATTCTTTACTTATCTACTAGGATCGCACCGGTAAAAAATAACTAGTAAAATGTTTAGTACTTAATGGTTAAATTAACATTACTCTTTGTTCCGTAGTGTTAGCGACACGATATTGAATGTTTAAATGTACACTTCCCATCACTAATCTATTGATGCCTAGTGCACGTCACTAGGAGCTGTCACTATACTTTGTCTGCTGATCGCGCGCTAAATTTTAAAAGTTTTTGTAAGTCCTAACAATCTATTATTAAGAGGAAACACAAGGGCCGTTTCTCCATACAAACGTAGTCCCCTGTTTCCTCTCTGGATAAAGCCAGTAGAGCAATAATTTTTATTACAAAAATCTATAGCCACTATTTGCATGTTTCTATGTTTTCTGTTCTTTCATAAATTAATAAATAAAAAAGATATGTGCCCTCAAAAATCGAAAATATTCGCCAGATTTTCCGCTGTGTTCAAACATCCAGAAAACAAATTTGGCAAAATTTTTGAAATAAAGGAGAACATACAAACACGGCCAAAGCCTTTTTTTAATTTTTAATGTAAAAAGTATTTAAATCGGTCTAGTTTTGGAAAAGTAATCGGGGGACTACGAAACGTTGATTTGGTGTGCTTTTAGTAAGTATTTTCGGTCCAAGAAGCAGTTGTCTCTATCACACTCTGCGGTGAAGGCGTTTGGCACTGCGCGACAGAAATAGATTTTACAAATACCTATTTTTCAATTCTCTCGCCCGTAGTGTTTCCTCATAAAGAGTTTAAATAAGAAAAATGTTTCATAGTATTTAAGAGTATTTTGTGTGACATCGCATTCTCGACTTAGAAAAGATATAATAAAACATACGTATTAAAGGATAGGTACTGTGTTGTTGGAAACTATTGCCATGTCTGAAGGACGGTAAATATTACATAAATTGACCAACACTCTTTCGCTACGGTTTTACACCTAAAGTCCACTACACACATATTTATTGTAAGACTATTTGTAAGGCCATGGTCACATAGGTGGAAGGAAATGTTGCGTTATGTAACTAATGCCAAGCTAACGCATTGCTAATTTGACTTAAATACACCAAAAATATTTATTCGCGTGTCATACTTAACCCTGAAATCATTTTAACTCGGAACGAACGGAACTAGCTATATCCTCATGACAAGCTGTTCTAAGTAAATAAAACTTGCATTCTTACTTTATCTTAGTACAAATTGCAAAACAAAAAAATAATTTAATGAAAACTTAAGAATTGATAATTTAGCGCCTTTCAAGCATGAACCGGTGCTAGGTTAAATACTTAAATAAAAGGCTCAGGATACAAAAGAAGTTATTCAATGTTTAGGAACACGAATCATGCAAAGGTTCACTCAAGTGGTTTTTGTCTAAAGTGTAAGTCAAACAAAGAATCCCTATTATTGATAATCGTGACATACGTTAACTGAAAATCAACTTTCTTACTAGAACGATAATTACTACATCTCATAATAGTATTATTTCTTCGCACGTAACCGACACCTCGACATCTTTGATAATACAATTTGTTTAAATGGCACACAAACGAGAAATATGTATGTTCTATCCTTAACATCTATGTTCCATTAAATATATATGAAATCTGTCCAAAAAGTATCCGACATTAATAATAGGCAATAAAATAAAATAAGTTTCCTATAGAAAATACCATGAAAATTCGCATAGGATAGGCTGTTGGTGGAACTAACTGTTGTACTTTTATTCTAGTAACCTTATTTTAGACACTGGCCCTCCTTTTCAGCTCATCGTTTGACTGCCACCATCAGTTTCTCATTGTGATGCCACTTGCAATAGTAGCAAAAATGGCAATTATCGATGACGGATTTTAGTCATAGGCACTAGGTTCGCCTCTCAAACGTCCGAATATCGTCATTCAATTGTCTCATATTATTTTATGTTGAGAATTTAAATAAGATACGGTATAGAATTGCTCAAGTAGCAACTTTTCTCTACAAAACCCTACCCTTCTTACCTTTTGAAAATTTTATCAGAAGATAGATATTATATTTGAGTCGTAAATCTGTTCCTAAAAGGTTCCATTCTACGCATTCAATTTACTGTCTAATTGCAATAGTCAGCATGAATTATAAGTCGGATATTTTCCGGACAGACGGGATTAAAGTTTGCCATGGTTGTTTGTCGACGGCGCGATGGCGCCGCGCGTGTGTAATTGTTCGCACAAACAGTCAAGTGTCGAGCTTGATTTACTAATGTATCTAGTTTTAGCACTTACTCACAGGGCTGGATTAGCCACCAAAACACTCTCTTTTGATTCTGGAAGATGATTTTGTCAATCTGGACAAATAAATCAGCAGTGAAACAGTCCAGTCTGTTTAATACAATATTAATATCCCGTATTTTCGAACACAATCTCGTAGGTGACTAGAGTTAAACTATTTTAATATCTAAATTCTGGATTCAACTCTAGAGTACTACTAGTAGAGGTTGTAGTGAAAATTGATTTGATGGATTAAGACACAAGTTCCACATTATAGACGTAATTACAATTTTGGTGTTGACTTTTCAGTGATGCTATTAATTTTATGATTATCAAATAAATTGTAATCAATGTTTAATCTTGGCCAGCCTATGTGGTGGATTATCCCTTGCCTTTTATGTCATACATTGGAAATAGCTTCCATTTCATTTCTTTTTAAAGAGGATTTATTTTATCTTCTTCCATAAATTGTTAATTTCCGTGAAAGTCGTCACAGTACGTCATCGGTTCAGTAATGTGATTACGTGTTCGGCGCCTACATTTTATCAAAACGGATTCGAGGAATTCATTTTTAAGGAAAATTATCGGTATTAATTACCGTGTTTTAACTAGGAAAATGGTATTGCCAGATTTTTATTTTATACCTAAGTCTAGTTAGTAGATAAAAATGTCTTTGACTGATTTCCTGACTATATTACATACACATTAATTTTCTAGAATAAGTAACAATATGATAACAAAAAAAGCAGTTTGCCATATACTAAATAGTATATCAGCTGTTCTAGGTTAGCACAGACGATATCACAACAAGCTATACGCCGGGCATCTTAACGTTGTTAACATATGAGCGAGTTCGTATTAAACATGTTAGCCTAGTGTGCAGGGCACTGTTCAATATTGCTTACATTCTTTATTAGATTTAAATATCTTAAGGTAATTGTTGTTATTAAAATTAAGAATCTGCCTTTATTTAATAACTCTTTTTATTATAATTATGAATATAATGCATTTAATTTTGAAATTTTCAATGATTTATGTAAGTTTCAATTTTTTAAATTTAGTCGGTTATATTCTTAAGAACAATAAAGTTATCTGAATTTGTATGTTAATGCTACTTCAAATGTAAACTGTCGGGATATTCATCTATTAATGATTGTTAAAGAAATTCATCTAAGTATTAATAATTGTTACAGAAATTTCGCAGACCTATCTTAGTACCCAGTACTTGTAAAATAAATTTAAGTAAATGTGCTTATATGCAAATATACATTTGGACTATTAAATTTTATTGTGTAAAATTTGACTCCGACATTATTATAAGCCTTTTACGCTTAATTCGCTTGAAGCAATTGGTCTTATTATAAAATATAAATATTAAGCATCATTTTATTAAAATACTGTTTTTCTTACATTCCTACTACGCTATCGACTATTCTTGACCTACGAGCTAGGAAAGGCGTAAGCAAATCAATCATGTGGCATCAGTGATGTAACAACATTTAAAAAAAACGCAAGAATTTCCGCGTGCACGCTTTGAAGGATGTCACTTCATAAAGTTAAGTCCTCGGTTATTTGTCCGCGTTTTGTAGGTGAGACCGGTTTTATTAAAAAATCAAATATTCGGTAACACGATTTTGAAGGCCGAAACAATAGATTACTCAATTATTTTCGTGTTCATCAAAAATATACGTAATAAATTATAGACAACGATGTTCGTATGATGGTATGATCTCTGCCATGTGGGTTTTCTATAGAATTCTAACTTCAAACACAATGTTCAGAAATCCAATATACTACTCATAAACCCGTCCCATATTTTAAATTCACCCGGACATCGTGTGATTTATCATAAATAGTTGTAAAGATAGCATGATTGTTAAACACAAATTAAGAGGTAAATCTTTTTGAATAATGAAACATTTGCTATTCGATGATATTGGACGACATGACAATACCCATTGTGTGGGCTCAAATACTAGCAAATATGCCACCTCTATTAGTTTTCATAGCTTCGTGTTCAAAAATTACCTGGCCGTATGTTTTTGCAGGGAGTAACACATTATACCTACTCGTAGTGGTAGTAATTTGAAAATATGGTTTTAATAAAACGAGACATTTTCACTTATCTTGGTTTGATGTTCAGTACGGTTAGTGTCATCAAGTTTGGGTTTAAACATGTGGGGTTTATTATTGGCCTCGAGAATTTACCTACAGCATAAATTGTCGGAATTGTTGGTTGTCGTTGAGTTGACTTTGTAGTAGGTAGTAAAAGGGGGAATGAGACGTCAGGCTTCGGGCAAACCTTTTTATTAACATGGAACGCGTGCTAAGTAAAGGTTGTGTGGCACGCGGTTAAATGTCCTTTAGACAGGTTTATTTATATGGTAACCAATGATTACAGCTTTTGGAGTAAGGGTTGAACTATCCGCGTGCCAGTGCTGCCGACACAATGCGATATAAGCTTAAGTACATATTGTTCTTCTTCTAACTGTTCCCGTTTTTCAAGAAGACAAACGAAAATTAGGAATTCGGAGTGTGGGCTATTTATTACAAACTGCAGGAGTGTAGAATCTGCGTACTTACGCTTTTAGGACTGACCCATTACTAGACAATAGACTCATACAAGTCTGATGACAAAGAAAAACTTACACATTAAAAGTAAACCTATCATTTAAAAAAACACAATCCTTCAATAGATCCAAAAAAAAAACATAATGATCTGTAGCTCTATTCTAATAGTAATAACAGTGTAGTTAATAACTGGAGATAAGTCTATACAGCAAATAATATAATGTTATTCTCTAATTAAATGCTGACTTTTTAAAATAAATAGTTTACTCGCCATATTTTTAAACTTACGATATGAAGAAGCTTACCAATCAGTAATTATTCTTACTATTTATGTAAATACGCATCTTATATAGTATCAAGCATAAAATATCGATTAAAAGTAAAATATTTATATTCCCTTAAACGTTTGGAAGACTCACTTTATTTTGAATCTTGAAATTTTACACAGTTTGTATAATTTTAAGCATTTCGAACATAAAACATAAAACAAAAAAAGTAACTAAAAAAACTAACACTCTTTTCCTTCAAGTTCTCTTGGAATTCGCAAGTCAATCTGAAAAGGAGAAAATCATAATGTGTCAGCCAGACAGACAAGACACCTTTCACCCCTTACGCCTCTACTTATCAATACGGCAAATAAAGGAAATGAAACGAAACAAAAGGTCACCATTTATTGGTCATGACGATGAAACGGTCACTCGGGTTGGGTCAAGGCGAATCAGCCAAAACAACACAAGGAAGTCAAACAGTAACTCAACTTTGAACAGTCTGAATATTCTCCGAAAAATAAAACGCAGTTTCCTTGAGGTCAACAGCCCGGTTAATAGTTGTTTTTGTTTGATTTAAGCCACTCTAAATTTTACCTCAACATAATAATATTATTGAGTTTGCTGTTATCTTTTTTTAATTAAGAGTAGGCCTAGAATCGATTGTTATTCGTTAAATTATAATCAGAGAAATCAAATGCAACAAGTTGAATTAAAGCTAGTAATATGATTGTATATAAGATTCGATTCTGGCAGAATTTCTACAGCACCCAAACGATGAGTAGGATTGGTGCTATTTAAGTTTTATATTCTTACGATTGAATGAATAACGCCTACCTATAGGTACTCGTATATTAAATTTTTACGGATTTCAATCAAATTGCAGTATCTTTTAGGAAATTTCAGAAATCTTGAATAACTTTGATAATGATCTACGGGCTAGATCTTATATACTGTGCCTTTGGAAGGATTGTCCTCAATCTAAACAAGAAGCGGAAAAATTAGCCGCAGGAAGTAGGAAGTAGAAGTTGGGCAACAGATTCATAGTTTCTGAGTAGTGTTACTATTAAGAAACATAATACGTGATTCTTGAAATTTGCCTTTGATTCTTAGTTATAACTAGCTGATACCCGCGGCTTCGCCCACGTGGAATTTGATCTGTTACAAAGTTTTCGTCATGACTAAACCCCATTTCCTCCACTTTTTTCCTCCACTTTCTTTGCATACAGTGCAGGGGTGCCCATCACGGGCGAGGTGGTGTTGGGTACTTAGTGGGAGCCGGTGCGTCGTTGTCGGCATACCGGGGTCCGTTACGCTGATACAATAGTTGGATGAAAGGGGCTGAATTATACTATTGTTTGAAGGGATCCGGTGTTGGTTCTTTCAGCGTACCGTGGTCCAAGCGAGCTCGCACCACATCTGTTTGCATTTACATGAAATTTAAAGTCTAATATAATTTGAAGATTTAAAACTGTCAATGCTGTAGTACAACAAAACCATTCAAAGCAGCTTGCAAGGCTTTATTCGAATATGATCAACACTGCCTAGAGCCCTGGAAGAAGTGGTCCTGTGTAAAAAAACACATTCTTAATTTCCAACCAAGTAGGTAAATCCATTTCTCGATCCATATGCGTTGTAAATGCGATTTCACAAAGACAATTTGCTTGCATACTACGTTTGGATAAAAGACCTAGATCGGACGGTGGACGACGGACCTAGACGGTGTAGTACCAGCATCGGTGTAAAGCTCTGGAAAAGACATTCCTATGTCATTCTCCCTTCATGATCGATAGACAAAGTTTCGTTTTACTGTCATGTTTTAAAAGTGTATTTTTTTAAATATGGAGAAAATTTAATAAAAATATAATTTTGATGCGTTAGATAGGCAGTTTCACTAAACAAACTTTACCAGTCTATATTGATTTAATCCACCAGTCAGCTGCTTCGTGTTGTTGCAACACACCTGTTACCTTATTCTGCCTGAGATACGGGTCTATGCCCAGTTTAGGAAGTATTTTTGTACTGCTTAATATAGTTAATAATATCATAAGGTACAACAGTGTAGTTTATAAGATTCGATATTTCATTTACCTACTTATTTATGCATATTGCATGTTATGGAATTAGGCGTATATGTAGTCTTGGTTGTACAAATAAATAAATTCACTCACCAATTTTATTCGATTTCCCAAAATTTTTCTCTACCTTATACAAAAATCGGCCAAGTGCGAGTCGGACTCGCGCACGAAGGTTTCCGTACCATTGATTACGTAAACAACAGTAGGTACCTACATTAATTTAGTTAATATAGTGCTTACCTGTTACCATTTATTAATATCGAGCAAAAATAGGCAAAATAATGGCATTTTTTTGTATGGGATTAAATATTCATTTTATTTTCATTCTGTTATTTGTCGTTAAAGTTAGAAATATAACTGAGTGTTTTGTGAATATTTCAAGTGCCTACCTGTTGCCATTATTAATCCCTCAACCCCCAAGCGGCACGCGCCTGCCGCGATAACAATTGATTTCAATTGTGTCTGGAATAACTCACGATCGAGGGATTAATATCGAACAAAAAAGGACAAAAAATCGCGTTTGATGTATGGGAGCCCCCTTTAATATTCATTTTATTTTGTTTTTGGTATTCTTTGTTATTGCGCTAACAAAAATACATAATTTGTGAAAATTTCAGCTGTCTAGCTATCGCGGTTCTTGAGATACAGCCTGGTGACAGGATGACGGACAGACGGACACAGCAAAGTCTTTTAACATGGAGCAAAAAAGGACAAAAATCGCGTTTGATGTATGGGAGCCCCTTTTAATATTCTTTTTATTTTTGGTATTTTTATTTATTGCGGTAACAAAAATACATAATTTGTGAAAATTTCAGTTGTCTAGCTATCGCGGTTCTTGAGATGGCCTGGTGACAGGCAGACGGACAGACGGACACAGCAAAGTCTTAGTAATTGGGTTCCGTTTTTACCGTTTGGGTACGGAACCCTAGAAATGAGTTAGTTTTAAATAATACCATTCTATTTGTAAGTACCGATATTTATTTTCTAAATATGGACCTAAATATAGATAAGACAGCCAATAGGAATTTTCAAGTTTTATCAAAAGTTTTCGTTACATAGCCTCCTATTTTGTCGTTCATGACGTATAGAATACGTCGCGGCTAGATGTCATATCTTCTTGAAGCTCTTATTGAGCTTTATAGTTTGATATGCAAACAAGAGTTTCGTCAAACACCATTGATAAATCTTCTAGTAATCTGTCCAATTTTGAGTTGTTGATAATTTATTAACTGAATTTTAACTAACTCCTCAAATTCTGACTCACAAGGATCCCGTGGAGCACATAAATATAATATAATACGTTTTCTGATGTAATTCTGGGCTCAAAGATGTTAAAACTTGTATTTCATTGTATATATTTTACAGTTTTAAGTAAGTATCCAACAATTTAATGATGTTTTTGAATGTTTCGTCCTTATTCCTCGGTCCTTGTCTAATAGTACTGAGTTCAATTTAGATGTGCTAAGGTTTGTTTGTGTTGTGACCGACCTTTGCTCCTCGGTCCCTTCTGCATACATGGAATTGTTTCGTGATATTGAATTTGAATTCAGTTCTGCAGTTTTAGATTAAGCCGTGTTGTAGTTCCCTGAAGGTTATTTTTTTCTAAATCTTATTTTCCAAGTGTGGGTCATCTCATTAGTAATACCATTATTTGTAGTCGTATCTCTTCCCAATTATTCTTGGTAATTTTGTACATTTGTGACTGGTCACCAGCTGGTCACTCACTTATTTTAATTCATAATCAGAAATTTCTCGTAGGGTTTGTATCTGGCTGCTGAATTGTGTAATGCAGCCTTTAATTGAAGTTCGTGTACGTTTTAACTTAGTTAATTCATCCATTTCGGCACCAATTCTTATTAAATTCTAAAATAATACCCCTCTATTTGCAAGAAATGATATTTATTTTCTGATTGACACATTGAATGTCATAACAAACTAAGTGACATCAGAGAGTACAAATATGTAAAGAGTATGGATATGAAACGGATCCGAACAAACTTTGCCTCCATTTTTTATCTCTTTGAAGACTAAATTCTCAAAAATCCTGAAATACGTCATTCATAATTTCTAATCAGGTAGCTGGATACCAATTTTCATCGACTTATCTTCAAAACTGACGGAGTTTCATACAAAATTATTGGGCCCTTTTTACCCCCTTAGAGGCGGAATTTCCAAAATTCCTTTCTTAGTGCTCACCTACACTATAAAAGGAAGCGTGGTGAAAATTTTCAGATTTTAAATCCCAGTAGTTTGGGCTGTACGTTGATATGTCTGTCAGTCAGTCAGTCAGTCAGTCATTAAATCAGTTTTCACTTTTATATATTTAGATTACTTCAGATTATCTCAAGATATTAGTGCTTAGTATGCTAGACATAATAGAAGTTTAATTGTAAGATTATAACCTATGTGGACAAGACTCGAATGGCATACACACCGGTTATCAAGGTGTCTCCAGCTCTGAGGACCTGAGTTCGATTTTCGGGCTGGTCAATCTAGAAGGCTGATTGTCGTTTAGAGTTTTTTGTATATTGCCTCTGTCTGATTGTTTGTGCTACCTTCGTCGTTTCTTATTCCAGGAAATAAAAGCTTTAAAAGACTTACTTTGGGATCAGATAAATCTTTATTTGTATAAGATTGACAGAAATAAGCACTGCCTCAACGTGACCTTTATAACCTATAATGTTAAAAATATTAAGTAGTCTCACACTGTCTGCCCACTACCTTCCTTTATCAAAAGTTGCAACTAACATCATTCATGGGTGTAATTCTTCCGGTCGGATAGTACATCCTCACTCTTCCAATTGGAACTGAGTCATTTTGCTTATAGTGAAATATGCGAGGAAGTTATACTTCCAGGCTTGATAAGTTCCTGGATATTATTTGCGATGGCAACACCCAACAGTGTTAGATATTAAATTATAATTGCGTTTAGCTTTTTTTGCTTAGTATAAATTTTTAATTCGACGTATGGAGTTGATTCAAAATTAGCTACCCATTATTTTGTCTAGCTCAGTTTTTTTTTCTTTTGAATATGCTAACATTATTTTATGAGTAGAAGATTCTGTTTAATGCTTTACTTCATGAACCAAAAATCATCGAATATTGGAAACTACGTAAAGAGTCATGCTTAGTGGTTCTATGGTAACAAATAATATACATTCGTAAATTTGGATGTATGTTTCTTACCTAATAACATCAGAACGACTGACAGGATTTGAAGGAAATTTGACAGGGACCCAGATTATAGACTGAACTAACACATTGGTTGGAATGCCGGAAAATTTTCCGGTTCCCGTTACACAGCTTTGAGTTCAAATTTTTACGCGTGCAGTTGCGGAAAACAGCGATTATATTATAAATATATTTAATTATACCCGTCGGTATAAACATCCCTTTTATAACGATTAAAAAGCAAAATTAATAGTTACTTAGTAATCAATTTAGCTAGTCAAACAAATAACATATTACTCCCGAAGATTTTATAACTCGTAGATATCGATATCGATCTATGATAACATCGCGAAACAATAAAACTTTAATGATTTTCTTTTACGATAAAATTTTCTCTATTACAAGGTTTTCCTATTTCAGTTTGGTACCTTATGTACGCAAATATTTTAACGCCTACTCGAGGCACAAAGAAAGGTCAAAATGTCAAGGTTTGGAAATACCTAGGTCACCTTTTGTAGAATTTCAAGCTTTCGTGAAATGAAACTTGGAGCGGCCTTTGGAGAAGCGTAGTTGCGTTAGGGACGTGACACTGCTTCTTTTTTTATGATTTAATATAACATTGGATAAAGTAAGCATTTAACATCCCTAAATTGATGAATGGAACCATCTTTTTCTTCACAGAGGATCAAATCCTAGTTTGGCGATATTTCAACAATCGCATTACTATCATCCTATTTATGCAACCGACTGTGACGTCTAGGGATTACTTACGGTAACCAAGTAAAAAATAATTTATATGAACCATCTCCTTAAAATTGTATTACTGCTCAATTGTCTTCCTACATAAAAATACATAAATAAGTTAAAAATACGCCTTTTATCTTGAAAATTATTATAACAATTTTTAAAACTATAAATATGAAAAGTAAGCATTTACAATCCAGTGAATACCAATTTTATTAATGAACTCAATAAATTGTATTTTAACAGTCGACAGTTTTCATATGTGCACGTTTATATTATAGCTCAATCCATATGACTTGATTCTCATTGCAAAATTGAAGTGAACACTTATGCCTACGCAATGTGAAGTGCCAGCAGAAATATGATCGTGTCAGTTCAACAATGACATAATTTTGAGCGCGCCATCCAAACATCGTTAGGCTGGTATGCAAAATGCAAATAAAAACACATTCACAAGGTAACTTAATGAGAAACAAGTGGCAAAATTACCGTATATTAACATTATATGCACTAACGCCGTTCATATATTTGGAAAATTATTTCCTAGACTATTCAGTGGGTCATAGGGTAAAAAGTGCATTAGGTCAAATTCAATTTCATCTCTACTCGCAGAAGATTAAGTTCGTTTTTGTGTAAACGTGTAAGTTCTAATGAGTACCAAGAGTAGTGCGTTTGAATAGTAAAATTGTTAGGGCTACAAGTTGGTGCGCCTTTCAAGTATGTAAAGGTTGATTTCTGCCAATATAGTGTTTTATGTCTTAGTTAATGTAAGACAAGGACAGCTTTTAATATGATTTTTACTTTTTTATTGGAATATGCACATCACTAAATTGTGCCATACTCAAATTTAGCTGCACGGATTTAGAAATTTTTAGATTGTAAAATAGAAATGCTCTTATAGGTAAATAGACTATAAATCGTATCTCTATTCTTTAACCTTTACGTTGGCTTTGTATGCCTCCTTTTGTGATTTCGAAAGTGAGCATTCAAAAATATTTGTTTTTTTACCCAAATCCGGTTTCGATATGCAAAACGATGAGATAAAAAACGTATGAAATTTCGATTTCATCTGTCTCTAAGATATTCAAAATCGATAAATCGGTGCTTTTGAATATATCACGGTTACGTCACTAGTCAGAGTCTATTGACGCGTAAATTTTGTTGTGTATTCGAAATGGTAGTGCTGGAATAAATCGATTTCATGTTCCCTCGAAGTTGTGGGTTTTCCTCGGATTGTGGCTTATAAAGGGGTTTGAATGTGGGCAATGTCTAGGCTTCTGTCAGTAACAGTCAGGTGATTTCGTTAATACAATGATGAAGCAGTGTTTGTTACAACTAGTAGCGTTAATTTTAATGTCAGCAATGTTATGCATATTGCATTATGTGCTACGTGCGTAAATGCATGTACAGTCCAATCGATGGACAATTAATGGTACAAACGACACAGTAAAATGGTGACTAATCAATAAAAATATACAGATCCAAAATCAGCCTAAGTTTCACATATTTTGGTAACCAAGAATAAATTGTATAAAGCATTATGAAGTAATCCCTCGATCGTGAGTTATTCCAGTCACAATTGAAATCAATTGTTATCGTGGCACCCGAGTGCCTCCTAGGGGTTGAGGTATCGTTTATCAACTGTTTTGTTTACGGCCTGTTTTTTACATATTGCCTGATATTTTACCAGTAAATTAAGGTAGGAGTAGATTAGAGTCAATTACAGCAGACGGCAAATGCAAATACCTCATCATCATCATCGCCTTAGGTATGTCAGTTCACTGTTAGATAAACGCCTTTATATAAGGAGAATTCTGCTATAATTGCCACTCTTGGCAAGTGATTTGCCGATTGCAATTTGGACAGTGGTGGAGATTAAACTAATTAAAATTTAAATTAAATTCATTAAATACATACAAAATTTAGAAAATCAGTACTTCCTGTTTAAACTGTTCTTTAGGCAAATAAAATGCTAGTGTATATTTGATTGTGGCTCGAGCTGAAGGTTATGGGTTAGAGTCCCGCACCAGGCAGTCGAAATTTTTAATTCAAGGAATTATATATTCAATAAGCAGTTCAATTACTATTAGGTATAAAATATTTAAATAAAAGAGTAATTGATAAATTTTTAGAAAACAAAGTTATTTTCGTCTGGCCAAGAGCCAAGGTTCCAACTAAAGCGATCATTTGCTGCTATTGTCGACTGTACAACCACATTGACCTATTTCGATAAACCCGCGCACAGATTACGCTATACCACTATGCTCAGGTGCTGCGTGCCTGCAGTTCCGTGATGGAAACATTTTTTGATTCTCGCTATACCAATAACTATTACGAGATTTTACGGCTTTTAATGCATATTTCATATTACTCATGCATTTGGATTAGATTATCGCAGTCCTTGGAAAACGAATGAATGCCGTCGTTACTCAAAATTGACACAAAACATCCCAAATAAAAGGTTCGACAAAAAACCCAATAATCTTCATTCCGATGTTATAGGCAAATAAACATAAATAATTCACAATTTAACATTGACTGTTTCTATTTCTGACAATAACAATCACAACATTCATTGACGTCAAAAGGAGACACTCAGATGAGATTTTTCTCAAAAACACATCTACTCATCATAAAAATGTCTACGCAAGTGAAAACTTTGTAAGGTCGCCGACAAAGCCTCGCGTGCACACCGGCTTAACGCACTCACACGAACAAAAAGTTTAGCTTATAAGTTTATAATCAAGCGAGGTTTTTATCTCGTAGTCGATGCCCGCACGTCGAGACGCGTGCATGTCGCTCGGCGATCCCTACGCGCGTGAAAAAACAACCACCGGCGCGGGAAAATAAAAAAAAAAACTAAAAACCGAATGTCAAAGACGTTTGACGAAAGTGTTCCAGTTTTAAAATTACGTGGGTGACGTTTGGAAAATTTACGAAAGTGATGTGACACGTACGTGTTTATCCAAGAAAAACGTTTAGTTTTTCTTTTTTATTGTGACCACAAAAGCGATTGTTTTCGGCCAAAAACAAAAAGTATACATTTTCAGTGTTTTGTTCTATTGAATGCGTTGTGTTTTGAAAATTTATTACATAAAAGTGGGTTGTTCAGTTTTGCTACAGGAAAAGCGGCAGGCTTAATTCAGTTAGATGTGTGTTCAACATAATATACAACGGGTCACAACATGACGGCAAAGTTCGGCTATGTAAGTAGGATTCTTAACCCAGTTTAGTTTTGCTAAGTGTTTTATAAATATTTCCGTTAGTTGGATTTATTTTTAAGGAAGGTACTAATGTTTTTTACCATCGGGTAGCGCTCTTGGTTTTTACATACGCCTTGTGATTTATTATTAAAAAAATCAAAAAAAACCTTATTTTTTTGAACAGCCACAAGCCACAGTTTGAGTGGACAATGGTTCTTTCCTGTGAAATAGAGACACAAAGTTTATTCCAAAAATAATTTCTTTCAGTTCTACTTACTTTAGTCAGACACATACAGGAGGTAATTGATAAAATAATGATATTCTGCGCTAATTTCGTATTCACGTTGTAATTTAGACGCCGTATTACTGATAATTCTTAGATAAGATCATTGGTTGTTAACAATTATCGATGGCAATGATGCTAGCTGATAATTTTAAGTCCTGAACTGTCACATGGTGTTTGTTGATGATAATTTATATACTTTTGTTATGAATGGAAATTTATTAAGTGCTATAGATAATGCGGTTGATTTTGAATCGATTAAAATATGTTCGATTTAGATACTATGTTGGTATATCGTTTTAAACGTAATGTCGTTTTAAACGTACTACGTATGTAAACAGTTATTAAATTTGTATTTTACATTGTTTATAAGGTTTGTAAAGCCAACTAATTATTATTTGAATAGGTTTAAGCTGAGTAATGCAAGCAGGTTCGAATAAAGCAACGCTATAAAATAATGTCAAAACAATCGATTCGTATTCATACCTAAATCAATTATAAGCGTATTGCGTAGGTAATAATTAAATTGTTTAGTGATTGGGTAGTTAGAAATTTATATTTGCAGTTAATTCTTGTTTGTAGGAATGTCAGGACATCTGGTGCAATTTATAATATCGTGTACCTACCTACTCTTGAAGTTATTAATAAAATAATACAATCTAAACAAACATATCGTGTTATGTTGGAAAGTTGCTAGAATAGCACCACCCCTTCTCTTCCTATGGGTGTTGTAAGAGGCGATTGGAGGAGAACTGATATAGGCTTGTGATGATAATGCTAATGAAACAAACATGTTTTTAGAAGATTTTTTTAAATGCAGTTTTCTACTAGTATTGAAACAAATCTATTTAGAGTTGACAATTTCCATTTCTTAGGTAGAAAAATAATAAGGATAATATGTTTTAAAAAAAACGGTGTTGGTGTCAAACAAACGACTACCAATTATCGTTATAATAGTTTTACTAACTAACTATAAAATTTAACAATAATGAATTAATTATTATTAAATTTACATTTTTACAATAAAAATTGGTCAGTTCCCGTCACTACAGTAATTTCTTAAAAAGGTTTTCATAAAAAAAAACTAACGCCTGTCCGCGTGGACATTGGTATGGTACTAATATCACACTCCCGTTTATATTGCATTTCTGATTATGTCACTTTTCTTAAATATCATTTAAAATATTTTAATGAAAGCTTTCTGTTGTTCTTTATACTAAATTAAAAAACTATTGATTCCCATCCATGTTTCCACCCTTCCTTCAACCTCTTTAGGGCATGATTTCATGGGCTTAAACTATCCTGTGTAAGATTCAGGGTCTCAAAATATCTACATACCAAATATATATGAAATCAAATTCTTGTTTTATGGTAATGGGGGCTATCGCTAGTGAATTTGCCACTAGAGGCGCTTCTGTCGCGTGAGGTCCAATAACATTCACTGGTTTTAGCGGGCTTCGTGACATAAATTATTTTGGGATAAATTTTAAGCATTTTATTTAGTTTATTATATATGAAAGCGGATTGGGAAGGATATTGCCTTTTGGCGAAAACAGTACGCACATAGGGTGCCGGGGCCACCAAATAATTTCTTCTTTTACTTAATAAAGCTGCATCAAATGGTAATGTTTTATGATATGTCAAGATCATGTTTAAAACATAGAGCTTTCTTATCGAAAGCAGATTGCAAACCTGGTATAACGCTTGTGTAGGGAATCTGTAAGGTTTGAAATACATGACCTTTAGAAGAGATCTCTGTGCCCTTTCCAAATCTAAGAAGTTGGTCTTACCGGCCCCGCCCCATATTGGGATACAATAAGAGATCACCGATTGTGCTAAAGAAATATAAATTTTGTTCAGAAGAGTACTACCTACCTGCTACCTATCTTGACGACTTGGGTTCTGTCTCGAAGATAGCTGCTAAAGAGAGACAATGAAGTTCCCCTGATCCCAATATACTCTAGCCTGTCTAAAAGAACCAGAACAGACACAGTGTCGAAGGCCTTTTTCAAGTCTAAAAAGATGGTAAGGCATTTCTGCCCCTTGTCAACAACCTCAGTAATGATACCGATCAAATCTAATATTGCATCTTGAGTTGATATTCCTTTACGAAAACCATACTGAAATTTTGATAATATGTTAATTTTTTTTAAATAATTGATCAGTCTAATATTAATGAGTTTTTCGATGATTTTCGAGACAGAAGTTAAAACAGAAATTGGCCTATAATTATTAATGTCGTGTTTATCTCCGCTCTTGTAGACAGGCGTTACTATGGCTCTTTTGAATGCACTAGGAAAAACTCCTGTACTGAAACAAAGATTTGCCAATTTACAGATTAATGGGACAGCAAAATCCCCTGCATGTTTCAAGAATGCAGTGCCGATTCCGTCCCAGCCAGGTGCACTGCTAGAGTCAAGGCTCTTTATTATAGAGTCAACCTCTTCTAAATCTGTCTCCAGCAGCACAAATGAGCTTGATATAGTTTACAAGAAATATATTATCCTCATGTATAGTTTTTATCATAAGTTTTGTATCGTCCTTGCCCAACTCAGTAAGTTCTATGAAATAATATGACATCATTTTATGCGGCAATTACATTAGACAAAGTCAAGAAAATAAGTAAGTTTTTATCGTTACACAATGAAACTGTTATTTATGATATGCGTTTTTCACGGCTGGTGTAAAATTACGGATATACCACGCTCCGTCATTCACAATTACGATAGAATGCTTCCTCCTTGGATTACCATAATTTGTATGTTATCTGTCATTTTCGTACGTAGTCACTTCGTTATTAATTGTAGCTTAGTGATGGGTAGATGTTGATGAACCTCCTAAACTTATAAGAGATGGATGTGAAATATATTATTATTTTATTACAAAAATATATCCGTTGTCAATGGGGGCTATCGCTAGTGAATTTGCCACTAGAGGCGCTAGTGTCGCGTGAGGTCCAATATCATTCACTTTGTACTGGTTTTAGCGGAATTTTGTTGCATAAATTATAATTTCTTTAATTTACCTGCTGGAAAGTGATCTCCTTCGTAAAATATCGCAAATATGGATTATTTGGCGATTAATGTGAACGCTTTAAAAGCGGAATTAAGAAAAAGCGCAAAAATAAGCGGCTTCAAGAGCAACTATTTCAGAAGTTAGTTTGTTGATATCAAGATAGTTATTTATAAACAATATAACCTTAATTAGATTCAAGATATAACACTTTGTTTCGGCACCAATCGCCTTTGACAGTTATACCTCCGGACCTCAGTCTACAGTGGCGTCAACTGGTGAGCAAAGAAACGGTAGTCCCCATTCTGAGTCGGTGTCAGTTGTCAATTGTCAGTGACTTTTAGTTAAGCACCGGCTTAAAATTGGTACCTTATTTCACACTTTCGTCAGTTTATTGTGAGAAATTGCAACAGACCTTGTTATACTAAATAAATTTAAGTATTATTATATATATATATATATATTTTTATAGGACATGCCTCACTGGGCCACACAGAGCCATCTAGTCCCAAATTAAGCTACTATTAAGTACCCTGTCGTATGGGGTACTAGACAACCGATAAACTTACTTACATACGTTTTTTTTTGTAAATACATACGTATAATTTATAGAAAACACCCAGACCAGTACAAATAGACATGTTCATGCACACAAATATTTGTACTGTGCGGGGATCGAACCCGCGACCCATGGCTCAGAAGCAGCGTTTACTACCGCTGATCCAAATGGTCGTCAATATATAATCTGAGTATCACTATGTACTCGCAGTCAAACCTTTTAAAATGTTTTGCGAGACCTTTATAATATAATGTTAATGATATTTGTTTAAATAAATAAATAAATAATAATAATACTCATACATCAAACAGTCAATAGCAGATAAAATTCACAAACATTCTGAATTAAAGGAGGAAATCTTGAGGATTTGGAATTTAGAAAAGGTATACATTGTGCCACTGGTACTTTCCAGTACAGGTGTCATACCCAACCATTTGAAAAGTTTAAAGCTTCTAGATCTTCCAGAGAATAGTTATATCACTATGCAAAAAGCGGCAATTCTGAACACGTGTCGCATAGTTAGGCGTTTCTTACAGGACGACTCGTCAAATGCAGTAGACATTTTATAAATAAATGGATCAGATACTTGGCGTAGCCCGTATCTGATTCAATTTTACCAGCTCCAATGCTAAGTTTGAATATCCGAGTACAAAATAATAATAGTAATAAGTGGCTGATTAAGCGAGCTGAATAAAAATAAAATGCTGAATTTAGAGATTACCTTGACTTCGCCGTGTAGTGCTCGCCTGAAATACGAGGGCGGGTCAATAAGTCCGTGACTATTTGAATTTCTGATCTCTTTACCGAAAAAGCAACACTACTCCTGGCAACAGGTATCTGTCAGTTGACTCCTATCAAAATTTGAACTTGCTGCGTCAGTTAGTTTGTGTCTGACAGCTATTTTTATCAGACTACCCAGTAATTTGAGGAATAAATGGAAAAAAGTGAATTTCGTGTGCTTATTAAGTATTATTTTTTGCGAAAAAAAACCATTACCGAGACCAAGGCTAAGCTTGATAAATACTATGGGGACTCTGCACCATCGATTTCAATGGTAAAAAAGTGGTTTACTGAATTTCATTGTGTCCGTACAAGCACTGAAGATGTCGAACGTCCTGGACGCCCAGTTGAGGTCTCTACACCCGAAACAATCGAAAAAATTCACGATATGGTGTTGGCCGGCCGAAGATTGAAAGTGCAAGAGATTGTGGAAGCCGTAGGGATTTTAGTAGGGGGGTACCCGTAGGGGTTTCAATTTTGAAAGATCATTTGGGCATGAGAAAGCTTTCCGCAAGATGGGTGCCGCGTTTGCTCACAGTCGACCACAAACGCAATCGTGTAACAACTTCACAGGAAGGTTTGGCGTTGTTTAGTCGCAATATGGAGGAGTTTTTGCGCCGTTTTGTAACCGTGGACGAAACATGGATTCATCACAACACACCAGAGACCAAACAACAGTCAAAACAGTGGGTTTCTAAGGGTGAATCGGCGCCAAAGAAGGCCAAGGTGGGTTTGTCAGCCAATAAAGTTATGGCGACTGTTTTTTGGGATGCACGTGGGATAATCTACATTGACTACCTTCAAAAGGGAAGAACAATCAATGGGGAATATTATGCCAACTTATTGGACCGCTTCAATGACGATTTGAAAAAAAACCGACCTCATTTGGTCAAGAAAAAAGTTCTTTTCCACCAAGACAATGCAAGGGTGCACACATGTGCAGTTGCCATGGCAAAAATCCATGAATTGGGCTATGAATTGCTCCCTCATCCGCCCTATTCTCCAGATTTGGCTCCGAGTGACTACTTTTTGTTCCCAAACCTGAAGAAATGGCTTGGTGGAAAAAGATTTGACTTCAATGATAAAGTCATCTCGCAAACAAAGATCTATTTTAAGGACCTCGACAAATCATATTTTTTGGAAGGGATAAAAAAATTGGAGAAGCGTTGGACAAAGTGTATAGAGCTCAAGGGAGACTACGTTAAAAAATAAAATGATTTATTTATCAAAAAATCTGTGTTTTATTCCAAAAGTCACGGACTTATTGACCCGCCCTCGTAGTACCATCAATTCTTGTCTTATTTATGAGTGTTGTTGGAAGAGACAAAGGGAAAACTGCTAGAAAATGAAGCAGATTCAGCTTCTCTCCATCATTGGTCAAACTGCGATCGCCAAAGGAGGTGATTATAATGAAACCCTTATTTTGGTGTGGCAGCAAAGAATTGATTTGGCGTTAAAACGATTGATCAGAAATGCAGGTAATTGTTATTGTAGTATACTTTCTGATTTTCATTCGTCAAATACTTGTTACTTAGCATCATAACAATTTTATTAGTTCCATTAAATTAAAATGAATTAAAATATTATCACGATGTTCTTGTCGTTTTAGTGATTGTAACTTAAATCAATGATTTATTGCATCCAATATTAGGATCTGATTTACATAAAAAATCGATAGCACGTTGTCTTAACTCTGAATTATGAGCAAATAAATCTTGCTTGATGTCTTAATACTTAGTGATGTGATTATTATGACCCCTCCCGTTAGTTTCACAATATTTTTAAAGGCTTATCAGTGTTGCAAGTTGTAGTTAAAGAAAAACATTATCTATGGCCATCAAATTGAGTTGAAATATATGAAACAGTTTTTTGCTGGACTCATCATGAGTATGGGGCTTTATTTGTCAACTTGTTACGTGTGACAAAAACAATATCTACAAACAAATACTAACATATAATTTTGTATATGCGCGAATAACAAGTGATAATAATATCTTTTGTCGCAATACTTGTGACAAAAGACAATGTTTTGATATCAATTACATACAATTACGTATTGTGGCCTTTATAAATCATTTTACTGTATCTCTTGTAAGTGAAATGTAAATTTCAGAGAATAAATCGGTCGATTGTATTTGAAGTTTGATTAGAACACGAATTAATGGATATAATTCGCACCACAGAACTTGGAAAAAGGTTAGAAAGGCGATATAACCGGGACAGGCGCGCCACAGAGGTTATGAGCAAATGCTTGTAAGTGAGCGCTGTGATTGGTTACTTTTGGGTCCAACCAATAGGGTCGCGCGATATCAGATGAATTCGCTTGATTGGCATTCTTTGAACTCGTTTATGTATAGTGGGTCGCATGACAGCCTTTCTGACGTTTTTCCAATAAACTTAAAAATAACGTTTATTAATGAAGAATGACAAAATCTCTTAATTTTTTTACACTATACTTCTAACGCTATATCCATAGGAAATCTTAACGACACTTAAGTAGGTCTTATTAATACTATTATATCAAAATCTTAAGTCTGGGGCTAGTTTTAGGTGATCGCAGTTTCACAGATGGTGGAAAAATGACGGCCCATATTATTCAGTCAGTGAACCACATGGCAATTTACATATACCTACTCTGACTTAGCACTAATAAATTAACAACACATTTCAGCCCAGTGTCAGAATACGCATAATTATGCAATAATCATTATCTAACAATGATTACATGACCTGTGACCCTAGTTTTTGTATTAGCGTCTAGTGATACCTAGATACCTTATGTGACATGACAATGACAATATGATTACAAGTGATTGATAGTGCGATATAAGGCTTGATTTCGCTTGACACTTGATCTGTTATCTCACATCGTTTGTCTATTCAGATCATTGACACGCGGTTTACTTACAAAAACTGTCCCACGTAAAGGATAAAATGTATACCTACTTTAATATATTGATACCGGTCGTCGATAGTTGGTTGATCAATATTTGTTTTTTATTTTATTCATTTCAAATGTTCTAATTTCTGTGGTTTAATCACTTTAATATAATAGTCCTGCCGAAAAAAGAATCATGGTTTTCCATATCTTAATAGAAACAGGACAATTGAATATATTTGATCAACAGCAGACGATTGAAAAGCTTATTAGAAAAACGCATTATGTGTATGACATAACATAATTCAAATATTGAAATAAAAAAAATACAAATAATAACAAGTAGGTAATTTATTTTTGTAGATGAAGCTTTGTAAAATAAACAGTCGTTGCTCCGCTGGCTTACAACGTAAAGCCTTCATAAATTCGTCATCACAACATATGTCTTGGTATCTCAGTCGCTAAGAGCAGCCACCCGGAAAGCAGAGCTGTGGAAAATTGTGATTGTGGGTTGAGTCTCATCTGCGGCAGTGGGAATTTTTATTCAAGGGATTGTATTTTTGATTTGATATTGGTATTTAGCGGTGAGATGTTAGTAAGCTGATGATACAAGATTTAGCCACATAACAGATTTAGTATGTTAGGATAGAAATAAGGTGACAAATTATGACGTACCTACATCACGATAACACACGAGGTAATAGAGCATGAAGCTTAGGCATAATAAAGGTGTCAATTTACTTCAAGCTCGCTTTCATGACACAAAATCTGAAACAATACGCTACACCTCACAAAGCAAAGCGATGGCCGTCAACAACCTAAGCAGTTACCTTACTTGCAGTAACCCATATTTTTTCAAGTCATCATCTCAACGACTGTTTTAGTACAACTCAAACACACTTAGACGTGTTTACGCTTTCCATTCCCGAGTGGCGGCCAGAAACTATTTGGTTGCAATAAATAAATCTACATAATTACGTGTTAAAAGTGTTTTCGCATGTTTGTTGTGTAAAGTGAGACTTGAGTGATAGTACACGATCAATACGCCTCCTATTATGTACTGGTTTTGTGATAATTTCAGTATTTACTCTGAGTAGGTACCCAATAAAAGTCTTTAACGAATTAGGAAATCAAATTGAATGTACTGTAATGTTGCAGATGTGCGTCTACCGATCAATCAGAGTCCACTGTAAAATTTGCTGCCTTTGTTACAGCATTATGAGCTAAGATTACCTGAGAGTACTTACTATCTCCGGGTAACGATTTCCGTATGATGTATTGCACAATTTCCATCAGTTTGTCTTATCTTATCGATAATTCATTTAAGTAGTTATTTCGTTAATAAACTGTGTATTTCAAGTTTCACTCGACTGGATTTGGTATGAACAAAGTCGCGTATGCGAATAGCATTAGTTGTTGCACCGCCTAGCGTCACGAGTTTTAGCAAAAAAAAATATATACCAGCCTATAGTCATTCCACTGCAGTGCAAAGGACTCTATCATTAAATTCAAGTTTCAAGTTACTACAGCAATTTTAGTAGGTACTTATCGTACATGCATAACCATCACGCTTGCAAAATGCGGGTTGGTGATCATAAACCCAAGCAATGTTTGAAAATTCAAAACTCTTGCTGCCCGACCCGGCGATCGAACCCTCGACCTCCAGAACTTAGTCCGGTATATAAACCACACGACCAATGGGGCGTTGAGTTTTAAGCAGTTTTTAGAAACCATTAATAAATAGGATTTTCCCGATTCCACAATCAAGTTGGTCAAAATCATACGTTTTGTATACGCTATTTTTTCAAAATTAACTTAGGGTTTGACTGTGGCCATAACAGCACAGACAATCTGTTTTTTGATCACTATTAATAATATTCAGATGGTAATTAGCTAAAGGTATTAAAGTATATATTTTTTTGTTTCAGGTTACCACAGCTTGCCGTCTCTGCGAAGATATTGTGCCTCCTGATGGTGAGTATGTTTTATTTTTAAATAAGAAGCAATAAAAAATCGTCACACACGAATGACTAATGAACTGCAGTCATAAATCCTTACTAGCTTTTTGAATTGACTATTTGCAGTTAATTAAACGAATATTTTGTACATAATTATATTAATTTATTAACTCGACCAACGAATATGTTAATTATTGTATTCCTTTTCATATTTATGAAAGACTAGCGTCACGACATGAATTAACTTTATAAGTTTGACACGGAACATGCATTTTATTACATTAATTTGGTGAATAATATTTTTAATCAAAAACTTGTAAATCTTGTTCAAATCTTATCGTGTAGTTTCATACCAATCTTTATGTGAATATGTTATCGCTGTTAGAAGAAGCTTCTAACATTATAATAAATAAGTACTTATTTGGTAGTTTCAATGATATAAATAAATAATGAAAATAGTAAGTATGAAAGAAGAACTTGTCTTACTGTTACTTTAAGTCGAATAAAAAAGTTACAATACTATAATTAAAAAACAAAACAAAAATAAATTGTTAACGTATATTATAAAACTTAATAAGTTAACTAGGTCTATGAAAAAGGCATTTAATTAAATGGTTCTATGTGCAAAAAGGTCAGTTAGCCGGTACAAATGGATTAAGTGCCTACCTATTTCAATTGCATTCGCTATAATTTTATTCCCATTAGGCATAGAGGCGATGAGGTCTGGTGGTCGGAGCTGATACGCAATGTGAGATTGCGAATAAATCAATTAGCTTATAGACTGTTCTATACTAGCTATTGCCAGCGACTTCGACCGCAAAATTAAGCCTATTAGGGCCTCTGAACTATCACTATGCAAAAAATAATGTCGATCCCTTTCAATATAAAGATAAAGATAAATTTATTTGACGAGACCCAGTGAGAAAAAAATACATTGAAAAAGAGGTAAAAACAAATAATAATAATAATGACAATATAAAAAGTTCACCCCAAAACAGGAACACAAATAAGCAGGACAAGTCTACGAGTCACAAGGTCCCGACAGAAAGGCATCCATCTCAGCGTATGTTGTGTGCATGGACACACAACGCTGGTCTTTCGTTGGAGCCACAAAAACTAATATGAAAAACTAACATAATATCTATCTCACGGCAACCGTATAATGCTATTCCAGTCTCTAATCATTTCCGTCAAATTTTATCCAGATTTTTAAATATACTTATTGAATATACTTATTTAAATACTGATATACTTATTGAGTTATTCATATTTAGTCATTATGTAAAAATGCCAAAGGGTCGCTATTCACATCCCAGCCAATAGCTGGATAGGAAGATTCCCCAATAATGGTCACGCGTGCCAACCTGGGTTGGCGATCACATAGGGAAAACGCAACTGCCTATCTGTTACTGGCAGTTCAGAGCCATACAAATTCGTCATTTTACCTTACAAAAGATTCTCAAATAAACATGGTGATATAAATAAATCTTCGAAAATATATTTATAACAAATTTTATTTAATATTATGCATTTAACTGGTTCTTAACTGATTTTAAGCTCCGATACAAATTGATCCTACAACTATTCCGAGAACAATTTGTATTATTAGTCAAGCAGAGACTTTAGATGTTTCTAGTTTAATACTGGCTCATCATCTTCAAGTGTTTAAGCGACATACACCTATCATTTGCCATGATTAGCCCGCTATATTGCATGCTCTGATGAAGAAATATGCCAGATTGAACGAGGCTATTAAAACTTTACACTACCCCACGGATCTCCTCTGCTTTTATGAAAACTTCCTCGCGCAACCTTTACAAAATTTAAATTTTGCGATGTTTTATTTTTTTCCACAAAAATTTAATTAACAGATACCTACCTACCAGTTTTAAGTCGGTAATTGATAATTGTCAGTAGTTTCTTGCTTGACTTATTATATAGTTTTGCAACACTAGTAACTCTATTATACCCTTTGGGGTTTTTTTTTTTAAATGAGACTACCTTTGAGCTTTACCCTAACAAAAAAAATATCGAAATTGGACCGACAAAAATTTTTGCTTGGTCATACCTATTTACATGAGTTATCTTTACCTCTTTTGTGGGACATGCAATAAATAATGAAAAATATTTGAAACTTTTTATTATCACCTACTTTTCATTCTGGCATTCTTTCGTATTTATTGCTAAAAGCGGCCTCTTATGGCCTTAGCGACAAATTCGACTTTATGAACAACTAAATGAAAAATTTTCTGTGATTCAATAAATACTTAGAAGTAATTTGCTAAAATGATACTGTTCTAGTTTTTTGAGAACTGATTTTGTTTAAGAGTAATAAAATTAAATCAATTGTGGGCAGCACTTAGCTCTAGTAGTCCCCTAAAATAATATTCTTACTAAGGACAAAACCAGAGTTGTTAGCATAAAATCTGCATGTTTGGGTTGCAAACTTTTTGGTTGCTCATTGAATCGCTTTCGGCCAGTAAATGTGGACCAAAAAAAACATTGGGTCGATATCGCACATACCCAAAGGTGTTTATGAAAAAATAAGCGCATTCTTTGCGTTTTGATTTTATTGTGACCATAAAATGCATTATCAGAACAGGAAAAGATGGTCAGAAATCCGGACGAACGAGACATTTTATTGGATAACAGCTACGGAATTTTTGGAAACAGCCAATCGGATTAAATAGTGAAAAAGTAATATGCAATGGCAACGTATAATTTATACATGTTACACAAACGTTATCTGTGGGTATCTCGTGTGTGGTCCAACTAATCCATGGAGCACAGCAAACAATTTAGATAAGTCCTCAGTACTTACGGACTAACTAATATGCCTACTTAGAGGTAAAATTTGTAACTATAATCATACTTATAGATTAGACTAAATTTAATCGCGTTAATCAACATTATTAAAGAAATTAGCGCCACTATAAGTGACAAACGATAAGACGAGCCTACGTAGAATAATTGAAATTATCACGAAAAATGGTAGCAGGTGGCAATTTTAAGGAAGCGTTACGATTTAAAAAAATTAGCACTTGATTCAAGAATATTTCGTTGAACCCAAAGAGGCGAAGGTTTCATTGAACACATTTAACGTACCGTAGACAATGATTAAAAACAGGATTAATTATAAATCAAATACAATAAATAACTATGACACGAATGATAAATTATGATAATGATTATTTTTCAGACGGTAAGTTTTTTTATTTGCACATCGTACTATAGGTATCGCTGCCAGTATCTTCGGAACCTTGCCTAAAAGTAAAGACTTAGTAGCTATTATAATATACAAATTTGATTTGAATATAAAACTGAAATTAAGATTATTATTGGTTTATTTTTCTTGAGGCGTGGTTTAGTCTATATTTATCAGAATGGGGCTGTATACGTATTACGAATTATATTTTTCTCCAATGAAAGGTCACCTAATTGTACCTTGGGGTGCTTTAATCCTGCAACAATTTAATTAAGATTTTTTACGATTATACAGATTTTAACCCCCGTATTTATAAACAAGTAAAAGAAATTACTTGACTACAAGTAATTACTTGAGAGACAATTTGTATGCCTTAATCAAGAAATTACTTGAATTTATAACTACTAAAAGTTAGCATTTTCAGCCAAATAATATGACTATTAATGGTGACCAATTTCTTTCACTTAAGCACTAGGTATGAACACTTTAAGTTCTGACTTTCTTAAGCAATAAGTAATTACTTCTTTATAAATACGGGGGTAAGAGATATAACTGTAAAGCTGCGAGGCGAGTAAATCATTGCATAAGTGTATACGACTCAATTTAACAACGCTTAATATATTACATGCTAACCAAAATCAATTGATCAGCAAAATGTTTGATGTTCACACACTGTGAAGATTTCCGATACACTTGTCCTGAATAGTTTCAGATATATGTAATCGGGCGTTAATAACCCGGGTCGGCAGATAAACGCCAATCACAATATGAGCAGTGACCTCAGATAATTGCACGGTGAACTACTAATTTGGAGATAACATGTATCGAAAATATTCCATTGATAATCTGTGTAACTTCTCTAAATATGTTCTTCTAGCTATAGGGATAGTTCGATAACTAAGTCCTAAACTTGTTAAGAATTCACATACATTCAGTAAGAAATGTTTTAGTACACTTAAACCAAAGACAACTAAAGCTAATGATTCAGTAGAAATTATTTTGGTTAGGTGAATAACCACAAATTCTAATTCATAAAACTTCTGAGTTTTGGCTATGACAGTGTAGATGAATATTGCTATTTACAACGTATAATAGTTTTAGTATGAAATCTTTTTGTTTCTATTTATTTAATTTAAAATGTATTAACTACAAAAAAACACCTCTGACAAATTCCAACGCTCTTGTTTTTGACAGTGAAATTAGATATTTTATTAACAAGATGTATAGGTAATCATTAGTTTTAGTAAAATTATCTCAAAAAAGTTGAATTGCTAGAACTAATTGAGATAAATATGCGGTTGTTTATTTACAAATAGTTGTAAATATAATTAAAATCACATGAAGTGTGCCGACGTGACTATTCATATAAAATCTGCATAAAAATTTACTACTTTATGTGTGTGCTACGGGACTTTACGCTTTTATGCATATTTCTGTAACTCTATTTACATAATTATGAGCACTGTTTTAGAAGTATGATCGTTAGTTTTATAGTTTATTTTGACGTGTTATAATTGTGTTTATTAGTCGAATGGGTTTCTCGATGTTTCGAAATATTTCACACATTCAACTTTTTCAATGGTTATTGAACAAATTAAGGGTGGCATGGCATTTCATACTTTAATTCCAAGTATTGTTTACAAAAAGTCGTCGTGTAACGCAATATGACTGAATAGTGACCGCGACGCGGTAGCCTATGCTTTCCCGCTTGAATATGACACCACGGCAGCAGCTACAGAAGGTCTTATCCAAGCAAAAGACCAGAAAGAAAAACAAACTTCAGTAGACAATAATATAGGATATAAAATTGAGTGAGCCCCAAAGAACGAACCCCAGCCCGACGGATTAGCTGAGCACGGCTGACCCATTAAAACGATCGATTGTTTCCTTATTGTGGTGCTTGAAACGGTCGCTTCTAGTTATAATTACAAAATCCACAGCGATTGTGAAAGTGTTTCTTTTGACGTTTCGATGACCGTTGAATAATCTTATGTAAATTAACGCACAATTTATTAATATGACAGTCGACGACACGGGCTATAGAATTTCAATTTTTATAATTAAGCATCTGGGAACATTTTAAATCTGACGCTGGATTTAATTGAAGTTCAAAGGGTGGTAATCGTTTGAGGGTTAACTAGTAAATATTCAGTGGTTTAGTTCGTGAAGTTCAGAAGGTCGACGAGATAGGCTGTTGATCAATATCTGCGTAATGAGGTGTTGGTATACAACTGGCGCCATTAAAACCCGGTGAAAGCACAGTAACAGTATAAGGAAACTAATTTAAACCAATCAACACTAGCCGCCAGTGTGATAGGATTTCACTGATACAGACCACCGCGGAGTGTGGTGTTTATACTTATTTAAACACGCTCTAATAGCTTAGGAACTAAGAATAGTATATGCGATATTAATCTGTATTACTATATCAGATAAACATTTACTACTGCATCAGAAGGCCAATTTGTTTATCATCATAACTCACGCAAGCCATTTAGTGCTTATTTTGTAACTAGAGGTTTGCGATGTACTGCAAATTTTGTGCCTTATTTTTTCTGTCTAGTCGTCTTTTTATCGCATTTATTTTTCATATCGTTTGGACCGTAAACATTGAGCAATGCAACTGACGCATGTGGTTTTATAACCTTCTTTGTTTTCAGTAGTCGTAGGATCTTGAACGTAACATTCGTTGTGTCATCCATGGCGTCAGTTCAGACTCAGTACCAATGAGTAACCCTGGCACAAACCAGTGTTTTACAGCCGACTGCGTTATCGCAGTTGATTTAGCATGACCATTAGTACGCTTGTACTAACGTTTAGATAGGCTTTACGTGGCAATGGAACTATACTAGTCTCACTACATTTATACACATGCCCATCACTGGTTTCAGCAAACTATTGATATCTGATTTACTCTTAGCTTTTTTAACTGAAACTTAAAATCTTGGCCATTAATCGATATTTCGTGTCTAGAAGCAATGATTTTAATCCCAAAAATCATGTCAAGGATGCAAGCGACTATTAATTGCCAAATGTGAGCGCAATCCGAATTATAAGTAGTTCTTGGCAGTTTACAATCGTCTCTAAGAAGTTCTACTAAGTCTCTACCTAATCGGAAATTAAATTTGTATGTAATCAGAGAATTACATACAAATTCAATTTCCGAATAAAAACCTGGATGATATTTACCTGAACGAGAAAAATTCTGTATTAAAGCAACCATCTAAACAGAATATCATTTTTGAAACAAAAAATCTTTTCTTGTTACGATACGATTCTTTCAGCCGAGGCAGTCGTATTAAATGACTAGAAAATGTAATTTGTAATTCTATAAACCTAAACTATACTTATATCTCAAATTCAAAGCTAAAAATAATGTTGCCGGTTTTTTTTCTATTCTTGCCTTATATATGATTAATTTTATCAATGTAAACTTCAGTTAAATAATGGTGCTGTGCGGTGTAACCCTTTCTTGTCCTATGGGTGTCATTTAGGTGACTAAACAGAAGAAGACGGGCAGTTCTATCTTCTCTTTACCATTGTACTTATTGGTCTAACTAGGATCAACAACCTGCCTGTCAAGCGGGGTGATTATGACAATATTTGAGAGACCTATGACTAGCAGTAAGCTGATACTGTCTGGTGTTGATTACTCTTTAATTGTTGTACCAGGTGGTGATCTGCGGTGCGGTGCCATCGATGGTCCGTTCAGTGCGCCTCTACAGCCAGTGCTCCCATCGTTACGTCAACGTGTTCCCAAACGGTACCGTCATGGCTCGCTCCGATGGAAACGACCAGCGTAAGTACTTTTATAACATTAGTATGTCAATTTGCATTCTGCCAAGACAGATGTCTGTCCCCAAAATTTTCTGTAATCACATCGATGGGTTTATAGGTCCGGGGTTTGTTTCACATAGCATTTTTCATGAGTTTTAATACTGCCGTAATCATGGCGCTTGCCGCAGTGCTGGAATATTGAATATCTAACAAGGAACATAGTATACACCCCAGATCAATAAAGTCTTGTGATATTGACAATGAAAGTTTAAATCCGTAGGTCACATCACATCAATTGTGAATTCTTCAGTCATCACCAAT
Organism: Anania crocealis; assembly: GCA_949315895.1. Classification (NCBI taxonomy): domain Eukaryota; kingdom Metazoa; phylum Arthropoda; class Insecta; order Lepidoptera; family Crambidae; genus Anania; species Anania crocealis. The sequence continues at coordinate 7,440,338 of OX438862.1, forward strand.
TCTGCAACAATAATCTAAAATTCTTTTATACACCTTGAATATTGTTTATGTCTCTAAAAAAAAGTATTTTCTTTTAATCATTACCAATTAGAAGTTGCTTTCGGCGCAATCATCATTCAGTACATATAGGTCCAAAAAAAAGTTTGTCAATATGCTTTTGCAATGTGATGCGAATATTGCAAATATTTATGCTTACTAAACAAAACAGTAGGACACACAATTTATCTAGGATTAAAATTATAAAACTCAAATATTATAATAAAACACACACTTAACATTCCTTTGATAACGATTTGCAATTGCTAAGCTTTGTTTGAATTCAAGGATTTTAATTATTTATTTATTAACGAATTGCTGATATTATTGATTTAATATCCCGAAGATGGATTACGTATAGAATGCAATTGTTGTGAAGGATACAGGAGTTGATTTATCATAAAATTGTTTACATACGCTCAAGATTTATTTATTTTGGTAAAATAGTTACTTATTGAATCTGATGTGAACTCATGCTTATACCTATGTAAATGATATTGGAGGAGGAATGATAGTGGTACTACAAAGTTGAATATTGCAAAATGACTGTCGGTCATTGTGATCTCAATGGAAGTAGTTTTTACAAATGCGATTGGCTTAGGCCTAGACGTGCGAAACTATAGGAATATGTCAATACTTGAGAGGTCAACGGCCAGTCGCAACAGGTACTGCCCATGCAATATAGTAGCAGTGAAATGACGGAATGCCATGCGTTGGCAAATGACGAACAGTCGAAAGATGTAAGAATAACATCTTTGAATACTTTAATCTTCTAAATGGGTGACTACCCTCCCCACCTTTTCTTGTTTTCAGTTCGTCTATTAATTAGTAATATTTCTGAGATTTTTCTAATTACTGATAGAAGTTCCCTTTTTCACATTGATTTAATTAACTTAAGTACATATATCTTTGGTAAAATAAATACTAAAGTAAAATAAATAAAATTAAATAAATAAATCATAAATAAATAAATTAAATAATAAATAAATAAATACACAAAGGATTTTAATGCAAATGTAGGTATGTTGTTGAAAACAAAAACGTATCTTCATTTACCGATATCTTTTTGCAACGCGGCAACTTTCTGTTCATGGACATAATTTCTTGAAAATAAGTAATTTCCGTAATGTTCCACATAAGTAACTCCGATAACTTTGCTATTCTAATTGATTCTAGACGAATATCAGCTGCTTTTGCTGTTATCTGTGAATTATTGGTGGTCTCCTTAGTAACATTCCGCTTCCTAGAAATAATTGAGATATTTCAACACATCTCAATCAAGTTCGTAATTATGTCTCGAACTTGTCTCGCCGAGCGATTGTTTGTATGCCGTAAAACATGTCTCAGTTGTAAAAAAGCTGGGATTCTTGCGACGACAAAAAATAAAAAACCTTTTTCCGCGAGTCTACGATAAATCTTGCTTCATTCTGTCTTTTTGCAACAAGACTTCCCAATTAACTCGTCACCCGACTAGATTTTCTTTTTATCGGCGAAAGCATTCGCGAATATGTAATACATTATTTCTCTCGCATTACTTAATATTTGCGGTAAGAGTATGCAACTTTTAGCACGGACGCTTGTTTAAATAAAACTTGCTTTCTCCTTTTATTTCGTCTGCGCGCGCTTGTGGTTTGCTCAAGAATTATCGCAGATTCTTCAAGGTTCAAAGACCATTTCATAAACATCTACGTATAATAAAACTGGCCTTTATTATATAGAGATAATTTCAGAAAGCATTGCATTCTTTCGCGGAAGACTTTGCAATCTCAATTTCATTACGAAGTAAATAATATAATTGTGAAATTTATAATCCCATGGAGCTAATTACAAAAAAATACACAAAAGTTCGAATTCTAATAAAATCAAATTGCCCTTCATTACCGTATTATGTTAACAGTATTGTTAATAAAATACTCTTTTATTTTTTATTCTGTAATGCCTTCGAACATAGTGCTCACCTACACCTGATGCTTATTCTGGCGAAACAACGGGTGGTACACAAAAGTACCTACATGAAAAATGAGCATAATAAAAATCGTTTATACGAATTTCGATGACTACGAAATTATGCAGGTACATTGATTAACCTTTTTGCTTTAAAATGTCGTGCGTACTTTGCTAATAGACATTGCATTTTAGACTTTAAACCAGTTCAGCTAATATACAAATTGGGTCAGCAGTTCGACGCATTGGAGTTTTGATGCGCATACGTGAGCTATGTCTCTAAGTTCACGTTACAATTAATACAACTGCAATAAAAGTGTACGTCAACTTTTTCAGCTCTAAGTCAACGGCCTAAGGTTTATAACTATCTAGCTCTGTGAGGACGATTGTACCTGACTGGCATGACCTAATAAAGGCGACAGTTTCATATCAGCATTTGGACATGTAATTAATAACGGCGATATTATGACCTACCATGATGGTTTATTGCATCAACCGATTACTAGACGCGTGCGATAGTTTTAATCAAAAGTTAGAAATAAAAATATGGGTGTGTACAATGTTTTTTTAAGAAATAGGTATTTATTCTTTTTTTATTTCTTTTTTTAAAGTTATAATAAATCCTCGGTCGAAAATTTCAACTTCCTGAAACCTGGCTAATACAGTCAACATATTTTAAAGAAAAAAAAAATATGTACCTACTTTTATTTTATAAGTATAATAAAGGTTTACGATTAAAACTTTAACTAATTAAAACCATTATTACGTAGGTACATTGACCAAACTAGGAGCGGTTGACAAGACAAGTTCTTAATTTGATTTGGTTTTAAGTTGATCATTAGTCATTTTACGTTCATATTATCGTAAATAAATTTCCCGAACGAGTCCAACGTCTAAATACAATTATATGTGATTTAGTTTTAAAAGTGCCCTAGTACAACCCACTTTCTATAAATAAATCAGTGGTGACCGGGAAGCCATTAATCGAATAAGAACAATAATCGCGTGAGAATAAACATTTATTTGTAGCCAAAGAAAAAATTAATCACTTGACCTGTGTTAGCATACGCGTTAGTTGTTAAGCAATAAAAGAAACTACACGGCCAATATTAAATTTAACGATTTAATATTGCATGGCCACTATCGTTTGATCTGCGTTTCTTAAGTCTCCGAAGACAGTTCCAAATAAATAGCAGGTCTTTTTAATTTTGTCAGTTAGCATCGCATTTGGGCGCGGTGCACCGCCTACCGACGAATACCGCGTGAAATATGTGACGCGTTTTAATTAAAATTAGATTTAAAGTCGCTGATAAACGAATTTAATTACAACAAGTTAGAAATATGACTGGCCGAATAACGGAAGCGTTGCGACCGCAGCAGAGAAAAAAAAGAAAAATATTTTTGAAAATCGAAGTACTTAAATCATTTTTCCTTTGGTATTTTACTTTGGAAAATACGTTTGCTTTTTATTTTCATCATTTTTTTTACTTATTAACGATTATTTAATCTAATCATGTAAGTGTTGATTTGAAAAGCAGGCTTTTTAATGAAATAAAAAATACCATAACCATAAGCCACGTTGTGGTTAAACCTTTTTTGTTTTTGATGTTTTTATTTTTCTATCGTTTACTCAATTATTGACAGAATATGATTATACACGGTTCGTATCTATCTCATAAGTGGTTGTTTTTTGCCGCAATCCACCGAAATCGCGTTTGGTGGGATGAAATTATATGAAATCAATCGAAATGGGCGGTGCGGCGCCTTCCAAATTGAGTTGTTATAAAAATATAATAATGATGACCTCAAAAGCTTCCCGTTTGCAAAAAACGGTATACCACACGCATTCACCCTCATTAGGATCCTATAATTTAATAAAAACGGAATATTATAATCGGCGTGAGTTTGGATAATCGATTCTCCGTTAAGGCTATGTTATATTTTTGTTGTTAAGTTATTATTTTGATGTTGAATTGAAAATCGAACTTCCATAAAACCGGTCTTTAAATCAAATTTTAAACCTTATTTATAAACGACTGAAAAGAAAATGATATCAATTCGATCGCAAAATAGGCTTTTATTTTTGTTCAATATTAAAAATGTATATAGATTTATAGTTTAGTTACTTAAAAACAGACTATTATTTATTTGTTCAAATTCTTACAAAAAACAATTACTATGAGACTAATGTAGTTGTTACAGACTTCAATTATTAAATTAAGTAGGATCTTAGATTGATAAAACTTGCCCTTAAATATCCACAATAGTTTTCATTCTTCATTGCGTCGATCGTTTTTTGTTTAATCTCAATGCGTTGAAGAGGATATTCCGTGTTTTCGTACGAAAATAAGATTTTGAGTGATCTTGAGATTTTATTTTTGTATTATTTGCTTTTAGTTGTAGTTTTTTACCACTTCAGTTTGTATTTTCAAATATTATGTTTTCTCAAATATTGACAATGATGTCTTTTCGAGTTTATAATGAGTTCCTATTAGTTATAAGTTTTTTCATAGTGATTTGTAAAATAATGCAATGTAAATCCAGATGAAAAAATTTAAAAATAGTTTGGTCTTTGAAATAGGTCTCTACTCACCTCGTTTCACTTCGTCTTTCACAGTGCATTCCAGGTCAGTTATTTATCTGTAGTTGACCCTAATAACGATAGTGATACAATTTCAATAAAATCTGAATTTTATCTGATAACGTAGTTTGAAAGTACCTGCCGTAGTAAATGATAGAGTACACTTCTTAAAATAAATAAGCCGAAGATGTCATTTCATAAGAGGAATAGGTATGTATGTCATGATTCGCTCTGTCATGGGGGCGATGACAGACTATAATTTAATGCTGTCTTAGTCGTTACTTCGTAGGCTTGCTAATACTTGAAAAGGGCTAGACTGATCTGACTTATTTGGTTTTGAAAAAGATTTTTGAAAGGCGTAAAAAGTAAAAAAAATTGAGAAAATATTATTCATGCAATATAAAAAAATCTAGATGAAAAATTATTGGCAGTAAAATAAACTGACCAAATGAGCACTGCACATTTGGGTTACCTTAAGCATTCATCTTTTAGTTATGTGCTTAAGATTGTACGAGTATTTGCTTTACGATAGGTATGACACATGACATTAACACATAATTAAATGTGGACAGCTTTTGGAGACATTTCTGTATGGGAATGAGCATAACTCTGACTATGCCTGACTAATTTATATTTTTATGTGCAAAAGTACCTTTGGAATTAAATAAATCATTGATCAGAATAAGATATAAAATTCTTAAACAAAAAATTTATTTTAAAAAACGTTTAAAAAGTTATGGTGATCAACTAAAGCGGTTTTGATCTAATTTGGCTGAGCTACCATTTGCTTATACCATAAGGAGGAGGAGACATATACATTCATCTATTTATTTGATAAAATTAAGCGGGTAGTAAGTACCTACTTGTACGAGTAATTGTTTTCAACAGAAATAAGTGGGTTTTTAAAGAACATCAATACTGTTGAAGTTTTTTTTTTACTTATAAAACCACATTTTTTATAATTTTTTAACCCCTTTTTGCCTTAAAAAAATTTTTTATTCATTTATTTATATCTAATAATGATCGAAATGACATGATATGAGAGTTCAGTAGAGTCGTAATTTGAAAAAGTGTCTTTTTAAAAAAATACTTATTTATTAATAATAATTATTTTATTTAAACTTATACAAAATTTACTGAATTTATATCAGCAAAGACCTCTAAACAAACAGATACGTCGCTTATCGTGAATTTTATTGCTGTCAATAAAACATCTGTTCACAATAATTACGCTAGTTGTTAACAAAGTTGTATTATTAATAAAATTATTAAAAAAAAACTCATACGCAACTTAGGCATTTTATAATTATTAATCTGAAACATAATAAAAAATAATCCTACACGAGATCTGTGATATTATTAGAATAGCACACGATTACATGTTAGTTTTTTTTCTGATCACCTAACATCACCTGTTTGTTAATCGGTTTTGGAGAGATTGGATTGACAGAAACCCACTTGCTCGGCGATGAGAAAAAGCATGGTGGAAAACCTTCGCACTCGGGCAACACTAGATGTGTAGGCATGGTCAAAAATATCCTGGTTCTCCAGTAAGTAAGCTTTAAATATACAGGGTGAAATTTTAACCACTCTCCAAATTTTAATATATCAATCTACAAGACAAAAAACATATGACGTATTTTTTCTTTTGGTATAGCCCAGTACAAAAAGGTCAAGATAAAGCACTTTGAAAATGTGCGCCGAATATCTTTTTTTACGCAATGTGCATCTCATTCATTCATTACGATACGAATACAAAGTTTTTGATCATCCCTTTCCTTAAAAATTGAAAACTATGTTGCAAAAAATATTTTCGGGTGAAAACTTGATTTACATTTTATACTTCTTAAATGGGCTCTAAATACGATACTGAACGCCTATAAAAACATTTTGAAGATGATGAATAATTCATTCTGTATGCAAAGAGTAGGTAGACACCGCATTTGGGTTTACTGCAGTAATAGCCCGGAAAAGCAAGTGACAGTTGAAATAAATATAGTCTTTGCGTAAATTCAAAAACCTAGAAAGCAGTTCGCCAGGTTAACGGCAAATATCCACGCAGTCGCTCTGCTACCCATTGCTCTTCTGACCTAGCTAAAACGTCCACTGGTCTGCTAATTCCTGAAGATATTACGTCCGCTAATTACAGAAACTCATGATAAAGAGAGATATCAATAAGTACATCATATTAGAGTACAGATTACAGAGTAGGTGTCGTGCTATACTTTCAGGGCACCACATGTCACGGTTGATAATTATGACACAATTCTATTAGTCACTTTAGTAGTAGGTAATTACATAATTAGAATATTTCAATTGAGAACTCTGCAAGTAAATCCATGGCACCGCACCAGTGTATCTGCCACCTGGGTGGTCCGCTCAGTCCAGTGTTAATGTCGCAAATGTAAAAAATTAACTGGTAACTCTGCAAACAATGTTACAAAGTTAATGGATTGTTTCGTCTTCACTTGACACTGTTTTTGTACGAACAATAATACTGTTTCATTCAATCACCGGCTAATGATTATGAGACGAAAACCTTGAATATTTGTAGGTACACTTTTGTTATAGCCTTAATCTAAGCCTGCTGAAAAATCTGTGGTCAATGAGATTTATAGATAGAATTAGTACGAAAAGTTTTTACCTTAATAAAAAAAAAGTGAAACAGTAACTGCTACTGAAACAGAATGTGACAGAATGTGGAGAATTAATTTTGTAAGATACTATCTTATTATTTTTATTTTTTTTGGGTCGTAAACACTACTTTCAATGCAATTAAAGGATATTGTATTCTATTGGTACAAGTATAATAGTTGTTGATCAACTTATTAGTACTTGGACAAGAATTTGTAAAAAATCCATTACTCTATAATAACTATTTAGATGAAGTTATTAATTACATCGAACGTGTGGCTATGTTTCATCATAAAATTATAAAACAACAAAGTCTTACAATAAAGTATGTCGACATTTAAATACGGAAACTCATACTGCGCGTGGCGTACATTTTTGATCTGATTTATTTTCGTCTAGTAGACAATGTTTCAGTTAGTAGCATCAAAATATCTTTATCTCAATGGACCTACTTTTGCTTCTGTATTTAGTTTTTACCATTTACATACAAATATATATTGCTTTCTTGATATCAGCTATCACTTATCGAATTAGTTTGACCCGATTCTGATAAAATTCTTTATCAATTTGATAAAATTAGTAAACATAAAGTTTAATGGACTCTCGTGTATGATTTTAAGGGTTATTTTCCTTTGAATAGTGAATAACATGGTTTAACTATGTCAAGATGTATTTTTCCCTATGTCGGACATTGTAGGTTGATTCGATTTTGTAGAAGTCGTTTGTCAAGTTGTAAATCCTGATTGACATGAAACTATTGTATTATAAAACTGTGTCCTCGTTTTGGTTTTCCTGTACAAGTATTACAATAAAATTTGAAGTTAATAAAATATAAACAATCCTCTGATTGTTTACCAACCAAAGAGTGATAAGATACAACACAGAAATTTTAATGACAACAGATATAAGTTGCTTGTTAGGCATAGCCTAAAAATTTATCATGAATGAATTAAAATTAAAAACGACAAGACTGTAGTCGGCTTAAGTTTAATTTTACTTATGTCAAAAATAAAAATAACTATTTAATCGCGTAACAAAAGTATACACGTTTTAAATATTGGGTTTACAGCTTTTTTTGTAGATAGAAAAATATTTTTATTTTTACTAGTTTGACGTTTTAAGAGAACCTAAAGACTTAAAAAACAGTTTTTTTTATCTATCAATCGTTTTTTTTTCATCCAGTATTCAATTATTCCGTGACTATGATTACGAAAGTGTCGGAATATTGTAAACTCAGAAAAACCACGTAGGTAGGTACCTACACAGTAGAAATCTCGAATAAGTGAAGTCTTATGATAGTGATCATGAAAGTTTAAATCGAATCTTATTTATAAAACATTATAATAACATAATTGTAATCAATAAAATCATTAATTCAACTATCACATACGATGCGCACAGAGCGAAACATACGATACTAGATTCTAATGATTTATTCTATAACTCATAAACAATAATTAAATTTATAGTACCTACAGGTCAACCAATATTGTTTGAGATGCACACCATACAAAATTTTTAGACCAGAAAATACAAGCTGCACAATAAAATTGAGGCAGAGTTTTCTGTTTCAGTTGCAATAATTAATTAAATTTTACTTGATATTGGGCAGCGAAGGATCTTTAATACTTAGTTGGACGAGACAAGTTCAGATAGATACGTATCGTATACAAATCCTATCTAGAATTGGTGTCATTGCCACAACATTTGCGGTCGTATCTAACCCGGCAAGACGGTAACTCGATAATAACTCGATAAATCGAGACACGCTATGTATCGATAATTTGCGTATCGGATTGAAAATAGTTTAACGAAGGTAGTGTAAAAAAGAACTCCTGACTTGGAGCATAAATTCATTTGAAAGACAAAACATTGTGGGATTTCCATTACATGCAAGGTTTACTTTCTGGGTCTTTTTTTTATGGAATGGAAGGTGTTCCTCGGATTGTTTGTAGTTAGAAAATATATGTATTTTTTAAATATGTGGATATTATTGATTTAAAAAATCAATATTAATACTCGCCAAATTGACCATGATTTCCTATTATTATTTGTTGTTTTGTTTATATTCTGACAAGGAAGGAGGTACTTCCCTAGCGGTTTGCAGTTGATTAGATTGTCAAAAAGATAATCAAATTTTTATGATTATCTGTCTACTAATTGAATCATTTCAAATTCAAATTGTTTTAAAAATATATTCAATGACGAGTAATTTTGTTGTTTTTAAAACGAAGTTAGTAGAGATCCCTGCACTGTATTTGTTATAGCTTTTGAATTATCTTACCTGTTATTTTAACACTTTCAGTCGGATGCTTTTAACGAAATGGAGTCTTAAAAGATTTGATGAACATATTATCAATAAAATTACATTATATCGTAATTCGATAATGGAGAAGGCCCCGATAATGATTGTAGGTCACTCGGGTACACTGATAGGTAAACAACATCAGAATAAAGAATAAACGATGTAATTTACGGTTAATTATGAAAACATTAAATAGTTGTTTAAAAATAACAGCCATTTTGGTAGCCATAAAAAATGAATCAAGTTCCGGAATAGGAAATCAGAAATTTAAAAATGCAACGTACCTAGTGCACTTTGTAGTGTTACACATCGTAAGCTAATAGTCAAATTGTCAGCTCAATGACCCTGGATTGGAATACATGGATGGAGAATTTTGTATTGACTACTGACAGTTATTTGTCTTAGGATGGTGTTTATGCTGCTTTTTTCTTTATAATTGTATATTTGTATAGAAAATGTGTTTTTGTTTGCTGGACTTTGTTCCTAATATCTTCTTGTAACACCTTTTGTATCCATCATACTATACAGGATGATATTTTAACCACCTTCCAAATTTTAATATATCCATCAATGAGACTAAAACCAATGACGTATTTTTTCTTTTGGTATAGCCCAGTAAAGAAATGTCAAGATAAAGCACTTAGAAAATGTCCTCCAAAAATCTAAAATTTTTGATACGGCTGCCTAGCAATACTTTTTTTACGCGTTGCGCATCGCATTCATTCACTACGATACTATTCATAAGTTTTTGATTTTCCCTTTATACCTTAACATGTCTAGGACCGTAAAAATTGAAAACTATATCGCGAAAAATATTTCCGGGTTACAACTTGATTAAATTTTTTTACTTCATAAATAGGCTCTAAATACGATACTGAATGCCCATAAAAATTTTGGAATGTGGTTAAAATTTCACCCTGTATGTATTATAACAGCTAGTCTCAACATCATCTTCTCAGCCAACCGACTGCTAGACATAGGCCACCCGCATCTAGCGGCTTCTCGCAACTTTCGCCAGATCGTCGGTCCACCTGGTGGGGGGCCTACCATTACATCTTCGTACAGTGCGCGTTTACCATTCCAGAACCTTAACACTCCAACGGCCATCGGTTATTCTTACTTCTCCAGCTAGTCTAACATGACCCAAAGGGTACAAACCCCTTTTTTGGGAGGCCTATGCTTAAGGCCTGACTTGTGGAAGTTTAGAAGCAATCAAACGCCCTTTTTTGCCACGCCTGGTTGGCGATCGCTGTTTTGCCAATGGTATTAGGAAAAACGCTATACTTATTGCTCGACTTATTATATCAATATTTTTTTTCAATTCAATTCAATTTATTCATTATATTTCTTTTTGTAACATTATGAATGAATAAATAATTACCTATTGGTACTACTGCTAGTCTGAAGCTGATAATCCTTTGGTGAAGCCTGAACCTGAACATAACATAACATAACATAAATACTCTTTATTGCACACCATACAGGATACATTGTTAACATATAATACATTTTAAGCTGTACAATTTAGGCGGTCTTATCGCTATAAGCGATCTCTTCCAGACAACCTCAATAAAGGACAATTAAATCGAAATAAGTGGGGAAGGCGGCAAAGAGTTATTTAAGGTAAATATTAAATAAATAGGTTACAAATATATAAAATGAATAAAATAATCAAGCTACAAATTAATTTTAAAATACATATTCTACTCAATCAATAAACATACACATAAATGCAAATATTAAATACACATAAACAAATAAATACATGTAAAATATGACCCAACAATACTTTGAAAAGAACCTTGTTACTAAAAGTTTGAAAGGAAAGAAAGAGAAATAGTAATACTATAGAGATAAAAGATAGGTTTCAATTCAAATTACTGTTGGCTAAAAAAATAACAATTATGAATGTTCCAGATCTATTTTGATTAACTGTTAAAGCATGTCCGCGATTAAGATAGTTGTGTTGAGTGCGGCGTCTCCGCTAATCCTCTGTGTGCCGACGGTCGCCGGGAAGTTTATCCTGTGGTAGGCTCGTTTCCATTGCACTCCCGGAACTCAAAACTCGTCTACGATACAGGATCGAAAAAACTTTAAATAAAACATATGTGCAAAGAGACGAGACGGTAACAACAAAACGACGTTGTCAGATTAAATCAGCCTTGGGAGGTGTCATTGGTTTAGTGTGAAATGATCTTTATACGATCTTAGTTTTTCAAGATTGAGGTTGCGTTTCCACAGAAGTGGAGGTGGCAATGGTGGAAGTGCGGACTGTGAAATTCAGTGTTGTATTAACGATTAAAAATTAATGATTAAAAAGTTAATCGTGATTAACGATTAAAGTTAATTAATCGTAATCGAATTTAGACGATTGCGATAAATAATCGTAATCATTAAACGTTAATCACGATTAAAAATATATGACTAATGCAGTTTGGAACAGTTCAATAAACGAAAAACAACAAAAAAACAAAAACAAGGGTTGTGGCTTTGAACATAGAAGTAAGACCCCTATGAATAGAATTTAGAATAGCATGGCTGCCATTTTAAATTCTAAAGTTATTAGTCTAGTAAATTCTTAAAGTCATAAAAAAACCCTTAAAATTAGAAAATGAATCAAAAAACGAAAAAATGACATAAATTGTAACTCCTACTTATAGGTATTATAAACGAGAAAGTTTGTGAGTATGGATGTATGCATTTATGGATGTCTGGATGTTTATTGCTCTTTCACACAAAAACGACTCAACGGACCTAAATGATATTTGGCACGGTATTAATTTATTGGCTGGAATTACATATACTTTTTTTTGCACCGAATAAGGTACAGCATGGATTAATGCCAACACTGCTATGAATTTACCTCAATCACAGTAATTGAAATCTGTGATCAGTGGATTTCGAGCAATGTGATCGGTCAATTTACGGTACATGTACTCGGCTCCATTTCTGTGAAAGCGCAGCTTTATAGGTTTCAAGTTTTTTATTGTAACTGGAGTGTCTAAAAACGAAGCTAAAGAGAGTATTTGAAAGACACTCAGGTTAAATGTTAATAAAATGTTACATATGAAAATTTAATCGCATTTTTTAAAAGTAACACAGTGCCAAACTGACAAGGTTTAAGCGTTGTCCAATTATATGTTAGCTATTTTGTAAACAACGTTATCTATTATGTTTTATCAATAGTATGTCCAATATTTTTAACTAGCCGTCTTATGTTTTTGCAGTACACACACATACACTTTTTAATTGTAACAAATAGTTTCGTTCATGAAAAAACAATACCAACAATTATCTACATAGTACTGAAAAAATATTTCAGTACTTAGTTATAATGTTGATCACTGCAATGGAAACGCACATCTAGCTACCAAGGAAGCTGCAATACCGAGATTCCCGTACCTACCGCAGCGCCATCCCGCGGGATTTGTGGGGATTACACGCTCATCCTCGACTCTAGCTGTTTGTCGCTCTGTGACGCCTCACTTACAGCTAGGGTTAGCAATTCGTGTCAATATTTACATCATTATCTATTTATTTGTTTTATCTACTTAAATTATTATTTTTTAAGGATACAGGCAGTTTTATTAAGAAAATCGTAAACAAATTAGCTCTATCTAGTTACAAAGCTTTTATTTTAACTAGATAGAGCTAATGATATTAACATGCAGTGTATGTTCGGGTAAAATCTTGCAACTATTTTTTTTTCTGTCCAGCATGTTGCGTCCGTTGCTTGAGATATTTTTTTATCTTAATTGTTTATTGTTTACTGTCGTGTATAAAAAATATTAAGAAAATGGTCGTGTGTGAGGTCTTCTTTGGTATGTAAAGTTTAGCCAATACATATAATCTTTAAATTGAAAATTGATTGAGAACATTGTGACGTAACGTGCTTACAACATTTAGCTAGTTTATGTAAAGCTCGGTGTATTTACGAACGTACACCAATTAAATGTCTAAAGGCTATTGCCCTATGTTTTTGATTATCAGCTGCTAGTTTTAAAAGGTTGTATCTTGATTTAAACTGTTATAAAAAATAGGTCACCATTCAGAAACTAGCTCGTGACATCCCTATAGTACACTTACATGCTGATTGCACTTTATCTTAACGACCGAATGTGGATTAGGAGGAAATAAAAGCTGTTAGTAAATAGGGGCATCGGGTGTCGGACAAACGGAGGATGTAAGTTATGGTAAAATCTTATCGTTTATAAGTACCGCTAATAGAAATTCGTTAATGTTCTTAAAAACCGATTGAGAATCTATTTTGAGGCATTAGAAGGCAGTCTTAAAGCGAACAATGTCGAAATTTTTTAATATTGTTTTGAAGAGATAAAAGATAACTTTCTGAATACAAACTTGACCACTATTGTTTAATAGTTAAAGATATGAATGATTGTTTTAAATTAATTTTCTTGTAAATACAGATTTTCTTGTAAATAGGAAAAAAAAAAACAATATAGTATAGTCTATAGTAAATTCACTAGAGTAAAATTTTACTTCAGTCGAAAATAGGTAAATACTTATAAACATGGTATTTTGACTGCTTACTGAATAATAATATTGTATTGGTATTATAAAAAATAACTTTCTTAGAAAAGCTACACACATTTTTAAAGTTTTGACTATTTTCAAAACACAAGAAAACATTAGTGGTAAATATTTTTTTATTGTTTGCGATATAAATTAACAGTTAGTCCGTAACTGTTCAAGTAAAAGTCATTTATCTTTGTTCAAACAAGTATGTGACTAGATTTCAGAAGTTTTGCGATGTTATCACCGGTGACGCAAATTGCGTAAAACTATGTACTAATACATTAACAAGTGATTCTAAAACATCAGGTTCATAACCCGTCAAAGGTTAATCCCTCGATCGTGAGTTATTCCAGACACAATTGAAATCAATTGTAAGGATTAAATGATTTCATCTTTTATTATTTGGTACACGAATCGAATCGAAAATTCCAATTTTAAATTAGAAACTCTCCCTCGGGAACTTTATACTCTTTCAATATTCTAAGTTGTGTCCTATTTCAGCCTATAATCCATATAGTAACAAGTTTCACTGCGATCCGTTCAGTTGTTCAGCAGTGATCAAATAACAAACATGCATCCAAACTTTCGCATGTTTATTATAAGTATCAAGTAAATCAGTTTTATTTCTTTAAATAGACCCCAGGAGGCGCTTTTACACGTCCTAATATTTAAACGTACCTAGCAGCACTAACAAGAATGATTTAAGAAAAAAAATACTAAGTATTTTTAATTTTAAAGTTTGTTAGACAGAGTTATCACAGAAATATTTGAGAACCACTATCATGGGTGAATTACTGCGCAAGGTTAAATTGATAACAATTCTACTAGACTCGATGTCTTTTCGTGAATGTTATACGCAAATATGCAAACGTATTTACAGATGAGATAAAAGTTAATTCCTCGTTATTTTGTATATGATCCAACATTTCAACATCTTGAAGGACAGTTTAAATAGCGTAGATACATGGTTGACGTTCTGACAATGTTTAATTTTTTTTAATCTCCACATGTCTAAGAAGATATTAGCCAAGATAATAATAATAAAAAAGAAACAATACAATGCCACAGATGGGATTTGAACTCCTGACCATCCCTGAAACTAAATCCAATCGAGAAAGAAAAAAAAAAGCATAGAGATTTGTGTCGATGAATTTTTTTTCCCCTGTAAGCTGATAGTTTTCTCAAGTTATAAACAATAATCATATAAACTAAGGCAATTTTTTTATTACTTTAGAATTATTCTACGAGAAAAAAATTGCTAAGGCTATAGTGAAGCTAATTGGAGCGTCTTAGTTAAATGTATCATAAGTCATTAAAATGAAAAGAAAAAAAGCAACATCAGATATTTTGAATTACTACTTACACAACATAGGTATTATTGTACAAGCAATTTCGAGTTGGGAGTGTCTAGCTTCAATAAAAACGAACATAAAACTAACTTACCATTGTCAATACGCTTCTTCATACGTATTTGCTTTTTAATGACAAGACAGCGTTGTATAGTCAATAACTAGCTTGCTATTTCCCGCGACTTTCATTTTCATTTTGATTTTAAGTCGACATTTATATAAATTTAAAACCGCTGTTCTATGTCCAAAGGATTCATAAAAAAATGTGATTGCGGATGCTTATGTCATAATAACAAACTATGCCAAATTACGGTTCAGAAGCCCTCTACGTAAAGCCAATCTCGTATTTACGGATCTGTGTCTTTCAGACAATCTAACTAAGATATTGTTATGAGTGAAAGAGAACGTTGGAGACGAATATACGGACTTTTTGTTTTAGAGTTAGGTGTCAGGTTCGAGCTGTACATACGTTGACAGATCAGACAGACAGTCACGATTTTCTTTTATTTATGAGAAACTAAGAAAAATACTCCCCATGCGCATTTTCAACCCTACTTAAAGGGTACGTATACTTACTTATCGTAGTAACGGCCAAGGTATAATCATCCCCTGCATAGCAAAGGCCTCCATCATTGAATTTAAGTTACCATAGCAATGATGGGTATAGGAATAATCACACACCCGAGCAGACCTGGTGGATTTAACCCGAGATATTGACCCAGTATTTTAACCACTGGATCAACGGGGCGTTATGTAATTATTACTAAGTTGTTAGTAAATAAGATACCTATAACAATAATGAACATTTATAGGTAAAGGCTTTTTGTAAAATTTTTAGAGTGTTGAAACCACGCTTACTGTTGCGCATAGGCCTCCCTTGACTTGATTAATATTACCTATTTACGTCGTAGAGATAGTTCTTCGACGTAAATAACATTATGCTTCTGCTACTCGTTGCTTTTGGATATTCAAAACAATTGTTTCATATCAAACAATGTTCAAGGCTCAATAAAGAGAGTTATCTCTGTTATATTGACAAAGCCACGCGTATCCAAGTAGACTTTGTGTAAATGTTGAAATGAAAATTATGGCAACTCGTGCGTAGATTACGCCGATGGAGTTACTATCAGTGGCGATAATCGGTCAGTGACCCCGCATTGGCTGGTCACTCAAGCGTTCTTAGTCCGTACTAATAGCCCGAACTTGCTTTTATTGTAAACAACAATGATCAATGTAAAGAAATTTTAATATATTTTTTTCCTGTTTATTAAATATTACGAAAACTAAGAATACTTTATATTATGATTTATTGAAATAATATTTCACTAGCATAATTACAATTTGCTGAAGACTAGGTAACCATGATATCTTAAAATAATATTACAAACTTTTACTTTGGTTCTTTCGTAAAGAGTTCGTTTGACGTTCATGGTGAGGAGGAGAAAAAATAAACGTGATTGTTTTGTGTTTTTTTTTTTACATTTAATGGTGTCCAATTAAAGGTGTATCATAAAAAATCTTATTTTTTATATTGCAATGAACTTATCTATTTAGTCATGATTTTTATAAAAGTTAAGACGGGGTTATTCATAAGGACAATATGTAACGTCATGTTATATGTTTGCGGTTACATTTAACTAGTATTAATAGCAATGTAAGTGGCAGAATTTGTGGGTGGTTTAAGGAAGTATCAAGTTACTATTTTAAGTCGAGCACATAGAATCACATGAGTAAGTTAATAAGGTTCACAGTTCATCAAAACATGGATGACTGCAATTGCTTATCTTTAAATCTTTGAACTCTTATAATTCTTAACACATTCTTTAATATGCCAGCAAAGTTTTAAAATGGCTAAGAAATAAAATCAATAATGAAATCATGTCTGTAATTTGACATGCCACTTTTATATAAAATTAAATTAATTTAGAGTTTTTAGCGGTCTTGAAGTCCTACCTACTACGCAACTCGAAGTCTGTATAATATGTTACAGGGATATTTTTAAAGCAGTGATATTATAATTTCACTAGTGACATTATAATTACACGGATTATTATCCATTGTTTGTATTACTTACAATTAAACGGTCAATTTTATTTTATTTTTTTATTTTATAAGGTACACCAACAGCAAATCACATGTATAAAATATAAAAACAATGTGTACATAATTATACAATTAACATTTTTTATGCGGGTGCCAATAATAGGCGTACACAACTTTGACTACATTAAGTAACTATTGAAAAGAAAATAGTTACTAACAGATAATATTTGGACCAAAATTAAAACTAGAAATTAAATTCAGATATGAATTAAATCACAAAATTAGCTAGTTACGCTTTATTCAATGAATTCAGCAATTTAACACCAAATACCTTTTGTGTATCGTTGAAGATATCAATGTTTGGTTCTTTATTGAAAATATCATTGTATTGCAAATTCTAGACAACGGGTGATGAAAGCCAAGATTTGTTTTACATGCTGGTATATTAAACAGTTTTTTAATACAATGTCGCGGGTACTTACCTATATAAGGGATACATAGGCCGATTTTAGCTAGCAAATGTCGACATTTTATTTTGTTGTTCAACAGTTTATGCAGGACTAGTTTCCATGCCATTATAATTTCATTAGACCGATACAGTGAAATTGTAAGACTGTGATATTTTGACAATAACACTCTCAATGACAATCAGAGCGATCTCTAACGTAACCTAACCTAGATTTGTTTATGTTTAATGATATTGTTATTTCACTGGGCCGCAATAGTGATATTTATTATAATATCACTATTGCGGCCCAGTGAAATTACAATATCATTGAACATAAAAACAGCCCGTGAAATTATACGAACCGGTCGTCATTGACAATAATCAGTGTTATTTTAATTTCACTAGTGAAAATAAAATATAACGGCTTTGACAAAATCCCTGCGACATATTATATACGGATGTTGTTGTCTTTTACACAATAGACTTATGGTACAAGAGTACGAGACAGATGGAGTCAAATATCGGGCGATTTTATTGCGTAGTACGGCAAAATAAATAACAACAGTAACGTCAAAACTCCTTGATCTTCTGATTTCACTTTAATGTAAACTCAATCGCTTCATAAGGTACAATGTCAAACAAAAGTGAAATGTCGGCTCCACAAAGGGAGATGTTTACGTAGCGATGAGATTATGTTGTCTTTACAAAATTAGCCTTCGCCTATTACGGAGTTGGGCAATGTTGGCACTTGGACAGTTTCGAAACGAATTTTCTACGTTGACGCAAGAGCTGTGTGATCCTTAGGAAAGTTCAAACAAAGTAGGCTTGTGGTCTGACACGTGGAATGAAAAACCCACCGGTTGCGGGTTCGCATCTCGCGAAAGATTTTTTGTAAGTTAAACAATGAACATTTCTCAAAAACATTTCTAGCACTTAGAATGGATCAATTCGAACAACTTTTCTTATTTTTGTTTATGCGATTTCGTTATGCTTGCCGCATTTACCAGGTTATAAGAGATCATACTACTAATGTCAAAATGATTCATAAGTTTTATTAAATTGCAAAACTAAAGCGTCTTGAATGCATATACATATAAATTGCAAAACTAAAGCGTCTTGAATGCATATACATAAGGGAGTTAAGGAATTTGATTGTATAGCACCATACAATCAAATTTCAAAACTTTTTATACCCGCTCATATTTACTTTGATGCATCTGCAAATATTCATTGTATATGGTAAACTAACCCATGGCCTTTCTCTTTCTGTGGGTGTCGTAGACAGACGTAGATATACGTAGACGAAAGGAGTAGTGCCAGAACAAGACGAGCAGCAGCGTCTTCTCTCCACTATTGGCCACACTGCGATAGCCTACTAGCCGGATAAGTGTGGCGATAATGGCAAAATCCTCCTATTGTGAAGTCCAGAGATGTCCAGCAGTGGACTGGCAATGATATATATGATGGAAGACTTAACAAATTCTTTTAAAATTTTCCAAAAAGTAGGGATCGATTCAATGTCTGAGGATAAGATACGCTATTTTGTGCTTGATGACCAATAAGATGCTTTTGCCTTAACTTAGCAAACATAAAGGTAGTTCGTATTTTAAATAAAGCGTAAAAGTTAATAACTTTAAATACACACGCTTTCTTCTTCCATCGGTACTGCCAAGAATATCACAATATGCAAAAATGTAAATTTTTGTGTATGTCGATAACGAATTACGTAAGTAATCCTGTTGTAAATTAAAGTGATAAAATATGTAAAACTATATGTCGTAGTGCTATCGGTGGGTAATTAATAATTAGTTTATTGGGTTCACTACCTGATAGCAGAAACTAGGAGAGGAAACTATAGTAGAAGCATAGAAGATATTTGAAGAAAGTCATACATACAGTTTCACAGTTTGGCAGAACGTCAACTTGTTATATACCTTTTTTTTGTTATTATTTACAATAGTAAATAAATTGAAAAAGTAAGGCGGCTTTCTACTTCAATATTTTAAAAAAAGATTTGAATTAAAAATCGTTTTCAATTTTAATGTTTCCATAATAAAAACGAGTTTTATCATGTTCTCAATCAATTCGAAATAAGTTACAGATTTCACTAAAATTTAATAAAAATTATCTAAAAAAAATGTGTACTAAAGATAGTATATAGGTTTTTTTAACTACTTGTAATTATAAATTTGTTTTAAACTGACACAAAATAAAAAAACAATAGCTATAAGGTGGATAATTGTTTTTTTAGTACATGGACATTTGGAAGTTTTAAACAAACAACTCATTGTAACATTGAAACTTTGAAATTTTTATTAAAAAACTATAAATAGATTAAAAGAAAACAATAGGTGTGTTTATTGCTATTGTTTATTGGTCTCAGGTCTCATCCGGACACATCATGTGATCAATAAGTTAATTGAAGTTTAATTCTAATCTGTCTACTACATCTTTGGTATTATACCAATTACCATCACTTTCATATGCTCTCTCTCTGTGATAAGAAATTATAACGAATTTATGTTCCTGAGGCAACGAGCATGCTCTGAGGCGACGCATTTTTATTTCACCTAATGTTAATTGAAATGACATGACTGGTGTCGCAGACCATAATTTTTAAACCTCAGCGAATAAATATATACTTTATTGTATTGCATTAAAGTTGATAATGTGTAAGAAGATCACCATGTTCGTTATACTAATTCTTTTTATTCGAGTCCCATCGCTTTCGGTCATCGGATTCCATATTCGAACTTTCCACTTTTATGTTTCCTATCGATGAGAAAGATTGGTTTACATGTCGGTATTTTGTTTGACTATATGTTTTAAATATTTTTAGCCGTTGAGTCTGATGTATTGCGTAATTATATTTTATCATATTCGGTGTTCGGTTATAAGTATAACAAACAAGCGATTGACGACCATTAAGATCAGTGGTTGTAAAAGCTGCTTCTGAGCCATGCTTGGGTCACGGGTTCGATCCCCGCACAGTAAAAATATTTGTGTACATTAACATATGTGTCTATTTGTACTGGTCTGGGTGATTTTCTATATATAATCAGTAAATATTTACAAAAAAAAGTAATTAAGTAAGTTTAGTCTAGTACCTAATACGCCAAGCTACTTAATAGTAGCTTAATATGGAACTAGATGGCTCTGTGTGGCTTAGTGTGGCATGTCTTAAAATATTATATTATGTTTTATAAACAATTTAAGTACCTAAATAGTTAACTGAAAAACTAGTAATGCCATTACATAAAAGTAAGTTATTTAGTAAAAATTGTTATATAATGTCGATTAAAATTTACAACCATGTATCACGAGAAATGAGAGTTTTGCCAACTAAAATACTGATATCAAAACTGCGTAAATGGCTAATTGAAAAGTGTTTTTATAATTTATCCGAATTTTTTGACTGCGCGCAATAATGTTTGAAGAATTAATTAAATTTTATAACTGACCACTATTATTAATTTATTGACAAATATGTTTGTAATCTGTTTACGTGCCGATCTAATTTGATTTAAATTGTAACTGACATTTAGCAAATTTATTGAATAATTGTTTAAGATGAGAATGTTTGGGTCTGACAATTAGACAAATATTATAAAAATTTTGCATGCCAAGATTTGGTAAAATATGTGGATCAAATTGTTCTTAACACCTGTCTGTACCATATTTTATGCAAATAAATATTTCATTTCTTTTCATTTTATTTCATTAAATGTTACCGAAATATTAAATTTTTACAGCTTTTACATAAAGATTCTTTAAGGTTTTAAAATATGTACAAAAATCATTACTTAATATGCAGATTGTCATTACTCTATTAATCAATATAAGATAACAGACATAATAATATAAGTCACAATATATGATAAAAGATACTTAATACCAACGCAAAAAAATAAAACAAACATCATTCAAAATGTGGAAAGCGAAGTTGCCATCGCTCTACTTGGACTGGTATTGGTATTGGAACAGATCAGACCTTGAATGCAAATCTAACTATAAAATTAAAAGAAAAAGAAAACCCTATGTTTGGTACTTATTTACTAAATTTTAATAATTTACATAAGGGGACTTATTACATTAAACTTTATTATTCCTAAACTATATCAGCTAATAGCTAAATTTCAAATAAAACTTGACAGTATGAATTCTTCAATTAGATGAGTCACCAAATGAATGTCATGTAACTCTTTTCTTATTCGTCAAGTATTGAATGTCTAGCTTATGGCTATAGGTTAATATTTATAGACACTTTATTTTCTGTTCTTTATTAGTCTTCAAATATCATTAACGATTAGTTTGTCGCGTCCTCTTCTCTATCTCTGTCACTCCAAGGCCCAAATTAGTCGATTTTATTAATGTCTCTCACTCTGGCGTATTAGTAATTGAATTTATTACGTGTTCGCGGCATGCGGTTGATTCAATATGCGCCCGCGCCTGTACTTTTCAAAACTATTGAAAATTCCTCGAATATTTACATTATATTTATTAGTACTTACCCTTATGAGTTAATTAATTCACATGTGTCCGGGAGGTCGAAGAAAGTTTCATCGTACTTTGTCGTTACTTTAATCGATACTACTGAATTATTATGAATTATTTTTATTGCTATAATTAGTATTATCAATAAATTAAAAGTCGAATTGATTTTTTGTAACGGTTTTTTAAGTAATGAAATTGCCGGTGTAAATTGAAAACACATTTCCTTGAATAAAAATTTCGAATGTCTTAGGTGGGACTTGAACCTACAACATTTCGCTTAATGGACGACAGCTCTAACCAATTTAGCTACCAAAAAACCGTTTGTGACCAGGAATTTATTCAAGACGTAGCGCTGTAAGCCAGCAGAGAAATATTTATAAGTATTCAAAGAATTATATTTTCAAAACCGGTTTTGTCTATATCTTAGGGAAAAATCAGTCCGTAAAGCCAACTGCTAGACCTAGTCCCCTCAAAATAAGTTCACTGATCCCGATCGTTTGTTTTTCATTTAAAACCATTTTTAGTAGATTTGCTCCACCTGTTAGGAGAGGGTCCTACTCTTTCTCAAGTAACACTTCTCCACTTAGAGAGTAAATGTTGGTACACCTGATTCGACACGACAACTTTATCAAAACTATAATAGAGGGAAAAATAGAAGATGTGCAACAAATAAAAGAAATGTAAAATGTCGTGTCCTATCAGGTGGTCAAGAGAATGGCCGAACCGAGAAGAATGGAAAAACTCCACCGACAAGAGAAAAGCTCTTAAATTTGATAATGATGTTCTCCACTAAAGACCATTTATACTTCGGTTAAGGTTTCTACTTCAAATGTAGATAGTAGTTAGTAGATTTTTGTACTAACGATCTATTTCTGTGATTGTTGCAGCGAATCTCACCATCAGCACCCGCGGCTTCAGCCTCGAGCTGCTCATCCACTCCCCCGTGCGGGATATGTACCTTTGCTTCAACCGATCCAGGCTCGTTGGGAGACGATTGGTAAGAACTTAAATTGTTACCTAAATGTTTCTGATTGCTTTATTGCGTTTATAAACAATATATTCCTGAAAATGACGTATCCTTATCGATATGCCACGTATAGATATGGTTTGTAATGGTAATGCTAAGACTACAACAGTTTTTCAAAATTTCCTCTTATACCAATTTTTTAGTTAAATAATTATGTGATGTAATATAACTTGTAGTTGCGATGTTGTTTTTACAATGTATTGTTACTTGTATATTTTTTTGGTTGTGCTATAAAATTGACAGAAAATCTAAATGATTTATTTCAAGAATCTAACGTACCATCATATTTTTTAATAATTACAATAGTTAATATCATCGAGAAAAATGTACTATTATTGTTACTAACTATGAACGTATTTTAACTGTATATTGCCAGAAGTTACTGCTAAACATTCCTTTGTTAATCTTGCTTTTACAAATAAAATGTAGGTACACTATCCTTTAAATGTACATTATCATTCTAAGTGAATTGCTTCTTGCTGGAACAAGAATAGTTTACGCAAAAGCATTATCTTCGAAACACAAGTAGTTGGCGTAAATGCTTTCGATTTAGTTGTGATTGTAAATTGTAAAACAATAAACTTACCGAGTCTACTGTTTTATTTAGATCACTTGGAGTTAACACCATCTAGAGCGCATTGTAACTTGTTAAGTCTCTTTAAGTCATTGTTAATTTTTTTGACTGTGTAGGATTAGTAACTTGAAATAAGATAATAATCGTATTTTTAAATTTCGTTTATATTGAACTTCATCTGTTTTGCCTACAGACACGGTTCCAAGCGGAGAGACAGCCCAACTGCCTTTTCAAAGAGGAATTTGTAGACGGCTACAACAGGTACCGATTGACGAAGAACGAAGACCGCTACATAGGGTTCAACCGGCGAGGTGTGCAGCTTCGCCGCGGCAAGAGCCGCCTCACCGAGCGGTTCCACAAATGCCTGTCCTTCATGAAAGTTGCCCACGACTTCGACATAAACAGGCACAACAACGTACTAGCAGGGGACCGCCCGCAGCGTAGGCACCGCGCTCCGTCGCCGAACGCCATCAAACCGCCCTGCCACGGCATCCGCCATCACCACGGCAGGTATCAGAGGCGGAGAAACTGCGACGGAACGTAGACCCACCCTCCCAAACTTTAGCAGCTTCACGCTTAAACGCTTCGCGCGTTCCGTTGCCAGCTGTTGGACATTGTGAGTGGACAGAGTATTAGTCAACTATCGCAGTATTATTACAGTGACGAGGACTGGATAGCGTTAGGTTAGCTCGGTGGCCGGCGGCTCGTACGCCGCATGAATGGTAGCTGAAGCGGGCGAGCAAACATTTGAATGGGGAGAATGAGCCGGGACGATGTCCGGAGCTGTGAAATTCCTCAAGGCCGTGTAACATCGTGGCGCTCGTTTGCTCTCGCCTGCGGCCGGACTCATGCACTAAAAGGAAAAAAGGTTTCTGTAGAATGAGCAAATAGTAGTCTTTGGTCACGAGCCCGACAGACCACCGCTGAACGAGTGTTTGATGGAAGAGGCGTCGCCGACGCAACACCTCCGCGGCTGACTCGAATGGTTCGGCTGGCTTGCCATAAGTGTAGCAAAATGCCTTTACGTCAATTCTCAGTGTGTTATTATTTAAAACGCTTTACTCTTAAATTAAGTACGGATCGTGTTATGCTTGTAAATATTATAAAAAACCTATTTGTGTTTACTTATTTATCGAAAAAAAAACGTTAATCAGAAAATTTGTAAACGTAGATGTTAGTTGTAAAGTTGTATTAAAATGTTTTGTATTTAATTATGGGTATTTAATCCGACCAACCGCTCTCTTTTGATTAGCCGCAGTTTGTAACCTAGATTTCCTTTTTTCACGTACTGAAAAACTATTTCAATGAATGTTCATTAATATTATTCTGTTTCTATATTGATTGTATGGTTTGAGCGTTTTGTAAATATTATTTTAAGGTTTAGTATGAGAGTGATAGGTCATTGAATCTCTTTAAGCCATTAGTCTGATTTCTCGCTTTCATCCAAATGCCTTGAGATTCCTGTATTCTTTTAACCCTTACGAGTCGATGCAGTAATGTTATGAAGGCGTGATTGTTTTTAATGCATTCCTAAATATTAAAACATATTAATCTTATATGTATCGAGATCTGTGCCATAGCGTCGTGGCGGAACGACCAGAGTTCGCTTTGTAACTACTAGAGAGTTAAGTTTATGTCTGTAAACTATGGGTATATAAAATGTTTAACTTAAGAAAATAACAAATTTTTCGTATTAAAGACGTTTCAATGAAGGGAAGAGGTGATCAGGTCAGATTGGTTATGTAAAGCTTAGCTTGCAATTGCATTTTCATCACTTCAAAAATTATATGAAAATTGTGAAGTTCTCTCTTTCAACACACTTTGGAAAATGAAAAATGACACCGTTTTTCCTATTTAAAAGTATTCCCAGATTGTGGTAAATAAATATGTAATATATTTTTTATGTCATGTACGATTATATGCAAGGTGAAATAGGACCCAGTACTGAATAGTATGGCGACTTATTTTGCAACGTTATTCTTCGAAGTATTAATTTTATATTTTGATAAAACAATTGAATAGATGTCGCATCTCAATATTTCCACGTCAATGTGAAAGCCGATACTGTACATTCCTCCATTATTCCATGTATTTATGTAACTAAATATTATGGACTCATGACGATGACACCACATTCCACAATGTAAAAACAATTACAAAATATGCGCTTAAATACATAATAAATTTGTTGAATAGTGTGACACCGTCTTTATATAACCGTGTCTTATTATAAGTTATCAGATGCTGAACGAAATCGTATAATTGCTAAGAAAAATTACGAAATTAAATATTTAACTCGCTGTTTATAGTTTTATTTTAATACTTACATCATGTACCTATATGACTTTTAAAGCTGGTTTCAAAAGAGCCTTAAAACACTTAGGCACTTTGTAGAGTATTTTGTAATTTAAAACTTTTCAACTGATATTTTTATGTGCAACTTATGTTGGCATTTTACAATAAAATCATATGAGTAATGTTAATAGATGTTACATTTAACTTACTAAAGCATCACATATTTATTCTTAACCAAATGAAACACGCTTTCAAAGCTAATAAAACACTAAGAGGTATTCAAGTGTGTTTACCCTAGTAGCGGGCACAAAAAAGGGTAAATTTCCAATAATCGGGCGGGAGAGTGAGTGAAAAGTAACGTTTAGAGCAAACAGGGTAAGTGGGGCTAACCAGGACGGCTGCGCCGCGTGCGCAAGCCGATTAGCACCTGACCCGCGTCCTGCGCACCAGAAAGAGATAAATATACAGGGTGTACGGTGCATAGACATAAAAAAGTTGGCTGGTTTCATAAATTAATAAATAAAAACTATGCAATGAAAAAAAACACATGATATAAGGCACCAATCTTAACTTCGTGCTTGGCGGTTTAAATATTTGACTAAAGACAATTAAGGAACATTGTCCAATAGAAATTCCAGTAACTAATTATCTTAACTTGCTTTGCAGTCTAGACCGCTTGAGGATTTGTTTATCGCATAAAATGCTTCAAAAATCAAATATTCAATTATTTAATAAATGTGGATAGCATCACACTTACGTAGATCTTTTCCCAATGTATCTATATCAGAATCATCCCGAGGCAATAAGAAAAATGGATTTCCCAATATTGCCTCGTCCGGGATTCTGGCTGCTCTTCGGAGCTAGCGACACTTGGAAAACCGGCGTGTCAACCACTTCATCACGGGCTAGACGGAGAAAATTGTAACGACACTTTTTGAACTACACTTTTTGCTGTATTATTAGTTGTAAGCGGTGCGGCGTGCGCCTGAGGGAGAGGGAGAGGGAGAGGGAGAGAGTGAGGGAGGGGGAGAGAGGGAGGGAGAGAGAGAGAGAGAGAATTTAAAAAAAATTAAAATAAAATAAAAATTTATTACAATTCCTTCACTAAAAATGAACTTTGTTCCATCCGGGAGTCCCTTGACACCTCTCAAGTTTTTTTTATTAGAATAGCACTATCCCATCGTTCTCTGAGTGTCATAAGAGGCTACTATAGAAGACTTCTCTCAAAAGTATACATCTCCATCATCATCTCAATCAAACGACGCTCACAGCTGGACATTGGCCTCCCCTAGGGATCTCCACACCGAACGGTCTCGCGTCTCCCACATCCAACCGTTTCCTGCGACCATCACTAGATCCTCGGGCCTACCCACAGATCGTGTCGTCCTGTGCGCGGTCACTGTTCCAGAAGAACCGATGGCCATTGGAGGGGAATGGCCCCTTCAATGGCCATCAGTTCTTCTTACTGTGTCCCGCCCACTGCCACTTCAGCTTGGCAATTCTTCGAGCGACGTCGGTTATCTTAGTTCCCCTACGGAAATAGGTACCAAGACATTGCCTGCTATGCGACCATGAACCTTCTTATGAGACCGATATTAAGCGACCACGTTTCAGTTCCATAAGTCATCACTGGCAACACGCACTTAAGGATACAGGTAGCAGATTATTCTCTCTATCATAGGTCACGAGCCCGAACAGGATTTTGCATATACCGCCATCAGCTAAGGTTATCTTAAGGTAATCCTTCTTTTTAGAGTATTAATTATGTCCAAAAAAGGGCTGAGGTTAAAATGTCACCATTAGCACAATGATGAAATTTCTAATTTCGTTGTCTGTCGATTTCGAGAATATTCTGTTAATTTTACGTACCTACCTTACATCGTAGATAGCATTAACAGAAAATAGAATTCAATATTGAAATACAGTATACACGGTAAATTTTTGTTGTAATTTTTAAATTTTTCAAAGAAAAACCTTATCAAGACATAAAAAAAACCATTTTATTTCGTAATGTAGGGACTTAAAATTAAATTTTGACATTTATTTTTAAACTAAGAACAGAAACTTCCACCTCAATAATTTGGAAATGGTTGATTGAAGTAGTAGGTAAATTTTGAACTGAAGCTTTGGAAATATTTCTAAAACCAGTATTTTTAAAAGACTATAATTAAAAAAAGGTTATATTGACGATTTTTAATTATTCAAATCAGTGTGGATTACTGTGGATTCTTAAAATATTTAATATTGTGTTTGTAAAGTAGCATTTTAAATTAATTTAAATTTAACTATCTACCTAAAACAATTTAAAAAAAAACTTTGATGAAAAGCTGACGATTTATAATGAATTAAAAATCCTATGCGTGCCGTTGAATATAAATAAATAAATAAATAAATAAATATTTAAGACATGCCACACTGGGCCACACAGAGTCATCTAGTCCCAAATTAAGGTACTATTAAGTACCCTGTCGTATGGGGTACTAGACAACCGATAAACTTACTTATATACTTTTTTTTTTTGTAAATACATACTTATAATACATAGAAAACACCCACACCAGATATATTTTATATACTTGTACCTACTTCAGGTTTGCTTCCCATTTCACCGACTTAAGTATACAGGGTATACACTTCCATATTTGTACACACTAAGGCACACTGATGCAAGTGCTAAGTAGTGGCATAGTGCACACCGCTGCACGCGCGCGCGCAGGTGTTTCGGGCTATGGAATGTTCACAAATATTGGGTAAGAACACTAATTTTAATACGTCTGTGATTATAATACCGTTAATTAGACATGGAAATGTTCATGTTTGAGCTGGTACAAATACCATTTTAAAATAGACACTATTTTTTTTTACAACCGACACGATGTACCAGGAGTCACGAGATAAATATTTCTTGAGTTTCAATGTTATGTGTTTTCTTAAATAAAACATGCTTTTTGAGGATATCATTGTGAAATTGTTCGACACATAATAGTCGCGTGGTTCCGGCATAAAAGAAAAACTGTACCCCTTCTTTTCCTTTGGAAACTGCCAGGAGAATGACAGAAGATGGGTGGCAGAATCTTCTCTCCTCTATTGGCCAAACAATGATTGCCCTCGAAGCTTCCCCCTTAAGGAAACTGACACTTGCTATATGATTGATTAATAACAATTTTAAAAAGGTATACTTTGTGATTAAAATCGCATATTTTATCAATGGCTTACTGTGTACAAGAATGAACTGATTTCTTGATGCACCGTCCCCAGATCTCATCATCTATATAGCTAGATTATTTGAGTTTGGGATTTTTATGGCACTGAACCCGAGACCCCGAGATCTTAGCCCGGTATTTAAACCGCTAGACCACAGGGCTTTATGAACTGTATGCATATTATGTTATACAAGTTTTCGAACACGACGGCCACACTGTTAGCAATTTGGCTTATGTCTGGTAAATGCTTGCTGGTGACTTCGGAGCATGACAAACTCGGAAAGTCTGAAACCAGCAGTGGCCGGTTAGTTAATTTAATTGACACATAACTTCTGATATTTATTACCACTCAGCTCGTCTAGACTAGTCTTTACAATTATGCATAAGAATGCACTTTATCTACTGTGAGATTATAATGTTATATCGAACATCGACAGATAACACGTGAACACATCAAAACGTGATCAAACTATAATGTTTAATCACTCAAAATATACATAATTTCCATTTTCATTTTCCTATCGATAATTCTTGAAGTTTATTACTTATAGCTACTTGAAACCTGATACGATTGGTATGTGGTATTAGCAAATTGTAAAATAATATTTTGGATACACGAAATGTATGGCGTGAACAAGGTAGGTAGTGATGTTCATTTGTTTATGTTTGTTTATTATGTAGTTTGTCAGACCTACCGCGGCGTTATTATGATTTTTATTTGGACATGTGAATGTAAGGACAAGGTCAGATGACATGTTAATAAGTTTGTACAATCATAATTTATTCAAAATACGTCAATGTGCCAAAACTAATCAGTTAATAGGCGCCGTCAAAATAATTTATGACACTATAAACTAAAATATCATTTTCCTGTATTTTTAAAGTGTTTTCCCTTATTTTACTTAATCTTACTTAGGTACCTAGCCTGAGTTTTTATAAAAAGTTTGTAGTTCGTGATCATCACAGCTCGTTTACAAAGTCAAATGTTACAATGAGCAAAGGTTGGTATGACGACCATTTCTCCAGAACCTGATACATTCGTAAGTCATCATCATCATCATTATCAACCCACATATATTCGTCCACAGCTGGACGTGAGCAGGCTTCTCCAAGAAGAGGATTTAGCCAAAATGGAATATATGTAATCGATCGCAGTTAGGCCAGGCAACGCAGCAAATGTTGAGAGAAGTCGCCGCCCGTTGCCTTAAATTCTTCTTTCAGCCATACTCTTTTGCCGCTTTTAACAAATAGGACGAGACTCTACCATTCTAAAACTATTTTGTGTTAGGTCCGCAAACACGGCATATTTCAGTATCTTTTATT
Source organism: Anania crocealis (assembly GCA_949315895.1). Classification (NCBI taxonomy): domain Eukaryota; kingdom Metazoa; phylum Arthropoda; class Insecta; order Lepidoptera; family Crambidae; genus Anania; species Anania crocealis. The sequence goes on from OX438862.1 coordinate 7,471,130, forward strand.
AATCTTCCACAGTGCTATACAAAACGATTGGTGTCATTGCTGCATAAAAAACAGACCGAAGAATGTTCATTCTTGAAAGCCTGTTGAATGGAACTTCAATAACTGGCCCAAACGTTAATCGATGTATGATGCTTCCAACTAGTTGGCCGACCGGCTGTACGCTAATCATTTGACCAAACATTGGCTAAGCCGGCCAACCTGATGCAGCCTATGACCACCTTTTATCTGTTAGACCTCCGTCAGGCATTTTTGTCAATCAATGTTAATAGTGTTTCCATGGCTCGGCATTTCGTTCAAAAAAACTAATGAGAAATCTTTATATTGACTGAAACCTCTTGAAACTACTAGACTGATAAATTTGTGATGTAAGTTTACTAGTAGATTTTAATTTCGAAAAATAATGTAGGTAACGACCAAATAAGAGTTGTTTTCAGTTTATCAATGTGGAAAGTTAATATAATATAAATTTCCCAATCAGCCTATTTCATAATGATGGCTTAACCCACTCCTTCCAGACGCAATCAATTTTAGAATAGATCGTGTACCTAAATTTACTCACCTGGTAATCGAATCTGCCGCACCACTTCCTAGTCACGTCGTCATATAAAACGAACGTAATCTTCGGACATTGACCATCCATCCTGGTGGATGTTAACATGTTCAGACACAGTAACATACACATGATGCTTCCAACTAGTTGGGTCAAGTGCTGATTGGTTAACCAAACACAATTCCGGTTAATCCTACCTGGTAAAGTGAAGTGAAGTAACTGCATTCAGAATATATTATCAATTTGTCATAATAAAAACCTTAAGTTTTATTTATCTTGACGATCTTCCAGTTACTTCTCTTGAAGGGAAGATTGGGTGTAAGAAATAGCCTTGGAAAGTTAAGTGTGGACTTAGACTATTTTATACTACCTTTAACTTTAGCTTTGCACTAAATAGGTTTGTATTTAGAACGCCAATAAATTAAAAGACGCCAAGTTTTATTGTGGTTCTTAACATTATATTATTAACTTTGTCAGACAAAAAAAAAGTAGGTTCGCTTGTTTGAGTGCTAGTCTTTTTGGCTGTAATCGATCAGTCGAATCGAATCCTTACAATATTAGCCCTCTTCAGATTCTTATGAACGAATAAGGGTTTGGCAAATAGTCGCGGTTTGAAAGTTAGGGGTAAAATTGACAATAGGGATAAAGTATGAGTGTGTAGGTAGACAGGGTATCATTGTATGTTTACTTCTACTAGTGAAAGATAGAAGAACTAGAAAATTACAACATTTTAAAGATAAATTTTGTCAAAATCCTTATTTATTTTTTTAATTTTAATTTAATTTAATTTATTTAATATTCGGAAGACCAACAGCTAATGCAACATAAAAAAACAATAAAAGATAGGTATCAGAAAGCCAATAACAGGTCCTCGCAATTAACAATAGACTAGGCGAAAATACATTAAGCGTCGAACACATCGAGTTAAACAATGCTTACATATTATCGAGTGCCAACTTCATTTTAAATACAATATTTACAGAATTATAGCTTAAACAACAAATCATGGTTTGCAAAGTATCCAATTAATACTTACTTATGTGCCAAATCATCACCGAAGAACTGATTGGTTAATTTGCGCTTCACCTGACCACTACTGGAATTGAACAGATCAAAATCAATTGAACTGGAAATTTTATTAAATCTTTTGCCTGCACGAATTAAGAAACTATTTTGTCGGTAATTAGTTCCTGCGGATGGGGTATATATGAGGGAATTGTGTCGAAGCTGTCTGGGTGGTGCTGTAATTGACAAAAGTGAGAGAAGCATAGGGCAATCGACTTGACTAGAGGCAATTTTAAAAAGGAAAGCCAAATCAGCAATATCACGCCTTTTGTAAAGTGGAAGAAGATGAAATTTTTTACATTTGTTAAGGTAATTATTAGAATGGTATGGTATATTAACACGATAGCAAATATGTTTAATAAACTTTCTCTGAATGCGCTCAATACGATCTATATAAACTGCATATCTGGGATTCCAAAATTACGGCTACACACTTGTGGTAGGTACTGCCGAAGCAGCTAAACTGGCATCAGAATATGAAGGTAAATTTTGAAATCAGTCACAAGAAAAAAAGGTAATGTTAAGTCAGCTTTTGTTATTTCTTTAACACTATTGTTCCTCTATTTTATATTATTCTTTTATTCCTTACTTCCCTACCTACTTGTGGTTTTGATTGTCAAACCACTTCACCTCAGTGATTAGTTCAAAGTGGCCGCATATTGAATTCTGTCCAAACTGAGTTGATGTCATAACAACAAAGGATCTATTCTTAGGCCATTATTACATCTTGCCCCAGTATAATTTTCAGATTCCACCTCTGAGGCCTCTCCAAACACGCGTCATTCAACCCTACCACTCGGGCTTGACAAAAAATACTCCATTTTGTAAATATTGGACGTCCAATGTCTAGACGGGTGGCACAAATTGGGGAAAAAAGCGTAGCAGACCACTCCTAGAAAATGATTTTCTGTTAAATATAGGTGTGTAAGATATTAGGGCATTTATTACATATACGGCCATATAGTGCCAATTTTAAATAGTATAGCACCATTCCTTTCTCGACCTATGGATTTTGTGAGAGGTGACTAAAGAAGTACTGAAAAGACGGATGACAATTACGTCAGTAATATTGATGTCAATTTCGTCTAAATTATGTCCAACTAAAAACTTGCATGTATTAACACGGAATAGATAAAAAAACTGGTGATATTTATGCAGAATAGTTTTGAACTCTCAAACTGTTATAAATTATTACAAAAACTATTAACTGAATCATCTTCAATAAACCTAAAAAGGTATATTTGGCATTAACGCATGACGATTGGAATACATAGCAAAAATAAGCTCTACTTAGAAATGAGAACCCTCTAGTTTTTTCATCAGTTAAAAACGAAAAATAAAATCAATACTTTATGCATCCAGTAAAGATCCAATTAAAAGGTTTTATGAGAAGATTTAAATGTTTAACTGAATTTGCTTATTTTTACGTGCTATGGAACTTAGCAGCGATTTATTCTCTGCCTTATACCATACATAAAATCGTATTGTACAGGCCCGGTCCTTTTAACGCCACTCTCATGTTTGGAGTTGACGGGTATTACAGTCCATTAGCTATGCTTGCGGATATGTCCTGAGTCCTTACTTATGATGACCTGTTAAAATTTTGGTTTATTTTGACACTTCTGCTCTATTGACGATCACACTTGGGTACTTACTTACGCCACTGACGTAAGTTTGTATATTTATTTAGTGCAAGGTAGAAACTGCAAATCGAAATAGGAAACTATTTTGCTGACCTATAAATTATCCAAAACCTGGGGTTTTAAGATCATAAAGCAATAACCAATTAATGTTGCATTTATGCCAACAACTCTATACAAACAAAACAAAATAAATCGAAGAAGATCTTAACTATGGCTTAAACTTTCATGATCATAACACACCCGGGAACTAATGTGATCATATAGGTACAATACAATAGCTACAATTATATCTATATTTTTTCTTCGTTATTGCTCTCCTAGTGTATCAATATTCATTCCGTATTGCATGTAGTAAAAAAAAACTAAGAAAGTAATTCAAAATACAAATTGTTTAAAACTTGGAATATAGGTTTTACTTACTACATTAAGAAATAAATATGAAATATTCTGAACACTCCCGGAGTCAGTAATAGGTTTATTAAGCGGTAGAGATAAAGACTAGATTTTAACAAGGCAATTTGTCTAACTAACGAGAGAGTGAGCATGTTACATTAAGTTAAGATTATTTATTAACTGTTTTGCAAGATGATACTATATCATAACTCGAGTGTATGGTTAGCATTATAAGTAGCACACTTTAGTACCATGTCACAATAACGATTCATCCAAAATAATTTGCAAACAAATAAGCATACATATATATATGTGTATTTATATTATATTTATTTATTTTATTTTTAAATATGATTATTATTAGATTTAAGTATATTTATTTGTATTACGTTTGATACACAATCTAACTAATCTGCACCACGTCACCCCTACTCCACTAAAATAAGTTTTCCTTTTCTACCCAAAGGTTGTCTGGTAGAGATTGCTTTTAGCAATAAGACCGCCTATTGTGCGGATGTGTCTCAATGTAATTTATTCTACTTTTGTTTTGTGCAATAAAGTATTATCTATCTATCTGTCTATCATGTTACTTTGACATTATGTTAAAGTCTTCAGCGACTTATAATGCTGTCCATACCTATTTATAACGCCCCGTTGGTCTAGTGGTTTAAATACCGGGCCAAGATCTCGGGGTCCCAGGTTCGATCCCCGGGTCGGGCAACAAAAAAGTTTCGTATTTTCGAACGTTGCTCGGGTTTGTAATCACCAACCCGCATTTGGCAAGCGTGGTGATTATGCCAGTTCTCATCATTGCAGTGGTAACTTGAATTCAATGATGAAGGCCTTTTCCCTGCAGTGGGATGATTATAGGTCCATACCTATTTATAACTTATAAAATACGTCTATACTTTGTTTGTTTGTTTGTTTTAACGCGCTAATCTCGGGAATAACTGGTTCGAATTGAAAAAATATTTTTGTGTTAGATAATTCATTTATCGAGGAAGGCTTAAGGCTATATAACATCATGCTGCGACCGATGTACATCTTTTTATAAGCATTTGATTGTAATTACCTTGTTTGGTGTGCAATAAAGAATATTCTATCTATCTATCAATAGGAGCGAAGCATCAGTGAAAAATGTGGAAAAAATAATCGCGATCATAATAAAAAAAATTGACGCGGACGAAGTCGCGGGCAACAGCTAGTTATTGATAAATATTACCTGAGGTTCACGTTATGGATCAACTCTGTTAAAAATAGACAGACGGATAAAAGTTTATATTTTAAAAAAAATATTCCGTAAGTGGTTTTAGTGGAACTCATTATGACGATTTGGGACATGGAATTTCTCGTGAAATTCAATCCTAAAGACCACAGTTTTGAAATTTCACCCTACAGTAGCTTGATGAACGTGATAAACTGGTGCTACTGAGAGGTGTTTTTTTTTCTTATATAGGAATGTAGGTAACTGCCTGAATATTATCATTTTGGCAAGGCATTTGTACAAATATCAAAAGAAGTTAGCTTTCTTAATGTCTTCTCCTTTTTTACAGACATACCTAAAGCGGGAGCTTCTTTGTAGTCTACAGATTACGAAGTAGCATCGTTGATAGCTGCAATGCCACTTTTGCAAAATATATTGTGAATTACTTTTATCATTTCCTAATTACAATGATTAAATTCCTCTACACAATTATTGTTTTGTGATACGTTGTCTGTGCTAGCTTCACTTTGTGTATTAACGTTACGGTATTGAAAACCTTAAGTTTGTTGCAGAACGTATGATTTGCTCCAATTCTGCAGCTTCTGGATTGCACAGCTTCATATGATGGTTCCAGCACAAAATAGAATAACATAACTCTTTTGACTACTATGGGTGTCGTAAGAAGTGACTAAAGGAGTACTCCCAGAAGCAAACCCGCCCCTTAGTGATAGTGACTGACTTTGAGTGACTAGATATTTCGAAACATCGTCGATAACTTACAAAATACAGTACAATCCTTTTATAATTAACTGTGTAGCACTACAATAAATGTTATACTGACATTTTGTCACTGCTACCTACAAAAAGGAATCAGTGACCAATCCCAACCAGAGAAAAACTTCCTTGTTGTGCTATATGGTCGGGCATCACTTAAATATTGCAATTGATAATTAACCGTTCGGTTGTATTCCCTATATTTAAAGCCCCGTCTTCCCCAAAGCTATTTATTTAATAAGGCAAGACTCGCCGAGCGCCAGTCCTCATGCCGTATTTTTATTTGTCTATCCCCATTACACTTTTGACAAAAGACTCAAGTGTTTGGCCGTCTCCGAGAGGCAAGCAAACGGGCTGGGCAAATACGGGATGTTCCCACGGACATACTGACCTGCTCTGACCCGACACTGATTTTGGGATTGGAAGATAAGAAAACCAAGTTTTAAAGTCTGCACATTCGTTAATTAGAAAAGCCTTGTTGGAGGTTCAATGGTTAAGACTAGAATAGGATCAGATAATAAACTTATCTTCCTTGGCGTATTTTACATATGATGGTCCAAGATCTCCCTTACTGGGAGAGCTTTTTAACCTAGGACAAATTTTTACCATAAATAAAAAAGGAAAAGATTCTCAATTCAACAGTATGTTTTTTTATAACTTAACAGTTCTTTTGCGTTGTTTGTTACCACATGATCACATGATGAAGTATTTTGTTATTTTATCAAGATCATTTTAAATAAAAATTCTAGTCAAGTGCGTATCGGGCCATGCGCAGTGTACGGTTCCCTAGCTTAACATCGCGAATACCAACGTATTTTTTCACATACCTAATTTAGCTTTGGTATTTTTCCTTTCAAAATTGTTTTATATGCTACTACTACATTTTTCTTACGTTTTCATGTCCAACCACTTAGACTAGTGTTTTTGCTTAAATTGGACAAACAGACAGACGGGCATCACAAAACTATAATGGTTCTTTGTCTACGTAATCCTAATTGACAGAAGATATGTGTAGAGGTTGTCATGAAAATAGTAATGACTTATCAACTACCAATTTAATTTTAGATTATCTAAGATCTTAGACACGATTATAATCAGAACAAAGCTCTTTATCTTCAAAAAATAAATTTATAGATTATATTATAATCTAATTCAGTCTAAATGTACGTAACAAGAAAAAAAAATCATTGTAAAATATAACACTAAGGTAAAATACGATTTGGATATGGGAGGACAGCTGTCCATTAAATACAGTCAATAACCTGAACCATTTCGCACGTGACCAATTCAAATTACTAGAAACATCATTCGTTCTACAAAGAGTCATGAATAAACATAAGAGGAGCCAAGGCCGTTAGAAATACCTGAACACCGGCAGCTCTTCAAAACAATAAAATCATAATCACAATACAGATAAATGTTAAAGTCAATCGTTCATCCGATAACGCTAAAGAGTAGTCGTTGAAAACAAACTTATCTTGATGAGACATTTGACCGAAGACACTCCATTAATAACCCCATATAAATAATAACATCATTACTTAAACATGGACCACCCAAAATCTACACCTCGATTGTGAATACGGGGACTGTCCGGAAAAGTATCCGACTGTTTATAATTTCACTTCAGAGGCTGACTACATAATATCCAGCTGTCATATTTGAATGATTGGATTGCTTTGATTATTTATCCAACTTGGATTAAATTGGTTTGACGTTTGTGCATCTATATCTTTTAAAGCAACTGTCTGTACATATTGATAGGTAACCTAACTTAATCTTATCGTTTTAATGAAATTTTGCTTTCTCGTTATCAATTTACGGCAATTTAAACTATTTCTATTTCTTATCTCATTAGCAACAACAAGCTATTTACTGGTGTTATTGAAATTTTTTGTCGAGTAATAATAACTTAAGGATAAACTGGGTTCAGAGTTGTGGTTATTTCTCTGATGTGGCATATTTTCACGACTTCCATGTTGTTACAGAAGCTGGGATCAACAGATAAACCCCTTAAAAAGCATGACTATAACTCACCAAGCCTTTTAGATCCAAGCCAATTCATAAAAGATCGTTTCCTAATATGACACGACCGGGAATCTTACTCCACTTGCGTAGTAGGCGGACAATATACGAGTACCAACGGGTCTGGTTATGATATACCTATTATCAACTTGCAGAACAGTTAACAAATTCTTAATGTAACATGCTCATTCTCTCGTTAGTTAGACAAATTGCCTTGTTAAAAGCTAGTCTTTATCTCTACCGCTTAATAAACTTATTACTGACTCCGGGAGGTCAGTGTTCAGAATATTTCATATTTATTCCTTAATGTAGTAAGTAATTTATATTATGTCATACAATTTGTTTTCTGAATTAACAAATTATTTTTATCTTTATTACAACCAAACTATAATGAATATTGATAAGTTTGAAGAGAAAAATGAAGAAATAACGATAGCCATTATTGTAGCAATAATTGTAATAGTTAGGATCAGTTCCCGGCTGAGTAATGATCTTATAAAATCATATTATTTCAACCCTAATTATTTTTGTCTGTATAGAGGTAGACGTAACGTAGTTAGAAAAGAACTTGCTTAAATTTCCCCGACCCGGAATCAAACCTTGCGTAGTATGTGGGCTACCGAAGTACTACGCCAATGGTTGGCATGGTTTATCCTAATTGACAAATGGTCAAATAATGTTGAAAAGTCATCAGTTTTGAATTATTCTATTTCAATTCAATAACAATATGTCGTGCTGCTATGACCTTTTAAATTAGTATTAAAGTTTTGTTGAAACGAGTTTAGAATCAATTTTAATGACGTTTGCGTGATGTATCTGTCACTTACTCACCTTCATTTTACTAACGTCATAGTTACATCGAGAAGTCGAGGATCTTGGAATGCTTGGTGCCTCGGTGATACGAAGTCGTGCCATTTATTCTTGTCTCAATCTAAACTAGTAATTTTGTGGAACGATATCACGAAGATGCGCGAATAAGAAAAAGTTTGATGGACGCAGTTCTCTGAAGGAGGAGTATTTCCAGCAGGCGTCTGAAATAACTTTTTCACTTTCAATGAAGAAGATGAATGTTTTTTTGTAAAAGCTACAAAGCTGAAGTCAAGAAGTACTCGTAAATAAGATTTTCAAAACATTGGGAAACCTGTATATTAAGATAACGCACAGTCAGGAATTTGATTGATTAGATGATTCAAGTTACATTAGTTTTGCTTATCACACATGTTCTAAAACTCGATAAAATTAATTTTCGTAACTATGCTGAACAATAAAAGTGTTTGTACGTGTTGCAGCCGTGATTCTCCAAGATCATGCCAAAATGACAGAACTAGAAGAAAGTTGTTGCGAAGGTACTTCATCAGGGAAATCATGTAACCAAATGCAAAGGTCGGATACTTTTTGTACAATCCTACAACGGTTTGATCGTAAACATGCGAGATAAGAATGAAAATGACGGGAAATGAGAGACGAAAAGTTAAGAGTCACCGGCGCAGTCTCGTAATTGTAAGACGGGACCGGGGGCCAATTTGCATACGATATGAGGCGCTAATGGGTTTAAAATACGTTTTTTTTTTAAAAATATTTTGTGCATAAACTTGCACAATCTTTATTAACATAGATAACATACTGAAAAGTAGAACATTTTAAACGCATATTATGCCTATATCCTTAAATCAAATCAGTTAAGTGTTCAAAGAATAACGGAATAGTTTTAATTTTCACTATTGAGAGTTTTAATAACTTGTAACTAATGGACAAGTTGTAGCTACACAAGTGGTCAATTTACAAACAAATTCAACTTCGGAGTCTACATTAGGTATCATCAAAGATTGATAATATTATAATGGACCTACGGTTACTGAAACTGCGCATAGGGATACATTTATGATCGGTATCACTCATTTATGAGATTGCACTCTGGTCAAACTCAACCTCTTGCAAATGTTTATGTTACAAAAAAGATATCAGGCTATAAGGCTAGTTATCTTTTAAGTACGAGTATCGTGCAAGTGAAAGTTATGCTTATGTCAGCAGAAGTAACAGCCTAAAAGCATCTCACTGCTGCAGCGAAAGGTCTACATCCAAGTTACCACAGCAATGATGGGTACAATCACCACGCTTGTCAAATGCGAGCTGGTGATCATGATCGAGCAATGTTTGAAAACTCGAAACTTTCCAGGGATCGAACCAAGGACCCCTTAATCTTGACCCGGTAAACGACCAGACTAATGGGACGTCATAAGTAGTAGTAGTAGTAAGTAGATAAATTAAATCATATTCTAAAATGATGTGACCAATAATGTGAAAACATGTACTCCTTAAATTGATTCTGATGAAATAATTGTATCTATTGTTTTGTGTTTACTTACTAAGGTATTTTCAATTATATTGTTGTTATTGGAGTAGTGGCGTAGTATGATGATATAACTTGCATAAATTGCATCAGACTAAAAAATAGCTAAGCTTTCCAAGTCGTTTATTTTGTATTGTCTGTAGATTTCATAATAACTATAGACGAGTTATAGTGGTCTCACCTAGATGCTAATCCAAGTAAATTTGATTACATGGGTTTTAATCACAACAACCAATATGACTATATTTTTTAAATTATGGACTGTGATTGAGTGGCCCAGGGTGACATGTCTGAAAACATATATAGAAACATATATAAAAGCATATATAGTTCTGATAGAAACTAGATAGATATTAAACTCCTTATTGTACACCAAACAAAGTAATTTTATTATTATTACTTTGTTTAGTGTACAATAAGGAGGTTAATATCTATCTAGTTTCTATCAGAACTACAAAATATGATGATACACGGCTATGGGTCCATTTATTCTTCAGTGCATAATATTTTAAGATAGGTATTATATTTAGAAAAAAAACAAATTTTATAAACTGAAGTAACAGTTTTGTATCAGTATATAAACTTGAAAAATTTTGTATCGTTAGGTTAGATGGTTCTTAATAAATTATTTATTGTTTTTAAAAACATCTAAACATGCATACATTTTACACGCACTGCTTTTAGCTAAACTTGGCATCTCAGTGAGACATGGCTGATAAAGCGAAACCTAAGACGACTGAATACAATGCAATCCAAGACATTTATGAGTAATCAAGTTAACGTTTTATTGAATTATAGTTTATTTTATTGTTGCTCTTTTTGACTAGACATTATAATGGGTTTTTTACTAAAAAAAATCTTAAACCGGATGTGTATGTTGCTAACGCTGCTGAATAATATATTAAGTATTGTCTATGTTTGTATGTTACCAAATAAATCGTCAACTAACCACTAGACAACGTTCCTTTTTTCGAAGCGTGCCAAGCACAACAGATTTTAACTAATGTGCATTGATTTTTTGATGCAGTGCATTAATGAATTAGTTATTCAATGATGGAGGCATTTTTCCTGCAGCGGGATGATTATAGGGTTACATTTATTTGTTTGATTCCAAATTTCATCAAGACCGTACAATGCCACTTTGCGGTGATAGATTTTTAGCAGAAGTGTCAATATAATGATCAGGGCACTTCTGTAGCATAGCCACTCTATGCCACTAACTGTACTCAAAGGCGCTACTAAAATATGCATCGACAGTTTCGGTAGGCGTTCCGACATGTAATGAGCATATTTAGCGTACATTATTTAAAAATAATTTATTGGATGCATCTAAAGGTGAATTCATACGTGTGTGTAATTACGTACTATTATACACCATTACAGTACGAGTGTTTAACTATGTCATAACAGCACACCGAGTCTGGCATGTAATACCTATTTTATGATAAAAGAAACGAAAATTAATTTAACCACAATGATTAACTTAATAGATAAATTGCAAAGTGGTAACAAAAGCTGGGTCAAAAAAAAACTGCAAAGACCCATGATCTCATAAAATAATAATATACTTTACTCTTAATTAACTTAACATTAAAATAAGCAACTATAACAACATAGTAATTAATGAGTTGTGTGATCTTGAAATTTACAATATTACCAAAACAAAGACTCAACTATCAACGTCACATTATAGCAAAAAAAAAGACGTCTGAGTAAATGGTTCCATTTAAAAATATATAGATATTTGTATTACCTTTGGACTGTAAAGTCAAATATTATATAGGTATATAAGTATTTCAACTTAACAACAAATAAAAGTCAATTCAAGTATCTAAGGGATAATTAAATAGTTTGTTCCTGGGCCTTTAAAAAGTTATAAAAGAACGCAGCCGCTCTATACCCAGAAATTAATTTAATGTTCAAAGTAAGGTCTACAGGCTTGTTATTCATGTTAGTTCCATGAGATCCTGCTCCATGACTTACGTCAAAAGCGTGAACATGTAATTGGTTGCTAATTAGTAATGCACTGTTACAAGTGTAGAAAGGATTTCTAGTTATGTATGATAACATCTATTGATACTTCTTAAAATATGTACAGGATAGAGAGATATATATATATATTATTATAGATACAGGATAGAATAAGATAGATATATTTTTTAATTTTATAATGTTGTACAAAGACAACCCATTCAACAATTTTTTTCGATCGAAACATTGTTATTCGTTGTACTTAAATTAATAAATTTTTAAACATTTATGAGTAGATTGATGTAATAGGCACTGTACTTAGCTTATATATTGAAAAAAAATGAGAATGCTTACCACTCTCCATTTCCACTTTGTACGGTGCAGACGTCCGTCTGCTCGTACACCCCTCCCCTCCTTCCGGTGAAAGGCGAACGCCATACACCACTAGCACTCGCATAATTTGCATCGTTGTGCACTAATCTGTTATTTCTAGTTTCACTGTTTGTATTAAAACAGTGTTACTTTAAATAACCGATCGCGTTTGAGTTGGTTGATACCTTACGGTGGCAACTAAGCCAACTGAGCGCACCCGGTTCGCTCTCCGGGGCCTCCAGGCCCTGGCAAAACCGCAGTCCCGGACCCACTGCACTTGGGCCTAGTCCCAAGGGGAAGGGAAGAACGGCTATCCGTTAGGGATACCTGTTCGCTCGCCGCCCCCCCTCCCCCCTGCCTCTGGCGGGGGGTGTCCCTTTGCTCTTGTTTATTTATTATAAAATTAAATTACTATTTCGTCTTCGTATACGACTAAGTATACCTATCACAATATGGCTGACCGCAAGGCCAGACTATTACAATCCATCAACGAAAATCCAGATCTCCTGGACTTGCTCCTCGAGCTCCTTGAAAGGCACAACAATGCCAACACCCTAAAGGGTGTCACCACCCCATCGGGCTCTAGAGCTCCAGCTGTTTCGCACTCGTCATCCGACGAGATGGAGTGCGAACAGTTGACCTCACTCCCTCTAAAACGGACCCTGTCCGCAAGGTCCTCTTCGCCGTCTCCGTCCTTTGAGTCCTCAGCACCAGAGGAGGAGTCTTTCACTCCTGTTGTGCGTAAGCGCAAAAACAGGAAACGCGCCAAAAACCGGCGCTCCCCGGCCCCCGAGTCGCCTGACTCACCCCCTCCCGTCACCCCCCCGTCAACCCCGGCTACTCCAGCCAAAATCATCCCTCTTCAGGGAGCGGGTCCCGTCCTTACGGTGACCCCCGCACCCGCCGCCAACCCCCCCCCTACCCGGCCGCACTCGCGAATTAACCCGCGACCCGCCAAACCCAAATCACCGCCCCCGGTGTACCTCCGCTGCAAGGAGAAGTGGACCGAAGTGTCCCGTCTCTGCGCAGAGGGAAAAATCGCCTACACCCGTGCCTCCAACACGGGTGAGGCAATCAAAATTGAGGTGCCCACTATTGAAAACTTCCGAGGTTTAATTAACCTTTTGACTTCCAGGAAGTATCCGTACCACACATACGCTCTCCCAGAAGAGCGTAAAGTTCGCGCGGTTCTCCGCGGCATTCCGAAGGAATTGAACACTGATGAGATCAAAGATGATCTCATCAATCAAGGTTTCCCCGTCGAGGCCGTATACCCCATATACGGCAGCGGCAAAAAACGCTTCCCCCTCGTCTTGGTCGCGATGACCAACAACCCCAACGCCAGGGACTTGTTTAGGCACAAAGACATCACAGTCTGCGGCCTATCCAACGTCAGGGTGGAACCCCCGCGCAGCCGGGGGATCCCCGCACAATGTCACCGCTGCCAACTTTATGGGCACGCAGCGGCGAACTGTACCGCCCCTCCTATGTGCGTCAAGTGCTTAGGCCCCCACTCCACTAGGGAGTGTGAAAGAACGCGCGACACCCCCGGGGAACCGGCGTGCGTGAACTGCGGCCTTTATGGCCACCCTGCCAACTGGCGGGGATGTGCACGCGCACCGCGCCCCAAACAGACCAAGTCCCCCCAGCAAGGGCCAAGGCCACAACCTCATAAGAGGTTCCAAGCTGCCCCCCCTGCTAATACAGCTACTAATTTCCCCGCCCTCCCGAAATCGGGAGGCAAGAGGGCACCCCCGGCCTCCATGCCCACAGGGAGCTGGGCGCATATTGCCGCCCCCTCACCCTCACCCCCCCTCTCCACCCCGCGAGCGCGCCCCCAAGCGCCACCGTCCCAAACTACTTACGGCACCAATGACATCAGCAATGTCGGCAATGCGACAGCTGACATTGATTTCGACGAAATCACATTGGTAGCTACCAAATTTAGGAACGCCCGCTCCATTAATGACACCCTAGAGGCACTTAACGACCACCAAAAGTGCCTTAGAGCTCTCAAACAGCTCTATGCAAATAGGAGTCTATTTTAAGCCCCCTCTCGAAGAGCAATCAAATAGTTATTTAACTAACTATTGATTCGACTGACGGATTGATTGATTGACTAAACAGTTGCTGAGTACAGCTGACTGTTTGATTAATTAATTAATTAATATGTTAGGCTCTTCTTCCCCTATGGTACTCACCGGGGCCATCAGCGCCGGTCGTGCAAAACCTAAGGGCCTGTCGCTTGTTAGTTTCAACACTCGTTCCCTACGTAGGCATATTCCCGAATTAAGGGATTTCGTAAACAAAACGGGCGTAGACCTTCTTCTCCTCCAGGAAACGTGGCTAAAACCACGCGACCGAAGAGGACTTAAAATACTATCGTACACCCTTATACGGAATGATAGGAAAGTACAGCCCCCCTCCCCCTCTCGAAATCGTATTAGAGAATCGTCAGGTGGCGGTACAGCCATCTACTATAGGAAGAGTTTGCATTGCTCACCTATACAAACCCCCCCGCTCTCCAATATGGAGGCCACGGCATGTAGACTGGCCATGACTGGTCACCGCACCATTATCATAGTGTCAGTGTACATACCATCCGGTACTATTCCCCTATTAAGTGACTTTCAAAAACTCCTATCACTAGGAGAATCAGTTATTTTCTTCGGTGATTTCAACTCAAAGCACACCGATTGGACGTGCCGCCAAACTAACACCGCTGGCCGTAGGTTACTCGAAATCACCGAATCCCTCGAATTATCTGTTATCTCGCCCTATGAGCCCACTTACTACCCCGATCGACTAGATCACGAACCTGATGTACTAGACTTCGCTCTAGTCAAAGGCGTGGCCCTCGACCTTAGATCGATCGAAACCCTTCACGACCTTGGTACGGACCATAGGCCGGTATCCCTCATCCTAGGGAACCGAGACCCCCCTCAGCCCCAAACCAAAACCATCTCCGATTGGGAAGGTTTTGGGAAGTCACTTACATCGGCAATGGACGCCGAAAACTCACCGTACGCTATCGGACCCGACTATCTTGATAGTAAGGAAAAGATAGACAGTGCGGTGAGCTCCCTTACCGAATTAATTCAAAAATCAATCGATGAGAACGTGAAGTCTGTCCCGGTGAAACCCCGCAGTGGCATTCCCTCGTCTCTCAGAAAATTGATTAGGGCTAAAAACCGAGCTCTTAGAAGGGCAGCCCAATATCCTACCCCCGAGTATAGAGCCACCGCCAACCGCCTTCAGCGCCAGATTCAAACCCAAATTACAGAACTGAGGAACAACCAGTTCAACGACCTCATGGCCGAGATCACCCCATCTCATCAAGCGTACTACAGAGTGGCACGTGCCCTCCGCACAGACGCTATTACCTATACCCCCCCACTAGTCTGTCCCGATGGCTCCACAGCCTTCGAGGATAATGAGAAAGCCGAATGCTTTGCTGACAGCGTTGCTTCACAATGTTCTGTCAGCACTCAACCCTGCGATCCAGACCACATACGGGAAATAGAGGAGGAGCTCAGTACGCTGAACTCCGCCCCCCTATCTCCCGATACTGACCCCATTTCGATCTCTACTGATGAAATTAAAACCCTCATCAGAGAGCTTAAAGTCAAAAAGGCCCCTGGAGCCGATGGCGTCTCCAACATGGCGCTGAAATACTTTCCAATACAAGTCCTGGCTTTCCTCTCTCTCATTTTCAATGCCTGTTTCAAGCACAGCTACTTTCCAGACTCCTGGAAAGAAGCTATTGTAATAGGCATACCAAAGCCAGGTAAACCCCTCAACCAACCATCGAGCCATCGCCCCATCAGCCTCCTAAAGGCAATGGCGAAGCTCCTAGAAAAATGCATACAGGCTCGCATGAAAGAGCACCTCTATGGAGAGGACCTTATCATTCCCCATCAGTTTGGTTTCAGAGCCAAACATTCGTGCCCCCAACAAGTACATCGCATTGTCGAGTACATCCTGAACGGGTTCTGGCCACGCAAGTACAAGACTGTAGCGGTCTTCTTTGATGTGGCCAAAGCCTTCGACAAGGTATGGCACACCGGTCTTATAGTCAAACTGTACAGGCTTAACCTGTCGGTTCGACTAGTTCGACTGATTGCCTCCTACCTTCAAAATCGTACTTTTCGGTTTAGGCACGAAAAAACGCTCTCCTCTCCCAGGGCTATCACAGCTGGTGTTCCGCAGGGTTCGGTCCTGGCGCCATTGCTGTACACAGCCTATACTAACGACATCCCCGTCCCGACTAACAAAGTCGAACTATCCCTCTTCGCGGATGACACGGCTCTATACAGAAAAGCCCCCTCCCTTAGAGGAATCCTCCCGAGACTCCAAGACTCAATCGACAAGTTAGGTGAATGGTTCTGTAAGTGGCGAATCGAAGTAAACCCGGAAAAGTCTTCCGCGGTGTACTTTGACTCAAAACGACACAAACTACCTCCCGATGAACGCCCCCCGACCTTACTAGGCAAAGCCATCCCCTGGCAAACGTCTACAAAATACTTAGGTGTCACTCTAGATCAGAGTCTCAGTTTCGATCCTCACGTCGGAAGAGCGATACGAAACGCCCGTTTCTACCTAAACAGGTTAAGTCCAATGGTAGGTAGATATAGCAAAATGTCCCTACGAAACAAGCGAACGCTCTATAAGGTTTGCATACGACCGGTGATGTCTTATGCATCAGTAGTATTTGCCCATGCCCCTTATAAAACACTTAAAAAGCTGCAGAGAGTGCAGAACATCTTCTGCCGCCGAGCGGCTAATGCCCCCTTCTATGTTCGCAATGCGGACTTACACAGGGACCTCAAATTACCCACACTCCAACAGCACTTCAAAAAGGTCTCCGAGCGATTCTTTGAATCAGCGAAGGACCATTCCAACCCACTTATCAAATCGGCGGCGGTGTATAACCCACCCATCTCCTCTAATCCACTGTCACGTAAACCCAGATCCGTCCTCAATGACCCACCCGACAAACTCACGGCCCAGCTGAACCTCCTATTGGAGGCAGAGGAAGCCGTAAATGCCACCCCACCTCAAGACCCTTCAGGTCAACCCCACTCAATACCACAGGACCCTTCAGGTCATCCCCAGTCCTCTCAACCGACCGTCTCCCCTTCTGGGAGTCAGTCGAACTAAAAACAAATACATTCCGGCCTACGTCCATCTTGGACGACGGCCTTTTTAATTTTTAACCCAGTCACTCATGTCAGGCTCGCATTCTTCCCGAATGCCGGCCTCCTTCAGTGCGCACTTCGCCTAGGCGAGTGACGCCCGGCACCACCCCCTTTCCTGGGGGGTGGGCGCCTCAGATGCGCTACGTCACCCTTGGTGGTAGCGAATAAAGGTGGTGTTTAGTGAGTAGGAGTCTCACATAACCTCACAGCCGGCTGTGAGGTATCCATGAGGATTCACCACCTCCTTCCCCCGTGGGAGGGTTGCCGTTCGAGCGATCGTTTCAATAGGAAACGACCGGTCGTCCGTGTGCAAAAAAAAAAAAAAAAAGAATGCTTACTTTTTTTTTTTTTAAAGTAGAACACAGACATTTCTCGACCTGGTAAAAAGCCGTACAAAAACATGATAAAATAAATGAATGATGAAACACCTCTATCTTTATGCTGAAAAAAAAAGAACTATATAGGTACTCGTATTAATGTTCTGTATAACAATGGACGAGTATTTACAATAACAGTGACTGCTCACTAGAATTGTAAACTAGGAAACTTCGACAGAGCATCACGTTCGCTAGCGAACCAAACATTGTTCGGTGTCGTTCGCAACTGTTCGTCGATTGTTTGTCCCGTGTGTAGACAACGTATACGGTACGCGATGCCTTAACGTATAGATGTTTCTGTCTCTTTTACATACTCAGTATGAGCAAGAGAGACAGATGTAGTCGAATATACCTACAATTTGTGAAGTAGGGCCTCTGGACACGGTTTTATTTAGATTCATTCAAATTACAATTTTAAACTTAATGTCATTAGTCTTCAACTAAATAACAGTTGCTTGTTTATTCCTCCAAAGATGCTATTGCAAGCTTGGCCTTACATTTGGCAGTAAAAATACGGTTATTGATTAACCAAAAGATGTAATCGTTCAATTGGATACGCCACTTACACCGCCGCCGGCGCCGAACTGAAGGCCGCCTAACTTAATTTTAAAATTTTATAACATTTTAATTTACGAGGTTAACTTTTAAAATAATTAGCAAGCACTTTTTTATACTTGTAAGTAACTTGAATGTTTTACTTGACTACCATTACAAAAATAGAGATAACTACACGCCACCATTTAATCTAAAAACAAAGGTGACATATTGGTACACTAACACCCGTATTTATATAGAAGTAATATACTTATTGTTATTACTTATTATAAATCCTTTTTTTATCTTTATTTGAGGAGCTTTATCAAAATGACAATGTCGCTTCGAATTATAATTACGTCTTTATTGCTTAAGAAAATCATTATGGTGTTGAAGGAAATGGGTCACCATTAATAGTCATATTATTTGGCTGAGAATGCTAACTTTTGATAGTTCTCACTTTTAGTAATTACTTGATTAAGGAACACTTACATCCGTATTTATAAACAAATAAAAGTAATTACTTGAGTATAAGTAATTACTTGAGAGACAACTTGTATTCCATGATCTAGTAATTACTAGAACTACCAAAAATTAGCATTCTCTGTCAAATAATATGATTATTAATGGTGACCCATTTCCTTCACAAAAGCACTAGGTAGAATTACACCTTTATTTGATATTTTAGCAACTTAATTGCACTTATAATATCAGTATATAAGCTGGCTCACAGCGTAAGAATGTGCTTGAAAAATTCGCGCCGTGTCGCAGTGTCTCGGTGGCCTAATGGTATGGCTCCCGCCCGGCATGCGAGGAGATGCGGGTTCGAGTCCCGCCTGAGACAAAAATTTTCAAGTTTATTTATACAGAATTACACCTGTTATGACTTTACTAAGCAATGAGCATTACTTCTTTATAAATACGGGGATTATTGTCGTACATAAGTAATTACTTTCAGTAAAGTAATTACTTTTACATGTCTATAAATACGGGTGTTAGGTCTATAGTGTGAGGTATAAAAGTGATTTTCCATCCAGAGATCAGACACGTGCCCTTAGCACTGGCGGCGCCATGGAGACCTGTAGTCTCACCGAGTTGTACTTTTTTTTAGCGTAATTAATACGTATACATAAGGTAAAGGGTACATAGTACACAGAGTACATACATACCTACAGCAAATAAAATATCATTAAGATTTCATGAAGTCCATGCTATGTCGCGTATAGATAGACAGACGAACGAGCATTTCAATATTGTAGGAGCTATTGACAAACGGGCTAACTATAAACTACATCTATTGTATGTAGGTATTATATATATCCATATAAATTAAAATCAATTACCTACCAAAATGAATATGAGCTCATTACTTCAAAATGGCTGCAATCCATGTCATTGCAAGGTAAGGTGTATGAAAAAAAATGTTTTAGAAATATCCACATGAACATTGTGTAAAAGGTAAATATGACTATAAACCTCAGATAAACAGATCATTTGCTTGAATTATCTTCATTAGTAAGCCCATGCATAATCGGGACAAACAGCTAGTTCAAAATTTAATTTTTACAAAGCTTTAAAATAATCTCTAAGTACGAACTACGAATAGCGACAAAACTTTTTTTTTTCCATTTATGAAGATAAATCAATAATTTAAAACAAGTTAAACTAGTGATGAAAGAAACAGCTACCTTTTTTCTATTGCTTAATTATTATTACTATTTCGTGTTATATTTGCATACAATATACCTAACTAGTTTGGTGGCGCCCGTCACGCCTACGCAAATTATAAAAGAAATAAGGATTATGTCAAAATAATTTCGTATTTCATCTAGCTTGTATGTTCTAGAGAATGTCGGTGTGCGTTAATGTGATAAAGTTCTATTGATAAAGAATTAGGTTGTAAATTGTATTCGTAATTAATTGTTTTCGAAGACCAGTCATAAGGACTACTTCACACTATTCGATACCTAATTTTAAGAAATAAATTTATCTAAGACTGGTCAGGTTTCAGAAAGAACTCCAGTCGGTAAAATAAAATCTAATGAAAAAATGAAATTGTACCTACATAGTCAACATTATATGTACCTATATGTGTATAAGTAGGTATACACTTTTGACTAATGTTAAATCTTAATACAACGACATAAGGTTGTAAAATTAAAAATAAATAAATAAATATTTTAAGACATGCCTCACTGGGCCACACAGAGCTATCTAGTCCCAAATTAAGGTAGTATTAAGTACCCTGTCGTATGGGGTACTAGACAACCGATAATCTTACTTATATACTTTTTTTTTTGTAAATACATACTTATAATACATAGAAAACACCCAGGCCAGTACAAACAGACATGTTCATGCACACAAATATTTTTACTGTGCGGGGATCGAACCCGCGACCCATGGCCCAGAAGCAGCGTTAACTACCGCTGATCTAAATGGTCGTCAAAAAAGTGTTTACATACTTTTGCAGCTGACTGTACACATAAACACATAAACCAACAAAAATAGAGGTTCTCTATTCCAAAGGTTATTTTTATGGTTTAGGGTCAAAGATGGTTGTACAACATTTTAAAAGAAATTTAATAATATATTTCCTACCTTTTCATGAACAGAATACTGTTGATAAGAAAATTTGATTTAATAACACTATCTTTTTCAATCTAAATACTTTAATTTAAGTTCAAAAGTACATATCAAATCGAATATAATATATTTCTAGTGTGAACAAGACTTGCAAAATTTTGCACATTCAAGTTATTTGTCCGAGAATCGAAAAAAAAGATGTTTACTGCTGACAATATTTATTGTCTTGCCAAATTTTGATTGTACCAATCCACATGAATCCGGGTTTTAGGCGCCTATTAATTTAAATGTTGTTACATTGTCTCGAACATATAATTTTACGATATATTTGTCATTAGCGACAGTAACAACGTGACACCAGGATGTTAATATAAAAGTCAACAATTGAAACCACAAATAGGTAGGCAATAATATAACACGAATTCATCCACAGTTAATTGACATAGGAATTAAAATTTAACATTCGTTGTGTAAGGTTTTACAACCGAAAAAAAGAAAAAGTTCAAAATTTTGAAAAATTCTTTGGGGATTACATTAAATTCGGTCCCACGGTCATAGTTTACCAGTCTTAAAAATGTTAGATCACAGTGTGCGAGATTAATATTCTTTTTCCACGAGTTTTCCACTTACAGGCAGATAACGTAGGATATATATATCATAAAATGGTAGTATCGAGTACCTCACTCGTTTCTCGGAAACATAACGTGTTATGTATTACAATGCTGACAGAAGAAAAATGCCGGCTTTAACACAATTAATTGGAGTATAATTAGGTATATTTATAAATATAGGCCGCATATTAAAGGTGCTTAACTGTATGAGTTATTGCACTCACTGTACGAGTCATACATTGTGTACGAATAAGCGTTGCAATTAGTCGGTATTACGTTACAAGAGTAATTTATGATCGGTAATGGCCGTCGATTAGGGCCGCTATTTTTTACTAAACTTGAACAAAAATGCGATCATCTTGAAATTAATATTTAATAACAATTCGACGATATAAATTTATTGAAGGAATTGTATTTTCAGAAAAAACAGTTTTCATGGATTATTTTTATTTATTTATTTAAGGTACACATATACAAATTACAGTCTTTTCTTAAATAATATACAATTTTTAGATGAAAATCAGTCCACAAGTTGTAAACACAACATGATTTTCATATGCTAATAGGATTGATTTATGAGATCACTTATAAATATCTAAATACAATAAAATAAAACGAATTTATGCAATACAGCGAGTCTGCTCAGGTCGCTCTAGGCTTACCTAAAGGTGATTATGACTACTAAAAGTATTGGTGTTTGAGATCATTGTAAAAAGACAAATGTGCAGCGATGTACTTCGGGCGGAACATCCCCGTAGCGCCCTCCCCTAATCCGTCCTGCCCTAATGTTCCCACTCATCTCACCCTATTCGACCAGCGGATCCCATGGGTCAAGCAGATCAAATATTTAGGTGTCATCTTAGACCGACGACTATCGTTCGCATCGCACATCAATCGCGTCTGTAACCGAGCGAAGTTCTACACGCACCGACTATACCACCTAGTCGGCCGCAAGAGTAAAATGTCGCTTAGAAATAAGTTGACAATTTACAAAACTTGCATCCGCCCCGTGATGACTTACGCCAGTCCGGTGTTTGCTCACGCCGCCCCGTCCCTCCTTAAGAAGTTTCAAACACTTCAAAATCTCTTTTTGCGTCGGGCCGCGGGTATCCCGTGGTTCGTACGCAACAATAATATCCACCGAGATCTTGAGATCCAATCCATTGCCCTCTATATGAAAGAAGCCTCTCAACGCTTTTTCGATAAGGCAGTGAATCACCTCAATCCGCTCATAGCGGAAGCCGCCACGTACACCCCCCAGAGGGGTGTCGCCTTCCGACGCCGTCGGCCCAGGCACGTGCTGAACGACCCCGACGATCCGATCACCGCGTATGTCACAACAGCCAACACCGCCTTAAGCACTTCAATTATTGCACAACACAGTAGTACTCCACACCGCACCCGTCGGAGGCGGGTGCGTGGTCCCGCCTTTCATTTCGGCCGACACAATCATGTGCCTGGCCGCTTCTCACCTGCCCCCCCCCCTCGGACGGCGACCCAAGCCGAGGTCCGAGCCTACAGAGGCGCCCTTGAGGTCGCTGTCCGATCCCCCCTCCCAGATCGGGCCCGCCAGAATGGAGCCCGACCGTGATCCGGCATGCCACGGCATCTCCGGTTCCGGCGGCGCCCCCACTGGTGAGTTCGCCATTTGGTAGGGTGCCCTTAGCACCCCACACTGGCCCGATCACGCCCGCTAGTATGGGCCCCGGTGCGAGCGAGCCTCACCCTCGGCCGCACCGAAGTACCGCTAGCGTGGCGGACCTAGGCTGAGCGCCTTCAGCGCTTGCCACACTCTGCCCGGTTTAACTGATTAAAGCCTCCCATATGGGGTTTCAGTGATAGGTCCGTCAATAAAAAAAAAAGAAAAAAAGAAAAAAGAAAAGGGGTCTTATTTTGCATGCACACGCGCACATACATACATAAAACACTCATAATCGCAAATATACGCACACACACTCACTCACACGCACATAAATACATACACAAGCGCTTCTTTAATTTTAATTTAATTTAATTTTAGTTTTTGTTGAAAATAATATATTATTATATTATAGTATGAATTTAATTATAATGTTAGAAACTATTTTGATCTAAATTGTAGTGTAGGAATCACTGGTAAATTGTAATAGATTAAGTTATGATTCGGCAGTAAAAATATTCTATTCTATTCTATTCTTTGCCAGACTTTAGGTTTAGGCACAGAATAGTACAAGTTGTTAGATCCATACATTAATTTCTTCGATTAACATAGCTTCACCAATTTTAAAAATGTAATACTGTCCTGTGTAGTACCTACTGACGCCACTTTGACGTCACTTTACTAACCTAAGTAAACAAATGCCTTGGTTTTACATACATACATAAGAATTTATTTTGAATTTCCGATAAAATTAAGAGGATTGGAAGTTTAACGCGTAGGTATATATTTTTTGAAACAAGGATTTTTTATATTGGCCATAATTTATATTACTATGTAGATTAAACTTAATTATTTATGTTTGATAGCTCAAAATTAGTCTCATTTAAATATTAAAAAAAAAGGTTATAATTAAATAAATAAATAAATGTGGACAACATCACATACATTGTTCTGATCCCAATTTTAATAACTATTTAAAGCATTCGTATTTTGAAAACCAGAAACAACGAAGGTACCACAAACACCCAGACCCGAGAAAATGTAGAAAAACACTTTTTTTCTATATTGACCCGTCCGGGAATCGAACCCGGGACCTCGGGGCAGGCGACACCCTGAAAATCGGTGTGTACGCCACTCCGCCACGGAGGTCCTCAAATCGGAAGTCGTCAATGTTACTAAGAGAGACAAATTTCCAGACTGAATACCAATTTTGAGTCAAATTAAACAAAGAATACTCAAAATTAGTGGCAAACCACACCCTTTGCGTCTATTTTATTTGTGAAAGTTTTACCTAGCTATATTTTCTAGTTCACACGAAATCAGGAGTTAGTATAACCATCAGCCAATAAATCTAGGATAAAGAACAAGACCTCCCTGTTATTAGGACGGGTACCCACCATTTACAACATCACTTTTCATTTATCGAATCCTCTCGTGAAATTGCAACGTATTAATGTTTAATGGTCGGGCGTGCGTGTGAAAATTTTATTGTAATTTATAGCGATGATACAATTGAAAGAAACGGGCAATTTATTAATGGTATTTCATTACTATTTAATTAAGATAATTTTACTTTATGAATAAGTAAAAAATATGACTTGGTTTTGCATACTAAGGACAATGTTTCACCAGACATTACCGCCTCTAATAACTAGTTAATGTATAACTTTTTTTTTGTCAAAGTAATATAATAAATAATTAAAGGATAGTTGAATATATTGTATTGTCAATATCACAAAAATTCGGTTTGTTAACATCGATAAAAAAAATTACAAAATATTTTTTTTAGCTACTTCTAAAAATTATTTCTTTTAAAAATAAAAACCAATCACAATGAAAATAGTCCCAGTTATATTCATTTTATTTAACGAGATTCTGAAAATAAGTAATGCAACTTACGGGCATTTCCAATAACCTATCTATCTTCAGTTTTGGCATATCGGAGATAGGAAACAGTTTCTATCTCCGGTTTTCCCGTTCTGTGTAACAAAGACAGAAGTTGTTTTCTATCTCCGATATGCCAAAACTGAAGATAGATAGGTTAATGGAAATGGCCGTTATTCATTATGTGAAAAGATAGTTAAGATAGGTAACGTCACATTGTTTACTGTTATAGTTTTAAGTCCCACACACAGACTGTTGTTTAAATCAGTAGCGATATTCCTCTCTCTCTGAGGATCTTCACGACAATCCAGCCAGATTCGTAATGGTCCTCACATACTTGCGCATTTATATATGTAATATTAATAACTTTAATAATAATGCAATATCATTTGGATCAGCGGTAGTAAACGCTGCTTCTCAGCCATCAGTAGCGGGTTCGATCCCCACACAGTGCAAATATTTGTGTGCATGAACATGTCTATTTGTACTGGTCTGGTTTTATATATATTTTAACTTGTAATATATATAACACACTCAGACCAGCATATTTCCACGCATATAACAATCTTTTTATGTTGCATATAATCCGGTCTCTAATTATAAGTATGTATTTACAAGAAAAAAGTATATAAGTAAGTTTATCGGTTGTCTAGTACCCCATACGACAGGGTACTTAATAGTACCTTAATTTGGGACTAGATGACTCTGTGTGGCCCAGTGTGGCATGTCCTAAATATTTATTTATTTAATATTTATTTATTTATTTATCATTACAATTTTAATTCATGCGGTCTTAACTAACAATATCACTTTTTGGACAAGGTTTGTGATACATATATGATCTAATGTGTTATAGTGAAACAAAGGAACTTATCAAACTCACGAAGAGATTGCAGAGGTTTTTTTAACTGACAGAATAACCAAGCTCTGAATTATTAATATACAGGCTGAATCGATTGCTGTGTATTTTTATTGACTTGGTAAGGAAAGCAACTTAGAAATAAATAAAACCCCCAATATATTTGTATATTTGCCACTCAATCAAGCCACAATGGCTGAACCGATCTTAATAGTATGTTATGAAAATAGTTAAATGAGTATTATAGCAGAAATATTACTATAAAACGTTCCCGTGGGATATAATTTTGTTTACGTTTTTTTATAGAGCGAGGGTGTGACCTTTTTCATTGTATCAGACAATAATTCCGTTAAACAAAATTGTGACTAATATGCGACTTGATGTACCTACTCGTATGGTATCAAACATGTAGTAACAGATTAGTTAACATAGCTTACATTACTTTTAAATATTACTAAATAACAGTATTTAAACTTGGTTAAAGATAAATGGTTAAAGCGCCGCGTCCGGCATGCGAGGAGATGCGGGTTCGAGTCCCGCCTGAGACATAATTTTTAAAGTTTAAATACTGACATTATAATTGCAATTTAATTGCTTCAAAATATCATATAAAGTATTACTACATACATATTTATATGTCGACATATAAATATCAGCCATTCGTATTGCTTATCGCACTGAATGATCAATCAACCTGTCGTCTATTTACTGTAAAGAGTTATTTTACTTCGTTGATTATCGGCCGAAATAGCTCAGTTGGGAGAGCGTTAGACTGAAGATCTAAAGGTCCCCGGTTCAATCCCGGGTTTCGGCAGCACTTTACCTTTTGCTAAAAACTGAGTTAGAAGATTATATGAATAATGCTTTTTTTAACGTAACTTCGTATCCACTTTTCGGAGAACCCTGTATAGTGACTTTTTTTTTTCGTTTTTTCTATAGGTGTATTGAAAAGTAGGTTCCTCATGTGTGATCATGACTATGATCAAGCTTGCAATCATTTTATGACATCCTAAATTAAAAAATAAGCTCAGTTATTTTTTGGTAATTTTTTATCTCATATTTTATCACGTCTAAAAGCTGATTTAGTCGTAATTTACCTAAGGCTTTTTTGTAGACACAAATTTGTTATTTTTTACGCTGACAAATTGCAGATTTTTATAAAAGTAATTTATCATCATCATCATCATTAGCCTATCGCAGTCCACTGCTGGATATAGGCCTCTCCAATTCCAGTGCAATTGGAGAGGCCTACGTCCAAAAGTATTTTAAACCTAAAAAATATCCATTTGTTCTGTTACGAAAATGTTCAAAATTTTACTAAATCCAACTTAAAGCTAAAAATTTCACTTTCGACCTTTTTTATGGATATCATAAGGAAATTTGTACCGTTTATTACATGCCTTGTAAAAGAGTGATTCAAAACGACTATTTTGGAGAAAAAGAAAAAAAATGCCTTACTATTTTAGCATAGATAGTACACATTAAAAACTTCTAAACTGTCAAAAATCGCGGAAAACATGGTGTAGTTATTTACTTTGGACCAACTTATATGATAAAGTAATAGATAAAATATATAGATTTAAACTTCGATGGTCACTATCACAAGAGCTGATTGATTCGGGGTTTATACCATGTACCTTGATTTTTTATAAATTTTTGATATTTTGACTCTGTTGCAAGTGCCGTGAACACACTAACAGTAATAAAAAAACAACTCGCTAAACACACCATGTCAAAGTAACAAAATTGTTTGTTTTTTTTTAGTTAGTAGCAAGAAATTTCTAAGATCATTGCTTTACGATTGGTACTTTGACAAAATGTTTAGAGACATTCGTAGGTACACACACGTCATGCTGTAAACACCGAATCAATTAACACGAGAGAGATTTTTTTTAATTGAAATAATGCCTATGCCTAGAATTTTAATTTTAACCGCGAATAATAAGTTTGTTTTATTTTAGTGACAAAAAGTACGTTTTCAAAGTAAGTTTACTATCCAGCTATAGCATCTCCCTGATCTATTTTATTGAAAAAGCTTATTCGGGCAAAAAGACAAAGTGTTATGGGAACGCACAGGTCGATGCATATAAACACTCACTGGTCTACCTCTAAGGACAAAAAGTCTTATACTTTTGCTAAGGATACCGCATTCGATCCTAAATAACGGGTGTACAAAAACTAAACTAAAAACTTTTATGCAGTTATTTCCAATGATTCTAGAACGGGTTAAATAAGAAGTTTTTTTTTTATAATTTCTCGACATTGGAATCAATACAATATACACGGTGCATTTTCGACCACCTGTAAAACGAAGTCCATATTATTTTATCATTTTGTTCTACGTCTTGGAAGTGTAAATTTATTTTTTTATCAGATTTTTTTATATAAATACAAAATAGATATTGGTTTAAGCTATTTATTTTGAAACACGATGTATCGTGCACGAATGTAGGTGTGTAAGGTTTATTCATCCGGGACCCCGCCGCAGCAAAAGAATACGTAGGTACGTCAGTGCGCGTCACAGCGTGTTATAAAATTAAAAGTCTGAATCAGTATTAATTTTTTTTTATATTTTTTTTTATAAATTATATAACACTGTCATGGTGTTATACATAATGGTCACATAACGTGGGATTCGTTTTCCAAGTGGTTAAAAATGTGCCGTGTATGCTATGTGCATTTTAGCCTTAGTTAAAGTATAATATATTATTAAAACTAAACACTGCTAGATTTTTTTTAAATCTAAGTATTGCGATATCATATTTGTCATTTTAAGAATTCATTTGTGTTTTGCGGTAGTACCGAATGCTTTCACCTTGACAAAAATATCAAAACAAAAATCATGATTCAAAATTCATTTTTCATAGCTCCTCATTTAGCTAACCGTCGATTTTCATCACCGATCATAGGGATAAAATGTTAATAGGTCCATTACTGATGTTACTCCACGCCCTGTCATTACTGGGGCGCCTTTAATGTGGACCGATAATTGGAAGTACAAAATTTGGTTCTCCTTTCCCAGAGTTCGGTATTACTAGGATGTTTAAGTTTAACACTCTAATTCATAGGCATAGTTGATCATATTAGGAAATAAAATATTGTTATAATATTAATTGTGATTTGACATATAATTTTGATAATTAAGTCGATTAACTTGGTTTTGGCGTAAAATTTTATTGAAAAGCATGCTAAAATGAACCTAGGAATCTCAGTTCTATAGACTATTGTGGGTATGCGTGTTGCACTATTTGACGCAGGTATACGATGAATAACGCCCCGTTGATTTACGGCCGGTTCCAATAACCTATCTATCTTCAGTTTTGGCATATCGGAGATAGGAAACAGTTTCTTTCTCTGTTTTTGCCGTCCAGAGAAACAAAGACAGAAGTTGTTTTCTATCTCCGATATGCCAAAACTGAAGATAGATAGGTTATTGGAAATGGCCGTTAGTAGTTTAACTACCGGTCCTGGGTTCGACTCCTGGGTCGAGCAACCAGGCCCCCAATTTCGCTAATTTACAAATGGCTCAATTGCGATTCTATTGAGCCATTTGTAAATTTGCGAAATTAATTGTGGCCCGGAGCTTAAAATTTTCCAAAATTTGCTCGGGTTTGTGATCACCAACCCGCATTTCGGAAGCGTGGTGATAATGCCTCAGCCCATGATGGGTGACAGGCCTTGCTGTGGTAACTCGACTTCAATGATAGAGGCCTTGCTGTGGGACGATTATAGACTGTTACTTTTATACAAAGGTTTAAAAGCAACTGGTACAAACTTTATGAGACCGTTGACAGTTGCACCTTATGTTGCTTTATACTATGTATAAGGATCAAAGTATACCGGTCGTTCAAATGGCAAACCACCCACGAAACCAGAGCATCAGTGTAAATTCAATTTAACCCCTCGATTAAGACGATTCACTTTAAAACAACTTACCTACATAACCCTCCGGCACTCATATGGCTCATAGGGTTGCCAACTTCAATCTGGAGTTAAAAAGTTTTTTTTAAATATAATAAAACATGTTACGTGACCCATACCTTACCTGATCGTAACGAACTTTTCGCCGTTTTTAATAACGTCCAGTTTTCATAACAATTTAACAAAAAGGCTATTTAACAATAAGGATATATTCAACAAATTACCATCAATCAAACTAGCACAATAACTTTATTTAACCGTCTTTCAAACAAAAAAACAAACATGCAAACATGCAACAATTACATTCAACATGCATTTCTATTTTTCTAAGCATTAGTTATGTACGATCAACATAAATATTTTATGATTATGAATATGAGCAATGAGGAGTTATTCCATACACCGTTATACTACACATTATCGGTCTTTATTTTTCTTTCTTTTTGCAGTTAGCAACCCTACGTGCTCCGCCAGAATTCCCCGTAAGGCTTTTGGTCACTACCCTTAGCGATCAATTTGGGATAAAAGAGCCGCAGGTAGCCATTAATTGACTATTAAACACGTATCGGCACAAAAAGGCATAAAAGCTTAAAAACAATGAATTTCACGAAAGTTGATAACTCAATTTTGAGCGGCTGTTACAAAAAGGACAAGGGTTTTATGGAGTAGTTGATGAATTAGAATAAACATAAAACCTTCTTGGCAAAATATTAAAAAAAAATGCATGATCTTCTAAATTATATATATTTACAAAAATTTTGTCTTTAACTACAGGAGGCGTAAAAGACGAAAAAGGGTACCTCCAAAAGAAGAGGGTCAGCAGGATCTTATTTCTACTATTGGTTAAATTGCGAGAGAATTGCTAAGGCGGAATCATCCTTTTGTAAGAGGTAGTTGTCCAGCCTTTGACTAATGTGGAAACGAATTAATTAGTTCCATGATTTCTTTGATAAGTACTCAACAAATATTTGAAACATGACATACAGATCTAGCAGGATTTCAACTTTGGGAGAACAATAATTAAGCATGAGTACCAAGCCAGACGTCGTTGATGGAGTGATCATATTTTATTATCTTATGATGTCAAACAAAATCACAACGTACAGTGTCACACACAAATTACGCTTAATTATTTATTTGCGGGGTCTTGTTGCTCAGGCTTTATGAGTAAAATATAGATAGATAGATAGATAACACTTTATTGCACAAAATAAAAGAAAACAAATAAATTACAAAGAAGAGAAAATGTACAAATAGGCGGCCTTATCGCTTTAAGCGATCTCTACCAGACAACCTTTGGGTAGAGGAAATTTAGTTTTAGTAGAGTAGGGGTAGCACTGTGCAAGAGAAGCGATGTATAACAGATACAATAACATACATGTTACTAAAATACAATACACATATACCTACATACCAATACCTAATATACAATACACATAATACAAAATAATATACCTACTTAAAATACATACACCTACCTAAAGAACAGTATAATATTTTAAATAATGATAAATAAAAATAACCATCCACCCATACACGAACCGACATAGTTAACCTAATGCTGCGATCGCGACAGGAAAAGTGTTTTGACCCTGGTCTTGAAAATAGGAAGTGACTCGGATTGTCTAATAGTTAATGGCAAAGAATTCCATAAGCGGACAGACTGAACAGTGAAGGATTGTGAGTAGAATTGTGAAGAATGGGAAGGGAAAGATAGTAATAGTTTACGACCCGAGCGCAAATTATCTGGACCACTGGTCGGCTGCAAGAATTTAAAACGTTCTTTGAGATAGCAAGGAGTCCGCGGGTTAAATAATACAGAGTATAGTAATGAAAGAACATGCAGATCACGACGGAGACGAATAGGGAGCCAGTTAAGCTGAGCTCGAAACATGGAAACGTGATCATACTTCCGTAAGCCAAAGATAATACGTATACAGAAATTTTGAAGGCGCTCAAGCTTATCGAGGGATTTTTCATTGAGATCGAGATAGCAGCAATCAGCATAATCTAGAATTGGCAGAAGTAAAGCCTGAACCAGAGCAATTTTGGTGGGTATAGGTAGAAAGTTACGTAATCTATTCAGACAACTAGCTGATGCAAACATCCTCCTGCTCACTTCACTGATATGTTTGTCCCATGACATTGAACTATCCAACAGAACTCCCAAGTTTCTTACATGTTTACTATATGGAATTTGGACATCGTCTAATACAATTGAGGGTAGTGAATCCCAATTATTCTTTGAGATCAGCCGGGGGCTACCAACAATCATCACTTGCGTTTTTGTAGGATTAACTTTAAGCCCAAATGATTTACTCCACTCCGAAATGCGACGTATGTCAGAGTTTACTGTGGAGATAACTTTTGGTAGATCATCAAGGTTACCCTGACAGTACAGTTGGAGATCGTCTGCATAGAGATGGTAGGAAGAAGTTAGATCAAGAGCAATAGAATTTATGAAAATAGCAAAAAGGAGAGGAGACAAGACGCCACCCTGCGGTACACCAGCTTCGACGTCACACCAAATATATTTCGTTTTATTTCTATTTCGGAAGGTAAGTAGGTTATATAATTATCACAAGCACTAAATTAAGATCGAGGGGCACGGCAGTGCCCCCGCCAAGTCGAGCGCGAAGCAAACACTGCCGTACCATCCTTTACTGGAACCATTTCGCCGCATTTTCAGGCCCCTATTTGAGAACCTCTGGATAAGACCAGAATACTCTTTACAAGTATTATCTGATATAAAATATATATGATTATATAATTTTAGTAAATAGTATATATTCAAATTGGTAAGTACACAAAAAGCTGCCAAGCTAGCTTTAGTTTAAGGTATCATTGCATATCAAGAAGATAATTATAACTATTTAATGTATTATACAAATTAATGTTTAATTCCTATTTTCTCAAACCCTAATATGAATATTACATATTATTGATTTATATTATTGATATAATATTACCAATAATGCTTATATTAACATAAAACTACTTAGTTTCTAATGAACGGTTGAGTCTACGGCATCCCTGTTCTGTTTTGTCGGTGTCTTTGAAAAGGACGCAAGATGAATATTGATAGTGACAAGAGTAATATTAATATCAAAGAACATTCCGCGGTGTACCAGGTACAAATTACAATTAATCAGAGTTTGCTTGAGGCTACTTACGAATAAAAATGTGCTAAATTGAAAAGCAATATATTTAACTGAAAATAACAATTTCTTGTCAGTTTTCATTGGAACTTTGAAGCATATGATTAAAAAACGTTAATAATATATGCTAAAATACCGCAAACCAATGTTTAAATTCAAGAAAAATTTACTCCCCTAAAAACAAATTAGCAAAAAAACCAAAGTCCTTCCTACACTACTCAACTTTGAAACAAATTATACACTCTTTTGTCTAAAAATACCTAAAAAAGCAGTAGTCATTCACGAATATAAATGATGATCAGGTTAGCTTAACGCTCCAGATTTTTTTAGATAATTAAAAGCTGTTGCTAATCAACAAAGCTCCTAATGACTGTCTATAAATCTGTAGTTTAACAGTTAATAGGCCCGAGCGGCTACTAAAAGGGGTATAATTGGGTAGTTTAAGGCTTGCACACTCACTGAATTTAAGGCGAAGCTTTGATGATTTTCTACATCACATTACCTAAACTTGTTGGAAAGTTTTTAACTAAAATCATATGGTTGATAATGTGCAAAGATCTAAGTTTAAAATTTAAAGAAACTCCTACCACTATAGTATGTATGTATAACAAATTTAGTTGGGTGTTAGCAAATAATAAAACAAGTCAAAGCAAGCCTATGCTAAACTAGCATGAAAATAATATGTGACGACCCGGTTGGTGCGGTGGTGTGCAAACTACGCAAGGATCTAGGGATGGATTCCCGGTCGGGACAATTTAGGAAACGATATTTTCTAAATTGACTTAGTGGTAGTCGTGGTTCAGAAAGCACGGTGAACCATTGCTCTTCTATCGCGAGATAAAAATCGTAAAAACAAGTCACGTCGAGATTGTAGTTATAGAGGATGTTTGGAAAATTCTAACACATGATTATTATTCTTAAAGTTTAGGCATACGAAAAAAAGAAGATGACTACTATCAACTTGTAAAACCATATATCTAATGGTCTGTATAAGTAATAATTTCATTTACTAAATGGATCTAAGAGTTTTATTGTATTATTTTATCAAAATTCCTCAAAAGGTATGCTATATTTTCAGTTTTAGTTATATAAAATATAACTTACTACATTGTAAGTAAGTACTGTTTCATAAGATTTTTTTAAATGTACACCGGCAGTGCGTTTACAAAGCATTGAGTTAAACTTTATTTGATATTTTAGCAACGTCTCCCGCGGCATGCGAGGAGATGCGGGTTCGAGTCCCGCCTGAGACAAATTTTTTCAAGTTTATATACTGATATTATAAGTGCAATTAAGTTGCTAAAATATCAAATAAAGTATATAAATAGCTGTTTCATCTTAACTGACTGTCAAACATCTGCAAAGATGTTTCTTTCGGGTGTTAAGGGTGCAAACTCCTAACATTTGATGAAACAACGCTGGCTTATAGCGTAAGAATATGCTTGAAAAATTCGCGCCGTGTCGCAGTGTCTCGGTGGCCTAATGGTATGGCGCCCGCCCGGCATGCGAGGAGATGCGGGTTCGAGTCCCGCCTGAGACAAAATTTTTCAAGTTTATATACTGATATCATTGAGTTAAATTTCTAAATATTTGTGTTATTATTTTACTATGACAATTTCATCACTGAATACGCAAAGCTCAAATACCGAAATGATTTTTATATTAGAGCAATCTTTTGAATTAAATTAATTGCAATTAACGAAAAAAAATTGTTCCGTTAACGAGAACAAACTAAAAGTAAATAAATTATAACCACACTAACAAGCTTTTAAAGACGCTTTTTTGTTGCGTCATAAAACTTACTGCTATGCTGTCGCCTTAAATGCTCTCAAATCGGAGATGTGGGGTCAGCTGGCATATCTTTAATAATGTGATTTATTTACAACCCTCCCTTTGTCCTTGGGGGTGGAACTTGTGCGGCGTATCAAAGGTATTAAATTAAACGCCAATTTGTCTTGTTTCAAAAGTACGATGACGAAGCACACTCAGTCAATAGGTTAAGTTGTTTTCCGACAGAGAGTATAGCTCGCATGAAATTGTAGTTTTTTTTACGACACCAAAATGTTCCGATTTGTCAATGTTTTATAAGGTATTTCCTTTTTTAAATTAGATGTTATGTATTAAAAGACCATTTATTTAATTCATTTAATTGCTATTAATTTATAGCTTACTAACTCTACTGCTACTACTCCTCCTGTTGGAGAGGACCGTCTCTCGCAGTGGAATGATATAGGCTGTATGGTATGGTACGAAAGTATTATACACGGTGCATTTTCAACCACCTTTAAAACGAACACGTTAGGTAACCATTGTGTATAACATCTTGGCAGTGTTATTTTAATTTTTTAACATTTTTTTAAAATTTTTGGTTAAAATTTTTTGTTTTAATTTTTCTATAATGTGGCATTAAAAAATACATACAACCCTAAATTTTTACCCTTTTATCCCCAACCCCTATTTTTTAATAGCCATTTTAGTAATTTAATCATTTATATGGCAAAACAACGTTTGCCGGGTCAGCTAGTTAGTTTGTAAGAAAATTTTATTAACTAACATAATAACGTAACTGCGTTTTCTGTTTCATACATTTTCTATAGCAAACCTAACTTCCGAACCCTTGGCCTAGTGATTGGTATTATTGCCTCTATGAAGGCCGTTCATAGGAAATCATTATTTCATATTGCACGTCGATATTATAACCTAAACCTCGCAATATTAGCTTAATTGGATCGGATAATTGGATTTATTATGGAAGTAATTTTATTAAGTGATTTCTTTGATACCAAAAGAACCTATTGCTTAAAGGTGGGTACTGACCAACGTTACGAGGTACAATGTAGCATTCGCATCGAGCGTGTTACGCATCCAGCATGTTACGCTGTGTTCTAAAATCGGCGTAACATGCTCGTCAAAACTCTGAGCTCCGACCGGAAGTTCACTCCAAGATGGACAGCGAGGACGTGTTGGTATCTTTGATTCTACTTAATTATTGTTTCATTCAAACATAGGGAAAGAAAAAATATTTCATTCCACAGATCATAGGATCCAAATTAAGAAGAAGAAAAAACGTTACTGAACATCAAACTTATTTAAAAACATAGGTGTCTGTGGTGGTTTGTCATTGATAGCAATATTAAAAAAACCATGCGCTCGTGACGACTTGCAACAGCGTACTGAGTTACTGACTGAACCGCGTAACAGTCAAAGGATTCGCCAAAAAACCGACAGCCGGGTGGAGCACCCCAAGCGAGCGGCTCTTTGCTCGCTGGTTCCTCCGTAACACGACGTACTGACTGCACGAATGCTCCCTGTGTAATATGTTACATTACACCTCGTAATATTGGTCAACCCACCCTAAAGTTATTAAGTATAAAAAAATGTTAGTCTAGGGTGCCGCAAGGTAGTATCTCGTACTATTACCACAACCACAACAATTGGCGCACCACGTCACATTAAAAAAGGCAGGGACTACCTAATATTAATATTGTAGCGGTAATCTATTGCTTAATAAGTTCAATGTATTGAATCTTATTATAAAAACCGGCCAAGTGCGAGTCGGACTCGCGCACCGAGGGTTCCGTACAAACCTGCAAGGTTTACAAAGTTCGTTCATAAATTTAAGGTTTTCGGAATTTTTCCTTTATGTGTGCTATAAAACGTTGCTTCATGCCAAATTTCAAGATTCTAGGTCGACTGGAAGTACCCTTTAGGTTTTGATTCCCTTGCGAGTACTTGCGAGTTTCAAAATATGCAGCTTAAATTGCTGTTTCTTTTGATTGCGTTGACATAGAAGTTTGATTTTGTTACAGCTTAAAGGTATTATAGACCTGAGTATTTGGTATGAATTTCAATTTAATACCTCTACGCGTTTATGAGGAAATGGGTAGTAAGTTTAAAATTATAAAAAAAATATATATTATGTGATGTAACTAAAAATTTATGGTTTTCGTAATTTTTCCTTTATCTATGCTATAAGACGTTGCTTCGTACCAAATTTCAAGATTCTGAGTTCACGGGAAGCACCCTGTAGGTTTTGATTCCCTTGCAAGTGTCGAAAATTTGCGGCATAAACGGCTGTATCTTTTGATTGCGTTGGCTTAGAAGTTTGATTTTTTCACAGCTTCAAGGGACAGTAGACCTGAGTAATTGATATAAATTTCAGCTTCATACCTCCACGCGTTCCTGAGAAAAAGGGTCTTGACAGACGGACGGACGGACGGACAGACGGACAACAAAGTGATCCTATAAGGGTTCCGTTTTTTCTTTTTGAGGTACGGAACCCTAAAAATGATTAAGTTTGTTTATGATATAATGTTTTATTTTTATTTTTATTATCACTACAAACAAGTAATCTATACTAATGTTATAAAGCTGAAGAGTTTGTTTGTTTGTTTGTTTGTTTGTTTGAACGCGCTAATCTCTGTAAATACTGGATCGAATTGAAAAATTATTTTTGTGTTGGATAGTCCATGTATTGAGGAAGGCTTTAGGCTATATAACATCACGCTGCGACCAATAGGAGCGAAGCATCAGATAAAAATGTTGCAAAAATAATCGCGATCATAAAAATAGAAATTGACGCTTACGAAGTCGCGGGGAACAGCTAGTACCATTATAAAATTTGTTTGCGTTACTTGTGAAGTCACGGGCTTTTTTTTAACTCACTCTATGTCCAATGAGGTCCTTGCAAACATTGAGCGCAGTTTTTATGGGATTTGGATCCATTAATATGGAGTAGTCGTGATAAGTCACTCCTCGAGGCACATACTGGTCTTTGAAATTTAGGTTCTGAAATTTTATTAATCAAGCTTAGTATTATCGTAATTATCTATACTTAATATTATAAAGCTGAAGAGTTTGTTTGTTTGTTTGAACGCGCTAATCTCCGGAAGTACTGGTTCGAATTGAAAAATTCTTTTTGTGTTGGATAGTCCATTTATCGAGGAAGGCTTTAGGCTTTATAACATCACGCTGCGACCAATAGGAGCGAAGCATCAGTGAAAAATGTTGCAAAAACGGGAATAATTATTGATATTAATCGCGATCATAATAACAGACATTGACGCGGACGAAGTCGCAGGCAACAGCTAGTACAAAGAATATACAAGAACTCAAAAATAGAAATAAAAATATCCCTCTGTATGAACTATATGTTTAAACAAAAAACTGATTATGAAAATTTCAACAGTACGTCTATTCCTAATTATCCCTGCTAAGAGCTACGCGATTAACCGTTTATATGGTGGGTGAGATCGGGTAAATCGCATTCCTGTTATGCGATTATTTTAGTCAAGTAGTAAGAGGCAACTAAAGATGATGGTTTTTCCACTATTGGCCAAACTACGTTCGCCAACCTGCCAAACATGGCGATCATAACGAAGTTCTCCTATTGGAAGCCCACGCCCAGCCCACTGCTGGGCGTATGTACTCATGAGTAATATAGATTTACATTTATCAATAGCTATGATTTGCATTAACATCTAGTATGGTTTATTTATTTATTGAATATGCGTAATAAAATCAAGTTATGAATGTTGTGTCTCAAAATAATAGACATATTGCGCATTACTCATTTATTAAGTTAATTGTTAGATGTGTTTCAATTTTATTAGTCGACCGTACACGTCAGTCAAGCTGAAGGTTCCGAGTCTCATTATACTGGTGAGGTATTTTATTATTATAATATACTAGATGACCCAGTGTACTTCGTACCACCTATCCTAATATTAACAGTCTCCTATCGGTAAAATGGCTAAAAATTTGATGTTGAGCATTTTATATGGAAAAATAAAATATTGTTTTTACTATCTTCCTCCCAATTTTTCCATATTTTCTCACCGTTTAAACCTTCCCTAGGCTCCGACAAACATTTAAAAATAAATTCAGCTACATCGGTCCAGCCGTTCTCTAGTTTTAGCGAGACTAACGAACAGCAATAGATTTTTATATATATATATATAGAGATAGAGATAGAGATTAAGTAAATAATATTCCTTGTTCCTTTTTCAATATTGTTTCTTTTTAATTTATGATTATATTTTTTCTTGCGATAAGTATATTGTTACTTATTTTTTTTAAGAAATTCTTAGAATCTCATTTTTTACCAGCCCGAAAGTACTTTTTAACTCTTCCTTAGGCGTATTTTGGCGAGAAATTTTCGTCCCAAATAAAATCAACTTTAAGTAGTAACCATTTGGAAATCTGCTAATCCCTCAAGGCATGGTCAAACATTTAAAAATCAATTCGGGATCGCATTAAGAACATCTTGGAAATATGTAAATTCGTCCGAAAACACCCCGAATTTTATACAATGCGATCGGATTTACCCTCGAACCATTCATTGAGAAGTGTTCGTAA
This sequence comes from Anania crocealis, assembly GCA_949315895.1. Classification (NCBI taxonomy): domain Eukaryota; kingdom Metazoa; phylum Arthropoda; class Insecta; order Lepidoptera; family Crambidae; genus Anania; species Anania crocealis. The sequence continues at coordinate 7,510,601 of OX438862.1, forward strand.
GAACAAATTAATGTTAACTCCTGTCCATCTAAAGCTTCATTCATCAAGCCCACTAATCATGTCTATAAAAATTTACAATAAACTACCGGAATTTATAAAAGAAGAATCAAATAAAATTAAATATTCAAAATTAATAAAATCTATGCTTTTAAATAATTGCTATTATACAATAAATGAATACCTAAATGACACAAATCTAATAAAATTAAAAAAGATCAGTCAATTTAATTAATAAAATGACCAAGAATATTACAATTTATTAATTTTTTTTCAAATACAAATTTATAAAAATGTTTAATAATACAATCTAATAAAAAATATGAGATTAGCTGTTATTTTGATATAAATTTAATCGATATCTATAACACTTATTATTTGTTATTTTGTACTGAAATATTATGTAAATATGGCGTCGTCCTCTCTGTCTACTACTAATTGTATTGTTGTGCCCGAACAGGGTCTATATAGTGAACTGTTTATGTCATATTTTAAAACATCCTTGTAACATTATACTTAGAACGCAATAAAATATTTGAATTGAAAAAAAAACACTTCTTTCTTTTGTCGGATGGAAAACATTAAACTCATTTGGTGAACTTCAACGTGTAATTTTTTTTTTCTTATTATTAGACTACTTAGCTCCATCTAGCGCAAGAATGTTCTTGTGCCTTTGATGTTTTGCGCACGTAAAAATAATTTGTAGAACTCTAATAAAGCTAATAGCTTATGGGTTCACATCCATTATCCATATTTCCGAGAAAATAGTATATATCAGTCATTTAACAGTACCTACTGATTTGCCAATTCAGTTAGAATTGTAGTATAGTTGCGTCTACGGAATAATGTTTGGTTATTTAATATTTACCCATATTTCCCCCCGCCAAAGGAAGATAATAGAAATAAAAACTTTTTAATGAACCTGGAAACTTGCACCTGAAAACATGTTTCACTTGATACTTGATACAGCATGTTTCGTAATTCTGCTTCTTCGCAGATAAAACTTACATATTTTAAAATTTAATAAGGAATACTGTGTAAAATATGACCAGTTTTGACCTGGTGACCTTACTTAGGGACCCGGGAGGCGCGGGCGCACGCGTGAAGGAATTCATAACAATGCGCCATCAAAGCGCAGGGTTACTGGACTTCTAGTCATAGTAGCTGTTTAGTGGCCATGCTATATTAGTTATGCGTTTAGAAAAACACTGCTTTTTTCTGAAAAAATATAGTTATATTATAAGTAGGTACTGCTCCACAGGTACTGCTCGATTTGATAAGATAATAGGTAATTAAAGTCAGAATTTCATGATCGTGATCATTTGAATTGATTAATCATGAACATTTTCAAGTCTGTCCTCAGGCTGAATGCCATGTAGAAATCAAACCACCCAATACCTTGGAGGTGCAACAATTGTAGGTATTCTTATTTCTTATATTATGTACCTATACAAATAAATTTAAGTACACATTAACTTTTGCTACCTAAAGGTACTTACTTTGCTTTTAAAAAATTGGATTTCCTAGACTGAAACTGTCGTACCTATTTGAAATACATATTTACACACTTTATTTGGTCCAAGTGTTAGTTATACAGGATTAAATTTTAACCACTTTCCAAAATGTTTATAGGCGTTCAGTATCGTATTTAGAGCCCATTTATGAAGCAAAACATATAGTGGTTTATCTTGTCATTTTTGAACTGGGCTTATACCAAAAGAAAAAAATACGTCATTTGTTTTTTGTCTCGTAGATTGATATATTAAAGTTTGGATGGTGGTTAAAATTGCACTCTGTATAGGGCATTATAGGGTACTTTCTCAACCATATTGGGTAGCAGGGGGCAAATAAAAAAAAAACGGCGTACCCTTTACAAAATAAATATTTAACGGAATTCTTGTGCTCTTGTTATTTTTTAATCTTGTTCGAAGATAGGTACTATTAATGCGAAAGTTTGGATGGTATATGATTGACAAAATTACGCTTGAACGGCCGTTTGTTCGATGGGTCTGACATGTCTTACAGACAAAAGACCCTAAAAATAAAAAGATAACAAAAAAAAAACTGATACCTCTGATACATACCTACCTAGTTGTAATTGTTCAAACCTTTTCAAAACCAAAATTTTGCGATGGCCACAGATCAGAATAATACCTACCATAGCTAATACGATAAATTTAATGCTTCTTCTATTTTCTAACATCATCACAAAAGAATTCAAAACACTGGCGCCAGTGATTGACCTTGTTAAAAATCGAAGATAATTTATTTTATTGTTAATCGTTGGCGTAAATAATTATTAACGTGGAACGTTCATAAATTGTCTTTAATAGTCGGTAACTTAACACCGATCGCCACAGATTTGTAAATGTTTCCTTGTTACCTAACATGAGTTATAGGTATGATGTACCAACATTTGTGTAGGTAGATTTTTAAAAAGAAAAATATTTTTCAAGTGAATAATTATAAAAGTACTTTGGTAACCCCCAAATTACATTACATATTTTTATTTTTCCATGTAAAGTAATCAAGCATGATAATTTCTAAAAAGCGACATCTTGGTGACAACGTATGAACTAGCTAGCTCTGTTTGAATGTTACGCCAACAGCAACTTCGGACGACACACACAATTAAGTACTATTAAAACTCAATAGATGGAACTTTCGAGCATACGTAACGACATCTATGTATAAAAGTATGAACTAATTTAGAAAGGTGGTCTAAGTTAAGAAGGGATGCTAATAAGCAGGTTTACGTACAACAAAGTAAGATGAGTGCCATTAATAGATGTCACTGAAGTAATTTTTTGACATCAATTCGGATTTCTTTTAAACTTTTCTTGTAAAGAAAGTTGTAGGTTTTTATTAAAACTTTTGATTTCTAGAAGGTCGTTCTTAATTTGTTTATATAAAAAAGTAATTTGCATTGGCATTATCAACAAATTAATGGTCTATTGCGGAACTGCCTGCATGAACTAAAATTTTTATTATGCTGAAGTAATTTTGATGAAATGGGGTAACTATACTATTAATGATGATTGCAATGTATGGCATTATATCTGTGATTATATTGTCATCTCTCTCTTTTATTGGCATAATATATCTTTTTGTAAACATAATAATTATTTAAAAAGAAGCTGACAATAGTTACCGAGCTTCTTGCACTGCCTCTTCTCGGCACTAACCCACTCTTGTCCCGAAGAATGGTAGGTTAAAATATTAGGGCGTGTAAGAGGGCCTCGCCAGTTTGCAGAAATAAAACTGATTTAACTAATTTTTGTAAAACAAGTCTCTTTAAATTATAATTATTATGTATACTCAGTAAAATACAAATTGAAAACTAAAAAACAAAAAACAAAAAGCTTGCCCCGGGTGAGGATCGAACTCACGACCTTAAGATTATGAGACTTACGCGCTGCCTACTGCGCTACCGAGGCCTTGCGAAAGTTAGTGAAATAAGGTAACATATTGAATATTGCGTAATATTTATAACAATGAAAAAGGAAGGCACAGAAAACAGAAATCTTATGCTCCACACTAATGTTTTGTGCGTTTGCCTATTTGTTTGTTATGGAAATATGTAACATTTTTTCATTATTGACGCTCTGGCAGATCGTGCCAAGATAGCCTGGACAAAAGTTCTTTATAAATTCAAAAAACATTTCGTCAGATGTGTTAGGCGCTTACTAACAAAACCAGACTATACGATTCAATCAACATGGCAAAGATGTTCATAAAACATAAAAGGACTGTACAATTAACGCAATACTTAAGTAGGTAACTTCAAAGAAGACGTTTGGCAGTCAGAAAGAGGCTTTAGGTACGTACTTGTATTACGCGAAAGAAGTCTTGGAGCTATAAAGGATATATAAAAAATACAATGGTAATTAAGTTTAGGAGCGTAAGAGGCAATAAGGTAATAAGCTCGATTTACGTAGCTTTTCACCGCGTTTCTGCGCGTATGAAAAATAACGCGTTATGTCGCGCTAGTGGAAACCTGTGCGCTTACCCTATACCCTTATTTAGTATTTATTTTATTTTATTTCATTTTATTCGGAACACCAACAGCAACATCAAAGAAATAATAGATTACTTAAATTATATCTACTTAGTTATTTAGCAAAATAACAATGGTACTTTCTTGAGGTCTTAAAGACTATCTTTGGACGAAATATCATCATCAGTAGTTTAGGCGTGGAAACGTAACAGGGACAGAGTAACTTTCGCATTTATAATATGGTAAGGATGTTGGGCATTTGATAGATGGGAATGATCAGGTGCAGTTGTTTTTAAAACCTGTTTCTTACACTATAAGAATTACACGGCACCGTAAGAAAGTTTAGGAGTCAAACCTGACATGAAAGACTTCAGCAGCACGGCAAAGAAATTATATAGGTAGTCTCTTTTTGGCTCCAAAATTATGATTTACGAGTACCATTACGTAAAAAGATGTTAACTACTGTAATAGTACATTATTCTCAGCTCTGATATAACTTGATAGAGTGGACGGCTACAGGCAGGGGTAGGAAATCTAATGAAAATAATATTACAAGTTGGTTCGTCTGTCTGTCCACGTCCGTCCCTTGGCTATTGCCGAATAGATCTGGGACAAAATAATGGAGACGACAGAACTTTATTTCCTTTTAGAATAAATATATTTTGTTTAAAGCTATGATATAATTTGCCTGTAAGTTTTATGGGGAAGTGGTTCTACAAAAAATATATTTAATGGTTTTATGAAACGTTATAAATGTATAATGTAAATGTAATAATACCGTTGGAGAGAATTGCTCCACGCAATGGAGAGCGTTGTTCTTGGTATTTCCCTGGTTCTGTAATGGCTAGGGCGCACCAGAAGATGATGGATTGGTAGGCCTCTACTAGGTGGACTTACGATCTGGCGAAAATCGCAGGAAGTCACTGTATGTCAACTTGGGACAAATCGGTGTGCAGATTTTATGGGAGGCGTAGGTTTAGCAAAAGGCATTTTTTGTCTGAGCTAGAAAACAATTATTTTTTACATTTTATGTTCAAAAAATTTAACTCTATATTTTATTTGATGTTTTGATAAACATAATTTTTGGTCAAAAGTAATAACTTATGTAGTCGCATCTAATAAGTATTAATATCATAGTTTATTGAATGTCGGCCACTCTATGCCATCTTTGTCCGTCCATCGGATCTAGATTATATTTTGAGTTGTCCGCCGAGTTTTGATAGAGTTAAACGATACTCGGAGGATATCTCCTCTATCCATCTGTTGACGTTTCTTCCACATTATATTGCACTACAACTAAAATTTGGTTATGTACTTACAGGTTTTAGTTTATTTTGCAGTTCAAAGTAATAAACAAGTTATCCTAGCCTACTTCCTACTTATTATTATTTACTTTATTTGATATTTTAGCAACCTAATTGCACTTATAATATCAGTATATAAACTTGAAAAAATTTGTCTCAGGCGGGACTCGAACCCGCGTCTCCCGCGGCATGCAAGGAGATGCGGGTTCGAGTCCCGCCTGAGACAAATTTTTTCAAGTTTATATACTGATATTATTATTATTTATTTAATTATAATACTATAAACGTAGAAGTTTGTGAGTATGGATATATAGATGTCTGAATGTCTGGATGTTGGTCGGTCTTTCACGCTAAAATAACTTAACGGGCCTGAAGGAAATTTGGCACGGTGCTGTTTATTGGCTGGAATAACATATAGGCAACTTTTTATCCCAGGAAAAGGTACAGTTCCTGTGGGATAATTTTAATACGTAGTTTTAAATTCAATATTTCACGCGTTTGAAGTCGCGGGCAACAACTAGTAGTTGTATAAAAGGCTCGTGTCAAGGTGTTTGTGGTTGCACCTCTCCGAAATGGCTTGACTTATTTTAGGGTCAGTATTTTATGCATCCTGCATTTGTAATTAAAACGTACTTTCTTGTTATTATGTTCAGTGTTTGTAATATTTATATGGTCAACCGGAGACTTGTTACAAAATCTTACCTTGACATAGGTTGAAGTAAAACTATAAATATAGTAAAAGCGTTGTGTTGTATGTGGTGGGGCGCAAGGTAAAAAATGAATCTTAAATATATAAAAATACAAATAAACAATGTTTTTCTCGCCCTCTTACGATTGCAGATTATAGACAAGCTTAACGTATCCAAAAACAAGGCAGAATAGAGCATGCCAATCAATTCATACCCTTCAAAACATAGAATCCCCTCTCGGCAGCAGTAATCCTTTCCAACCACAACTTTGCAACTTTTCCTAATCGACACCTAAAATGTCATTATATCGGAACAAAATTCTCCCCGGTGTGATAAATTTTAGGCCGATTTTGGCGAGTTTTAACCCTTCGCTGTGAATATTTAAAAAGTCGTTGGAACGTTTTAATTGGGCAATCCTGTAAGGATTAAATTATCAAGACACCTAGTTAGGCGGTTCCAAACTTAATGAATTCAACATGAATTAACCGCAGGGTAATCGCGGCGTTTTGTTTGTGCCAACTTGGGTACTGACTTAAAACTCCTAAGAATTAGGTTAGGTGTTTAACCGTTGATAAACAATACACGTTTAGTAGGTAAGTTTAATACTTATCAGGTACTTGTGTAAGTACTCACATTGAGGTATATATTCGAGTGGGGTAGGGAAGGATTGGTTATCATGCTAGAAATTTTGCCGAAGTAGGTACGATGCATTTGCACTCATTTAAAAAAAATAATACTCGATTATCATCTATAAGTTTAATTTCAATAACTTTTGCTTACTTTATTATATATCTTTTTAAATTTAGAAATAACCATGAGTTCCCTTGGCATCGCATTCTATGAACATTTTGTAGCAGCAACGAATTTATTTGTTAACAAATATAATATAAGAAGCTAAGTAAAAAAGTAAAGTCATGTCATTTTGGTGCCATTGGCTAGATTGTCCAAAGACAGGTCATTTTAAGCAATCAGATTCCAGAAGCGTTAAATCAAAACATACTTAATGCTTTTTAAACATTTCAACTTTTGTATTAGTGACTAGGAACTGTACAATTAGGTAAAAAGTAACCTTCTAAAGCTGCTAATTATGACTAAGCGGTATTAGAACGTAAGCAATGTAAGCAAATGCCTTTGAGCTAATTATTGGACTCAACATGAACTCCACCCCCAAGTTTGAACAAGGAACGTCCAACAAAGGCCTTTTTAATTCACAACCTTCAAATTCTCAGCGAACGTAAAATGTTTACTTTAACCAACGAGGGGGGACATTTCTAACTTTATTTTTTAGCTTTTTCTGTGCCTTAATTTTTCACGGAACATCTCCTGAGACCGATCCGCGATTTGAGTTCCCAAGTTTTTCGAGTTTGTTAAAAGGACTCTTTACAATGGGTTACATAAAACTGGAAAACGTCTTGAATAATTTTATGGCACCCTCCATGAAGATAAAAGCAACGGAGAAACAGCTTTTTATGTGTGTATTGAATTAATTTAAATAATTCTGTTTAGTTTGTTTACATACTGTTAAGTGTATTGTTAAGTTACATTTTAGTTGGTAAAGCAAGCCTTAATGATCAGCAAATAATATTAGTACGTTTTATAATAGCTTAACGCTTTTAAATATATGCTATGTTAAAGCACGTGGATACTATCAAGTTTCAAAATGATAAAAACCTTTTTACAAAAAAATACCACTTTAAAACAAAGTATTTTTTAGCATTTGCAAGAGTTTAAAAGGATGTTTAAAAGAACGTTAGGAGAGTGTGAGAAAGAAATAATTGGTGACACAAGTGACATGAATTATTAGTGATATTTTTCATATGTAGGTGGTATACTAAGACCGAATAAGACCGAAAAAACGGCAAGATAATCATGACTTTTGTATGGGATTAAATAATAATTGTTTTATTTTAATTTATGTGAATATACTTATATCTGAGCATAAAGTGAATATTTCAAGAGTGTACCCGTTGCTGTTATCAATATCGAACAAGAACGAGCAAAACAATCACGTTTGTTGTATGGGAGCCTCCTTAAATATAATGATTTTATTCGGGTTTTTAGTATGTATCTGTTTGAAAAATTTTGTCTCAGGCGGGACTCGAACCCGCATCTCCTCGCATGCCAGGCGGGCGCCATACCATACCACGAGGAGATGCGGGTTCGAGTCCCGCCTGACACAAAATTTTTCAAGTTTATATACTGATATTATAAGTTGCAATTAAGTTTAGTATATATAGTTTATCAAATAAAGTATGTATCTGTTGTTATAGCGGCAACAGAAATACAGCGCTGTCTAACTATCACGGTTCAAGAGATACAGCCAGGTGACAGACGGACGGACAGACAGACAGCGACATTTTAGTAATGCGGTCCCGTTTCACCTTTTGGGTATGGAACCTTAAAAATAATAAAAAATATTATGAATCAAAGTGACAGTCATCATTAGTTGAAAACAGCCCAAATTATTCTTCTGCTAGAGGAAGGCTCAAATGCAGGATTTTGCCATAGGTACCTAACTGATATCGCTACGGCTACTGGCAGGCTCGTTGGCGATGTTAAAGAAAAGACGATAATGCCCCGCTTCTTCTGCACTCTTCATCTCGCTTCGGTCTTTAAAAGTTAAACAACTACCGACGACTATAAAACATAATATGCAGACCAACAATTTGTTAATTATATGAGGCTAAGTAGCTATTACAAATACCTAGTAGGACCAAAAATCATCTCCGATAAAGATCAGTGATACTTTTTGTTTAAAATAAGTTTTCTCCATGCAAATTTTCAATGGTCGGTTTTTTTTTATTAACGTGCAGATAATAATAATCTATCCCGTATTCGACCTGACTATAACTTTGATGTTAGTTACCGTTCATTATTAATCACAACACATTTTAGATTCTGATCAGAAAGTCAGTTTTTTAACAACCAATAAGTAAATTAATCTACATTTACTTAGATGTACTGCGCAATTGTAAGGATTTTAAAAACACATCTAGTAAAATAACAATATTTAATTCATTAGTCAGATTGGGTTTAGAATATTGCAGTGTAGTGTAGACTCCTTATTATAAGGTACATAAGCGTCGATTAGAGGCAATTCAAAAAAGATTTCTCTGGCATCTGTCTTATCAGTGTGGAATGGCGAAGAAACTTCCCAGTTATGACTCCAGGCTGAAATATTTTAAATTTACATTGCGACACCAGTTTGTCTCAGCAAAATAGACTAAATTTTATCTTTTGTATTTTAATATTTTATTAATTCATGTAATGTGTTTTCTACACTATTATAATTATGCATGTCGTGGCAGCCTTTAAGTAAGGCAGCACCATAAAGTGTTTCACCAATAATAATTATTGTTAAAACCTGTAATATTTAAGGTGTATGCTTTGTTGGTTGGCCTTAAAATAAATAAATAAACAAAGTATAATCGGGGGTTTTCCATTCCTACTACTTACAATACATATTCAGACTCTGAAATGCCTAACCATTAAATATGCGCGACAATATTTCGTGTGTGCATTAAAATTTATCACGAACAGGCGACTTTACGGAAGCCAGGTGATAAAATAAAATGACACTTGTTTACTATAGACCCGGGAATATTACTCAACAAGGCATTATATTTTTTTACCCAATAGTCAACCCTATGAGTATAGACTTAAAGGTAAACAAGCATTAGGTACTAGTCAGAAATTGAAAGGTATGGGGCGTGTGAGACCCGTTTTATTTATGACAGAAAATGGCTTTTGGATTGCTAGGAATAAATGGCAGACGCATGGTGGTAACTTAAATTTAAGTATTGTTTTTCTGTTTTTGAGAGTATCATAAACAATAATAAACTATTTTGTATTTACCAATTTTGTCATTAGGTTTCGTAGCGTCGCATTGTGAATTGACGATAATAAATAAAAAATACCTATATTAAAAACCCTTAGAACAAGATACTACCCATCAATATTCTTTGTAATATCATAGTTTTACTTTCAAGACATTTACGTGAATTGTTGCCTGAAAATAACGGTCTAAGTAGTAAACGCAAATCGCCAGGCAGAGCTCGGTGTGGGGATCATGAAGGCAAGTGGATTTGGAATAAAAATGACAATCTGACTGAATGATGTACACTTTAATTATAATTCTTTCAAATTTTACAATGTTAGACTTAACTAACTGGACAAAGGCTAACATACGGAATGAATCTGAAAGCGAGATGAATCCCTGTGAAAAGTAGACTTTCTTATCGATGTGCAAAACGTATTTATTTAAATCTGGTCGTATAACTATGAATGACTCATTGTCAAGGGTCATTGTATCAAGGAGATGTATAGAGCAAATGCAATATAATATGCACGTTTTAACTAGTAGATTATCGTGTGACGCGGCAGCAATAATTAGCGAAAGGGAAGACGTAAACTCATAAGAAGAGTCAAAAAATAGTTTTAACTCAACGTTTTGGAGACCCTCGATCGGAAGAGTGCATAGCGATCAAGTTGGAATCAATAAAAATCAATCGTAATTCGCAGTAATTTGTTTTATAAACTTAATCAATAAAATAATCAGGAGCTTAGGGAAAGCAAAATCCAGATTTATAATAAAACGACTGTGAATGTGTTACCAGAAGATTTGATAAGAATCGTCAAAATTAAAAATCCAGAAACATTGGAAGAAGTCTTGGAAATGGTACTAGTAGAAGAAAATTTCCCACTACAGTATAAACTTCGTAATAAACAAAATTTAAATATGTCAAATACTAGGAATAATGAATCATTCGAACATCAGATTAGGAAACCGAATAGAAACTTTGGACCTCATAATGTGCCTCGTCGTTATGATTCCACCGCTTCTAGATGCCTTGCCGCGCTGGTCTTGGACGTGTCATCTTCCGTTGCCGCTGCTTGCAGGATGCGGTGCGATGTGGGACGACTTTGAAGACTTCTCAGCTCGATTGCGAATACGAATTGATATGGAGCAGATTGCTTGCTTGCTTATTCATTGAAAGAAACATTTAGTGCTATACTCGGATTTTGACTTTCGAGATACCAAACTCTTTACCAATCCTACCGACTGCGCCAGTAAACGCAAATCGCCAGGCAGAGCTCGGAGTGAGGGATAACGAAGGCAAGCGGACTTAGAAGTGGAATAAAAATGTCACTGAAAATGTATACTTTGATTATAATTCTTATAATATAACACCTAACTAACTGGACGAAACCTACTGACGGAATGAATCTAAAAGCGATATGAACTTCTTTTATAGTAGGCTTTCTTATCGATGTGCAAAACGCATTTATTTAAATATGGTCGTAAAACTATGAATGACATTGATAAGGCCTAGTTTAATTTACGACTTTTGCCTACTGATTATGACAATGTTGTAATCTACCACAGAACATAAAAATAGATTTTTATGTTCTGTGTAATATACGAATTGCAGAATCGAAGGCTTGAATAATTGATTTGGAGTGAGGCTTGTCGTATGGTAGTGCGATAGCGATATCATGACTAAGTATTTATTTATTTTTTTAACATCATCCCTAACATCTATCATAACAGACATACTAGTATCCAATGCGATAGAGGGGGCAGAACATCAATACAAAATTTAAAAGCACGATTAGTTAACATACAATATATATAATACATTGTGCGAGATCACTTAGGTTATCCCAGAACACGTCGATCCTCTCGTGAACTTAATCCTCTTACGGCCATTTCCAATAACCAATCTATCTTCAGTTCTGGCATATCGGAGATAGAAAACCACTTCTGTCTTTGTTTCTCTGGACGGCAAAAACAGAGATAGTAACTGTTTCCTATCTCCGATATGCCAAAACTGAAGATAGATAGGTTATAGGAACCGGCCGTAAAAAACTTTATCCTCTCGTATTAAAATCTTACTATCTTAATGCGACCTAGTTAAAAAGGTTCTTAAGACATTAAAACAAAAACATTCTAAAAAGTTGCGTAGCTAGGTTGTAGTTAGGTGATAAAAATTATTTAAAAAATCATATGTTGTGCGTTCGATATTAAAACTTTTTTCAAATCTAACACAAACCTAGCGAAAGGCTTCACAAAAGTAAGTCTAGCTTGTAGACAGTGGCAGGTAGAGTGCAGCACAGTTAAGGCGAATAAACTCTGAAACAAATTGCGAAGTAGCTCATAAACAGAAACTATTCCATGTAAATAAACAATACATAAGCTCAGATTTTAGTGTCGGACCCGCATAAAGGGGTGTGCACACTGGCGTCCGGCGCCGTAAACTGGCCGGATTACTTTTATGCCTTGCGCAAATAATAGCACATAAAACTCGCGTGAAAAACACTAGTTACGATCTTACGGTCGAGCCGGATGCGCACCGGACCGGTACCGTCGGCAAAAATCCAAGTATCCAATATTAATTGAAGATGTCGAGTCTCTTGTTAAATAATAAAAAATAAAATAAAAATAAGTAAAATAATAAACACGTACGCACGCACGTACATACACACACACATACACACACACACACACACACACAAAAGCGCGCGCGCGCGCGCGTTAGAATATGTATTTAAAAAAAAAAAGTTTATTTTTGTTTTTATTGTCATCCAGATAATTCTTATGTCTTTATTGTAATGTTGATGTATGCTCGAGGTGGGCGCTAATAAAAATTTGCTCATAAAAGCATACAATATCTGTATTAAAATAAATTTCATTTTTCATTTCACGATTTTTTTAACTTTGGATAAAAGCAAAACAGACTAAACACAAAGTCAGGCTTTCGTTGTTTCACATCTCTATTTGATTTTGTAGTTCCATAATGATAGTAATAGATAGATGATTCAAAATAGGTTAAAAAATTTGTAGGTATGTATTGTTTCACCTTAAAACTTTTATCATTATTTATGACATTACAAGACATGACGTTTTATATAAAAATAGCTGTCCGTTTCAGCTTTATATGAGTTTACAAATAAAGATAATGCAAGGAAATGATCTGCCTATGACTGCGTTTACCCTTAACACACTTTTCATGAGGATATTTCTAAAGCTAAGAAAGCTGTTGTAGAAATCCAACTTTTTAGGCTAGAGGAGACTATTTGAATCCAGAAATAGTATTTTTCTGTTTATGTTAGACCTACGAAAGAAACGCATTACCAACATTTTTTTTTATAGTTTGCATAACATAAAATATATTTTTATAAGAGACAAACAGTATTTTTTGGTATATTAAAAATATGTTATTAATGAACATCCAAGCAGCCTTTTGGAATATTAAAAATGTTTTTTTTTATTTAGGTACTGATTTTTATTTGACTTTAATTATGACTAACGTCTGATTCAAGAGCCTTGCGTCCAAATTTTAATCCCAAAACGTAGTTTAAATATCTTTTTTTACTTTATAAATTCCAAACAAACAATAATGAGTGTTTAAAAACTATAAATTAAGCAGGTTCTGCTAGCGGGTAACATATTTTTTATTATTTTCTCATGGGTGTCAGAAAAGGCGATTAAAGGATCAGTTAATACCAGAAGATGATGATCAACGGCGTTTTCTCTCTATTTTGTTTTAAACCTTAACCTTTTTGTTGTCCGTACAGTAATTCTTAATTCGGGCTAAGCAATAGGGGTGAGGTAGCTCTTATAAAAATGTCAGGGTAAGATTTAGGTACCCATGTGTATTGGGATACGAGAAATAATACAACATTCTTTTGTGCTGTTTTGTTTCGGATTACGGTGGTTTTGCTGAGACTGTATACTTTCTTCGCAATTAAGCGTGTATTTTACCTTATTTTTGTGTTTCTTACCTAAATTTTTCGTTTGAATTAAAACCAAAGGTTATAATAATTTTATTAGTAAGTGGCTGTAAACACTATTTTTCAAACCAACGCGGTTGAATTTTCATTTTCAAATATGTTAACAAAAAGTACACTAAATGTATATTAAAATACATTTACATACATCTTAAAATAATTAAATGGTTAGTAAATAATTCATTTAAATATTAACTATATTATAAATATTACTCACAGAGAAGTTTCAATAAAAACCGCGAATAACACCACCTCTATAACGTTACAATAACGTTATCCCGCTGCGGGCAACGATACAAAACGTAACGTCTACTTTACGGGCACTATAAACATCGCGTCAGTTACAAAGAGTTTACACCTCATCAAACATTTAGGAATTAATCGGGACCCGTCGTAGACGCCATATCGTTCATCGTAAAAAGTTTGCGCTGTAACTATGAAAATTATATTAGAGCAGATTGTATGAGAGGACGGACGAAGTTGGTGAGATTATATGAATTGAAGACCATGGTGTTCAACATTGCAACAGTCAAGTTTTAGTCAAAAATTTAAGTAGTAATGATATTTAGTTAGAAGTCTTTATTTTTTATCTTTCTTTAAATTACTTTCGTTGTTGAATTAAGTTTAGTTATTCTGGTGAAATATAAACTGATTGTAGATCGTCATTTTGTGATTGATGATGATGACGACATAGTATTTGGGGTAGAGCCGATTTTAAATCCCAGAGTTGGTTGCCAGCCCAACATTAAAATGGAGTGATGCAACTCATTCACTCTTTATGAATGTCGTAAGAGGCGATTAAAATAGTATTGCAGAAGAAGACGTGCAGCAGCATCCTCTCTTCACAATAATTGGTCAAACTGAGATCGCCCACGAGAGGACTATGTCCAGCAATAAAGTAATGTCGTCTTATGAAGATAGTGCACCACGTGTGGATTGGTGCAGAGGCGCTGTAATAGTGATTCAACCATAAGTACTTACTGTAGGATAGAATTTTGCTGTATAGTTTAAAAAAACAAACACAGAATTTAATAAGACAAACTTCACATGTTTTTTTCAGTTAGTAAAGATTTACCACTATTTGACTGTGGAACATTTTGCGTTTGTACTTTTTTTTGTTATAAGAAACTTTGATTAGTCTATATTTCAAATTAATTCCAACTGGCCAGTGTCCGAATTCGCAACAACATAATGCTGGACCACATATCCTTCAAGCCACCCCAGAGGAGTGTCATCTCGAATATAATATATTGCGTTTGCCGACCCGGTCCTCCCTTAGGAGACCCTGTTAATTACCAAGTACAAGTCGCGACCGCCCAGGGGCATACCTTTTAATGTTTTGTTTATCTTTAGCTAATATTTTAATGCGAGAAAATAGTGTGAGATAAGATATTAAAATATACATTTAACTGATGACTACTTACGAGTTATATTTAATTTTACTGAGCAAATATTGGTAAGTGTAATAATATTACTTTACAACTGAAAATTTATCCTTATCGGTCGTGGAGTAAAGGTTTCTCAAAGCTTAGACTCTAAAATAGTGTATATCTTGTTAAAAACTGATTGTAAGTAGCACACTATAATTTAACTTGTAAATATATTACTCGAATTAAGTAAATATAAGTTAATGTTATATTTAGACAGAGCTTTGGCAACATTTATTTTCTCTGATTCATGGGGAGTGCAAAACGCGTTCAGTTAAGCCAAATAAAAAGTTTGACAATTATTCTAATAAAGTCTTACAACGACAAACTGGCCAAAAATAATCAAGATTCAACCTCTGCGTACCAATTTAACGAATTTTATTTTTCTTTTTTAACGTTTACTGCCAAGATGTTTCGAACTTGGAACCGCTGGGGATACTTGACGTCACTTCGGTTCGAAAATTAAATTTAAATCCCCTAACATTTTTCCGCCCTCGAAATTATTGTCGACCGTAAGAACTTTTCCTGCGTCATGTTGTTTAATTTCGACAGGACGGGGCGACTACTAAACTAACTGCTTTGAAGTTGAAGACCATCATAGTTCATCGTTGTAAAAAATATAACCATAACACTAATTTTGGAACAGTTTCTATGTCTCAATTACAGTTGATCACAATTAATAGGTTTATATCTTAATACTATGCCTTTAGCAATCATTATTATTAATATCCAAGATCTACATTCAAAGATGTTTCCGACTTTTAAATTTAATAAGGGTACTTTGTACAATTGTCTTTATAATTAAGAATAAAATAAGTGGGGTAAACCTTTAAGAATAAAAAGATGAAGATTTTAGTATTGTTTACCTTTCCTTAATATTAAATCAGGAGCCGTAACAGGATGGTCCGGACCCCAGAGCGGCCCGCGTCGCGCGCGTTTCATACCTCGTAATATTTTATTAGATAACCGAATAAACTCGTGAACATTCGCAAATTTGCATGAAAATGCCTTGTGACAATACTTTAGCAGATCTGGTGAAAGTTTGGTTGGTAAATAGTTGATGATGATGGAGGCGAAGTTGATATTTTTTGTTAGTAGTTTCAGGGAACATGAGTAGGTTTTAAAAGACCGTAAACTTTTAAAAGTTTTAAGAATGTCAGTACAGTTAATGCAGAAAATACCTATGTATAAGTAATATTACGTAAATTAATGAAATTTAAAAAAAAACACTAAATGGGGCAAAGTAAAAAAACAATAGGGGATAATAAACTACGATATATTCTTATTGTGCTTAACTTCAAATAATTATTTAAAAGTTTCCTTTAAAAACTTATCTGAAATATCTGAGAATAGCCTCTGATCACTGCGGCAAATGACTTCCTGAATGTAACGACTTTATGTAAGTAATAGTTTGATATTATTTTACAAAAACAAAACGCTTAACGGTGCTTACCCATAAAATAAGTCAATCATCATTTACACCAAAATCTGAGCCATAAAGACGAACCTCCACTTCGCCGTAAAACATAACACGATCCTACACACGCGTGCGTATGCTATTAATATTCATAATACAATTTAACGCAGCGAGGTTAATTCACCTAAATATGTAAATTATCATGAACCGACCACCGTTAATTCGGAGATGTCAGTTTATAAATATTTCCGGCTCCCTCTCTCTTATTGCGCGTATTTGAGTGCGATAGAGATGGGTGTATTGTGTGTATTATGAATAAGGTGGCAGGGAAAATTTTAACGGCGCCTATGAGGGTTGTGAACGCTGAAATAACTTTCAAATATTGTCGCTAGGTGGACGGAAAGTTCGTCTCCTAAGGGAGGTTGTTTGGCGGGTCGAGCTCGGCTCTCTCTGTTTATAAATGAAACGCATATCATTTTAAAACCTCCTGCAGTGTACGCTACCCTTTACACAACGGTGGAACACAGGCTACGGAAGTATCAGATAATTCATTGGCATGTATCAGATATTTACATTTGTTTCTCAAACATGTACTCGTACTTTATTTGTTCATAAACAACAAAACATGTGAATAACAAACATTTGAAATATTGAAACCGAAACCAAAATCAACACAAGTACGAGTAGGCACCTATCTGGAATGCTGGGTTATCGTTTAGTTCTTTTTAAAGTTTAAAGTACGTTTTCTTTTTGATAAGATAAAAGGTATTCATTATTTATCGTAACTTTAAATAACTGCTTATTTGATAAAATTAATAGACTCAGGCGTGCCTTAGCGGAAATCCATAACCTTAAATGAATTATGAAAATTCTCTTTCTTGTACGAACTAGGTACAGCTCGCTCACTCGGTGTCGGTGCTTGTGGTATGGCGGAGGAGACGTGTTAAGAAGCGGAAATTATTAGCAAAATAAATTTCATAATTCATATTTAACTTCTGATTTGGCTGAGCTTGGGTACTGGTATTGACGAACCTGTAGGATCTTGAAACAACCGAAGATAGATAGATTTTTCTATCTGTAGTAGGCCAAAACATTGGCCATTACATTGATTTTAAAAGCTGCGTTTACACAGAAGCGGGGTGGAGTATAGGAGTAGAATGTAAATGACCTTAAAAATCACAGACCACAGATTTAAAACCCTATAATGGGTCAATCGCGGTCCGCTGTTCTCTAGTCCATTCAGTTCAGCTTTAATGAAAACCGCCCATGATTAGGCTGTGAACACAAATGACAGTTTGCGAACACTGTACGTACATCGCAACACGTAACGTCATTTCGGCGAGCGAAGTTGAGGTTATTATAATGATTTGGCCCAAAAACGTCGGTTCTCCGAGTTTCGGACAACTTCGCCAGTCCCCTTAATTACACATGGACACATACTAGAACTAAGCTCGTTGTAGTCTAATGCAGTTACCATGTAAGAAGGCTTTATTACCGCCAGTTTAGAAACAATATATCAGAGTAAAGAGCTTCAAGGGAATCATTTGTGGGAGCTATGAGTTTTTGTTGAAAAAGTATAGCGATTTAGTTGTTTAGTGGGTGCTAAAATCTTATTTGATGACTTGTTTATCTGCATAATATGAGTACCTACAATGGCCACGTAGTGCTTGTATCTCATTCTATAAGTGTCGTAAGAGGCGACTGAAGTTTACTAAAAGGGGAAGACGGGCAGCAGTCGTCTTCTCCCCACTATTGTTCGAACTGCAAAAAAACGCGGCTACCAGTGGCCTAGACAAGTCGCTTTCTTTAACATATACCTACACTTGATCGATCGTTTCTTAAGCTATTGCAACTTGTCTAAAGCCGCAGGCGTAACCAATCGTCTTCTTGTCGTGTGACTATCTAGCAGAATCTTGTTATTCTATAATTTAATTAAAATACTGTCACAATAAGTAAATGTTGTTTGACAAGAGTAAGTGACATAACGAATCTATGCAAAACGAACTCTACGTATTAGTCTTGTCTGTAGAGTGTAATTTAAACCTGCGTACGCGCGTAGAGGTGACGGGGCCCGCCAGCTGGAGAGTACTTGTATAGCTCACTTGAATGCTTGCTAGGATGCTGCGTAGTTGCTTGCATGATTGCATGCACGCTGTACGAGATTTTATGATAGATCTCATTTTTAGTGACCAAGGAAATGAAATGTTTGCTAAACCTAAACTGATTCAGAATTATTAAATTACGAGTTTTGAATTTTTTTTCAAATTCAAATTCAAAATATTTATTTGCGTATAAATAGGGTACAGTACCTAGTCATGAAAATATAATAAATAGAGCTTTGACCTATTCAGCTATATGCGATAGTATGCAAATATTGAAATTCCTATTACTAACCAAAGTTTTCTAACCAGTGATGACGGCCAACAGATCCCTCTGCGGTGGTAGGCTTCGTAAGAGGCTGCCTGGATGCTACCACCCTCCTGTCGGAGTCCAGCGCCAAAAAGTTTTTCTGTGTTCCAATGGTGTGTGAAAGAACCAGTACCTCTGGGTAAGCTCGCTTCATCTTGGGCTTCTTCCTAACCGTATAGTTAAGTATGTAGTCAAGAGCAAGCCCATTATTTATTTTTTAAATGCCAAAAGGTTTTTTGCCACATGAAGTTTATGCTATCCATAGATAAGCATAATAATTTTATGACGTAAAAGTTCTGCAAAAAGGATGGAACCTTCAAACACAGTTTGGTGTCTGAGTGTTCCAAGCCACCAATCACAGGCCTCTGACGTGACTTGTGTTTACTACTTCCATCTTGCGACAGACACACATACATACATACATACATATTATCACGCCTCCTTCCCAACGGGGTAGGCAGAGACCAAGGCCTTCCACTTACTACGATCCTGGCATACATCTTTCGCTTCTTCCACATTCATCAATCTTTTCATTCATGCTCGTCGGTTTAGAGTACTCTTGACCTGACCTTTCTTCAGAACATCCCCGATTTGATCGTGATAGGTTCGTCTAGGCCTTCCTCTTCCAACGTTCCCTTTCACACTCGTCTTGTAGATCTGTCTTGTCATTCTTCTCTCATTCATCCTCTCTACATGTCCAAACCATCTAAGCATCCCTTTCTCAATCCTTGTGACAATATCTTCTTTCACACCACAACGTTCTCTTATCACACTTTTTCTTATCCTGTCACTCAATTTCACTCCTAACATACTTCTTAGCGCTCTCATTTCTACTGCATTTATTCTACTTTCATGCTTTTTCTGCCATACCCAACTTTCACTTCCGTACATGAGTGTTGGAACCAACACCCCTCTATGCACAGCCAGACGAGCTTTCATAGAAATCTTCTGGCTATTTACAAAGGCGTGCAGCGCACCATTCACTCTGTTACCAGCATTTACTCTCCTTTCAATATCACTTTCATACTTTCCGTCCCTAGTAAACACCGACCCCAAGTATACAAACTCATTCACTTGCTCCAGTTCATTACCACCAATCCGAATACATACTTCTGTCATGCTCTCTTCCTTTTCAAACACCATAACTTTTGTCTTTTTTGTGTTCACTTTCATTCCCTTTCTTTCCAAAGCTTCATTCATAATAGTCACCATCGCTTGCAAATCCTTAGCCGTCGATGCAAGTAATACTTGATCATCGGCGTAAAGAAGACATTTGACGCGTAACTCATTCATTCTTAGGCCAAAATCACTCTCTTTCAGATCTGTCAGACAATTATCCATGAAAAGGTTGAACAGCCACGGAGACGCTACACATCTCTGTCTAACACCCTTTTGGATATTAAACCAATCAGTGTATGCTCCGTTTATCCTGACACAAGCACTAGAATCCTTAAAGAGGGAATTCAATGCCCGTATCAGCTTACTGCTCACCCCATGCACAGCTAATGCCGACCACAACTCATTCCTTACCACTTTATCATAGGCCTTTTCCAAATCTACGAATGCACAAAAGACTTTTTGGTTTGTTGCCAAATATCTTTCCGTAATGCATCGTAGGGAAAAGACCTGATCCGTACATCCCATTCCCTTCCTAAATCCCGCTTGTACATCCCATATTCTGTCATCTGTTTCTAACATTACTCTTTCAATCATCACTTTAGCATACAGTTTGCAGACAACACTGAGGAGGCTTATTCCACGGTAACTTACACAGTCTTCTTGTGACCCTTTTCCCTTGTATAACGGCACGATCACAGCCTTGCACCAGTCTCCTGGTACCCGACCGTTACACACCAACGGCTAAAATGTCTTCCGAAGCATGATGACCCCTCCCACACAGCGCCAGTTGAGAAAAAAACAACTATACCAAGTGATACGTCAATCAAACGTCGTGGTTTGATTCTTACCTCAAGCGGCACTTTTATAAGTTCTTTTATTAAATTTATTTGCACTACTTAATAAAATCTGTTGGATTCCTATAATTTTGTGCTCGGTTTTATTATAAATGTGAAAGTGATAGTTTTCAAAAAGTAGTTTTATTTAGAAAAGGATTTTAATTGATTAAAACAAAATTCTTAAAAATGACATGAAATCCACACAAAATTACAAATATGAGGCAATTTCTTTAGTTAGTACAAAAAACTAAAAAAAAAGATTTTAAAGACCAACTATTAGTTACATTGCAAAAAAATCTGTACTATAATTAATTTTGTGTAATAGTATCTAAACCAATAAAAAATCCTAACAAACCGTCGGTATACCAATTTAAAAGTAGTTAATCTGGAAAATTGCGAATCGCGAGGCCATAAAACATAATTAAAAATTCAATTCGGAAAAAAGGAACACGAAAAAAAATGGCGCGAGAAATCCGCGTCATCAATCCGAGGAATTATTTCATTTGCGTATTAAAATTCTCGTTTTGTCGGTCCGTGAATTATTCCTCGTCGTGTTAATTACTCGCTCCTGGTTTACTGTACCCTAGCGATTTAGGCGGCTAAGAGTATGGCGAAGAAGCGCCATTTTGTGTTTTTTGCCTATTGACTGAACGTTTAGGTTTCTGCCTATTTTAATACAAAGTTCGTGTTTATCTACCAAATTGTTTTGTAATGTGTTGGTTTAAATTGGTTTCGTAGCAGGTCAAGGAACCTGAGGCAGTTATTTTAAATAGTTTTTATTTTAATTCAAAATATTGTAGGGTACACCGAGTACAATTGTAGCATTTTACCTTTGACACTTAATGTACATTGATACTTAGTTTACTTGGCTTTAAGGCAGCATCATCTTTTGATGTGTAGAAACAATACAAGTTGAAATATTTTACATTTTAGCGAAAGAGGAAAGTTTGTACAAATGTCCCCTGCCCTGGGTCAGTTGTACCAGATTTATCATGAAACAAAATACCTTTAGGCCTAATGGTATGGCGCCCGCCCGGCATGCGAGGAGATGCGGGTTCGAGTCCCGCCTGAGACAAAATTTTTCAAGTTTATATACTGATATTATAAGTGCAATTAAGTTGCTAAAATATCAAATAAAGTATACAAAATACCTTGTTTTAATAAGAAAATCATATTTATTTTAATTACAATATATCAATAGACAAGCTATTTATCAATCTAGCAACAAAACGAGACAAAATTCTCGAACGTAATTGACTAAAATTAACAAATATAAAATCAAACTTTCCTAGTTTTCAACAATTTAACTTAAAATACTGAATATAAAACATTGTTCTTTAAGTCTTGCAAGTTACATTTTTTTCAAGTCTTATGCTTATAACTACGAAAAAATAGAAACTATTTTTAATCAACACTTTGTGTGAAAAATCACTTTTAAAAATGGTCCCCGTGGTACAACTATCCCCATATGGAACTTTTCATCAGCAGCTCTTATTGATTCACCAGCAAGGATTTCTTCGTACGCTCGTACGTAGAGAAATACATAATAATATGTTGATGTTCTAATAGTTTGATCCTTAAAAAAACATTTAAGTAAAAGTAGATGACTTAATACGAGTTTTATTATATACTTAAAAAAGTACATATCATTTGTAAACTTCCTAAAAATTTGAAGATCTGGGTCCCATTGGGGACAATTGTAACACGGGTACAATTGTACCGCTACAACCGTCCCCTAAAATTTGGTGCAAACGTCCCCTCATGCTCATTTTCTAAAAAACTTTAAATTTTTATCCAAACAAAATAGATTATACACTTGTTCGATGACTAATATACAGATAAGAAACCAAGCAATTATCAAAATAAAGCTAGTTGAAAATTTAAGCTTTGATTTTTTGTGATGGTCAATAAAATCAGAGAGAAAAAACTTACTTTGACTGCGCTAAAATTTCTTCTCATCGTTACTTGCGTCCGTGTCAAACTGCACGTTCGGTCACTTGACAGTTAGTCGGCACAATATGCTTTCTAGCGCCCTACCGAGGGAAAAGGAGGAAATGTGTGGGTCTTAGTTCCAGAGATATTCCCGATGGTACTACTGTACCCTGCTACAACTGTACCCGGTCTACCCTACCTACTGTTCCTAATAAACATAATGTACCTACGTAAAAGTAGTTAAGCAAATAGGTACTAGACACCAGTCATCACACGACTGTCCTCATCAATATTGCGGGAATTGAATAGACGCAAAACTAATAGCGGTATATTATTGTTGATCTATAATAATAATTTCATGGAAATTCAACCTAAAAGGTAAGGGTAGTTTACATTTAGACACAGATATTAATTATTATTTGGATATTCACCTTTTCCTTAAAAAATATATGATTGTAGTGGTAATAAAAAAAAATATACGAATGCTTTAAATAGTTGTTCGGACATTTATGATGGGATTTGTTTGTAATAGCTATACTTAGTAAATAAGATTCTTAAGTCGAGAACTACTGCCGACAAACTGCTACGCAGTTTGGCAGATGTGAGAGAGATGTAATAAATATAAGTGATTTGGTAATAAATAAATTAAAAAAAAAAAAATATATTGATTCAGATTTTTTTGAACCATTAGATCGACATGGTTTTTGGTAAGAGCTTAGAATAACCTTATAATATACATACTTACTGTCACCCATACAGTTCTCACATATATGCCTACATCAAAACTTACATCCTAGCGAAGTCGTGAAAAACAGATATAGGTAACATGAATAAGTATTGATCAAATCAAACTATTAACCTTACTACTGTTTATAAAACGGTTAGTTTTAAAGATTTTATTTTTTTATTTATTTATGTCACAATAAAAAGTCTTACAATAAATATTATTTGCGATGATTCCTGCTGTAAGCTAGGCCTATAGATACTATTTAAGTTTATGAATAGAACGTTTCTGTACATGCGAAATAAGCTTAAATCTAAATATTCCGCCTGAATTTCTAGCTGGGTTAGTTAGGCATAATTGTCACCCCTCAACGAAACGTTTATTTTAACTAAAATTAGTGCCTGTTACATGTCTTGGCTCTTGCCCTTTGAGTCAAGACACAAAATAGAAATTCAAAATAGACTGAGATTTTTAAAATGTTAAATACAAATTACTCGTTGGATTTTCAAAGTATCTCTCTTTTTGTTGCATAAATAATCTTTTTGTTGCATAATACTCAGACAGTTTACTTATAAAATAAGAAATTATGGAAAGTAGAGTTAGTCTATAGAGTCAATATGAAACTATAAATTGGAAATTCGTAATTTACAAAGCATTAACTGGTACCGATGTTTTTTTTTAATTAAATTTAGAGTTTAAGAGGAAACACTACCGGCGAGAGAATTTAAAAATAGGTATTTGTAAAATTTATTGCTGTCGCGCAGTGCCAAACGCCTTCACCGCAGAGTGTGATAAAGACAACTGCTTCTTGGACCGAAAATACCTACTAAAAGCACACCAAATCAACGTTTCGTAGTCCCCCGATTACTTTTCCAAAACTAGACCGATTTAAATACTTTTTTCATTAAAAATTATAGAAAGGCTTTAGCCGTGTACGTATGTTTTCCTTTTTTTCTAAAATTTTGCCAAATTTGTTTCCTGGATGTTTGAACACAGCGGAAAATCTGGCGTTTTTTTGCGATTTTTGAGGGCTCATATCTTTTTTATTAATTAATTTATGAAAAAACAGAAAACATAGAAACATGCTAATAGTGACCATAGATTTTTGTAATAAAAATTATTGCTCTACTGGCCTTATCCAGGGAGGAAACAGGGGACTGTTTGTATGGAAAAACGGCCCTTGTGTTTCCTCTTAAGCAAAGGTATTACATAAAAAACTAGATACACATTAAAAAACGAAAAACCTGTCAAAAATATCCAAACCCGAAAAAAACAAAAGTTTTTTTTCTACATTTACTACCGGGAATTAAACCAGGGACCTCGGAGCAGGCGACTGGCGACACCTTGACAACGGGTGTGTGCACCTCTCCACCACGGAGGTCATCTCGTATTAATACATTTACAATTATTATAATGTTTTACGGGGTTAATCAATTTCATACATTGCTGTTTTATCATTTTACTATTTAATGAAGTAAAAGTGAAAGTAAAAAATGTGGAGAACCAACCAACAAAAAAAAAGAAAAAAATTTTTTTAATGACTTATTACATCGACTCAAAATTTAGAAACATGGTATGAATCCCGGATTAAATAACTCTATGTAATTAATTATATTTTGAGACTGTTTTTAAAGCAAATAAATTGCTGGTGTAAATTGAAAACACAATTCTAAGAATAAAAGTTTTTCGGCTGTCTGAGTGGAATGTTGTGTTTTCAAGTCCAAGACAGTCGAAAAAAATGTTTTTAGGTAATTGTATTATCAACTCTATTGCATCAAAGAGATCATCCCAAATACATTTAAGATTGTCGATTGTTATAGCATCGTTACACCAGTAGTTACACGTCCTATCCTAATTAGGTGTAAAGCTGTGTGCAGACGAGCGTCGCCTAATCACGTCACGCGCCAACGAGCGCGTTTGACGGTTTAATTGGACACATGCCGTGTGTAACTCGCTTAACTCGATCACAGTTATGTCACGCAGTTTTAGGACACTTACGGGTTTATTGACGATTGAGATTATCTAAAACTTAACTTTGAAATTTTAGAAACGTAGACTAGTATAATAAAATCTTATAAAAATATTTACAAGTGTAGGTATTATAACAATAAATATAAAATATGTTTCAACAAATTATAATCATCATACATCTGTCATTATAACACTTTACGTTACTATCATATCTAATGGTCAAATAGTGGAAACTCATAAAAGACAGGTGCATGGTAGGAACACCATTACAACTCTTACATATTTACAGTACATGTTTTTAAACTCATTTTAAATATTGCAAAGATTATTTTATACAAAATAAAGGTAAAACTTATCTGCTTTTAAACCCTAATACATAAATGCTGTTTGTTTGTGTTTTTAATACTGCTGCTGTGTACTACTTAAGAACATAAAATTAATATTTTTAATTTATAAAAGATTTAAAGAAAACATTATAAGGTAAATGAAAACTTTTTTTTACAATGTTTATGTACTAAAGTATCAATCTCATACTCTAAGTTGATATCACGTCTAGCGCTAAGTCCAAGAGATAAAAATGGACCAAAAAAATCAAATTGATACCGCTCGCCATACCGCCTCACCTTACTCAGCAAACGTAAGGCCAGGTGAGGCAATAAGGCGGTATAAAGGTGTCCCGCGACGAAGCGAGCGCGTAGCGGCCGAATTGTAAACAGCTCGCCCGCGTTTAGTTTGCAATATTCCTGCCACGGTGAAAATGGAAAAAGGAGAGTACAGACTAGCTTTGAGATGTAGAGACATTTTTACAACTTCATGAGTATCAAAAACTTAAACTATCTTAACTGTTAATTAGAAATATAATTTAAATTTCATATAATTTTCGAATGTCTCAGGTGGTAATTTTTTTTAAGTAATGTTTTTTCAATATACATTGACCATTAAATTTGATTGCTTAGCCGTTTATAACATAAGAAGCTTTTTCATGTTAACCTATGGTTAGATTTTTGTTAAAAAACCTTCTTCCGGAGAATGGAAGTACAAACCAAAAACATTAACTCCGTTCGCTTACAATAAGTCACTACATTGTATTGTATTCTAAGAGACATGGTATACTGACTTGCAACAACACGCCTTACGCCATGATTTTTGCAACTGTTTTTCAAATAAAGTAATAGATAGAACACCTTATCATTCAGTATTACTTATTATAGTAATTAGAAGAATCAAAATAAACGTCTTGATTAAAAATGCTCAGTGACTATTAATAAGCTAATATACTATACTTTTAAGTTTTTCATAAGTCTCGATAGTCCACTGCTGGGCTAGGCCTTCCAAAATTTACGCTTAGCAGATGGGATGGCGATCGACTTAATCTTTTCTTTAACTTTCTGAACAAATTTCAAGTTACGTCACTGTTAGAATCGAATCGTGAAGTACTGAAATGCTTTTAATTGTTACAGTGTTGTTTCCGTATCATGGTTTTAAAAGAAAATAATAAGAATATAAATACATATAACAAAATCTAAGTAATCTTATGTAGAAATAAATTACTGTGACAATTTTTAGCTCAGGTTTTTCTTTTTTCTTTTTCAATGTGTTGACTCTGTCACGAAACTACTCTGTGCGTAAAGGTAGCAAAACACGATATCGGAAACGCTGATGTGTGTAAGTCGACGGGAATTAGACGTTACGACTGCGGGGAATTGCCGCAGACGGACCACGTTGGTACCTGGCGTGCGGATTAGTGTAACGACCCCTTTATTTTTACATAGAGTTATGATAGCTAAGATACGTACAATATGTGCTGTTACCAATTTGTTACAGTTTTTGCTTTGCATGGACATCGAAACAGTTTTTGTTTCAAATACAATTATTTTATGTAAAATATATCGAAAAATCTTAAACAAGATACCTACTTTGTTCTAAGTAAGAACTGTTCTGAACTTATTTATCTGATGATAAGTAATTTTAGCATTGTAGTTAGGTACCTAGTCGTTTTCGGAGTCAGTTCCTTATAAGGTCTATGAACATTGTCAATATTGCGAACTGAACAATTTTATTTGAAGTATTAAGAAAAATAATGCTGTTTTACTCTAAAACTCTAGATAACATAAAACTGCAATATTTATAATAAAATTACGCCTATTCCGGTGCCTTAACCAAATTCTCAGTCCTCAGGTTACAATCATTCGGTTAACGTTATTGCAAAGTCGAAGAAAACAATCTAACCTCTAAACTGCAAAGGCAACCTTCAACTATTCACAACCCAATCCGGAAAACAATGCAATATCCAATTCTATGCAGCATTCGGGACACTACGTTCGGTAAGTGCGATGGAGAGTGTCGCCTATCTCGAGCCGATAATGGCCGTGAACTAGGGTCTCCTGGCGCCGTCTGTCTAGCAGCCAGCGACTGTGACCATCACTGTTTGTTTACCTGAAAGTCTGGA
This sequence comes from Anania crocealis, assembly GCA_949315895.1. NCBI lineage: Eukaryota > Metazoa > Arthropoda > Insecta > Lepidoptera > Crambidae > Anania > Anania crocealis. The sequence continues at coordinate 7,538,663 of OX438862.1, forward strand.
TCTAGATATACATTATCATATTTTAATGTCATTGTACTGTTGGAAGCTTATTAAGAATTAGAAAATTTTTAATGGCACGCAATGTATCGTTACTGATAATATAAGATATTTGAACTTGGTCTCTAATAGATTTAAAAAAAAATCATTTATTCTTTGGAGATAAATGCGTTTTATATAATAATTTAACATTTATTTATATAGGTAGGAATAGTGAAAAAATACATACGAGTAACTATACCTCAAACTGAAATAATAAGTTTTTCTATAAAATTATTCCTAGCTAATTCCTGTTCAATCATTTTATATCATTTTAACATTTTAGTTTATCGGACTGAGTTACATCGCAACTATAGGCAGTACTCGTTTTGATTTTGAGTACATTCTTTAATTAAACTAATTAGTATAGTAGTAACGTAAGTTTATTTATATTTTACCGCTATTCATTACGGTATTTATCAATTTTTCAGACCAGTAAGTAGAGAAGATCGATAATTAATTAATTATAGTTAGGCAGCCGCGCCCGGTTACGTCGTGGCACCCGTAACTACCGAGCAACAGTCGATTTCCCATGAGGTCCACGTTCACCGTTCGCCACAGATTAATTGATTTCAGAAGTACTGGTAAACTTTGTACTTTTTTGCCTAAGCTGCCTTTGGCAACAATAAACATAGGTTGCTTTTGATGTGGTTCATTCGATTGAAAACAAATATTTGTGTCGAAGAGGTTAAATGTCATTATTTTTTATAAATCATTGACCTTATGATTTCGAGGTAATACCGACAGTGGCATAATCAAGAAAATAGGAAGTGCTATCATTATAACCTATAGCTACGTGTTGTCAATCTAGTCAATTTATTTGACAAAGTTAAGTGCCAACGTATTTTGTTAAAAAACCGGCCAATTACGAGTCGGACTTACGCACTGAGGGTTCCGTACCAACTTTAACTAAATTAGGGGTCCACTTACTTCCACTGAGCCAAGATACGACAATATTTTGTTGACTCCAAAAATTACTTTGTTTTTATAGTGTTTGTATAAAGGACAAAGTTATATTTGCGGTTGTTGAAAATGTGCTTTATCTCAAAAAGTACCAGTTTGATCTCTTTCAAACCAATTTTCATTGAAAGTATTTGTTAAGATCTACATATGTCTTTTATCCAAAATTTTTACTTGCTTACTTTAAAAGTTAGAAGGGGGACGGACGCCTATTTTACCATTTTGAAAGCGTATATCTTCCAAATGTTAGACTTTTAAAAAAAAAGTTCTAGAAACCTCTATATCGTTTTAAAAAACTTATTCATAGATTATTATTCATACGCATATATTTGAGTAAAAACATTTTTTTTGTTTTAATTCCATGTATGGGTAGCCCTCTTTAAATATCATTATTTTAAATTTTTTGTATGTGATTCGTAAAGCGGTCAACATGATACACCGACCTACCAAGTTTCAACTGTGTGATGCTAATACTTTCAGAATAAAGTGGCTGTGACATACGAACGCACAGACAGACAGACAGACAGACTTGACGAATCTATAAGGGTTCCATTTTTTGCCATTCGGCTACAGAACCCTAAAAATGTCAATAAAAAGCTCTGAGCGCCAGGCGCTAGGGCAAAAGTAACAAAAACAGGACGCAATCATAAAGAAACCATAACATTACACTGTTAGTGTTTGGTGGGTAAAATCTGCGAGAAGTAAGTCTTATGTAGTATATACGAGGCAACTGCAATTAAATACTATAACAACTAATTTATTTTTTAAAGTTTTTTCCAGGTACCCTTCTGTTTTTTCGTCTTAATCTTTGCTTCAGTAGCAGTGCCGCGCCCGCCATGTTATTTCGCCTATTAAGGCACCTGTCATGTGAGTTTACAATAAGTAAATATGGACGTACCCGCACGTTTACCCTGTTATTGCCCCACTATTGGCGACAATACGGCGTTTGTTTGGACGAAAAATTAGCCTTCCGTTATTAGGCGGGGTAGTTATCGGAAAATTGGTTGGGTGCGATTGAACAAACAATCAAGTTTTATGTTGACGATCGAATGTTTTTTGAAATACAGATTTCAGGGTTTCGCTTTAGAATGAAACGCTTATATTTATGAAACGGCTGCGGATAGATTAACGGGTGTAAAAAAACCAAACGCGGATCCAAAAACCACGTACTGTCTCCATCACTAGGATCATTTTTTTCTTAGAACCATACCTGGGAAACAGCTGGTTCCGAAGATATTGAGGGTCAAAGTCACGTCACAAGTTTTGTTTTCCATTTTATTCCAAAAACTGTTGCCAAAGGTTACTTAAAAACTTTTCTTCTTACAAACATTGTATTTTTTTATTATTTCGTTCATAATAAGGCTTTTTTAATTACGGCTTTATGTACGGCTCAGTGCGGACGAATTTTGAACTTAGCAGCCATCTCCAGCGAAGCGGCCCACGCTCCGGCTGCTATACATTGCGCGCTATGAATTATATTATTTTTTTGACTTCCAAAAATAAAAATCATTTCCCAGCTATAATATTGTGTAATATGCCTTGGTTTGCTTTTCAGATTGCGTAGCTTCAGGGTCTGCGTTTAGTTTTTTTACACCCTGTATTTTATCACTAGCGAACCCTGCGAACTTCGTATCGCCTCAGAATAGCGATTGATTTTGACGTCTTGAATATGGCGTGGTTGAACAATTTTTGGAGAAATACTTTCTTATTTTTATCGTTAACTTATCAGCGTTTTTAATACTTATCATCCTATTCGTGATGGAGACGAATCCAATAACACCAAAATCATAAAAATCTGTCCAGCCGTTCTCAACTTATAAGTGGTGTAACTAACATGACTTTCTTTTATTTAAATAGAGGAAGATTGTATTGTGAATTCGGAAAGACAAACTCCTTAGACATTTGCCAAAAATTAAATTTTATAAATCGAATATAAGGTACATAAATATAAGACTAAAATAGCCTCACGAGGCTAGAGTTAACCTACCATAGATATACACACAATACTTAGTATAGCATTATTTTGATCAAACATTGAATCATTTAACAATGAAAATTTGTTACCAATCTGAAGTTGAAGACTTTTAATTTCAATATACGAGTAACAGTCTATGCGTATCTTACTAATCTTACTGATTAATATCACATATTGTGTAAGTTTGGCCGGATGCTTGTTACTCAACCATGCCAGAATGGCTTAACGGATCTGCATGAAATTGGGTACAGACATAGATTATAAACAGAAATAGCACATAGGCTACTTCTTATCCTGGATAAGTTATCTGATCTCGTGGGATAGTTTTAAATCCATAATTTCACGTGATTGAACTCGCGTGCAATATCTAGTACTTACACTTGCAGAATAAATAATTGGGAAATCATAAAGATTGTAGGTACCTCACGCAAAAAGCATTTTTGTAATATAATGTGTTTTAAATGTCCTATTGTTAGTATTGTTACAAATATTTAGATGTAATAAAAAAAAAGTAACTCAACCTATCATATCCATCTTTATTTAACCTCATAAAGTAATATTAAATTATATTAGGGAGGCTCACGGGAGGTACCTGTTTCTCGGGAGTGACCCGTGTCACCATAATTAGCAAATATGGGTTCGCACCGCTGTCTGTCACATGATTTACGAGTAGGTATTATCGCGATGTTTATTTTTGTGTCTTGTGACTTAATTATCGCTGCTTTGCGACGATCGTATATTATAGATAAATACTTTTTTTGCTAGACAAATTAGATCACGGCATATTTTTGGGCTAATTTTAACTCCTACAGGATCATAAGACACAATTAAAATAGCAATAGCAGATATCAAAACTACAATCAACTATGAAATACAGGTTTTATATTACTCCTGCTATTGATACAGGAACTAAGTCATTTAGCCATTCTTTTGTCCCTAAAATGATCGTAAGATGTTTCCATAAACAGTAGAACTTTTGTTCATAATATTATTTTAGGGTATGTCTGCCGAAACTAAACATAACCAATAAATCCTTATGCCGAATATCATTTTGTTAAAATACATTCGCTTACCCGTATAAAGGGTGAAAACAAAACAATAATCCAGTGATCCGCTCCCGAAGGACGCATTCTCGCCCCAATAACACTTTTTATCATATTTATTGACTGATAAATGTAAACGAATCCGAGTGCATTTGTATGTTATTTCAAATACGGTTATATTATTTTCAGGATGTATGTTGTTTACTGAAGCAGTCATTATAAATACAGACTAAAAGGTTTTCCCATTCAACGTTATTCAAATTTATCAGTTTGGATTTGGGGAAAGATTTTGATTATCTGAGTCTTCTTTCACCTAGTGATTTGTCTCGTTTGTTTAATCTTACTAATATTATACATGCAAAAGTAACTTTGTCTGTCTGTCTGTCAGTTATGATTTTGATAGAATTAAGTACAAAGATAGATTAGACCTTGGAAAGGACATAGGATATTTTGTATCTCACTGGTGGGGACAGGTTTTCACCAACGCGATATAAAGTATTGTTTTCGCAAGCAGAGACGCGGTTAAAAAGCTAGTTTCATACATACTCAATAACTATATAACCTAAGCCAGTTCTTGAGCATTAATATAACACTAACCCATGGATATAATAATATTATGTTGTCAGAAATAAATAAAATGTGAGTTTTGAATTTACAGACGAGCCGGTTAGTGTTAGGGTCCCGGGTACGATGCCCGGTCGGACCAGTTTAGGAAACATCTTTTCTAAATTGGCTTGGGTCTGCAAGGACATTACAATAACCCATAAAACTAAATAGGACAGTACTAGACTTAATCCTAAAAGTTATTAAAGTATAAATAAAGCTCTTTCGGAAAATTAAAATTTTCAATTCTAACCATTATGTAATGTTTTATGTTTTTTTTTTTTCTAAAATTAACTTCATTGTGGATTGTTGATTGATATATTTTATTGACATTTTACTATTCGATTAATAATCATGTTGAATCAAGACATCAAATATAATAGAAAAATTGTGACTTTTAAGTATTTCATGTAGTAATTTTATTTGACCTGATTTTTTTTTATTATATAATTTTTAAAATTGACGATGCATCTTGATTGCTGCTATTGTTTTAATTTTTAATTTTGTGACATTTGATACAATAATTAGTTAAACTTGACATTTAAATTGTTACAAAAAATATGTATACCTATTTGAAATTGTAAATTGACGTATCTTAGTGTAATGTTAATACCAAAAGATGAAATAAATGAATATGAATATGTAAAAAACAGGATAGTGATACATTCAGGAGAAGATTTACTAAGCCATCTACGTCAGCAAATATTTTATTATGCCAGCACAACTATAGTAACACCACCCATTTTTAAACTTTTGGTGTTGTAAGAGGCGACTAAAGGATCACTGCCAGAAGCAGATGATTCAGAGTAGATGATAGCAGAGTATTCTTTTCACCGTTGGCCACATTGTGATCTCCAAGTGCCAAGTGTGGCGATTATGGAAAAAAACCTTTGGAGAGGTCTATGTCCAGCAGTGGACTGATGCTGGCTGCTGCTGATGCGAATGATGAATAGTAAAAGTAAGTTACAAGAAATCTGATTATTACTATAACTTGCGATGGTTGCAGAAGTCTATAATGTCATCTAGGTATTAATTTCCGCAATTAAATTAAATCTTGAATTAATTAACGAAAGGTTTGTCAGCCATTGTTTAATTAATAAGGCAACTAACTATTTTTTTTTGCTATTTTGATACTTAATGTTTTTGTTTCTGTTGTTACGCGATTTTAAATCTTAATTTTATATATTTATTCTTCTGTAAAAAAATATTTAAAATGATAGTTATTTGTTTCGTACGCAAAAGTAACAGTTATTTTGGTTCGTAAAGGGTATATTTTATTTTCAATTACATATGTAATGTGTTGATATCTCCTGTAGGTATGTCACTTCGATACCATTCACAGACGTTTCAGGATATTATTTCTTCCTTAAAAGGGAGAAGTTGCTAAAACATTATCATATCACGGAATTCTGAAACCGGAATAGATTCTGTTTATACAAAAACAGGTGCCTTTGAGTACAAAGCACTACTCCAGTATATCCCTTGTGGCATTAGCAGATAACATATCGTATGCGTATCGGGTAAAAGCGTGGGGAATTCAGATTTCCATCCGATACCAAGTCGCGACTCGAATTTCAAAGGGTTTTTTGCGACCCATTTCGACTTGACGAGAAGATCGATGGTTTATTCCCAACTTCAGCTTGTCAGTCTTAACTAAAAGTAGCAAATCTTTTGTACCGTCATGGCTCTAAGTTTCGTATAAATCGTCTTGCCAAAGCTGCAATAAGTTGATGCCACTTAAATAAGTAAATAAATAAGTCATTTATTTCAGGATTCCTTAGTCCCATATCCATAACATACATTTTACTCAATAAAATAAAAAAGAAAAACAAATATTATTAAATTACTTTAGTTTATATCCAAAAGTGTTTACGCATACCGTATCGTCATTAGAATCAATTTGTTTCTAACTTGTCTAGTAATATTTCTTTCGTTAATTAGATGGGTCGCGAGCCGGTGATAAAATTGTAATTAAAAATTAACTATTTGATACAAGGAACATCCCCAAGGGTGCATATTAAGTAGGTAACGTTACGGCATACATTTGTTTACCGACTAAAATAAACTATCCGAATTTATAACGGTGTTACATGGGGCTTTTATTGGGTTCGGTAACGAAAGGAACTTGGAGAAGACGAATGTTTTTTTTTGTAAATTATATTAAATGGTATACTTACAAATAGAAGATTATCAACCGACTAGAAATGAGGATGTTCTCATTTCGAGGCGTATATACATATATGTGGGATGTGAGGAATGGAACGAAAGATATGAAAGGGAAATAAGACGGAACGAGAGAGATTAACGATTTTTCAATTTTAAAAATTTTGTAATGTTCTCGAAAGATGTCAGAGAGTCAAAGTTCAGAGAATAAAATTGTACTAAGAAGAAAAATAGTTTCTTTTATCCTTACATATATAAAAGTAAATCCCAATAAAATATTTGACAAAATATAGCGTTAAATAAGCCAAAAGGTAATCTTGAGCCATCGTGAATTCGCTGAAAATTATCATGTAAGTACCATTTATTTTATGTTCTTTATTTTAAAAAGCATTAATCTAAAATGTGTTAAGGGGAATCAAAACGCAATGCGAAGATTCAAGGCGTGTTACCAGATTGGTGCAAAAGCAATCCGCCTTAAGCGGTAGAGTTCCATATTCAATTCATGACTGTCATTAGCCCTAGAAAAAACACATGCAAAACAAAAAAGATCACATTTTCTACAAAATTCAGCTTATTACCAAGTAATCCCTTTTAACCCTTTATTACACACGAAAAACACAGTTAATTAATATATTTGCTAATTAAACCCACTTACCCCATTCCATTAGCCGTATCATAAGGCTCGGTGTACATTATAATAAGTTATTACAACATAATTTATTATCCTGTCGTTACAATGACACCGTCGCGTGATGTCATGTCATAAGTTAAAACACTACGGTCACCGTTAATTTCATTGGACATAGTGACAAAAATTCTGTTTACTTAGAGTCAGGGCGTCAAAATGACGCTGCATGATCTCTTTTAAGTAATCAGATAGATAAGTATGCTAATTAAGTGTGTTTAATTAAGTAATTCTCGTGTTATGGGCTTTAGAACGGTTACCGCTGTGTTAACGTGATGAATGGAAGTAAAAAAAAACATCGTGTAGTGTGATGTTTACCCGTTTAAAGAATAACGTCTCAGGATATCGCCGTGTGATAGAGAAATCGCACCAAATATTTGAATTTATCTGTAAAAAATAGTTACTTAATTTTTTTTACGATTTGAACGAGACTGCATATATAGTGTCCCTATGTAGTTTCCCTTATTGTAAACTTTTTGTGCAGAAAAAATATACATAAACAAGGCAGACAATACTTTTGTTGCTCAAAACACAAGTGACATTTGATCATATGAAAATAATATCGATTAAGTAGCTCAAACTTATCTAAATGCAAACATTCATCCATGTTTGTAATACAACTACGTTAAAACGGCTGAATAGTCAACATGTAGCAGATGTTTTATGATAATTTTTATTTTGTAATAACGAACAGTTTTTGAGAGGTAATTCAGGTAACGGCAAGTAACATAATAAATGTTATCACACACAGTTAATACCTTCATGTTGCTTTCAAATCACATTGTCATGAAACACCGTGCATAACATTGATTAGTCCAATTCGGTTCTATTGTTTTACTCCCGGGGATCACCGATAAGTGCAGTGTTAATAAATACTAACCCCAGGCCGGCCGTCAGAACGGTCCACGTCCATCGTAAAAAGAGTGAGCAACGAGTGGTCGGTCCAAATCGGACGCGTCATCAATTCCTGCCGTTATTGATATTGGAGCGACTCGTGGGTACCAATGGGAACATTCCCATATTTTCTTTTGCTGATTTTCAGAATGACAAAGTTTGTTAAGATGTATCTAACTTATAGTTTGCTTATTTCACGAGAATTTATTTTATTTGCTAATCTTGCTACTTAATTTTGAAGCAGATATCTTTAACCAAATGAACTGAAATCTAGGTTTTTTATCAAATTTGTTGCATTTAATCAAAGATGCTAATAAGTATGCGTTGTCTAAATAAAAATTTTCTGGTCTATATTTTAGATTGATGAAGAGATAGATGTTTTTGTAACCTATTGCTTTTGTATTTTATATAGATTTTCTTATAAGTTGCTACTTGTAAGAAAGATGTACACATTTTATCCATTCCTAAAATACAAAATCCTCCAACAAACCGTGCAACTCCACGAAATCCGCCCGAAGCAAAACAACACGTGCATTACCATAACAAGACTTGAAATTTGGATGTCCGCAATCGAATAACCCGCCTCACCCGGTATTAAGTTATCCAGTTTTTGTGGAAGACGTCCACGTTAACATATGAATATGACAAATTGTGGCCACTGGTCAGACGGGCGAGTTTACGGCACTCCAGGGACTGGGGGACCAACTTGAAAATTTTTCATTTCAGCCCACCGCAAGAAAAACGGCCGGTCACCCGTCAAAACTGTTACAATTTCTCTGAAACAATAATAGGTATAGTACGTGCCGCCTTGACCGGAACCATTATAGCACTGTCAATGTTATTTATTTGTAGGCGCATGTCGTGAATTTTTATTCTATCATGGGATTTCAAGTTTTATTGGCGAGTGAAGTTGCAACGCCACCTGGGGCGGAGTTCCAAAATTATTGTTTTGTTTTTAAAAAGTGTTTTGAAAATAAGGCTGCATTTTAGAATTATAATTCGTAATAATAATTTGTGTGTATTTTTTTCAAATCAGGTAATAACTACCTGAATCAGTAAAAATTAGAACATTAATATGATAAAGACTTCGACTGCAATTTTGTCTCTTAAATTATTGTAATATCATAATTTTATTGTTGAAATGTAAAAATATTCAACTAAACCATTATTTCCATATATTTTATTTTATTTTCCATATAAAAAACTAAAATAAATTTACTTAATTCCTTTGAATAAGAAATAAATAACAAAGAAATCAACTAAATACCATTAATATGTATTATTTGTATTTTTGATGGTGTGTCTAGTACATCAGGTACATATTATCACAGGTCTATGATCAAAAATCAAAATAAAAATCTTCATTCATAACTACAAGTCGTTTTTACAATAGGTTACTACTTTTAAGTTTTTAAAAATATAAGCTTTATTATAAGAGACTCCTCTCTTTACTGTACATTCAAATAGTTGCAGTTACATAGGTAGGTACTTGATAATGTATATGATAATAATATAAGTATTTTTATGTAGTTATTTAACATTCTAACCAATTGTTTTGTTGTGCAATTATAATTAGTAAAATAGTGTAAAAACGTATTAATACCTATAGTTTCTTTTCCTTTTCTAATGCTGCATATTTTTCTATATTTACTATTAATTTCGTATGTATGCATTACGTGTAAGGCTTGATTTCACATTATAAGTAAGATGCTACAAAGAAAAATATTTCTACTCAATGAATAATCATCACTTTATTTTTACAATAACATTATTTTTAATTGCACGAAAATGTATATTGATGTAAGACATTACAGTAGCGTTGCCAAAACACGCAAAAGTTTAAAGTACAGAGTAGAATAATGGTTATCACCTACGTATTTCAAATAGTCTTGTCTTATCAAAATTATGAGTGTAATAACTGATATATAACTTAAGCCAAACCTAGAAACCATGTAAGTTGTAAATGAAAGTACTGATTTGTGAGTTCGCGGCGACATTGAATTCCCAAATGGAATCAGGAAGAGTGCGCTCGCGGTCTGCATGGCAACTACGCATACGTCGTAGGCTTTATGCGCTATTGGAACTGTGAGCATGAAATTGTATACATGGCATGCTGACAAAGGTGCCTAAATCTAACTATATTTTTAATACGTATATTAATAACCAGGTATTTATTTTACCAGTACTGTTTATATATTGTTTTATATACTGATTTTACCAGTACTTTACTATTTAAGTACTAGTTTTTCCGGCAAACGTTTTGACATTATAATAATATGTTATTATAGGTTGGTTATTGATGAATATTATGTTTTTGATACTTATTATCTTTTTCCGGACAAACACAAATCTAAAAATCATAAAAATGGCTATTTGTAGCCAAGAAGAATCTAAGTAAAATATTATTTGCTCAAGTAATGTAATATTTACTTCTCTTCTTATTTACTATTAAACTAATAGTAAAGTTGCTGTTGATAGCAACTTATACTTTTACTATATCAAGAAGCTGTATAGTATTATTTCTAAGTCAAATATTTCAACGAAATTATTACCTAGCATGATTATTCATTAAGATTGATAAATTTTGCGAAGTTCGTACATTGCTACAGTGTTTCTTACGAGCTACGACGTAGCTCTCATCTTTAAAAGCTACGATTAAAACATGGCGGCTTAATGATCACATTTCAAAGAATTAATGCGTTTAAGATATTACTGTTTTTTTTTTCTTCCAAAATAGTAGAATCCCACAGCATCGCTCAGAGTTAAGAGAAATTCAAACTCGCAGCAAACAAAACAATAAAATGTATCTCCCACACCAATTGTCACTGAATCAAAAATCGGTCTAACCACGTCTAAAATTACGAAGTCAATCCGACCGAGCGAGGCGGCGCTCCCAATATAAATGTAAATACAGACCGGTGAAATATGACAGTTATAATTGCTTTATTGTGCCTGCCACTGTTTGCAGTTCCGCATATGATAATTTGACACCAGCAAGTTTTGACAAAACTTACAATCTTTGGATCTGCTACGTGCAACCCATTTTAGTGTTAGTCTTTGACAGTACTCTTATAAAGTAATTTAAGTAGATGTTTGTCGATATCCTTCTAGACAAGTTAAGAAAAAAAAAACAACAATATTCCAATTAGTAAGCTAGCAAGCTATTAAATGTACATAAGCACTATTCCTTTCACTTCCAGCTATAACTTCTTAGCACCGTCTTTTCTATCAGCCATTGATTGAAAATGATAAGCTTAGATTTTTTTTTATTTGTTATTCCAGTGCCCCTTATTTTTTCCGTCTGTTAAAAAACAGCTTGTAAGACGTTCAGACATACGACTCTTGACCACAGAAATGTCTTAATGTACAGTGGGACTAAAAGTCTTGGAAATCTTTCAATGAGACCTATTTCTGGCCTTGGATGTCGTGAGACTGAAATGAGGATGATCAAATGTACAATTTTGTTTGAACCGCTTAGCATGATCCTATGAATCCCTCACGTAATATTGAGACCACTAGGCTACTGCTACTCTTAGGAGGTATCTAAGTACATTAACAAAAACATTTCGGTAGAACTGATCGCCTCTCATAAATATTCACAAGTTACACGAGACGGCTCATTTAGGCTCACTGCCCCTCTTTTTTGCGTTATTGGCTTAATCCACAAGGGGGTTGTTGGATCCACTTGCTGCTACAAGAAGAAAATCGATACCCTTAATGGACTTTTTTTTATTAATTACAGAAGTGAGAGATAAAAGCTTTTTGGATAAAGAAAAGTCTGTGAAAGGATTCGGTGTTTTATTTAAATTATTCAACGCATGGTATTATTTTTGCGCATGTCAAAACTTTTATGGTGAGAACTTTGGAATGACGAGATAAGTAAAAGTAAATCCGAAAATTAATACGAAAGTATGATATGAGCCACCAATTTTGTGATAGAACATGATGATTGTAGCTAATATTTTTTATTAGCACTGAGAATCACAATTGGTTAGTAATTTTGTGCGGTTCCATTTTATTTAAAAGATCTTTTTTGTAGGCTGTCATAAATTCAATGTTTTTAACGCAGTAGACTTCGTAATCAAACTACCTACTTTGTAAAAGTTGAACAAGATTAAAGTTGGACATACATAATAAAAAATACGAATAGAGAACCTCTTTATTTTTTTCGTCGAGTAATATAATGTGTGGCTGTAAGTAATGTATGGAAAACTATTTAATTTTTCATATTATATCAAAGTTAATATTTTTACGTGATGCAGTACTTGCAAGAAAAAGCTATATACATTTTTAGTGATCCTGTAACAAAAGCGAAAGTCGCTTGTAGCTTTATACGAAAACATTTAAATATCACAAAATCGAGTTGCAAACCTTCGTCTAATTCTTTACACATGTCCAGACCGGTATCCCGATAAATCAGTCCGCTGTATTGGGAATTGATCAGGAGTTAAGTCACGATTGTTGCGCGGATCATTCCTCCGGGATTCATTACCGGGAACGCCGGGACTGATTGTCGGACAGCTCTATGGAATGTAGTATTTCGAGGATGTAGCTAGACTATGACAGGCATAGAATTATAGACGTAGTGTGTAATCAGCACATAACTAGAGATAGACTAAGGTCTATCTCTAGACTAAGGTCTATCTCTAGTTATGACTAAGGTATTATAACAAAAACTCATCTGTGTTATTCCTGTTGTACTTTGTTTTTTTTTGTATGAGTTTTGTAGGTAGAGTATGCTATTATGACGTGGGCTAACTTCAAATATATTTGCTGTGTGTTGCCGTCTTCTCTTAAAAAGTGAAATTTGATTAGGCCTTTATCCAGCAACAGATAACATAGGCTGTTATTCACTGCTTGAGGTTTGTACAATTCCTGAAAAGAAAAACTCAGATTCATGAGGCCGAAGGAAATATGTTTTTTTTACATACCTATTAGAGATTACATACTAGTTAAGGAGAAAATATAGATTTTTTTCCTACTATTTATCTATCGAAAAAAGTATTAACCACCTAATTGAATATGGCTCGTGCTTTTTTAACACCTTGTTTACTAAAATTACTTTTTGGATACTTATTTTATTTGTCACGGAGGTTTTGCCATTACTGTAATGATAAAGGAGGAATTCGTATAAACAACGTTATATTTTATTCAGTTTAATAATTGTAATTGGTTTATCGACTGTGACTATTTAAAGATAATATAAAGATAAAGATACATTTTATTTAGGAACAGTGAATAATGCGGTACATTACAGTATTGTACGTTAGCAAATTAGTAAAAACTGTGTCGTAGCACTAACTTATCATTGTACAAAACTTTTTTTTCAAGGTTTGGACATAGGTACCTATATCTGATATACATGTACAATTCATGAAACCTTTTGTAGTCTTGAAATTATTGGTTTCTTGAATTTACGCGCGTATCAAATATTGATATAAAAAAAATATCTATTTACGAGTTTAATTGGCATTTATTAGGATTTCAGATATTTGTTTTTTATTTATCCTAACATTTAAAACCTATACTTGTACTCCAATAAACGCGAGTTTAATCTGTAAACATATTATTTACTGTCTTGATATTAGTTATATCTCATAACGCTATCGATTTCAAAGGCCACATGTTAACCAATTTGTAGTGCACAGATCACCCGCTGCGCAATATGAATTATTACTGGCATAACGAACGCCCCTCCAAAACAATTATTCCTTACAACAAGCACTGATAATGATGCAAGTTATTGCACGAGTCATGTTTGTATTTATTACTTTATGCGTTACGGTAATCGCGGGCACAAGTGGTGCATTAACGGACGAACGTGCAATGCAGAACCGACCAATTTCAATAAACTATTTCCGTAATTACCTTGTGTTGAATCGATCGTGCTACTATTGTTTATTTGTAACTATCGGACCCCGTGAATTTCATATCGCCTCATATATTTAATTATAACGTCTTTTTATTTTATTATACCTACAAACAGTCTTACAACTATCATTACAGGTTGAGAACCCAATGCGATAAAGTATCTACACACATATACATTGATATTGATAGATCTTACATGTCATTGTCATCAAATATTGCGGGGTTGGAAAAAAATATGTTTTAAGGGAGCAGAGAAGAGTGTTGTTTTTATACTTATACAAACAATTTTTAAAAATTTTTCTTCGTAAGAAGAACCACCCACCCTCGTACTTCAAGGAATATTCTAAAAAATAATTAGCGAAATCAGTTCAGATGTTCTCGAGATTTGTGTTAAGCTACACATTCAGCGATTCATTTTGGTACTATAGGTTAAGATGGTTGTATGCTATTTAGATGATATTTTTAGAATATTTCTTTGTTGCTTATCAAAGCCCATGCTTAGGTTTTTTATTTGGAAATTTATACATAGAATAGACTAGAACACATTAACAAAAAATAAAATTGTTTCAAATAACTCTGTAAAAGCTAAATTAAACATAAATTTAATAAATTTTTCCTTTTTGTTACCATAAAAAGACGCGTGATTATTTTTTACATACCGCATACTACAGCGTAATTATTGCCTGTATATACGAGTAACAGTAGATATTACTTGTTATAATATTTATATCGTAGCAAACACAGAAATTAATTCGATAAATTATCATAAGATTACAAGCTTGGTTCCACACTAAAATTACATTCCAGTAAATATTGCATAGTGTTTACAAAAAAAAAATTACAAATTTCCGATACCTCCTAATAGTAGTAGACCCGAATTAGTTTCGAATTTTGTGATCACCAACCCGCATTTGGCATGCGTTGTGATTACTCATGTACCCATCATTTCTGTAGTAAATTGAATACAATGAAAGAGGCTTTTGCCAAGCAGTGGGATGATTATAGACCGTTACTTTTAATTTTAAATAGTATTTTACGTTACCGTCGCGACGTTTCGATCCCCGACGTTCCGATATTGCACGAATAAGTGTGATAGATTTAACAGATAAGTTTAAAACCCTATAGAAATTGTCAGTTGACAAATAATAATTATTGACCAAGTCTGTATATTTTCGGAATGCAGGTCATCACCGCGTAGATGCGGATCTCGCCCGTTTATTATACTCGTACACACACACACACACACATAACGTTAGAAATCTTCAATCGACATCTAAGTTGTTAAGATACAGCATGAAGTTGACTGATAAAATTATTTTTTATTTATTCGAATAACCAACATTTCTTACACTATTAACATTAATAAAAATAATACATCAGAACAAATTGAAATGCAACAGATAATCACAAGTTGGCTTCATATGGTTTGCTTACATTTAGACACAATATAATTTTTAAATTACAGAATTTTTAAATTTGAGTATAGATACCATACACATGTATTTACTTTAAATAAAAAAAACATTAATTAAACAAGATGTAAGCAACACATACGGCAGTAGGTGAACAATGTTACGAATTATAGAAAATACTTTTATAAAAACCTTTTGAAAAATTATGTTTACAAATTCAGTTCATAAATAACTGATCACCAACATACATCAGAGCTAATGCGTCATATGAGGGTATAATGGAATTTATCAAAAATCGAAGGGGTGTGTTGCATCATCTTCCCCTAATTTGGTTTTTATTTTATTTCAACCCCAGCTAGGGTAGTTGGAATTAGTCTTACCATATGCGCGGGTACTTGCGTTACACTTGGCGTTGACTGTTCATTTTGTTGGTGTGTGTTATTCTAGCAGGACTCCCTAGATCCCGCTTAAAGCAGAAAAAAAAATTAAATTATTGTTAATATCACAGAACATTTCCATGTTCTGTGGTATATATATTTCTATAGATTTATTTGAATATTAATCTAACCTGATAATATGAATTTAAGTAGCGTTTATTTATAGTTGTTCAATGATTCTCGGTTACGTATCTTATGTCATAAAATATGACGTCGTTATGTTGGCCGCCTTAATAAAAATTCAACTTTAAGTTCATGATATAAAATTTAATACTTGCAAGTTGATTGGCTTTCAATTAGTGAGAACGTTTTTCTATCGATGATTGTGTATGTTTTGACTTTTCATTTTAACTATGTTCGAAATGTAAAAAAATAGTTATCAAAGTTATCTTGTTTATACAAAAAAAGATTTATTTTCGAAGTATTAAATAATATTTCATCATTGTAACCATCCCCCTAGTTCAGCTAGTTAGACACACACGCTTAGGGTAAGAGTAATCCGAGTCCGTAACATGTGCGTGCGGCTTTAAAGTCCGATCTAATACAGATTACCGGCGCGCACGCATCGATGTCTCAGTCATGATTGCCACTAGTTGTTAGAGAATGGCGATGAGATTATCTGCACTTTTGCAGATAGTGTTTTGGTTTGATGCGTTGCTAATAGGTTTTACGGTATTTGGGGTAGGTACACTTATAGAAAGTTATGTAATGTCCCGTGTAGTGACGGCCCAAAATCGGATAGCACCCCTTCATTCCCTATTGATGTCATAAGATGCGATTAAAATGATATCAGAAGAAGACGGACCGTTGCGTCTTCTCTTCACCATCAGCTAGACCACGTTCACAAATAGCTACAACAAACAACATTTATATTACCTTAATAAATTTGTCAAAATATACAATTGAGATGCAATTGCGATTCTATTGAGCCATTTGTTAGCGGAATTGAGGCCCAGGTGGGTTTGCGGCCAAGCGTAGCTTCTGTAAAAAATCCTTTCTTCTTTTGAAAACACTGTCCAGAAGTAGACTGATGTTAGCTGATGATGATGGTGGATTATTTAGTTATATACTCTATTATCACAGCTTAAAAGTAAACGTAACAATAGCCTACTACTTATTATAAAACTGTTGCATTTACTCAATATGTAGGTTTACAAGACAGTAGGTATACATCCAAGTCCACAATCCCTAGAATACTTATTCTTTACCTTACTACAAAACATCTTTTTGTAATTTATAGACACAATATTCGTACAATTATCATTAGATTTTTCACTGCAAATACGTGACTGCTAACTGTGATGTTTAATATTTCCAGGTACCGAAATAACCACATTTTATTCATATAAGTATTGCTTGTACATAATATTATGGGCTTAACTTAGTTATACTCTCTATATGCAAGCAAGCCATTCCCTTCGGCACCAAAATTGACATTATACTTTTAAAAGAATTATCTCCATAGTACTTTGCATAATCGAGGGCCGTATCAGCCCATTATTTCACATACACAACTTAAAAAGCGTCCGTTATTTGTGTTTTCAACTTTTTAAGGGAGCGCACACATGATATCTGCTCACTTAATCACCGAACAACATTAGAGCCGGGACGTGTTTAATCTATAATGCGCCTTATCGCAATATTTTCCATTTCCACGGAAACCGGGAACGCCCGGCGCCTGGGGAAATAAGGAGGCAACTTTCACTTTGTTGTTTTTTTCCCGTTCCGGGGAAATTTTTCGTAGTTCTCTTCGTTTACACTTACAACAGTTACCGGTGTTCCGCCCGATTGTTACCTGAATCCGCTGAATTAAATATCGCCGGGCAAAGGGTAGGACGTCTGGATTTGCATTTTGCTTGCAACAATGAGCGCGGATTGGTCTTTGTGTTTGAGTTAAAAAATGTTACTGAATTATGCCGTTCGACTACAATGCGTTGGTTTAGCATTTTTAGTCTGGTTTGTCTTAGTCCGGTAGATATGAGTTACGTGTTTGTATTGTTATAAAAAAATAAAGGCAATTGAAGACTAGATGAGGATGAGGATGAGGTGTACAGAAGAATTCAGTTGGGTTGGGCAGCATTTGGGAAACTACGTCGAGTCTTCTCATCGTCGATCCCACAATGCCTCAAGACTAAAGTCTTCAATCAGTGCGGCCTACCCGTCATGACATACGGAGCCGAAATGTGGACACTGACGGTACGGCTAGTCCACAAGTTCAAAGTCGCTCAGCGGGCTATGGAAAGAGCTATGCTCGGAGTTTCTCTTAGGGACAAAATCAGAAATGCAGAGAACTAAAGTTACCGACATAGCCCACCGGATTAGCAAGCTGAAGTGGCAGTGGGCTGGCCATATTAGTCGCAGAACCGACAACCGATGGGGTAAACGAGTTCTTGAGTGGAGACCGCGTCTCGGCAAACGTAATGTAGGACGCCCTCAGGCCAGGTGGAGTGATGATTTGCGCAAGGTGGCTGGCAGGAGCTGGATGCGAGAAGCCGAGGATCGACCTAAGTGGCGTGCATTTGGAGAGGCCTATGTCCAGCAGTGGACTGCAATGATGATGATGATGATGATGATGATGATGATGAAGACTAAATAACTAGAGTTGGAAGAGGGATCCAGTGGACATTTAAAAAATATAAAATGTATGCGTGCATAGTTCCATAACGACTTAGTAAATAGCATTCTTTCAAAATTCAGGCGGATAAAAAAGTGTAATAAAAACATTGTTTTAATATTAATATACCTATCTGGTTTCAAATAATAAATATTCAAAATATTTATAGGCATCGGTGTCGGTAATTAGTTAATGTTCCAGCTCATCTTCGGTAATTTATTGAGACGGAGCACCTCCCCGACGCCTCCCACTTTGTCCCGCTCCGGGAATTGGCGGCGAAAAACTCAACCAAAATATTAATGCATAGCGCAAAGGTAAGTATTGGCGCGAATATACAGTTCACTTGCACAGTCTTGATACATGAGAAAGTAAGATCAGCAATTAAACATATTTTTTATGAGTTACTCATTGTTGTCCGTTGATAAGAACGAAGTGGCCAACAACTTGTTTTATCAAATTTAAAAAAATAATTAGATTCTTATTTATTATTTCATACAGATTTTCATTTGCATAAAAACAGTAAATAAAAAAGACCACAAAACTTTGAATTAGGTGAAAATACTTTTACTTGAGTAAATTCGGTGACAGAAATATATTTCGGTAGCTCAGTTAGAAGAGCAGTTACCCGCATGTAGTCAACATTTTTAAATCTCAGTTATCACCCATAGTAAACAACAAAACAAGCATTTTTATTGCTAACTAAAAACACGCTCTAAAAAGTACGAAAACAAGGAAATAGTCTTAGCCGAAATTATTATGTATTAAAAATTAAATAAACAACTTACTTACACGTATTATATTTTAAAGTATTTTTATACGTCATACTGTTTGAGATATGTTTAAAAGATAGCCGTGATCGCATGCCACTTTGATTTTATTTTATTATTATAATGAATCTGTTTTGCTACAGTAGGTGGCATACGACCACGGCTATCCTTTAAACATTCTCTATCAGTATGCTGTATAAAAATACGTTAAAATAACAATATAATGCGTGTAAGTGAGTTGTTTATTTAATAGCCAGCACCATTTAATAATTTGTACATAATAATTTTAGCGAGAACTATTTTCTTGTTTCGTACTATTTAGAGCGTGTTTTTAGTAGTCGGGTTTTAGTTTTTAATCTTTCTTTTTATTTAACCTATTTTGGTGTTATGTGAATTAGTGTTAGGTATAGAGGCTTTCTTATTTGTCCAATTATGATACCAAACTAGATTTGATTTTATAAATAAATTATGCAATTATCAGGTAATGGCGAGCAAATCCGCGACCAACTGCTAATAATGCTTACATATTTAAAATGTGCTAACAAAGCTCTTTCATTTGGTATCCCACACAACATTGTCAAGATTTTTTTTAGATCTTTACGTTAAGTCCCCTAGAGGGCGCTGTAGTCAATGTAACGTGACGCCATGTAGCCTATAACCAGCGGACGTGCGATCAAGAGGCTTCCAACGACACCTCATTAGTTCAATTATGATTCATAGTTTAGAAATTATGAGGGAACAGATGTACATCAATACCCACATACATACATACATACATACATATAGTTCAAAATCATAACCCTCCTTTTTGCTTTGCCGTAGTCGGGTAAAAAGGGTCCCTACGAGTATATCATTTTGAAATACCTACAAGCATTTGTATTTTTTTATTAATATTTCTATTTAACAAATTCTATTGATTTTGTGATGTAAGTGATTTTTTTTCTGTCAAGTATCAATTCTAGTAGATCGTCCAATGATCTCACTCAATAGTCTCACGGCGGATTAATCAGACATTGTTCCGTTCCCACTTCGCGTGAAGAATCGTCGCCATCAGCGCGTCGCTCTAATAACTGTGATGCATCGCGTAGAAACTTGGCGCTTTTATAATTTTAGAATTTTGCAGTAAAAAGTCTGTCTGACTTGTTGTTGGTGAGAGATAATATTACGTATAAGGACGGAAGGATTTTCGGCGTGACGCGTTAAAAGGCAAACAAAGTCATTTTCTACATGTTTTCAATCTCTTTTTTTATTACAGACCATTGAAAGGTTTAATTTACAATATTTTTCGTTCAATAAACAACTCTAAAATGATTTAATTCGAAATTGAACATAACGTTTCACTCTGTAAATTATAGTTAACAGGCTACACAAACACAAAAAAATACTGACACATATAGTCAAGTCATATTTGTTGGTTTTAATTAACTGTGTTATGTTTAATTTTTATTGTGAAAATGATTTTATACATGGCTGTTAGGTTAATGGCACAACAAGTTAACCAGCTTTTGTTAACATATTCACAAGTATAAATTTGATTTCCATTTTAACAGACAAACTGTTAATATTAACAGAGCTTAACAGTTGTTTGCAGCATATTTACTCTAATGTTACTATGCTTACACTGTTAATATTAAACGAATGCACGGTTGATTCTAACAGAAACGGTTGGTAGATATTAACAGAGTATTTTAAGTAGTTGAAATCGACAGTTTTAACTGCTAGATTAGCAGAGTGTCATGCTATTTTTTACAGTTTTACAATAACCGTATCGACTCGGTTGTTGTTACTAGCAGAGATTTTTTGTTAATTTTAAACGAGTATTCGGTAGGAAATAACAGTTTTGCCACTAGCAGACTAAAAATCGCGTTTTGCTAACATCCTGTTTTTTCAGTGTGTGTATGAAAATATTTATTTCCAAAATTTCGATCAAGATTGTAATATTCTTGATGTGTCATAGCATTTACATGATTAACATAGGTTGGTTTTAGCTTATTAATTAGCCTAATACTTTGTATATAATTTTCGATGCCAAAAATTAACAAAGACTAAATGGAGCTCTGCTCTGCTACCTATCAGCGGAGATGATTAAACCTCCACGTAAATTATACATATGTTTGGAGCGATTACCTCATTTTGGATTTGATTCCCTTGCCTGTTTTTTAATTAAAATATTTCCAAAAAAAAAAACTAATTCAATCCACCCAATCACGCAGAGGCTGCGTGAGCTATACTTTTTCCCATAATAAGTTCACATCTCGCCGTGATTGGCTCGAGCCCCGGGGGGATTGAACTTCGTCAGCAAATGAGAAGCGAGCCAACACGATCATAATTTATAAGGCTGCCAGTGTTATTTATTATTAGCGTTATGACGTCAGACTATGTGTAACGAAATTTTTGCGGAGATACGATTACTGCTCGATGTTGATGGGACGAGAGAGATGAGTATTGGATAAAATATTGAATCATCCCATTTTGAAACCGGCCACAAATAGCTTTTTCTTGGAGGTGGGCGTCAATTGGGCGTCAAAGGTGGCAGAATGAGACTTTTTTAGAAATCTGTTTTACCCAATCAATTAAAATATTAATTTAAAAGTTAGACCCTTTAACTAAAAACTGAAGACAAACACTCAATAAAACCAAAATCAGCAACCTATTTTAAGTAGGTGCAAAAAAACTATAATATTGGTTTGAAATTTTGCAAATTGTCGATTCCGAAGTTGAAGTCACGACATTGAGTATTTGAGCTTATTGTCAAAGATTCATAATCAAAATCAAGTCGCATCGCAGAAGTCGCAGGAAAAGCTAATTTATTAGATGTCCAAGATTTACAAAACGACAAACCGAGAAAAAAAGGTTTGTTTATCTGTGATTTAAGCCTTTTTACGTCGAAACTTTGAGTTTAGAACAAAGCAAAATTCGAAATAAGTATTTCCCGTTCCGGTACGCAGCAGAAATAAATAAGTGTACCGCGTGAAGAAGATATATGGCGCGGCGGGGGAATTCCGGGCACAGGTCGTTCGTACTACAAATGTAAGTAAATTTGAATAAAACATGGCCATGGTACAACCGCAAAAGTTTTTTTTTACGTGAAAAAAGAAAATGGGAAAATCTGTAAGGACCAACGAAGAATGAACTGCAAGACACGATTATTATTCCTTTTTGAGTTTTGTTGTAGATAAAATATAATTATTTGTTTTTGATTAGGATTAGGCAAGAACATATTTGCAACGACTCTACGTCATGTTATTCAATACTGACACAGGAAGTTACGTTTACAGTAAAATCTACAATGAACAAGTCCAAGCAAAGAATTTAGAATAGAATAGAATAGAATACTCTTTATTGCACACCACAGAAGGAAAAAATTTACAGGAAATGTTACAGAAAGAATTTAATATTAAATAAATAAATCGTTTTATCAGAGACCATATGACTGACACGATGACAAACAAAAACGACACGAATGTCTTATCAGTTTCTTAACCAGGCAAAATAATAGTGAATTACATCTACTATGCAAGCATTTTAATTCCTTGAATTTGTACAAGAAGCCTTTTTGTAACGTGACTTTTTGATACTTCGTTTTAATGTAACCAACTATGTGTAAGTGTAAGGACCTACTTAGTATCCGAGTTTTCTGGTTTTTCCTATAATTCCTCAATTAATTACCGTTTACAGTTAAATGATATTAAATATTTAAAAGACAATCGTAACTTGTGAATTGTGCCTAAATATTCTTTAAAAGGGTTTAAATTCGACCGAAGTAACAATCTGTCTAAACTCACTTTAATTAAGTAACCCATTTGTTTCGCTTGCTTCTTAATTATACTTTTGTGTAATACACAAAGTGGTGCTCAAGGAGATTAATAATACAAACCACAGTAATTAATAACAATTAGGCTTTTCAGTACTAATATTTTCTTGGTTAAATATAGGAACTTTTATAGCATGAAAGCAAAAGAACTATAGTAATTGGCTTGAAATTTTATAATTATGGTAAAGTCCTCCTTTAGGAAAAGCCAGAGTTCAGTTGTGGACTGGTGTGGGATAATGATAAACAAGTTTGCAGACAGAAAGTAAACTAAAGTTTAAAATTGTACAACAAATTCAAAGGTCTTATTACAATTATAATAGAAAATTTCTTCATAAGAGTAAAGCATAGAAATAGCAGCTTTGAATCATGAATAATTGGTGCCGAGTAGTAACGGCTTAAGACATATAAAAAGATAAACACAATTCATTTTCATCTTATGAATACCCATATATGTAAGAAGAAAATGAACGGTGTTTATCTTTATGAAAAATTCTTTAAGCTATTTCTTTGTTTTAACGCTTAATGCAGAAAGGAGACAATTTTTTTTGGGCCCAGTAGCAACGGTACCGTATAAGGATGTCGTTGTATCCTAAAATAATAACTTATTTTTTTAGATAATTAGACAAAAGATCATGTTTAAATGAAACCGGAATCATAAAATCAATTTAAAAATGCGTTGTATTGACTTTTTTTAAAACACGACATCCTCCATTTTGGATTCAAAGCATATATAACTTATTGTGTCACTTACTTAGTCAGCGAAGGGCTGGTGGGTTCGATTCCTAGCTAAGACATGTATATCTTTGATATAAATAGCATTGTGTATGCAAATAATCAAATAAAACCAGTAAGTTTTTAGGTTATGTCATTTAAGTTTGGATTACTTTCTGAATATTCCCGTTCGATAAAGAAATACTAATATTGCTGATGTTTTCTAGATATTGTAAGGAACAATTTGATATAATTATGTTTCATTACTATACATCACAATTTTTTGGTGGGCCCATTCGCCATACAAAAAAAAATTGTCTCCTTTTCTTTTCTGATTTAAATAAGACCTATAAATCTCTTGTACAATTTTAATACTTTGGTTTACTTACAAACTCTGCAAACATGTTTAATTATCATCCCACACCAGTCCACTACTGGACACTGACCTTTCCTAAAGGCGGACTTTACCGTAATTATAACACTTTAAGGAAGCCAATTGCCATAGTTCTCTGCTTTAATGCTTTTTTAAAAATGATAAATGGGCTTGCTCTAGACTGCATACTTAAGTATACGGTTAAGAAGAAGCTAAGATGGAGCGAGCTTACCCACAGGTACTGGTTCTCCCACACACCAGCGGAACACAGAAGAACTGTTTGGCACTGGACTCCGGCAGGAGGGTGGTAGCATCCAGGCGGCCTCTTACGAAGCCTACCACCGCAGAGGGATCCGTTAGCCGTCAACATTGTTTAGAAAACCAAAGATGCCGTTGCCCAGGGTGGACCACTAGGAGGTAGATTCCACAACCCCAAAAAAATGCTGGAAAGACAACGCTGCTGCCCGTCTCCTGGCTGTACCTCTTTAGGCGCTTTTTACGACACCGTAAGAAGCGCCTAAAGAAAACGGCCAGAAGACGGGCAGCATCGTGTTTTCTCCACCATTGGCTTAACTGCGTTCACCAATCCACTTGCCATGTGTGGTAACTATAGGTACTAAATCCTCCTTTAATAGAGGCCTGTGATTTTAGTAAACTTAAGTGATGATGATTAAGAATAATCAAATAATTATTCCTTGGTAAAAATTTACCACCAATTGAAATAAATTATCTATTTTGAATCGGTCAGCAAACAAAAATTATCAACGATTATTATCATGTGGCAGTTTAAATGGGCGCGGAAAACGTTTAGTTGCCTTAAAAATTGAGGCTTATGTCATACTCTTCGTCGGTTACATTTTTTGGGATAAGTTTTTACGCCATGTTCTTGGCTCTTAAAGTTTTCTGTTTCATTATTTTGCACAAAGCACTGGATATTTTTTTTAATGAATTTCGCTGGACAACCCATAGGGTTGGCAAGTTTACTTTCACATTAAAATCTACAAAATGTAGAGGTTGACTAGTACCAAAAAAGTAGATTAATGTTTATTGTACAGTAAATTCGGTCCTCCAAAGGGGAACTTTGACAATCCGCCGCTTACCCAAAGGGTGTTAAAACAAATGTCACTTGTTTATGGCATTTTCATGTTATGTTAATGCGACGTACAGAATACTGGCGGATAAAGCTCTGGCGTGTCTTAAATTTTAAAACTCGGGGGAATATGTCTTAGAAACAAAATGAAATGGTCTTTGAAGTTAAGTGATTTGTAGTTGTTCTTACAAGTCGAAAGTTAATGTCAAATGATGGGCGAATAGATTTTTAAGTGTCTAGAAGTACTTTTTCTTACTTTTGTCAAGAAGACATTTTATGTATTAACCAACACTTATTTACTGTTCTAAAACTGTTTTTAAGCCATTATCCTGGCGAGTGTTCAAACCACAACCTTGTGGTTTTAAGTCCAACCAGTCAAAATTTCTGTTTAAGAAATTTTATTTTCTACTTCTTTCCTGTCTTCCTTTTGTTAATCGTTTTAGAGAACTAGTAGAGACATATTTAATATGCACCCAAAAAACCGTTTCATCCTTAAATCTTCAAAAGGTTTCTCAGGAGGTAACTTTCATTCATATATTTAGATTAGGATTTTTTTCACAAAAGGAATTGCTAAACCACATACTTATCATTGAGTGCACTACTGGTACATAATCAGAAACAATAGAGCCAAAACTAAATTACGTGGCCCCAGCTAACCGACTAAGCGCTAACCCGATCAGGCATAATTTGTGACCAATTAGAATAATGGGCCGCAACCAGTGATGTATGCACGACGTATCCTCGAAACTGAATGGCATAGACCTGACGGTGTAATTATTTTTTTTAATTTAACTTTTAGTGTCCAGGTTTTTCAGATATTTGATAGTTTGGAAATCATAAATATCCAAATGATTTGCGTCAATCATAAAAATATTGTCTGCATGAGATATAAGTGTGAATAGCATAAGCAAAAATGTACTTATTGAAGGCATATTAGGATTCTGCCCAAACATAAGCTGAGAATTTAAATTATATTGATATGGTTAATTTGTAAGGTATAAGTTATAAATTTTATAAAGTTATAATTTACTGAATAATTAAATATAAAATGTAAACTTACATAATATATGACTCTATGCTTACCTACATCTTACATTAAAATGACTTGATGAAATCTGTTTATGGATCTGTGAAAGTAGGTACATTGTTTTCTTTGTCATCACATTCTCAAATAATATATAGGTAACCTAATTAGGAAATTATCAACAAGCCAGAAAACTACATGTTAACTAATGTATCTTCTATAGGAAATCTTAAAGCTTTACAAAAACCCTATACCTGTAGGTGTAAATAATATTAAATAATTATTACCAGGCCTTTTTAACTGAGACACAGAAAAACAATCTCATTTTGCATGTAGGTAGATCATCTACATATAATAACGGCTTTGCTTCGCACCGACTTTAAATAAAATTAAAAGTTTTTTAAAACAATTAGTTTTTATCCAACTACTCCATAGTAATAGCTGTTCCTTAATAAATGATTGGGGAAGCGTTTGTCCGGTGGCAGAACGTCAATGTCGCCGATTGCACCGCCGGTTATGTATTTATGGAGCCTAATGCGGCTGGACGCATTCAATGTTGCATTTTAATGCACTTATTTACTTAGCACTGCGGTAAGCAAAATACAAAGCATATTATAGAATAAATAAGTCATTTATTTCAGGATTCCTTAGTCTATCTGTCTATCTATATCCATAACATAATTATATCTTACTCAATAAAAAGAAGCAATTATACTATTTGGCGTGCATTGTGTTGCTGTGAAGCAATAAAAAAAAATGTAATAACAAAATAAGTAAAGTCCGCCGTGGAGAGACGTAAACACTTCAGATTGCATAGAGGAAAAAACATTTTTCTTACACGGGTGTGAGTCTTTGTGGTATCTTCTTTGTACATATCTGATTTTCACTAAGAAGTGCTCTAACCAATAAAATATGTTCATGTAGCCATCATTGCTGTGGTAACTTGAGTTCAATGATGCCCTGCAGTGGGATGATTACATGCCGTTACTTTAGTTCCTACTTTAGTAGTTTCTTACTTTTGTATAGGAACAATCATGT
The DNA here is from genome assembly GCA_949315895.1 of Anania crocealis. Taxonomy (NCBI): domain Eukaryota; kingdom Metazoa; phylum Arthropoda; class Insecta; order Lepidoptera; family Crambidae; genus Anania; species Anania crocealis. The sequence continues at coordinate 7,566,173 of OX438862.1, forward strand.
GTTGACATTATTATTATTCATTTATTTACTGATGAGACAATACTTAAAGTAACTAATCAACATTTATAATAGGGGTTAAAGTATGAAATTGCCGATTATTTTCCCACTTTTTATTTTGTTTATAGCTTTTAAGTATAGTCATATTATTGCGTAATTCTTTTTGTATTGTATCAAAAACTAAATAAAGTAACTTTTAACTAAAAAAAATGCAATACTAGTGCCTATTACTTCAAAGGAAGTCATCGAAAAGACCCCTTACAATGTGTCAGCTGTCCTTCTTGCTTCAATTAAGTATATTTGTATTATATACTTTGATTTTCAGAAATTTAAATACTATAATGGGTAGCTTTATAATTATCTAACTTTCACCTTTAATTGCATCGAAAACGGTTCAGGCGCTTTTAAAAAAACTAAAAAATTGTTAGTATGGAAAAATGACTTTTCTCGATTTCGTCCATACAAAACGGCAATTTCATACTTTAACCCCTAATACTAGTAGTACGATTATCTATCTGTAATGCTACACATTGTAAACATTAGGCATGGTAGTTCAAACCGTAATCTAATTACGAGACCATGTCGCGATGCAGTATGACATGACGTGATGCGCGTCCCTGTTGCCCTAACCAGCACATGCATATCCAGGTACAAGACATAATTAGGTTTGTTCAATATATAAGCAGAATGGATAAGGTATTTCATTGCGTTGTTGTTGCGTGAAGACATAATGTACAATTAAAAATTTGATAAACAATCAGTTACAGTGAAATGAGCCCCTACTGATAATTTTGATGCTCTTTTAACTTAGTTGCATTTATCCTTTAGTCATGCAGACAACGGCAAGTCAACCTACCCAAAAAGTTAAAGGTCATTGAATTGATTTTCAACTTTAAGTCCAACAAGTAGAGAATATGACGTTTCGTAGTAGGTTGACGTGCTGTTATCTGTACGTAAAGTTTATTTTATTTATAGTAGAATGTCACATGACATTATTTTAAGTGATTTTTGTATGGGACTATGTATTGTATCCAGTTCTAATATTTTATCGATGTGTTGAGATGATGTAAGTGTTGAAAACAGAAGAGATTCTCAATTCGATTTATTTGGGAGGATACAAAATTATTATACATATACAGGGTGAAATTTTAACCACTTTCCAAATTTTAATATAGCAATCTACGAGACAAAAAACAAATGACGTATTTTTTCTTTTGGTATAGCCCAGTACAAAAATGTCGAGATAAAGCACTTTGAAAATGTCCGCCAAAACTCTTAAATTTTTGATACGGCCGCCTAGCAACATTTTTTTTACGCGATGCACATCTCATTCATTCATTACGATACTAATCATATGTTTTTGATTTTCCCTTTATACCTTAAAAGGCCTACAACCGTAAAATTGAAAACAATATTGCAAAAAATTTTTTGGGGTAAAAACTTGATTTACATTTTTTACTTCATAAATGGGCTCTAAATACGATACTGAACGCCTACAAAAATTTTGTAAAGTGGTTAATATTTCATCCTGTATACAATAAAAACACACTATACATTTTACAAACATAAAAAATACTAATTAAAAAATATAACCGATACTATGAAGTAGGTCACTAATCTTGTGTCAGGGCTAAATAAGAAAACGTGCAAATGCAATGACAAAATTTGATTCTTTGGTGCTTTCCGTGGTCTAATTTTTTTTCAGATTTTTTTAACAAAGTTGGTTCCTGTATAATTTTGAATGTTGACATAAAGTCAATAGGTACTCGTAATTAAACCGGTTTCTAATATTAATGAATTAACTTCAAAGTTATGTTAAAGAAACCATCAAGCATTTGTTACTTATTCAATTCTAAATAATAAGGCTATTTAATATAAATGCCGTCTGCTTCTTGAAGTTTAGTATTTCATGTATTTCTTGAAGTTTACTAAACTACCTACTTATGTTGTAGGTAGTCTACATCGTATATAGTATAAAAATACTGACTGAAAATAAGATTACTGCCTACATACCTACTTTACTAGATTGTATTGTTATAGGCAAAATTAACATGATACGTTTAATTACCCAAACATAAATTGTATGCAATATTGAGTGTTAACGAGTAATGAAATAAAACGAAAGTATGGATATTCTGAGTCACGTTTTAAGCATTATAGCCAGTAAAAACTGCAAAACATTAATGTACTTAAAGATAAAATATAATATTGCTTTCCTATATAGTATTTGATTATAGTTAATTTTACTGAGTCCATTCTCAAAACAATCGATAAACTTTATAGGTTAAATCTATTACTGAAACACCTAAATTTTGTGTATAAAAAGTTTTATTCCTTTTTATTTTTGATGACTTTGAACCTTATTAAATTTTCTTCCTTTTGCAACATACTTGCGTATCTCACAGTGGGTACCCTGTTCGGCCAGTATCACGTCTGGTGCTGTTACATGAAAATTATGATAAATGCACCATAGTTTAAGCGGACAAACAACCAAGACTATTAAACATGTATGTAGTGGTTAACCTTATTTGCCATTTATCAAATGGGACCAATTTTAACCTATCAAACGAAAAAATTGCGTTATTATTCGATTTTATATACAGGTAATACTTTAGTAAAGAATATTTAATTAACTAATTCCTTTTTAAAAGAATAAAATTTTAACTATGTGTATTTTAAACTGCCCTTAAGAAATTATTTTATTTTCAATTAATCAATAATCAATAATTTATTTGCAAGTAAACATGGTACAAAAAGATGTTAAGGACATAGAAAAACCATACATGTTGTGCCAAAATTAATTAGCATGCAAAATTACAAAAAATACAAGATAACAAAAATACTTATTTCACAAAAGCTTATCTCATAAAGGCGGTGATAACCTTTATATCTTCTTAATATATTTATGCAATTCTTCTGTATCTACGTGTTTGTCACTTAATTCCTCCAAAACGGCTGAAACGAATTGGATTAACTTTAGTGTGTACACTTCAATAGGGATGGTTTGAAAACGCAATTCGATCCGGTGGGTTGCGTGGTTTCTTTAGTCAAAACAACGATTGCCGGGTCTGCTAGTTATTATTATATTATTGAATCACGAAATCAAATATCTAACTGACACATTTGGAGAGAATAATTAACAATTGACTTGACTGCCGCTATTTGTGTTTATTATAATTTTTGAAAACAAACTCTTCTTAACTCCATGGCAAAGCCGGTCATAAATATCCCGGACAAATTCCCGCCAATCGCGACAACGGCCATTGGTCGCGATGCAAATAATAACAGCAACTTATCAAGCTTATTTATTGGCTCATTAAGCAGTAATACACTTTCGGTAATTACAGTAAAATGTAAGAATAGGTACTCAATTTATTTTGATAATAATTATGACTTTATCAGGTTTTTCAATCTAGGTGAAATTTTATAGAAGATGGTAACTTTCTTGAGAATATTAGGCATAAATGTTGTATACTAAATATACTGATGATAGATGTAATAATACATCCTTATGTCTCAAGTAAGCTATGTCACGGCAATACTAGGTACAGGCATAACCAACATGCTTGCCAAATGCGGGTTGGTGATCACAAACCCGAGCAATGTTCGAAAATTGTTGTCCGATCCGGGGATCGAACTCAGGTACCCGAGATCTTGGCCCGGCTATTGAACCACTAGACCAATGGGACGTTACCCATCATTGCTGCGGTAACTTTAATCTACTGATAGAGACCTAGCCCTGCAGGGCGATTAATAATTATAGGCGGTCTCTTAACTTTTAAGCTAAGTGAAATATTGAAAACCATCTATATTAGAAATAGAAAATATTGAAACTAGAGATTAATATCACGGCAATCTCTCTATCTCTAAAACATCTTACAAATTGAGAGTCAAATGGTGACAAACACACAATTACTAAAATGTTATTGCGTACTAAAGCCCCCCGTAATCTTGTTACGGAACACCAGCGTCGTAGCATCACTTAGTCGCTACAACAATGCTGTGTTTTTAGTATTATGGGTATTTTTCTAGTAATAAATATATAATTTTTCTTTTTTTACTTTGATGACTCTGGGATTTGGTATTAGGGTTGCATTTTCTGTGTCTGATAATTTGATGCATATTTACCTAAAGTTAGTTTTGGACTAAGACATTATGGAAGCTGCTTCTTAAAACATGTATGTCGATCCCAAAATCCGGGGATGTTTTCGATACAAAAGTGTATTCCATAACAGTCAACTCTTCAACTTTAGGTAAATGCGTCCGAGTATCCGATCTCTACTTATAAATTTGTATTGACCGCACTGTCAATTTTTATACATGATGGAAAAGATCTATTAGTTTAAAAGTTTAGAGAGGATCGTAAATCTGCGAGTTCAAAGGTTAAATTGTTGGTCTAATAAATTAGTTGCGGATTGACAAGGGTTACTGGTATATGTAGGCAGCTCCATATGTACACATCCATGTTTCTTTGGACATTACAGGTATTTACGTGCTCATTCAAACTCATAGTAAATGTGCCTCTATATATAATAGGGGTTAAAGTATGAAATTGCCGATTATTTTCCCACTTTTTATTTTTATTATAGCTCTTAAGTATAGTCGTATTATTGCGTAATTCTTTTTGTATTGTATCAAAAACTAAATAAAGTAACTTTTGACTAAAAAAAAAAATGCAATACTAGTGCCTATTACTTCAAAGGAAGTCGTTGAAAAGACCCCTTACAATGTGTCAGCTGACCTTCTCGCTTCAATTAAGTATATTTGTATTATATACTTTGATTTTCAGAAATTTAAATACTATAATGCGTAGCTTTATAACCATCTAACTTTCACCTTTAATTGCATCGAAAACGGTTCAGGCGTTTTTAAAAAAACTAAAAAATTGTTAGTATGGAAAAATGACTTTTCCCGATTTCGTCCACACAAAACGGCAATTTCATACTTTAACCCCTAATACTTTTTTTGGCACTAACCCACACTTGTCCTGAGGCTGTGGTAGGATAAAACATTGGGATGTGTGCCGCTCTTTGACCTATTTGCAGAATATAAAACCGATTTTTACAATTAGTTTTTCTATACAATAACTGGTTCTATCCCAATTTTGTGATTTTATAAACGTAACGTACAAAAAATAATCCCATATCTTTTATTTGTTTCTCGTTCAGTGGAGGCATCAGGGGCTATTATTACATAATGCGGCGCGCCCGGCATGCGAGGAGATGGGGGTTCGAGTCCCTCCTGAGACATAAGTGTTTCAAGTTTAAATACTAATATTATAACTGCAATTAAATTGCTTAAGTATCATATAAAGTATCACTGTACTTCTCAATCAATTAATCAAAAAGGCGTTTTCGAGGAGTGCCATAACAAATTATGGAACTCCTCCGTAACGCTTTTACCCATATACTTTATTTGATATTTTAGCAACTCAATTGCACTTATAATATCAGTATATAAACTTGAAAAATTTTGTCTCAGGCGGGACTCGAACCCGCATATCCTCGCATGCCGGGCGGGCGCCATACCATTAGGCCACCGAGATACTGCGACACGGCGCGAATTTTTCAAGCATATTCTTACGTGAGCCAGCGTTGCTAACATAACATTTGATGAAACAACGCTGGCTCAAATTTTTCAACGCAAATTTTTCAAGTTTATATACTGCTTTTACCCATTTTTATGAAACGTTTTGTGTATATTTTTTGTAGGCCGGGACTTAAAAAAGGTAGATCATTTTTATACCCAATAATATTGATGGTTTCCATAGGACAGTCTCAAATCAAAACAACAACAAGCATGTACGCAGTCGCAAAAAAGCTCCTTTTTTGTAATGTGTGAAATTATAATTTAAATTATTTCTTCTATATTTTAAATGTTTATTCTAATATCATTTATCACTTTCAAAATAAAGGATCTGGTTCTGATATTTGCTTTGATATCGACACGTTCACATCTGAATTTTTAGCTTGATTCGATTCCATTAAATGGGAAATTTCGTTATAGCATCTTGCCTGTGCCGAATTTTATCAACCCTTGCGTTGTTTAACGATGCGTTCGGCCGCACTTTGTGTCATTAAATAGAATATTACGCATAATATTCCCTCTGGAGCCGCATTAAAACTATCGTGCAGGTACGGTAATGGCCAAATTTGGCCAATAATCTCTCAATTTTACCAATAATGCAGCAAATTGGGGAATTTCGTTCGATTTGAACGTAATTGCGACAAATTGAAATGTTTCGCGCTTCGTTTGAATGTGACTAGGTTAAGTAGTTTGCAGACGGAGGATGGGTTTATGAATATGAGAAATTTTTAAAATTGAGTGGATTTCGCCATTTATTTTTGTACGCGATACTTTCTCTGTAAGTCGTGCTTATATCTGATGAGGTGCAGTTGCCTTTCCATTTCACGCACCTTGTTATTATTTTCTTGGTCGTTAGTTATTTCCACTATTTTTTCTGTGACGCCTTGTCAACAACAAATATGTCGTAATATTAATTTGCTGTTTGTTTCTATACAAAACGTTACATATCTGAAAGAAATCCATAAATACTGGTAGGTTGTTTTTTAGGGTTCCGTAGCCGAATGGCAAAGAACAGAACCCTTATAGATTCGTCAAGTCTGTCTGTCTGTCTGTCTGTCTGTCTGTCCGTCCGTATGTCACAGCCACTTTATTCTGAAAGTATTAGCATTACACAGTTGAAACTTTACCAAGTTACCGGTAGGTGTATTCTGTTGACCGCTTTACGATTCTCATACAAAAAATAAAAGGTTTGAAAGAGATCAAACTGGTACTTTTTGAGATAAAGTTCATTTTCAACAACCGCAAATATATAATAGAATAGAATAGAATATTTTTATTGCCGAATCATAACTTAATCTATTACAAGTCACCTGTGATTCCTACACTAGGCTAGGCCTAGATATAACTTTGTCTTTCATACAAACGCTATAAAAAATAAAGTTATTTTTGCAGTCAACAAAATATTGTGGTATTTTTTCTCAGTGGAAGTAAATGGTCCCCTAATTCAGTTGAAGTTGGTACAGCACCCTCAGTGCGCGAGTCCGACTCGCACTTGGCCGGTTTTTCAAGTCTTACATTTGTTTAATAAGATAAACAAGGAAATTTGAAACAATTTATGTTGTATTGATTAAAATTTAAATACATTGACTCAACTATTTGCGTGGTTGAATGGCGTACACACTGATTTTCAAGGCGTTGCCTGCTTTGAGGTCCAAGGTTCGATAGTTTTTCTATATTTTCTCTGGTCTAAGTGTTGATGCCTTCAATGTTCTGATTTTCACAAAACAAAAGCTTGAAATAATGACAGACTTTGGTGTCAGATTAAGGTATGTGATGTTGTCAACGTTTTTTTTTAAATTTCGTTTCTATTACAGAATAGATGATAGTCACGGTTGTATTAACTAGAGAAGTAAAGTTATAAATCTGTGGTAGTAGTTTCATGGCAGTTAGTGCAAATATGAAAGTCGTTTTGTAAACAGGTCATTAAATTAACAAAAAAACTATTTGTTTCGTCATCACTAAAATCAACTAATTGCAGAGATGATGAGATGTAGTATATATAGTTTAAAATGATTAAAATTGATTTTGAAATAAAAGAATATGTATGTTTATAAGTATGATATCCCTCGACCTTTATGAAATAACACTGACTAATTATGTTACCGCCAATCAGTGGGAGGTAAATCATCAAAACTTGAGTACCAATTATGACCAATCTGCAGGTAGAGAAGCCTCCAAAACTAATCTGTCCCTTAATCGTGTTACAGACAACTTTGATCCTCGCCCCCTCCCTCAGGATATGATCCAGTATTAGATTTAATATAGTTGGACCGCTAATAAAGGGCAAAAAGTTGGTTATAGGGACGGGTTGACCTAAAATGTTAAGATTATTTCATGAGGCATATCAAACCTATATTTATTAATGAATAACAGGAATCTTAATAATTTATCAGTGATATATCAAAATATGGTATAAAGTTTATCATTTAAAAGCGTTACTTAATTTGTTTACAAACTCTATGAATGTACTCGTAATACTAGCAGATGATTTAGTTTTTAGTTAAACAAAGTGTTTTTAAACGGTTTTATTCATATCTGAGTTACGGGGGTTTTGAATTTTCTTGTTGCAACTTATTATAATTTGACCGACATTAACAAATTCAATGTTATATTGTGTATTAAATTTATATGAGTATGGTTTTCTTGTGGTGAAACCCAATGTAGCAAACAGGATTCCTTAAAAAAGTAATGATGAAAAATTAACTAGAACAAAAGCAAGCAAAAATAAGTCTTACTGACACATATGGATATTAAGTCTCCAAAAATGTAATGATATGTGAGATAATGATTCTCTCCTAAAACTGTTATTTAGTAATGACGTGAAGAAAGGAAGCTTTACATTACCTAGTACTACTGAGTTAATGTACGTTTTCCCATAAAATTCACAAATTATCTTTGCTCGTTAGCATTTATACATAATCTTATTAAATATTATATTTCACATAATCTTTTTTTTCTATTTTAATGATATACCTTGACTGGCTAAGTAAGGTAAACATTGCTAAAATAACTGTTTTTGTGTGCTATTAACCGGTAAAAAGGTGTGTTTTTACATTAGGTAATCAAAGCAAGAATGCTAACAAAAAGAAAATGCACACTCCAAGAGTAAAATATTAAAAACCGGAAGTAAAGAACATGTTTAGGTACCTACATCAAACAAAAAAGTCACCCTCGCTACACAAGTTCCTCAAAATGCATAGCCCATTAAAAACGCTGGTTTACAGCGTTTCGGCGTTTAAACAAAGCGGCAGCGTTTTTCCGCCTATCCGCCTCAACGTCGCGTCGTAATGAATTTCCGCCTAGACGGTTGCCAGCTGAAATATTCAGAAGCGGGATCGTCGCGTTCCGTACACCTCATTGAATAACATTGCTTCATGCATAATTTTTCTGGTACGAAAATTTTGTCGCGTGAAATAACGATGTTTAGAATCGGGTGAATATTTAAGTGTTAAGGGTAATAAGGAAACAAAGCTATTACAGGGGTTTGGTATTGGCATTCGTGAGTTAAAAATAATGTCTATCAAATTTTGAACAAATCAACATTTACAGCCCATTCTTTGTATAAATCAACTGCACACTTAAAATTGAATTTTTATTTGTACCAAGTCAGGAAAGTTTAAAATCATATAGACTTTAATTACTTGCAGATAACCTACCACAAAGCAGCACCTAAAAAAAATGAAATTGAAATATTTTGTCCTAACTGACTAGACTTTATTTACTATTATTGTTTAGTTTACTCTTTGTGCTCAGATTTAAACAAAAAGGCTTATGTCATACACTCTAGGGGTAAACTCCCTGCTAATTATAACTATTACAATGGGACTAACCCTAAGACAATGCATGCTACGAATGAAAAACGGATTAACTCTTCAATTTCAGTGGCTCAGTCCGTCTGGGCATTCCCCGAAGACAGCGGTCAAATATCAACTGCCCCTTTATCTCCGAGACACGTAGAGGTTTAAAAGCCCCGTTACTGGACTTGTCTACGGCCAGTGAGCTTTAAAAGCTTCCGGCACTGTCTACAGCCGAGATTGAGACCGTTTGAATATCGAATGTAGTTGAGGTACTACGAGTCTACGGCATCTACTACGGATATAATAAACTATGTAAGAACTGCTACAATAAAAGATACAGCGACTGTCCATGGCTAATCTCGAGTTTTAAAAGTGAGACTAGATTAATTAAAACTGTAGTCTATAAATTGAGTTGGAATGGGATTAAAAGTGAGTCCAATCAAACATAAGTACCTGTTTTACAAGAATATCTTGTTATTATTATTTAAACTTAAAATTTTTTGTCTTAGGCCGGAATTGAACCCGCATGCATACCGGGCGTGGTGCTCTTTAAATTTAAGCTACCGAGACATGACGTCACAAAATCATTTTTTTACAAGCATGTCTTTATCGTTGTGAGTCAGCTTAGTTGGGGATATACGCATGGGATGCGGCTTCGATTCCTGCTTGAGACGAAAATTTTCAAGTTTAAATACTAATACTGATATTATAATTTCAATTAAATTGCTAAAATATCAAATAACGTTTATTATAAAAGTCTTTAAGAACATGCTGTAGATTTCCTGCAGTAAATAAATTAATTAGTATTATCAAATAAGCTCTGTGGTATACCGATATTAAAAGTATGAACAAGTTATTCCTACAAACGGAATAGTACGTACCTACACACCGTATAGAATCGGAAATCTATATAGCTAATGAAAAATAACCAAAATGTCCTAACCAGAACCAATATCAGAAATCATCGACCCTCTTTAAATATTTATTAAGTATCCCATAACATGGGTACATAATTACAGTTACCCTTTAACATTTAAAGAAGACCAGTTGAAAGGATACTTCGAGATGAGATTTCAAATTGGATCGCCTTATGAATTTTGTACAACATATTCAAATCATCCATGCGTGGTTATCGCGATTGAGAAATGTAAGCATTTCCAATTACAAGTCGACTGAAGTTTAGAAAATTTGATATAATTTAAAATACAAAATTTAATTTGAACATTAAATGCATGTTTTAAATAAACTGTCCCTAAGGATAGATTTTTATTATTGGATAAAATAATAGGGGTTAAAGTATGAAATTGCCGATTATTTTCCCACTTTTTTATTTTGTTTATAGCTCTTAAGTATAGTCATATTATTGCGTAATTCTTTTTGTATTGTATCAAAAACTAAATAAAGTAACTATTGACTAAAAAAAAAATGCAATACTAGTGCCTATTACTTCAAAGGAAGTCGTTGAAAAGACCCCTTACAATGTGTCAGCTGACCTTCTTGCTTCAATTAAGTATATTTGTATTATATACTTTGATTTTCAGAAATTTAAATACTATAATGCGTAGCTTTATAACCATCTAACTTTCTCCTTTAATTGCATCGAAAACGGTTTAGGCATTTTTAAAAAAACCTAAAAAATTGTTAGTATGGAAAAATGACTTTTCTCGATTTCGTCCATACAAAACGGCAATTTCATACTTTAACCCCTAATATATAAAACACTTTTTTCGTGGATATCAGAAACAGCAAAGAGTACCAGACACCCACACCTTTTTTTTTACATTGACCCATCGGGAATCGAACCCGGTACCTTGGATCTCACGACATCTTGTAAACTAAGTAACTCTACCACGAAGGTCGTTAAAAATCTTTCACTTCAATTTTATGCAGAATCTACGCGAACTATGGTGTTCACGTAGATTCAAAGCACAAATTGAGCTCTGAATAATTTGTTTTTTTTGGTTTGAACGAATTTTAATTCTCTGGAAACTCAATAATTTTTAGATAGTTTGACCCCACGGCTCATTTGTTCAAGTGAAAATTTACCCAACTATAATATTTAAGTAAATAAATACTTGGAATCATAAAATTCGCATATTTTAAAGCTCTAGTTAATTCTACACTTATTCCCATTGCTGGGTTCCCGCGGGACCCCGAGGTAGCCAGCATAACGTGCTTGTTAACTCGTCTCATATATTATGAAGCTGTGTCAAATGTATCTCACAGAACGTTATACAGCGTGTTCACATTTTATCAAACATTATTTTAAGTTTTTATCATATTAGTCTGACAACAGCACTGAAAAGTTTTTGTATACTCTCTAAATGCAGATTAGACAGAATAAATGTGTTTTTTTTCAGTATTTTTTTCGAGTTTCTCAATTTAACTGCTTGAAAAGCCGTAGTCATTTTCTAATGCATGCCACTCCTCAATCAGCGGAAGTGCTACGATTAGCAGTGGACGGTAGAAGTCTGATAAAGAAAATATATCTTGGTCACAGATAATATTTGGTTAAATGGGGATATATTGTACACGGGTACGTGTACTCTCGTTTTTAAAAAAATGCAAAGAAATAGTTAAGGGTGCCATTTTCTTACTTACTAACTGAATATTTTATTTACTTACTAACCAAATACTTTACTGTATTTTAGTATACAGTAATTATTGAAAAATTGCAGATTATTTGCTTAAACCTATTATGATTGCACCATATATTTCGAACGCGTCCCGTATAGGTTTTGTGAGGACTATTCAAAGACTTAACGTCGTGATGAGGGTTACTTAATAACCTGTGTGGGTTTAATTAGACTTGCCCTTGAAATGAGCCAAGATGTATGAACTTCTTTGTCAAATTGGTGGTTCTTATATCGTCTCACAAACAATGAAATCTGTCGTACAATCAGAACTGCAATTTTTTTTTGTTCCATTCTGAAAATCTTATACTGATATTATGCAAAAAATCTTCCATCCTGTATACGAAGAGGGAGATGGGAGGTAAAATAAAGGCTCGCCGAATGTCGCGTGCCCCGACCTCGGGGGTTTGCTCACAGCCTTATTTAACTTCAAGTCGAACTATCTCTCGTCCAATATTTGCATGCGGTCCACACTAACTTACCGCCATAAGTTGCTGTACATTATTTATTATGTCCGTTAGTGGTTTGATGGAATTGCGTATGTACTTCCGGGATGTTATCAGAGCATTCGTGAGGACTAAAGCTTCTGAAACAATAATGATTTGGAATTAATTAAGTCATATTTTAAATAAGTTTTATTCTAATTACTAATGTCTTAATATGAGTTGTTGGAATTTTTTGGTGACAATTACCTAAGAAATGTTAACTGAGCACCATTAGAAGTACTTACCTAGATTACGTACATATTAATTCTCCTTTAAATTAAATTTATCATCATTTATTTACTCAGAGACACGGTAGAATAAGATGGATACATTTTTGAGAATAAACGATATTTCTCGGCATTTTATGGCACGTAAAAATTACAAGTAGTTAGATAACATTATTATTTATTATGATTTTTGGCAGGCTGATTGTCTAATGCTGTTTGGCCAAAGGACTCGTCCTTTGGCCAAACAGCGTCTTCTCTCCAGAAGTGCCCAATCTTGTGCGAGTTTCTATTGACAGTACTACTTAGGTCTATAGAGATATTACTTTTTCATTATATTATACAGTCTACCTACATTTCGTTGCTTATTTATTCTTACATTCATCTTTATTTCACCTAAAGTAAACTGCCAACAACTCTAACTCCCTAATTCCAATCACTATAAAAGGCTAAGAATCTTAATTTCTAACCACTGACACTAAAACACTGCACTCTGCGCGAACGCATCTCAACCGAACCGGAAGAGTGAGCAGATGCATTGATGAATATTAAGCACCATTCATATTATAGGTATGTTTGTAGTATGGCTGCCGTGACAAAGATATACCGTGTATAATTTATCTTTGAAATGCCTTTAGGAAAAATTAAGTGCGGCAGGTATATAATATGTATTCGATTTATTGTTTAAGAGCGCTTGATTACTATTTGTACTTCTGGATAAAGGTATAAAATGTGTATAAAAAAGGAACAAAAAAACTGAAAACTATATTGCGGTAAGTATTTTTATTAAAACTCTACCTAAAGGAGATGTCCCAAATTGTATGAAGGCTAGGCCCAGAACCTGTACACATTGGCAAAATATAGGGCAAAATACCTACAGCACTTTGTTATTATCTAATTTTTTTCAAATGACTTTGAAACTTATTAGAATAGCAATACTTAACAACAAAAACTATCATGGCGGAAGATGACACTTTGATGACATCTGTCAGTTTTGACAATTTCAAAATCGCGTTTGCATATTTATGCTTGTTGTAATAACAACAAACAAAACAAAGAGTTTTAACTTATGTAATTTTAGTTTATAATTCATGTGAGAATAAGACGAGTGGCAAAAACTTAAAAAAAGAACAGTTATGATGACAAATATTGACAAAGGAAATCTGACAGCTGCTGACATTTAGAGTTTATGGTTTATAATTTTTTTTCGTCAAACGCCATCTTGTATGCCTAATTGAGAGGGATATTTATTAGATTGTTTTTATTTTTGAGCAACCAAATTATACGTTGCATACAGTTATTTGTATTTTTCCCAAAGTCAGTAGATTTTTCTGGATTTTTTAGAATGCTGTACAATGTCTGGGCCTGTTACTGGACATCTTTTTTTTTAGTTCATAAATGAGGTGTCTTAATACGATACTAATTTGGAAGGTGATGGAAAAGTCACCTGTATTAACATATATACATTTAACATACTAAATATATTTCTTTAACCGCTTGTTTGGCTCTTAGTCAACCACTATCTATAGAATGTATAGTATACATTGTATATTAAGATAACAAAATCGATAGAAAAGAACTGTGGACCCCTAACGAGATAATATAGTTATATGATTTTGAATTGAATAAGTTCAACGCAAAGAAAGCTAGTCATGTGTTAAATTGGAAGCATAAAGTTGTTTCTTTCTATAATATTCATAAAAGATAATGCATTGAACAAATAAGAAACATTACGTTCAGTTTGTTTTTCTGCGGGCGATCCTCAGTTATTTGGTATTCAACCGCCATTATTACGGCCGACGGAGGATGATGGATTGTGGGCCGATTCGCTGGAGATTTCACTACCCTTACAACTTGGTACAGGAAAAGAGGAATTCATAATTATTGTTTTTAAAATCAATATTCAAATAGTTAATAAACATGTTTATATATTTTTTTATAAAGAGACACTTTCAAACATTAAATCATTTTCAACACATAATATAAATAATAGTCTCTTTTGCGTGTATATCATATTGCGTGTCTAAAACACGGTGTTATGTTTATGTTTTTAAGTAAATAATACTATTACTTGTTTTTGCATAAATACATAAATAGTGCAAACGCAACATTGACGCAGACAATAAGGTGTTAATTTAATAAAATAAGTCTCTAAATGGTCGATTTGAGTGCTAGAACACTTTTTTTGTATATTATCAACACTTTTTCATTTAATCATAACAGAGAGATTTAGAGTTAATTGATTCTGGGTTTACCTCTAATCTAGATAAACCCAGAATCGACCATTCAAGGACTAATTTTATTTCAATTACACATTGTTTTTATATATTTGCACCTAGTTTTTAATGATTTTCTATTATTTCGGGACTGCTGAAAGCGCCAGGATCACGGAATGTCATTGTTGACATTAGTTATTCCGTGATCATGGCGCTTTGGTGCAAGCGAAATATTAAAAAGTAAAGCATTGCCTAACTTAAGTTACAGTTTAATAAAACAGGTTTTATTCCACCAATTTCGTAACCCGCAGAAGATGCGTACAGTAGCGATGTGGTGCGTTAGCCCCGGTGTAAATATTTGAGGTTGTGTGACGAGTCGCCGCAGACTGTCTTATGCTTAATTTATTTTGACAAATCATTCTCCCTTGTTCGGATGTAAAGGTGTGTTTGGAGAAGAGAAAGGTTATCTTTTTAATGCTTTGGCATAATACTCGCATTAGCTACCCCTCGGCTCTCGTTTCGGAAAGTATTTTCATACTGGCGAAGAAAATACGAATTATTTACTATTACATAGTACAGGTATTTTCTTTTGTGTTTCCTGTATTTTTTACGGTGCTAATATTATTCGATTTGAACCTTTTGCTGACTTGGTGGCTTTTCTAGTTTCGACAATTTTTTTCAAGTTCAATCTTAGGTTTTTAAAAAAAACAACATTAAAAATATTGATAAACTGGGTTAATCAAAAAGATTGGATGTACAATAGTTTGAAATATAATTTGCACAAATCTATATAATCATATAATAATTATAATTTTGTATGATTTAGATAATTTTGTACGTCTTGCTGTCACTTTGACATTACAGATTGCGATTGTAACAGTATCTGTGAAATATTAGTCCACATTACATAACTGTTCAAATCAACTATTAGGTTTTTACCTATGAAATTGCCGTTTTGTATGAAAAAATTTAAACTAATTTTTTTACATGTAATTTTTATTTGTGTTATTCGAAGTAATCACCAGTGCAATCAATGCATCTTTGCCAATGCAGTGGCAGTTTATTAATGCCCTTCTTAAAGAAATCAGCTGGACGGGAGGCAACAAATTCTACAAAGGCATTTTATACTGCCTCTCGTGTATTGAATTTTTTTCCCGCCAAGAAGTTATCCAAATTCTGGAAAAAGTAGTAGTCTGTAGGCACAAGGTCTGCATAGTGAGCTTCCAGCTTCCAACCCTAGTTCTAGCAACTTGGAGACCGTCTGCTGTGCAGTATGAGGTCGCGCGTTGTCGTGCAGAAGCAGCGGAGACGAGCGATTGACCAAAGCTGATTGGAGATGTGCCAGCTTCTCCATCATTGTGTTCAGTTCTTCACAGTACACATCTGCAGTAATGCTCACCTCGTTTGATAAGAAGCTGTGATGAATCACACCGGTGCTAGACCACCAAACAGTGACCATCACTTTTCTAGGGGTAAGTTTTCGTTTAGGGCATTGTTTAGGTGCTGAACCAGGATCCAACCAACTTGCTGAGAACTAGCGGTTATCAAACAAAATCCATTTTTCATCGCAGGTAACAATGCGGTTCAAAATTCCTTCATTTGTGTGTCTGTTGAGCAGTGCAAGGCACGTCTCGACGCGTAGATACTTCGCGCTGGCGATCATTGAGTTCGTGGGGCACCCATTTGTCAAGCTTTTTTACCTTGCCAATTTGACGCAAATGGACCAATATTGTTTTGACGCTAACGACGAAAGCTGCTGCTGATTCAGCCGTAGATTGTGTATCATCAGCTTCCACAATCGCCTTTAATTCGTCATTGTCGACCAAAGTCTTCGGACGACCGCGAGGTTCATTTATCAGGTCGAAATTTCCAGACCTGAACCAATAACAGGTGGTGCATTGGTTTGTAGTGTTATCTCCGGAAACATCGTTGATGTTGCGTGCCGCTTGTGCCGCGTTGCTGCCACGACGGTACTCATATTCCATAATTACTCCAGTTTTTAACGTATCCATGATGACGAAATACATTGAAATGCAATGAAAATATAACACTAATCAATAAACAAATGACTACTTTTGGAAAAAGAATTCCATGTTTTTAAAATAAAATTAATTTAAAATTATAATTCTTAGCCAAACAAAAATTATTTTGATTTGAAATGGCCAGTACTGCAGAATGGCAATTTCATAGGTAAATAACTATTATTAATATGTTCGCAATATGTGCAACACATAATTAACCACTCAGTTATCCTCACCTCTTAATTGACCACACTCAAGTGGAAAACTTACGAGATCGCAACCACCCTTTGATTTGCGACAAGTAGGAGCAAGGAAAAGGCAGAGCAAGAAATTCAGAGTTGTCTCGCGTCAGCCCTTAGGGAATCAACCAATCACGGCAAGAGAATTGCTCATCATCGCACGCGCACTACGCATGACCCGCCGGTAACTATAAGGCTACTGAGCCAAACGTCGATATTGAAATTATGGTTTCGTTTGTTTCACTAGATTCTCTGTCTGTCCGTATAACACAACTTTTTGTAAATAAGCTAGTACTAGTTCGCTTGATACGTGAAATAGATACATATAAAGTACTCTTGCAGCTTTTTCCAGTACTGCCCCTAGTGCCAACCACGTCATAAAGTACTTGTAGATAATCTATTCTGTTATTAGCTTTTTACTATAGGTTTTGAAACTGTTTTAAAGGCATAGCATTGTAATTGCTAAATACATTGAATAATATGACTAAAGTAAAGTTTTAAATTCATATTTTTGTTAGATACAATTATCTCCCCCCTGTGCCAGCTATACGGTTGCTTTATGTATTTGTGAATAAATTAGCAGACATTAGTTAAGCAAAGGAAAACAAAAAAAAACAAAGTAATATTATCACAGCTAAAAAAGGTGTTCAAATTGAAGAAAAAGTCGACCAACTTGTAAAATGTACTTGTAATTACTTATATTAGGTTTTAAGCTACGTAAACAGGAATTAAAAACTTCCATATTTAATACTTAGGTTATGGTTTGCAACGTGCAACTACAGCACCTTACAATGAAACAGAAATGCACTTATCGAGTTTTATTTTGTCATAGCTAGTCCTTTTGATGCATAAAAAATTGTTTCCCGTAATTTTTATAATAGCAATCGATTACCACGATTAATAAAAAAAACTTCAGTTGTCAAAACATCAATAATCGAAGCCGAATCCCTGTGGGCCGAAGACGAAAGACGAAAGCCACGAAAGCTTTCAAAATTACAGCCCATTCATTGTTGATTCTTTGTCACCTCCCTTCGACGGAGTTATAAAAACAACCAGCAAATAATTTTCAGGGGGACAGAGTTTAAATAATTTGGTTATAACACAATTTTAAATAAGTTTATGATTTAGATATAAGCATTGTTTAGCAAAAACAAGTCAATATAAAAACATGTTTGTATTTTCTTTAGTTTCAAAAATCTGTTTTATACTTAATTACAAAGTAAATGAATATTAGAATTTAGATAAGTAAGCACAGGTACATGATGAATTCATCACTTTCAGTGTTAAGAAAATTTTCGATCTAAGGCGACATACCTTTATAAATGCCAATCAGTAAAAAAAAATATTTAACTATGTTTGTCACAAGATTAATATAGATACTTAAATCTGTTTTCATTGTAACCAACATTAGATAATTGTAATTTTTTGTATTTGATAATATGATAATTGTAATTCTTAAGAAAACCTGACGCTCGTTTTAGATGATGAAGAAGAAGATGCTCGTTAGAAATGATCATGATAAAAGGCTATTTAATAATTGGTTTTATACTTTGTCGCATGTTTGCGTTTAGATAAGACTTTTAGTATACTAACAGTAAATGTTGCAGTCTACGCGTAAGTTTTATGGCACCTGTTATTCATATTTTGACTTTATAACTATACTACGTTTTATAATTTTGATTTTACTTATACTGTAATACCTATTCAATGTAACAGTGACATTAAAAATTACTTGGATTTAAATTTGGCGTTACCAGTATGTCCCTTAGACTACACGTAGATCCATAAAGTAAAATAAAGATTCCAGAAGCTTTGTGGAAGTGTAGTCCCTAGCGTTCACCGCGTCACAGTCGCTACTGATTGATTATGCATTCCGTAGGCGAAACAATGCTGTCCCTCGCAATGGTGTTTGCAGATAGACGCATTTTCATATACCGCCTTTGAAACTCTGTTCATTTGATTGTAAAACGAAGAAATCACGGATGCGGCTTTGCTTTAGGGATTTCATTTGTATTTTCCAAGCTGTGATTTGACTTAATGTTATGAGTTGGATTCCAAAAAATATAAATTTTGGAAACGACTATATTCCGGAGGTCAAACTTTGCACCGATTGAGGACAAAATGGGTGGTTTTATTTATATTTCAATTGGTGTTTTAATAAATTAGCAAATATCATTCGACCAAAGGCAGTGGAAACATCTTTTTTTTTCTAGGTCTGAAATTGTGAGTGGCGCACGTATATCTATACTAATATTATAAAGCTAAAGAGTTTGTTTGTTTGTTTGTTTGAACGCGCTAATCACAGGAAGTACTGGTTTGAATTGAAACATTATTTTTGTGTTCGATAGTCAATTTATCAAGGAAGGCTTTAGGCTATATAACATCACGCTGTGACCAATAGGAGCAAAGCATCAGTGAAAAATGTTGCAAAAATAATCGCATCATAATAACAGAAATTGACGCGTACGAAGTCGAGGACTACAGCTAGTTTCAAATATTAATATTTAAAATTGTAAGTGGCGCACATATACACAAATAAATCAAGACTCTTATTCTCTTATATCTCTTATCTGACTTACAGTCTGGTTTTTTTTGCAACATAAAAGTAAAAAACATAAACTTGTTGTGTACAGTATACTCATATTAATGGTCTATAACTATGCAGACTGTACCCGCCACCTCATTACCCTGGCTGACCCTTCTCATAAGCCTCATCTTGACACCCGGGCCCCAAGCCCCAAGACTCAACTGACCAATTTACGACCCCAGAGATGGACGCCAGATAACCCCAGCCCTGCGACAGTGCTGATAAAATTGTATCCAAACGTTTAGAATGTGAAAATGAGTTTTAATGCGAACTTAATTTTAGAAAGATAATCTGGAATTGGCCGAAGAAGAATTTATAATAATTTTGAATCTTTTTTTTTGCAATACGATTTTATCCTTTAAGGATACTCAGGTGTCTAAGTTTTATCGCTTGAATCGTTCGGCTTCTATTTTGGGCCAAAATACGGGACTTACAGTTTAAAAACCTTCCGAAACACGATTTTGATATGTCCGCTTCTTCCAAACCCAAGCCATTTTTCCGCTATTACAACTCTTGACGATCGCACTTTGTCTAATGGTCGAAAGAATACTGTTCGCCTTATCCTGGCATTACTCACTTCGTTGCTGCTAGAACATCCTTGAGGTTAAGGGGCACTTAAATCAATAAGCCAAAAATCTTAACATGTGATCAACATGTCTTATTTTCATTATAATAGGCAAACAAAACTACGAGTAGCACGCTCTTTTTATCAGTGAAGTAGCTCTCAATTAGGGCGGTGAGCTCAGTGGCCATACGCCACATGCTACGATGCATGTTATTAGTGATGTGATGCACTGTATCGACAATTTTGTTTGGTTTGGTAGAACGAATTAATACTTTAAAAAACTCTAAATGATTGTCCACAGGCAAAATTTTATTAATTGTTTATTTGTCATACCCGATATAAAATCTTAAAAGTTGGTACATTAACTATATGACCGACACACATTGTTTTTCTTTTCTGAATTCGTTTTTTTTCTAGCTATATATTTAATTTAAATTTATTAAAAAATGCAACAACATCAAATTTTTGACAGGAAGGAACAGTTAGACTGTTTAATGCTATCGTTTTTCTCGCAATATCACATTGTCAGAATAAACAAAATCAGCCTAGCTGTTAGGTCGTCAAGTATAAGCGAGACTCATGAATATCATAAAATGTTTATATGATTATACTAGCTGATGCCCGCGGCTTCACGCACGTGGTATTCGATCTGTTACAAAGTTTTGTAATGACTCTCTCCACCACTATTTTTCTCCACGTCCTTTGCCTACGGCACCGGGGATGCCCATCTCTGGCGAGGTGGTGGTAGGCATTTAGTGGGAGTCGATTATATTAAAAGATATATAATAAATATAAAATTCTCTTTGTGTTTGCATAATTAATTGACTATACACGGGTCATATCGGTAAAACTTCAAAATTATCGATATGAAGCGTCACATCTCTATGACGTTCTCCCCTCAGTTTTTTGACCTGATGGGACATTTAAATATTTAGAAAGCTCTTGTGCTATAATTAAAATGATTTACTGATCTATTTTATTATGCTATATTTATTTTTGTGTTTATGTAACAAGTAGCACGGAGGGATATTTTGCTGTTTTAAAATGCAAAATTGTTTTTCATGGATTAATATTAATAACTATATAATACACAATGTGTACAAAGATTGTGTATATATTGAGAAAGATTAAAAATATATTTAATCAAAATTTAAATCAATCCAGCAAAGCATAATAGCGACAAAAAAGCAAATTTCAAGTTTGACAATGCCATTGTTTAATGTAAATCAAGTAGATACAGCCTTAGAGTATGATGAGCTAATAACCAAATCAAAATCATAATATCAAGGGTACATAGGTTTAAAAGCCTTATTTTGCAGTATTAGCAACTAATTTTTCGACATATCTCTTCAGAACAAACGATTTAGTAATTTGTCAAAAGGAGTAAGACTATTTAATTATGTTTACTCGCGCTTCGGTGATCACAAAGAGATTCAAATGGCAGTACAATAAACAGCATTGTGCAATTGTGAATCGAGGCCCGTACAATGCGTCATAGTGTCAAACAGGCTGAGTAGCAGATGTATCACATTACAACTTCATTTTAGAGGATACGTAATCGGCCGGGGTCGTGTAGACCCTACGCGCGTTCGACTAGAGTGGACCTCCCTTTACAACAATGTTTGTTTTTGTTAAGGGTTTTAGACAGTACCGTTATTTTTAATTAAATTTGATGGCAAAGGTTTTTACAGCTTCACCAAGCAATTCGTCGATTTTTAAAAGCAATAATCTTATGATGAGCTTCAGGTTGGGTTCAGATCTTGGGCTATGGGAAGCGAGGTAGAACTCAAAGCTCGTCCGTACTCGGTCTTCGCTTCTAGTACGAACAATCGAAACGTCAGTACAGTACAGGTTCATAATCAGGATATATTAAATGTTGAATGTATTAACTAAATACTCGAATTCAATAATCGTGGTTTTAAACTGGGTCCACAAATGCATTCTTCATATCATACTAAAAGTTGAGATAGCCTAAAATATTATAAATGTGTAACATAAGTGATATTGAAAAATAACTAGTCCGTATCCACATTATTCCAACGCCACCCCTCAGAAACGCGTCGTACGCGCACCGCCCGAATTGTGTAAAGTACGAAATAATTTCACGCATCACGTGTCCCGCTTGTAATGACCTCGGGCGCGCGACCAGAGCAAACACGATCTAATAAACGACGAGCTAACTTGAACAGAAAAAATCTTGAGATTACGAAAAAGGGGAAAGTATTTTTATTATATTGTATCAAGCTTTTATAATAATTTGGAAAGTATAAGAATATCGTTTTCAAAATTTTAAAAATATTGTCTGTGGATGGACAATTTTTTAAATTTTAAATATGATTGCAATTAAATTGCTATAATTTCATAAAAAATATAAGAATATCTTCATTAATGATATGTTTTTTTTACAGTTTGCGTCGTTTTACCTTTACAAAACTCATAAATAAATATATCAAAGTATTCAACACGTTAGTATACTCGTATCGGGTATAAAACAACGACGAGAGAGATAATTCAATGTATTTTTCTTGCACGATAAAAAATACTGATATTTTTTACACAGAACAAATGAACCTATGTAGAACCTACATTTATTCAGCACCAACCCAGGTGAAAGATAAAACCTATTTAGTTTTGAAAAAATAAATTATTATTTTGTCTTATACGGAGGCCTATCTTGCGAATAAGACTAACTGGGTAAACATGACTCAAGACTTATTCTTTTTACAATGGCAATGCGTAGCTTTACTCAATCTGTGCGTACTAGTTTATTGAACTCTAGTCAACCGTTCAATAAAAAGGGATAAACAAAACTCCAAAAACCAATACGGACCAGAAGTTCAAACAATGCTCCCTCAGTGCCACGTTAGACCGCAGATTGTGTTGACAAACCAATGAACATTCTTAATTATTTGCCCGGTTTAAGTCAACAATGACCCAACACATAACCAACATAATCTGACATCTCACAACCCATTCAACCCACCCTCATCGTACCAAGATTGCTCAGAATCAAATATAGGCAGAGTTCAAGCAAAAACAGCAGTTAAAACTATTGTTTGACAACATACGCAGGGTCTGCTCAATTAAAAATACCGCTAACAAAATAAACAGTTGTCGCTACGAATTTAATTGGCTATTTAGATAGAGATCAATCTGTAGAAATTTATGTGATTTCGGTGACAGCTTATACACCCGTTAAGAGTTTTGGGTGCATAAATTGATATTTTACAAAATTATTTCAAAGTCCACTTTGGTACTCTGTTTTATAGTACGAAATGTGTAAATTATATTTGGAGGATAGAACTTACCCATTTATATATTGAAGTTAATGTGAATAGCACTAAGATAGATTTTAATGTAGCTGAAACATTATAATATTGTGTTATTAGTAGCTTAACATCCTAACTTGTGCAGTTTCTAAGTTCAGACATTTTGTATTGCAAATATTATTCAAACTAACTCGTTTCCAAAATATAAAACAGCGAACTAAAAAGGAAGCTATCAATTTTGAACATTTGCATGCTGTATTATATAGCTAAATAGGTCTTAAGGCTACATTTCCTGTATTTTATCAACTTATTCTACCCTGTTTTTTACACATAAAAAATTTGAATATGAATTCAATTGAACAAGTCAAGTTTAGAAAAAACTTGTTATGTATTCGTAGTAAACCGATAAAATTTAAAGAAAAAAGTTTATGTGCTCTAAACTTCTGCCATTAAATAGATACTTATGGACAATCAAATTCCACCCCTAAAAAGATGACAGCTAGCAAAATTTAAGTTCAATGCTAAATAAGCACACGACTACAGTTATTACGAATTCAAAATTTTCCATTTGATTATCTTTTATTCAATTAGAGATAAGAAAAAGACAAAAAGGAAAATGTGCAGATACAAAACACATTAAACATATTTTTCTCCAAAGATATAATATTAAACCTGATAAAACTCCTAAAAGTGTTAAAGTAAGATAATCGTATTCGAAATCTCCTCTTTCGCTCCCCGCCTGTCAACTCGTATTCGCGTAATAAATTAGATTCGCTAAGAGATGTATACGAACAAGTAAACCTCGGATCTTGAAATGACAACATAGGGTGTGGTGGTGTATAGGTATTTTTAATTTTATCCATGTGTTATCTATTTACAAGTAAAGTAAATGTTGTTCATTCTTTCTTTCATGAATTTGATATTAAGTCATAGTCATAGTCATAGTCATATAATTTATTGCAACATGTTGGTATTAAAGATAGTACATACAAATATTGAGTCCCATTAACATGACCAAACTAGAAGATTGGCAGTCGTAGTTTGGAAATAGTGGAGAGATGACGTTGCTACTGGCTCAACCTTAGTTACGATTCAAAAACCACTTAAATGTAAACTTTTTCAGCAAAAATTAACTCTTTTTTTTTCGGGCTTTTTCTGATGTACTTACTCCTTTAGGCGTATCTCAGGTTATTTATAATAAAAAGGTGAGGTGTTTTTTAAGAAAGACACCCAACAAAACTTTTATTTTTTAATTTGTCATCATCCTAGTCAAACAAAGCCTACAGCTGTATAGCAGTCTCTTCTTAGTATTGCCAAAACAATCGGCCTTGCGGCATCCGCATCTAGAGGTTTCAGTCGACCTTTGCCTGATCGTCTGCCCACCTGGTGAGTAGCATACTTACAGATTTTCGTCCATTCCAGAACCTTTCTGCCCTAATTATGCCATTCTTCTTCTTCATTCTTATTACTATTGTCCCGCTCACTGTCACCTTAGCTCCGCAATTTTTAGCGATCTCGGTTGTCCTGGTTCTTCTACTAAGTTCCTTGTTTTGATTCTAACTAGCAGAGATATAAAAAGTATTGGTCTGTCCATTGCGACCTTGAGCTTTAGACAACGTTACAATTCCAGTCACCTGGCGATACGCTCTGGTCAAATTATGTTTTTTTTTATCTTTTGTGTTCTTAAATAGCCTTTAAACAATTTTAACATCTTTACATGACAATAAGTTTCAAACGACTGCCCGATACAATTGTAACCCTACCTCGTTAACCGTCAGTCATTTCGTCGCCCATTGAACACCAATAACAACAATATTAACGGCGAATCAAATTTATTACTTGTCAAATTCCACACTTGCATTGTGAGACGGTCATTGGTGGTAATAGTTAGAACACATGGCATTGTGAAGGGGTTGAAATGAAATAGCGCAGAATACGTTCGTTAGATACAATGGTTTTAAATCTATTTATGATATGATGTGGTTATATTTTCTCTTGTATTGGTAGCAATAACACCGGCCAAAACGACATAGGGTTTATACCGGGAGTATAATATTCGATTTACCAGGTTTATAATGGCGTGTAAAATTTGTGGCACTGTTTAATAAGAAATGTACTACTTTAAGACCCGAGTTCACCAATTTTTAAACAGCCGGTAAACATAGATTGACGATTAATTTGACACAATTCCCATACAAAATATGTCAAATAATATTTTAAACGCTGTTTAAAACATAAACGACTGTTGGTGAACTCTACCCTAAGAAATTATAGGATATTTCGACATTTTGCTTTTGTTTGCTTTAATATTTACTATTAATATACCTGTATATTTTTTTTAATTCAATGCCAGTTAATTTTTCTTTTAATCTCTTTCAGTCTTTGTTTAGGGAATTGTGATGAACAAAAATACCTTAAGATTCAAGTATTTTTTTATTGATACAAACCCAAAAGGTTCAAATCAAAATATGTTACGTAATAATAAGTAGATGCAAAATTTTTGAATAGGTATATTTAAAAATCCATAGAAATTGGACAATGCTACATAAAAATTTAATCTCGATTTTGCGCTTTTTGTGTCAGTAAAACAATCATTTTGCACTTATTATTACATCACCATAATGTAGTAAAATAAAAAAAAGTTGTGCGTGTACTAGTGTACACACGTAAGAAGTGAAACTTCTTTATGGCCTTATTTTTCGAAAAATGATCTACATGCAACTTTCCAGAAATTGGTTAAATTGGTTAAATTGGTTAAATTGGTTAAATTGGTTAAATTGGTTAAATTGGTTAAATTGGTTAAATTGGTTAAATTGGTTAAATTGGTTAAATTGGTTAAATATTATTTCACTTTACCTTTTTGCTATCGTCTGAACCAACCGTGGTAGGGGCAAGAAAAAGATGGCGCGTAACCGAAAAATGTGACGCTGTGACGCGCAACCGAAAACTTTTTCGTGACGGTCCGAAAACTTTTTCGTGAGGGTAAATTTTTTCCAACGCCGATGAAGAAGTTTCACTTCAAAAAATATTTTGAATTTTTTTTATTAAGGCAACATAGAAACGAATGACTTAAGTGTCTTTCTGTTTTGTCTGTTTTCCGAAACAAGGATACCTAAATCACCCCATATTTACACCCGCTGTCAAAATCGAAATTGGAGTTTGTAAACCATTCCTAACTTTATTGTGATGTGTGCCACTTACCAAATTGACGTTTATTGGCCTAGCGTGTGAAGTGAAAATTAAAGTTTGTGGTTTGCTACCTACTTCTGTGAATAGTTTAAATACAGTTTTGAGTTCAGTTAAATATCCTTATATATTGATAAACACCGCAATAAAGTCTGCGTTGGTTAAAAGATCTAAGCGTACAAAGTGTCACTTGACGAAGAATGATTTTGTTTTATAGTACTACTAAATAACCCACTGAGCTTCGTACTGCTTTGGAATAATGAACTTTTTTGTTAACATTGCAAAATTTAACTAAGATAACAAATTTTAATTAGACGACCATCATTAATTGCATATCTTTTATTGCAGATTTGAATTGCGAATTGTTAACATCACTCCTGAACGCACTTTAGTTAGGTTTTACCATCGATTTATTTATATTTGTGATATCAAGGCTTTGGTTAAACATTATGCTTTAAATAATAATTAAATCCTATAATACAGAAAAAGATTCCGCCATTTTTTAATTATAAGAGGTATAACTAACACGACTTTGTTTTTATCTTAAAATAAATGTAGAGATGATACAATGTGTATAAAATAACTTGTG
The DNA here is from genome assembly GCA_949315895.1 of Anania crocealis. Classification (NCBI taxonomy): domain Eukaryota; kingdom Metazoa; phylum Arthropoda; class Insecta; order Lepidoptera; family Crambidae; genus Anania; species Anania crocealis. The sequence continues at coordinate 7,593,567 of OX438862.1, forward strand.
TGTACAGGGTGCCAAGCAAAATAGTAGTACATTTATGTTTTAAGGAATAGGTTTAATGTCATTGTCTATAGACGTTATTCATACTAATTTTCAGAAAAGAGAAAAGAATAAGCTGCGTCTTCTCTTTAGTGTTCAGTACTGGTCTGATAAGCGCGGTAGGCCCCTCCAAACTTGGATGTCCGTCATCAACAACGACCTAAAGCAAGCCCAAGTAAATGACTCAACTACCCACAATAGAACTATCTGGCGAAGAATGACTAGTAGAGCCGACCTTAATTGGAATGGGATAAGGCTAGGCAAAGAGAGAGAGAGTAGTCGACTGATAAGGACAGATGTTGACAATGATATTATTTAAACTATGACTATGCTTCTGCTTTTGCAACTGTGTGTTATTTGTTTATTGGCCTAGCGTGACATTTGCCAATTTGACGACCATTTGGATCAGCGGTAGAAACGCTGCTTCTGAGCCATGGGTCCCGGGTTCGATCCCCGCACAGTACAAATATTTGTGTGAATGAACATGTCTGTTTGTACTGGTCTGGGTGTTTTCTATGTATTATAAGTATGTATCTACAAAAAAAAGTATATAATTAAGTTTATCGGTTATCTAGTATCCCATACGACAGGGTACTTAATAGTAGCTTAATTTGGGACTAGATGGCTCTGTGTGGCCCAGTGAGGCATGTCTAAAATATTTATTTATTTTTTATTTAATATTTATTTTCGAATATTTTCCGAACATCAGCTACATATTTTGTATTCTGTTTAGTTTAAAAATAGACAACCACTAAGAGGCACTCGCTGTCCTCGCTCGCTAAAACGGGCATCGGGTTCCCTTAAAAGTGCTAAGCCGTGTCGAGACCCGGCACTCCCAGGGCGCCTGATCCATCAATATCTTTGCATATCCCGCATCGTTTATAGTTTCGAGAATGTATTTGGAAACGAGCTTGGTACGATGTGCAAACCTAGTGTCTTAGATTTTACAGTGGTTGTAAAAATTGAAATCGGAATTTGGGAAATAATAATTATGAAAATCACTGTTCAAACAGGTGTACTAATGACTTTAAATTGGCCTGAAATTCAAAAACTTCAGTAGACTTCCTAAAACAAAGAGTTTATATGAATTATAATCATCAGAGGATAGTATTTTATCATTACCAACATTACATTTCAAGAATCCCTAGTGGTCCCAGTGAATTTCGCAAAAAAAGTTTAGTAGATACTTTATGCTTAAAAACATAGGTAAATCTTTATTATAATGGAGTAGGTATAGTAATTTATCTGTTAGCAGTGCACATCATTAGTCTATATTAGTCCATTGCTAGATATGGCCTCTTCAAAAGATAATTTTGCCGGCGCTACATTTGGCAGGCGGTTTTGCTGTCATAGTTTTGCCAATGGTGGAGAGAAGATATTACTGACAGTCTTCTTCTGGCTGTACATGGCATATCATGCTTTACATAATGCATTTGGTACTACAAATAATTGGTATAATATGGACAGAGAGGGGATTGATAATTGTAAAAACTAATCTCAAATTTATAAATACATGTTTCGGTCCGTATAAAACAACAAAGTTGGAACCCTAAGTAACGGCATGTAATCATCCCACTGCAGGGCAAAGGCCTCCATCATTGAATTCAAGTTACCAGAGCAATGATGAGTACAGGCATAATCATCACGCTTGCCAAATGCGGATTGGTGGTCACAAACCCAAGAAATGTTCGAAAATTCAAAATTTTGCTGCCCGACCCAGGGCTCGAACACGGGACCACGAGGTCATGGACCGGTAGTTAAACCACTAGACCGTTGGGGCGTTTTTAGCTTAAGATTATAATGAAAAGAAAAATCATTATTTTCATTGATTTGATTAGGTTTGCTGTGCCTAAACACTTTGTAACACCTTTGTAACGTTATAGAATGCAATTGTTTGTTTGAAATATATATAATGAAGGTAAACTTTCGTCAGATGTAACTGAACAGGAGCGCAAAGAGATTAAAGAAGACCATTAAATTTACTTGGTTATACCATCGACATAAAAGTATTCATAAACGCATCAAATAACATGACTCACCAAACAGATTTAAATATTATGTTACGTTACATCGTTAAATGCATTTATGCACCGTTAAATATTTACATCTAGTGCTCTCTTTTAACGTCCGAATAAAGTAACTTAACGTTTACCGTTGAATTGGTACAGATTTATTGTTATTATTATAGATCGTAACAAACTCATAACCGTTCCGTTTCAATCAGCTTTACGTGACATCGGTGACCACCCATAAACCTGCCATAGAGTCACATACGAAACTCGAAATTACCTATCGCTACATTTTTCCGACCAAGTCCCAGTAGGCATCAGAAACTCGGTGGGAGTGGCGCAAGACACTCCCATTGTTTGATTAGAACACGCCCTCTTTAGTAACAAAAAGGAACGTTGTAATGCTGCTGGGTCGTTGGTACCTCGACGGGAATAGCCGAGTCTTGAGAATTCATCCTTCCCTTTCTCTACGATTTGGAGACGGAACTCTGCGAATCGGGGTTCGCATCGGTGTCCCGAGAGATTGGTGAACGCCATCTAGTAGAATGTGGCGGTACTAAGTTGTGGAGAGTTTCAGTAGGATGGCGCGAGTGGTCTCGTGGTAGGCTGTTAAAGTTAGCAATAAATGTCTGACGAAGTTTAGAGTTTCATAATTTGTTTGGATTGTTTAAATATTCTTTTAAAATAAGGTATTCAAAAAGTTGTGTTCTTTCTTCGTGATATCCGATAGTGACTACAGTTACCCAATCTAACTTTTACTTGATGGCAGAAACTAAATCCATTCAAAATAATTCTAAAGCAAACTGCTTTTGTGTTTTCCTTATGACTTAATGAAGCGCTAACTATTTGAAATTATCACAGTTCATGATAAAGCGTATAAGTGTATTCTCAGTTGGTAGGTATAAATACTCTGTAAGTAGTAAAAGTGTTTTTTTTTTAGGATTTAAAATTGTGTAAAACACATACTTTTCAGTTACAGAAATAAATTAATTATGCTATAATCATAAATTTTATAGCAGTGTGCATTCACACTACATGACAAAAATAGGTGCTCTTTACAAAGTGCATTCTTATATATACAATAATGTACGCATAACTTTGAACAGGGTTTTGCTAATATGGATATTTTTAGTGGCTGATTAAAATTTAAGTTTTATTTTATTTCAGGCCGCATACAAACCTAGTGCTTTCATAATTTATGTTATGCTACTTACTACTTTTATATAAATTTGAGCAGAAAACTCCACTTAGGGGTTAACAGGCCTGTTTCAGTTTAATAAAAATAAGTAATATATATTATTTTACTTTACTAGGATAGAGAGACAACCATCACATCCATCACAAAATCATTGGATAGGTCTTTAAAAAAATATTGTGATGATGCAAAAACTAACTTTTGATAAAGAGACTCGTGTGTAACATAATTATTTCGTTCTAAACTGCATATTGTTCAAGCCATGTCCTTCTGCTAGCTAATAAAATATTTTAGTGAAAAAATGATTTGATTTTTATATTTTTCCCACTATAGAGAAATTTAAAAAAAAAACGTAAAATGCACTTAAAGAAGAATATTTCCGTACAAATTCTAATAAAAATAAGTTCAATAAAGTTTTGATTGTGTCTAAATTATTGAACTAAATTAAGTAACTTAGCATTTGCGACGACAAAATACGGAACTCTATATTGCGCGGGGCCAGATACGCACTTGGCCGGTTTTTATATATTTAGGTTAGTGATAGCATTCATTGTGCAAACAATAAATATAAGCCGTTCTAAAATGTTTAAGTAAACAAAGGAATTAAATATTTCGTTAATCCAAAATAAATTCACATGTGATTAAGACTGATATGAGAATGGCGTAAAGGAATTTGTAGGGAGTGTGAAAAATCCTAAATACCTATATCTAAAATATTATTTTTCTAGACACCAACACTTTTTTAAATGTGTTTTTATACCTAACCCTTCAGCATTCAAGATTAAATTATTTGCATTAAATATGGTACATAAAAATAAATAGATAAATAAATAAATAAATAAATGTGGACAACATCACATACATTGTTCTGATTCCAATTTGAATAACTACTCGTATTTAAAGCATTTGTATTTTGGAAACCAGAAACAACGGATGTACCACAAACACCCAGACCCGAGTTTTTTTTTTTTTAATTTTTTTTCAAGTTTATATACTGATATTATAAGTGCAATTAAGTTGCTAAAATATCAAATAAAGTATATAAATAGCTGTTTCATCTTAACTGACTGTCAAACATCTGCAAAGATATTTCTTTCGGGTGTTAAGGGTGCAAACTCCTAACATTTGATGAAACAACGCTGGCTCACAGCGTAAGAATATGCTTGAAAAATTCGCGCCGTGTCGCAGTGTCTCGGTGGCCTAAAGGTATGGCGCCCGCCCGGCATGCGAGGAGATGCGGGTTCGAGTCCCGCCTGAGACAAAAATTTTTCAAGTTTATATACTGATATAATATAATAAGTGCAATTAAGTTGCTAAAATATCAAATAAAGTAAATAAAGTCTTTGATTAAAAAAGTTTCACATATTTAGCCATCTATAGCATGTAAATTTAAATGGATACATTCAATTAATTAATACAATTAGAAGTCCAATACAATTAACCAACAAATAAACAATTCAAGTTCAAATCATATTAAGTTACTCAATACACAATTTATTATTAATGTTAATTTTACACTTAAGGAATTCTTTGCCTAAGTAGAAACATTTGTCCTTCATCAGTCAATTTTTTTTTTTATAGTTAAAGGAAGCCTAATCAATGAGTGTAATAATTTGTTAAAAATTCTGATATAACTTGGATAACAATTTCGTTTAAAATATAGATTTTGTATTTTCTAGAAAATTTCTAGAACACTTACATGGGAAAGGGAAACTATTTTAAAATAAAAATAAATATTAGGCAAGTGTTATCAACCGGAGACAACCAAATAATGTAGAATGTAATCAATCATAATGTCAGTATTAGTACTTCATATCTCTGCTTTAATATTAAGGGAGGATAAAAGGTAAATCATTGTCGTCATCAGCCCACATAAGTCCACAGTTGGACATAAGCCTCACCAAATGGATTGTTATACTCCCCAACAAGAAGGCACGTCGGCGTTCACAATCAACCCAATGGTGGAAAGAATGCTGTACGTCTTCTGGCAATACTCCGTAAGACGATAATAAGTAATGCTATTTTCTTAGGCCAGCATCACACATCACGTTACAAATACTTTATTGCATCCTAATATAAAACTTCTTCTACTGTGCAGCGTTCGTTCGTAGTCCGTAGCGAGCTTTCGTAGTCCGTAGCGGAGACGGTCGTAAATAATACGCCGCATCATATCGATCTCCGTAAGTAGCTTATCAATTTGCGAAGCTTCCACCGTATTTATAGCTATGGAGACAATCTCACGTTTTTAAATTAACTTGTGATTTCGTGTACTGTATTAAATTTTTTTTATCGTAAACATAAATTCGAATTTGAAATATTTTATTAATTAACAAGCCACTTGGTGACAACAATTATGAATACATAATACTACAGACATTAAATATCACTATCATAGACATTTAAAATGTTGAGATTTATAATAGGTATAAAATTTTAATGTATTGTTATTCAATGTAAATATTCAAGCTGTAAGTCTTCCTAATGTAAGTAAATAAATAGAATAAAATGAGTACTTACGTGCGAAATTAATTTCATTTTTAGGTAGGCCTTTTATAACATGGTAGCAAATACCGGTCAAGGCTACTTTTTAACAAACCTACGCTACATCTGACAAGTTTATCAACGCGCTAGTGACCGTTTCAGTGATTGTTTATATGTGTTTATGCTACAGTGTACAGTGATCCCAATGTGTGTCAGAACAATAGTTGTAAAAATACACTCAAAAATTTTTGTGAGAACAAGGGAAATGGTAATATACAAGGTGAAATTTTAACCACTTTCCAAAATTTTTATAGGCGTTCCGTATCGTATTTAGAACCTATTTAAGAAGTAAAAAATTTAAATCAAGTTGTCACCCGAAAATATTTTTTGCGATATAGTTTTCAATTTTTACGGTCCAAGACCTGTTAAGGTATAAATGGAAAAGCAAAAACTTATGAATAGTATCGTAATTAATGAATGAGATGCGCAACACGTAAAAAAAGTGTTAATATTCGGCCGTATCAAAAATTTTAAATTTTCGGCGGACATTTTCTAAGTGCTTTATCTCGTCATTTTTGTACTGGGCTATACCAAAAGAAAAAATACGTCATTTGTTTTTTGTCTAGTAGATTAATATATTAAAATTGGAAAGTGTTTAAAATTTCATCCTGTATATATTCAAGAAATTGTATTAAAAATAAAGTTTAACTTTATAATTACCAACATTTAGCGAATACAAGCGTTCCTAAATAGGAACTTAGGAACAAAAATAGCTTTTCAACGCTGCAAAAGCGATCACGGCAAACACATTAACGTACCAAGACCAAAATTAGGTCTGTAACATTATATCGGTAATAGGTAATTACCGGTAATCCTGTAATCGGTCAGGTTAGAGAATTATCCACATGGGCCCTATTTGCGGTGGTCGCGATTAGACCCATAAAACTCGAGCGATCTGATAAGGGACGCGCGAAAATCGACAACAGACAAACGTAGGTATATGTCCCACATATAGTGGTCGGTCAAATTTATGGTGCTTATGGACTGCCTACGGGTTTGCGCAGTCGATGTTGTGTGTTTTACGTGCTGCAAGTCTGACTAGTAGTCGGAGAGTGCTTAATATTTCTGTTACTGTCATATGGGAAGAGAAAAAAATATCTTCGTGAACAAAGTAGGTTAGGTCTTAGCAAAAAGTAGTGTAATATAGTATCACTTTAGTTTTTAGAAATAACACGAACACCACCTTACATTGAAATGAAAGAAAGATTTACGGATTTAACTCGCGTTTATTTTGATTTATCCCAACCTTTCGAACACTTTATAGCATTCGTAGTCACAGGTAGAAATTTAAGTGATCTTTGTATGATAAATTGACTTTAAATGCTCTTATTAGTGCACAAACTATTATTATTATGCATAAATTGTGTGTTACTTTAATTTTATTACCTATCATTGCTCACCATCTCAGCCAAACAACTTGACATGCTTGACATAGACCTCTCCTATGGATCTCCACAACAGGTATGTTTTTATGTTTTTTGATAGCGAATATTAATTGCGACTAACGAATGTCTCGTCCACTCGTCAATACTCTTACATTAAAAACCTTTGTGTCTAACATTACTCAAACAAACTAAGAACAGGCACTTTTACTATTTCTGGAAATGCACGAAATTTCCGACACGTAACGAGTTGAAAAACATTCGTAACTGAAACCAAACTCGCATGATTTTTGGCAACTTTCCGTCCGCGGAGGCGTCGGCCGGAAAATTTCCGACGTTTGAATGCAGTTTTATTAATGCCTATGAATATTCAGACATTTTGTCTTTGCACCAAAATGAGTTGTATTAGTACTTATGCTTTACCTACTCTACTTCATATTAAACTATACTAATATTATAAAGCTGAAGAGTTTGTTTGTTTGAACGCACTAATCTCAGGAAGTACTGATTCAAATTGGTTTTTTTTTGTGTTGGATAGTCCATTTATTGAGGAAAGCTTTAGGCTATATAACATCATGCTGCGACCAATAGGAGCGAAGAATCAGTGAAAAATGTTGCAAAAACGTGGAAAATTATTCTTATTTGAAGATTTCCTTTTCGTCCGTTGCGTAAACGGTTCAAGTTACCCAAAAAATTAATACCCAAGTAATAACAGGCTTTGATGCAGACGAAGTCGCGGGCAACAGCTAGTAGAAAATATGTCTCATACGAGTACTATAATTTATCGCCACTGTTTCAGCAGGGCAATATTCGTATCATATTGAAATGATAGAATTACTTATTTAAGATTTTGTATTGTACACACAACAGCAGCACGTCAACCTACCACAAAAAGTCAAATTTTCTCAATTGATATTGATCTCTATTTGTTGGACTTAAAGTTGAAAATCAATTCAATGACCTTTAACTTTTTGGGTAGGTTGACCTGCCGTTGTCTGTACTTTCATTTATTCCTTTGGTTTGAACCCTTACAGGTGTAAACTTTCTTTTAATGGCTAAGCAACCATCTTTACTTGTATGTACTCAACTGTAATAACAAAACAGGGTACATGATAGAAACCCTAAATCATCTTTTGCAATTATTATTAGTACCCGTCCCTCTTTACATTCGTAGTTGTTTCTTAGTGGTTGATATTTTTAGTAAAGCTAATTGAACATGTGTAGTATTGTGTAGTACACCTCTGAGTTACTACTCTGTAGCCCGTCAGACAGACAGACGTGAAAACAAAGTGGCACAATTAAGGCGCGACCCGCTCCGACGGAGTTCAACAGTTTTTCCTCGTAATTCTATTACATTATTAACTTACACCGTGTTAAGGAAGTAAGGATGTGAGTATAGACGACAAATTTCCATATCGATGTTGAAGTCTCGAACATCGAATCTACAAGTCTCAAGCTCAAGTCAATTGGTTTAGGTCCTAGTGTGCAAAGAAGGAAATGATAATAATTTGTGTGATTTCTGGATAAATTCCATATTTCTTCTTCTTTTTGTGTGACAAAAATTGCTTCGAATGTCGTGACTAAAAATTGTATTAGAGCATCAGTATTAGAAAGACAACTTAAATTGTACATAATTAAGTGTACAATGTAAGATATATTACCATTATTATAAATGCGAATGTTAGGATGGATGTGTGTTACTCAATCACGCTAGAATGGCTAAAATGGCTGTATGAAAATGGACACGGAATATTTCATAATGACAGTTACGTATACAATTATTTACTGAAAACAATCCCTAAATTCTATCATTTCATGAAAATACATTTTCTTAAATATTTTTTTCTCAGATTTTAAGTAAAGTCGAAAAATGATCATTGAAAGAATTGTATTTTCTAGTTACACCAGCAATTTTTTTTCATAAAAAAACTGTCTCAAATATTCTATCATTTTCATTGTAGTTTTTTTATACACAGATTAGGTACCTAATGTTAACAGAACAACAAAATAAGTTAAAAAATTATGTGGGTAGTTAACTGACAGGCAAACATTCTCATATTTTTTGAAAGTTAAATGTAAAGGTTAATTATTATGCGTTCAAACTTACAATCACTATTTAAACATTATTTCCGTGCAGGTATTCCGATATAATGGAAATGTCGATATCGACAAAGCTGTCACCCCAACGCTATCCGTCTCGGCGCGTCGTCGGCTCGCTTCTCGGGCAAAGATCGCTAGCTGAAAACTTTTAATACTTTAACTCGACTTTCACTCAATTTCGTTTAACGCCTCGTCGTTGACACGAGTCGATCTTGCTGCGATAACGCGACGTAACAGTTTTACTAGCATAAAATGTTCATTTGGGTCACGAGGTTTAAATCGTAAATGTAGGTATTTATTAACAAGTGGCAATGAATGAAATGTCAGTCTTTATGTCTTGTGATATCTAAAACACTGTGGATTAGGGGTGTTGGGATCTACCTCCTAGTGGTCCACCCTGGGCAACGGCATCTTTGGTTTTCTAACCAATGATGATGGCTAACAGATCCCCCTGCGGTGGTAGGCTTCGTAAGAGGCTGCCTGGATGCTACCACCCTCCTACCGGAGTCCAGCGCCAAACAGTTTTTCTGTTTTCCACTGGTCTGTGGGAGAACCAGTACCTCTGGGTAAGCTTGCTCCATCTTAGGCTTCTTCTTAACCGTTGTGGCATGTAGATACCTCATCTCTCATAAACTTCTCATCCCATTTTAATTTTTACTAGTTTTACTCTCATTTTTTATAATTTGATGTACTTACTAATTTTTTTAAATTTCTGTTAGAAACTTTTTGATTCGCTCTCATTTTTATTCTCATTTTGAAATTCAAACTTGTTCGATCGTGCCTCGCCCATGTCGGGCGAGCACGTCAATAAGTAGTCAGTTGACATTCGGCTTTCAGACTTCTTCTTATTCTATTGTTGTGAACTAAATATTATTATTGGGAGAATTATCTTGGACACTATTTATTCATTACTCCTGGACCCTGGTACGGTCACGTAGACCGCCGGGCCTTCTCCATCTAGTGCTGTTGGATCCTGGCGGTCACGTAGACCGCCAGGCCATCTCCATCATTTCGGCTTGATCAGGCAGATCGCCGGACTACCTCACCTCCGCTGCGCAGTTGGATCCTGGCGTGGTCGACCGCCGGGCCACCTCTATTCATCAAACCACTAATTGGACTTTCACGTGTAAATTTAAGTTACGTATATATTTTATCATACTTTTAATTTTAATATATTTACTTTATATCTTGTCTTGTATTTTATTTAACTCTTAGGGAATAATTATAGGGAGGTAGGTTCCCATTAACTTACCTCTTTCCAAATTTTCTTTTGTAGCGTAGCAGAACCTAGGTTTCTGAGGGTATTCCTCTTCAAGGGTACCCCAGATATTCTGTTACGTTATACCGTATAGTTAAGTATGTAGTCAAGAGCAAGCCCGTTATTTATAAAAAAAAAAGATTTTTAATTTCACTGCATTGGCAAAATCTTAGTAGAGTACAATTTAAAATCAGACAGAAAAATAAAAATATTTAATTGAACTCATATTTTTAAACTGCGTAGTTTAAAGATAGTTTACGTCTTTATGTAAAAGTAACGGCTTATGATTACCCACTGCTGGGCAAAGGCCTCCACCATTGAAATCAAGTAACCACAGCAACGATGGGTACAGGCATAATCACCACTCTTGCCAAATGACTCTCATTTGGTGATCACAAACCCGAGCAATGTTCGAAAATTCGAAACTCTTGTTGCCTGACCCGGGGCTCAAACTTAGGACCCCGAGATCATGGGTACTTAAACCACTGGACCAAACGGTCTTTACGTTTTTGTTTATATAATTAAAATAAATGCTTATTATTTTTGTCCTTTAGATGTTATTTTTATTTTTGTTTCCCGTGACGTTGGATAGTGTTGCTGGAAAAGTTTCCAGCCTTTCTATCTTCGTGTCTAAATTTACTCCAGCCTATTCTATCTTTGGGTCTAAATGTACTCCGATCTATTTAACCGTTTTGGCATGGCTGAGTAACAAACGTCTATTCAAACTTTTATATCTAAAAGAGTTATCATATTGTTATAAAAATTTGGTGAAGTATTGTGCGCAATTCAATTTTAAGTAGGTTTCTGGATCAAAATGATATCAAGAACATACGCGAGCAGCATCTAGTAAAAAGAACGTGTAAGAAAGTATTGTACTTTAAAATCAGTTAAAATCAGGTTTATTTCTGCAAATAGGCCCCAGGAGGCGCATTTACACGTCCCAATATTTAAACCTACCACTGCTTCGGGACAAGTCTGGGCGAGTGCCGAGAAGAAGCAGCGCAAGAAAATCGGTCACTATTGTCAGCCTCTTTTTAAATATTTTTTTACAAAAGGTTTAATCAAGTACGAACTGGGACAATTTAATGCCATACATTTCTATAATTTAAATAATCATTAACAGTGTAATAGCCCTTTTTCATTAAAATTACTTTGACATACGATTTAAGTTTATGTACAGGAAGTTCAGCAATATCCTGTGGTAATTTGTTGCAAATACGAATACAATTTCCCATGAACGATTTTCCTACTTTTCGCAGTCTTTAAGTTTTTTGTATGCCAAGAAGCCGAATTCTAATTTTCTAAATGGTTCTCCCATCTAATTCCTACATAGGTAATACAGGAATGTAATTGTTATATATATTTATTCTCTCTCGCCCAAGTCATATTCCTTAAACTCGATAACCAACTTAAGTATATTCTAAAGGTTTTAATATCGCGTTTAGTTCACATAATAGCTAACTCGCTTGGAACACTACATCTATTTACAAAAGCCCTGACCGATTCCAACTCAAAAAATCACCAAAACTAGGAACAAAATAAAAACCCCATCACGACACGACAAATTGATGTCATCCATCCCTCTCTGGCTAACAGTCGCAACATATCACTCTGCTCACGTCCTCAGCATTTTTCCTCTATATATTATTAATACATAAGTACAACGGATGCACTGTTCTCTCACACGAGCTCCTTATAAGTCTGTCCTTTTCTATATTGTTGGGTTTAGTTTTCCCAAGCGACCGAGCCTCGAGGGTAAAACTCCCTAGGGTCGGTATTGACTCTATAGAAGGAAAGTTATCTGTACACCTATTGTCAGCCCTCCCACCCTCACACCCCGCCGTCCGGAGGGCTCCTTATGCGTTCTACTTTTTTATTTTCGCAAATCTTCAACATTTTAATACAAGTTTTGGACACTTGTTGAATTAGTGTCGTTACGTGCGTAGCATGCTACGAATGCTACGGACTGACTGGCTACGGATAGATTTCGCTACGGTTGAATACTATTTAAAAATTGTCTATTTTTGTAGGAGCTAGTAGAGAAGTTATTTGTATGAAAATAGATGGGAACGTAAGAGTATGAGTATGATTTTACTTTATGCATATTATGTTAGGGGCCGTCCACAAATTACGTCACACATTAAAAATTCGTCGTCAAAAATCGTGTGACGTAATTTATGATTTATATTTGCTGACTCTAAAATTTACAGCTACACTTAGAGCATTCAGCTACATAACTTATGATTGGTCAAACCAATTGTCAATAGCAACCCTACCATAATATAAGGCTGCGTCTACACGGATGACTTCATGTCAGGCGAAATTAAGAAGTCATTATGTTACCGACCAAGATTATTAGCCATAGGGTCGGTATTCTAACAGAAAATAGGATACAGTAAGCTCACTCTTAAATCCGTACAGCTTACTAAGACATGTTTCTCTGCAATATCGAGAGGTTTCATTGTAAAGAAAAATCATGTTAGTAGTTCCTAATAGTTTATTAACTATTGAGAAATAACATATTTTTTCTTTCATTATCATACAACTTGCCAGTCTATTAGGGGTTAAAGTATGAAATTGCCGTTTTGTATGGACGAAATCGAGAAAAGTCATTTTTCCATACTAACAATTTTTTAGTTTTTTTAAAAACGCCTGAACCGTTTTCGATGCAATTAAAGGTGAAAGTTAGATGGTTATAAAGCTACGCATTACAGTATTTAAATTTCTGAAAATCAAAGTATATAATACAAATATACTTAATTGAAGCAAGAAGGTCAGTTGACACATTGTAAGGGGTCTTTTCAACGACTTCCTTTGAAGTAATAGGCACTAGTATTGCATTTTTTTAAAGTCAAAAGTTACTTTATTTATATACTTTATTTGATATTTTAGCAACTTAATTGCACTTATAATATCAGTATATAAACTTGAAAAATTTTGTCTCAGGCGGGACTCGAACCCGCATCTCCTCGCATGCCGGGCGGGCGCCATACCATTAGGCCACCGAGACACTGCGATACGGCGCGAATTTTTCAAGCATATTCTAACGCTGTGAGCCAGCGTTGCTTCATCAAATGTTAGGAGCTTGCACCCCCAACACCCGAAAGAAACATCTTTTGCAGATGTTTGACAGTCAGTTAAGATGAAACAGCCATTTATATACTTTATTTGATATTTTAGCAACTTAATTGCACTTATAATATCAGTATATAAACTTGAAAAATTTTGTCTCAGGCGGGACTCGAACCCGCATCTCCTCGCATGCCGGGCGGGCGCCATACAATTAGGCAACCGAGACACTGCGATACGGCGCGAATTTTTCATGCATATTCTTACGCTGTGAGCCAGCGTTGCTTCATCAAATGTTAGGAGCTTGCACCCCCAACACCCGAAAGAAACATCTTTTGCAGATGTTTGACAGTCAGTTAAGATGAAACAGCCATTTATATACTTTATTTGATATTTTAGCAACTTAATTGCACTTATAATATCAGTATATAAACTTGAAAAATATGCCCGGCGGGCTTAGACAAAATTTTTCAAGTTTATATACTGATATTACTTTATTTAGTTTTTGATACAATACAAAAAGAATTACGCAATAATATGACTATACTTAAGAGCTATAAACAAAATAAAAAGTGGGAAAATAATCGGCAATTTCATACTTTAACCTCTAATATTTTATATTTTCTAAGAAGATAAATTATAAAAAATTCTTCGAACATGTTTTGTGGTGATGCTGTGAAAATTCAACTGATTTAAGAGTAAAGTAGTATAGAACAGTAGAGAAGATTTTATTCTTTTTTGGGGTTCCGTACCCAAAGGGTAAAAATGGAACCCTATTACTAATACTTTGCTGTCTGTCCGTCTGTCCGTCATCAGGCTGTATCTCAAGAGCCAAAATAGCTGGACAGTTAAAATTTTCACAAACTATGTATTTCTGTTGCCGCAATAACAACAAATACTAAAAACAAAATAAAATCCATATTTAAGAGGGGCTCCCATAAGAAAAACGCCTTTTTATAAATAGACGAGGTTTTTGAATAAAATGTAAATAACACTGTGTTACTACACTATTTTGCGTCATTCAAAACACTCGTCCATAAGATAGTTTTTCTGACATATTCGAAGCATAAATTTAAACGATATAACAAAATAGGTTTTTTTTTTTAAATTTAACTAGGTATTTAATTTAAGTATTGGTATTTAACTATTGGTAAACTAGCCAACCATAGCTAACTGTATTACGAGATTTATCATATAATACTACTTTTTTATCTCTACTGATACTTAGGGAAAGGTAATAAGATAATAAATAGGAAACGTCGCACATTGATAAATCGCGCAAACTTCTCTCTAAACAATGCCACTTTAACATCGAGCCTACCGTATCTTCATATCGTGGTCGAGCTACAGGGTCGGTCTACTAATCATAATTAGCAACTAATACGATTTAAGGTTAGGTGCACACCGGCCTGACGCGCCACGCGGCCGCCACGCGACTCACCGGCGCGATTGACGCGTCGCACGATTTGTCCCAAACTTGTTAAGCACAAAGGACAAATGTATGTATGTAGATAAATAAAAATGACAGTACGCCCCTTGTGATATTTGATATTGGGCCGACAAATAATGTTTTAGTTGAAATTGGATTGAAGGTATTAAGGATATTAACGATCGATTTTACTTGGCACATATTTTGCTATGTTCACAAGATTCACTGTAACGATGACAATTTTTACGTACTAAAATTACTGTCTACTATAAATATGTTTTTTAATATATTTGACAGTCTTTTAGGAATAAAACTAATTATTGCTTCAAAATAAGTTTGGCGAACCCCAAATGGCCGTTGTTAATCGTCTCTAGCCATATAATCTCAGTAAGAAACTTTCAGTAATTCACAGTTTTTACAAACTTGCACCTTTATTATACGTATTACAAACAAAGAAAAAAGACAACTAGTTATAGAATTATCTTCGCTAATTAAAAATTATAATGCAAACTGTTTCTATGATTGTAATAAATTAAAAATAACTATTAATGCCAAGCTTATCAGTATCAATCACTGACTTCACTAATTGCAACACACATAAAAATAAAAGCAAAAACATTACACGCTTACCCTCAGTAACTCCATCTGTAGACATCCGACGCGGGCGCTTAGTCACGTGCCGACAAAACGCTCATTCCGATTATTGTGGCGTAATCTAGTTAGACAAATTCGTGCAGTGTGCACTTGGCTTTACGAAATCAAGTTTCAATTAGGTTTATAAAAGATCGTGTACAGTTACATCCGTGTGTAAAATAAAATAAACTTTATTTACGTTTAAAAATTAAATGTTTAAATGTACAAAAAATCAAGTATTTTTGTAAGTAACAAGTTGATAATAATATTATGTATTATTTTTCACTTTAATTATCATTTGCAACTTGATCTATCATTTTCATCGAGGTGTTACTTAAATCGCTAGCTTTAAGTAACTCCTTGGTTCCAGATTTCAGACTTTTCGCAGTCTGAAATTCGTTCATGAGTTCATTCATTCGCATTACCACAGTCTGCACTCGCTGTAACATACATGAGCTTAATCGTGTGTTGCAGTAATTTTAATGAAATTAAAATCAATATTACATTTATTTAACAAGCAGAAATCATTAGCAAAATAATTTTCAAAATCCATATTTAATGAAATTTAGTTTAAATTACTCGAATTTAATGTTCAATTACAACGCTAGAAATGTATTGCATCAAATTGTCCTAGCTAGCACTGATATTCTTTTCGTAAACATATTCATTTATAAAGAGGCTGATAATAGAAACCGAGTTTGTGTGTGTTTGTTAAGTAACACACTTGTCCTAAAGTAGAGGACGATTAAAATATTGGAACGTGTAAAAGCGCTCCCCGAAGCCAATTTGCAGAGATAAAACTATTTTTACTAAATTTTAAATTCAACGTTGCTTAATAACTAACTTGATTATTAACTACTTCCCAAATTTCGTTTAAATTGTATATTCTGTTCTTGAAAATGTATTTTAAATAGTCATATCAGTCATGCATTAAATTTGGTTCTACAACATTTCCAACCCACTGCCCACCAAACGTAAACCATTAATTTAGCGCCCCAAAACAAAATCGAATCACCGTAATTAATTTAAGTTTTAAAAGTGCCGGCTCCTGGATGCATATCTTCTATTTTGATGCTAATCCAGTAACACGATCCCCATTCTTTCCCCATACAATTAGGGCACAGATAAACCCATGCATTATCTAGTCAAGAATACAATGGAAAATATTACCCTTGCAGTAGGACAAAAATTGTTAGTATAATATTTCAAGTGGGGCGCAATAAGGACCATGTGTGATGTCGAAACGGCTCAAAAGTTTTGTGCGTGATGGTAAAATGATTGATAGAGTGTCGGTTGTATTATTAATTAACCCAATGTATGTGTGTGTAGCTAAATTATTTGAAACAATCTTAATTCAAAGAATATTTTTCATATCAATCATTAAAACTTGCATAATAGTTATCATTCCAAGGTTCCTACTGTGAAGGTACTCATACTAAGCATTTTTGCAAGGGATATGATATACAGACCTGGAACTTACTGACACGATACCAGTTTACTGTTCTTGATTCGGTTTTTCATAAATTGAATGTTGGAAAATGAGATTCCATTATTAAGGTACTAATTTCAAATCAGGTACTTTTAAAACACAAAAAGTCGTTAAAATTTATAATAAATTATTTATTCCAGTCATAATTTATTCAAAGTCCGAATATTATGTCATTGATACTTACTTGACGGAACTTAGACATCTGAATACACCGAATACTCAATTTATATTTGCAACTTGTTTTGTGAGTGTTCATTTATGAAAAAGTAACATGCAAGTTTAAGAAATTAAAATCATGTTATTTTTTCTTGTACTTTATATTTTACTATATATTTCAATATTAAATGAAACGAATATGTTATTATTTACGTAATTTATTCTCGTATTTCGTGATAGTTTGTCTCATGAACGATTACAATTTACATTTCTTATTTGATACACATTTGCGTTAAACAATACATTACTACATGTTTCATATTCAAACAGGATACAGCACAAAATACAGTTTTTTCCATCGAACAAGTGAACGGAATATTGTTATTTTTCGTATACACCTTCATAACGAAGATAGATATTTGTTTCGTTGTATCCTTATTCGTAGAATATCTATTTATTAAAATACAGATATGTTTTAGATATGGTCGTTCTCCGGGTTGACTCATTCGATGTCGTGTACAAGCCGTGGAATATCTTTAGCCAAAATTAAATTCGAATGTACATTTCAATTTCAATTTCAAAATTTACATACTTACAATAAATATATCACAGATTTTACAGAAACGAAAATTACAATCTATTACGGATCGTTAAATTAAATTGATATCGGATAAGTATGTACAAGGTTCGCCCTGAGCAATTTGTAAATTTTTTGGTGAACGGGCGTTATAAAAATCTACATGTCTATTCAAATCTAGCAACTTTTCTATGTGAAGGTTATTACTAATTATATTTACATTAAAATTACAGAGTATTTACAGTGCGACCTATACCCACAGCTCTATTAACTTGCCGCCTAAACATTGTACAATCAGTAACACAAGTGTTTGACGTTTTTTATTTGGTATTGATTTCTCACTTATGAATAGTACAGTCTAATTGTCAATTGTACATTTATCTATAACAACAATAAAAAGATACGATCGCCAACTGAATACTGCAGGCAATACTGTTGAAAAAGTGTGTTAGTGAAAATTATTAGAATGCATAGTTTGGTAGTCAGTCAGTTTTATACAAATCAGTACTTACTTGTAACTATAGTTGCCGCCACGTCATGAGCAAAAACAATTATTCCAGTCCAGTCAAAAATTAATATATTCATTACTTACTTGTCTTATTTATCAATAATGCTACGTTGTACGTTTTACTGTAATTTAGTGTCAAAACAATTCATGTATCAATATTTTTAATCACGCTTCCCAAAGTTGCATTTGTTTACAAATATTTTTACCTCGTGGCGGCTACTATACGAACCAACAGAAATAAACCCATAACAAAAACAGTAATATAAACTTAAATCGAATTTATAACATACTTCCAAAATCGATTGATAAAACTATCGAAAACAAAAAAATACATTTAAATAACGTCATCACGTTACTGCATATAAACTGCAGTATACGAGTACTATGGCTACATCATATTGTTTCTGCCTAAACACCCGCAAAAAACAACTTCAAAGCGAGCTACAAGTTTAGAGCGACCTGACAAAAATAAGTCCCTACAAATGTACCTGTGTACAATCCCTAACAAAAGTGTTACAATTTTTTTATTTTTATTTTTACTGTAGCGCGAAAAATCAAAATGGCGGCGACTAACCTAGCCCGTACAACGTTTGCTACTTGGACGCTAAAGGCGCTGTTTGCGCGTACTGCTGAGCACTGCATGTTGGTAACGAAAATGGGTTTACTGAGAACGGTGATGATACCAGCCCTCCCATTCCTGGGAACAAGAAAATTATGGTTAAAATAGGGAAAAATCGCAATAACATGCAGTTAATAAGTTGCATTTGATAATGTCTTAATGGGTTGAATGCAACTTCGATTAATATTTTAATGATTTTAAATCTCATTATGATAAATGTTGTTTGTGTTATGTAAGTAAGTATGTTAGTGTATTCAACATGCTATGTGTAACAAGATAATATAAGTAGTAGCATAAGCTTTGGGAATAGGATTGCATTAGGTTAGGTTAAAAATATGATAAAAACCTGAATTGTGTTTAAAGCCTATAAGGATTTATAAACAGAAATATTTAAAGAAATACTCAAGATAGTTACTGATATGCTTATTTCAATAACTACGAGACAAATTAGCAGGTTGTTAAATAAAAAGGGAAAGGAAAAAGCTAATAGCAAAACACTACTAAAAAGGACTGGTCATCGTAAGGCCGTGAAGTAGGGCAGGAATAAAAAAGCCAAACAAAACAACAATGACAAAAAAAACTACTAACACTGCACTGCTAGATGCTGCCAGTTTTGTTGGTGGTGCGGCGGGCTGTGCCTCACTACCGCAAAGGCGCTCCGTAGTTTACTCTCTTTACTCTGAGGCCCTTTCATATCTCCGTCGTTGCATTTTGTAGTGTTTGCCGGACAGTCAGCCGCCTTAGAATTTCCATTTCTTTCACTGTAATGTCCGCTATCTTTCGTGTTATACGCGTTATAGTGATGGTCAGACGATAAATGCCCATTCATGTTGGCTGGGTGATACGGGCCAAGGGACACTGGACGAGAGAAACAGGGGTTAACACAAAGCGACGTACACAAACAGCGTGGGAGAAAGCGTTGGAAATGTGAAATCTTGTTGGTTTTAGGCTCGTATTAACAAATAGGTCTCAAGATTAAGACTTTAACAATGCGACTGACATATTTTATTTTTAATTTATAATATTCATCTTTTTGCTACTTTTTTATTAATACGTGCCTTAGACGAATAAACTAAACTAGTCTATAATAGTTACATAATCTAAATTTAACCATTGTTGATTCAAAATAAAAGTACATGTGTTTTAAAATGAAATATAAATAAGCACCAACTTAAAAATAATGAAGATGCCGCTCTAAAAAAAATTAATATTTCGGGAAGAAATGAATAAATGGTCCGGGCAGAATACTTGGTGGAAATTAAGTGCAAAACTGGGTACTGGTATGAAACTGTTTTGTATTTAAACTACTACTGTTTGGTGACTTAAATCATCATCATCATCTCTACTAGTACTACTAGTCTACTTAAGTTACAACTGGACACAGACATCTTCAAAAGGAGTATATTGCGTATAATTGCCACGCTTGGCTGAATGGCGATCGTAGTTTGACTGATAGTGGAAAGAACACTGCTGCTTCCCCTCTGCTGGCTGCCGGTACTTTAAAATTTGCCTCTTACAACACCAAAAGTAAGGGGATGTGTGGTGCCTTTCTATGGTCATGGTTGACTTATATAGGTACTTAAGCGCAAACTAAGCTATGCAGGGAAGTGCGGGTGAAATGCAGGGGGCACTGCAACGTAGAACCTGCGGACGAGTATGTATCACGCAGAGCTGAACTTTTCTTCTCTCGTCTTGTGATTCATTTTAGATAAGCCAAGTACCATTATGAAACTATTGCTGTCTTAGTTGTTAAAAAAAATACTCAAAAACTCACGTAATGTAGGTCTGTAATAGTGATGGAGGCGGTACGGTGTACCATGTGTTGTACTGATTCAGACGATATTTAAACTTACTCAATGTTGTGAACAAGAGTGAGAGTACGGGCGTAGACGCGGCGGAGCAGTACCATCATGTGCTTGATTGGTTAGATGGATATAAATCGATTCTTACTTGTTATATATATTTAAATATGATGCAGCTATTGCTGGTCAAAGAATTTCTAAATATAACTGTAGAACTTCCTTGTTGCCGGTTAATGCTGTCGATATGAGTATAACCCTGTCAGTTAGTCACGCTCGAAAAGTGTAACAAAAATTTGTAAAACTCACAAATCATGAAGAGTGATACAGAGTTGCTGCTGAGTGCTGTCGAAGTCACCTATTCAATCCGGGGGTTTTCCAGCTAGAATTTCCTCTATCTACAAATAAATTTTCCTCCTCTATCTATCCTCTACTAATCTTCTATCTGTAAAAAATTCAATAAACTTACGAGATGTAGTGTTGAAGATGTAGTGATGTCGGCGGCGCGGGGTAGTGCTGCGGGTGCGGGTAGGACGCGGGCGCGTGCAGCGTGGATGCGGCGGAGCAGTACCGTCATATTTGGTTGGTTGTTTGGATAGTTACTAAACGATTGTTACTTGTTCTATTTTAATATGATGCTGATGCTGGGGGTAAGGCTGTCGAGATGAGTAGGTCACTGTGCTTAGTCACGCTCAGAGAGTGCCACATACAAGGAACCTTAGCTAGAACTTTGGTCACGAAAAATCTCAAAAACTTTCGAAGTATTGAAGATTATCAGCGTTTCTGCCAAGTGCTTTCGGTGCCACTAATTTGTTCCGTGTAAGTTAGCTGAAATTTCTTACATTCACTTACTTAAGAGGAGAGAATATAAGGTATCGATGAGACATACCGAGTTTCTGCTGAGTGTTGTTAGCCTATTTGATCCGGAAGTTTCCCACTGTGAAAGTTAACTAGAAATGCTTACAGTTACAATAAACTCATAACTTACGAGATGTAGTGTTGAATAGTGATGTCGGCGGTGCGGGGTAGTGCTGCGGGTGCGGGTAGGACGCGGGCGCGTGCGGCGTGGACGCGGCGGAGCAGTACCGCGGCGAGACGGAGCCGCCGCTGCGCGCGTACTCCTCTAAAAGAAAAAGCCTGGGGTCAACACGAAATTACCGTTAGGATTTCTGGTGGCAAAGTTGACATATGGGATTTAAATATCCTATAAAATCCTAAAAAGCTAGTAGAGAGCTTAAAGGTTGCGAAACCAAAATCTGAACCGCCACGAAAAATCATAAGCAAAAAATAAATTTTTACAATGTTGGTTCTGGCCCATAAAAAGTAGGAAATGCATTTCCGATTACATTTCTATGACTCTATTTTCGAGTTACTTCATAAGTAGTAATTATAGAGTCTTGTTAACTCTCAAAAGCCAGCGGGCCAACCGATTACTGCGATGACAATTTATTCATATCTCTTGTCTTTGGAATGACCCACATTTGAGGTGAGGTGTTATAATTACTTTTGCAAGTGTAGAGGCCGTAAGCTTTAAGCAAGTGCTTCTTGTACAATCTAGTTTGCAGTGAGCTAAATTATTTAAAATGTATTTTATGTTTATTAAGACTTCTGTTCCCGAATGTACCATCACGTTTTACTTATCGAGTATGAAATTACACAACTGCTTAATAGAGAAATAGACTTAAAGCCTAAAAGTTAAGGTACAATATTTCAAAACATCGTAAACTTAAGTGAATTCAACAAACCTTCAGTCCACTGCGAAGCTGCGGTATCCTGAACACTGACGGCTAACTGTCCAGTGTAGGAGTTGAAGGGCATGCTGGCGGGGGGAGACCTGGGCGCACTCAACCCCAGCTGGTTGTTCCGGGGCATGGAATATAACGCTTCGGCCAGGTCTGCTGCCCGTTTGAGGATTATTTCCTGGTTTTCAAATAAGAGCGATTTGTATTGGATGTTTAAGGTCAAGCTGTAATCTAAGATAATTATAGGTTGCTATTCTGCTGTTTAAACACAAAAGTAAGGCATGTTTTCGGCGCAGTAATTTTGTTTATAGATATTAAAGATGACAATATGGGGAAGGTAATTTATATGTTTGAATATTACATTCACCATTACGTCAGACAGGTTATTGCATAAACACAATACTTCAAAAGATCTGATAAAATCAGCAAATCTACCCCAAATAACAACTTCAGCAAGTATTAATTTACTTGACAGTAACGAAATTCAATAAACGAAGAGATCAGTGAACACTTTGAATAAACAATTCTGTATATTTTTTCTGATAGCTATAATGTAAAAGTACCTATCTAGTTAGTTTTACAGATTCTAGTATACCTTTGGTAATTTTTCAGGGTCTCCAGGATGCCGTGGTATCAGTTTCTGTAACCTCTGGAAGCCATAATCTATCGTGGGCTCGTTGAGCGCTGCTATGCGAACACACAAAAACAGAATCAATCATTAGTTGCCCTAACGAATAGCCCTAATTGATGGATCGTACAAGATTGCCTATCTCGACTTCCCAAATTGCGGCTTCGAAGAAAAACTCGGGGACGTAATGAGATTCTTGAAATACTTTTTGTGCGGTTTAAATACCTATATTGTTTTCCTTTTAGGAAACGGAGTTGGTATAAACAATATCGTTTAATTGATATACTTTAAAAATTGAAAATTCTTACAAGGATTCGTTTGTTTTTTCTTTCATAAGTGCATTATTTGTGAATCTTTCCTTTTTATATTTAAATGTTGCGCGTCGATTTTCAACAATGATAACGGGTTTTACTATACCTAATGTTTATTGTCGTTTTGCACTTAACATTCAATATTTTAACTTTGTGTTTTTTTAACGAGACTTCTTGTACCACAGTGTAAACCATCAATAATAATAATGAGTAATGCTATCGATTTAAAAGAAAATAAATTTGGTGCCCATCTATCTTTTACTAATATTATAAAGCTGAAGAGTTTGTTTGTTTGTTAGTTTGTTTGTTTGTTTGAACGCGCTAATCTCAGGAAGTACTGGTTCGAATTGAAAAAATATTTTTGTGTCGGATAGTCCATTTATCGAGGAAGGCTTTAAGCTATAAAACATCACGCTACGACCAATAGGAGCGAAGCATCAATGAAAATGGTTACAAAAATAATCGCGATCATAATAACAGAAATTGACGCGGATGAAGTCGCGGGCAACATCTAGTAAATGTAATAAAACGAAAAATGTAATCAGAATTATTAGACGACCAAAATTTATGAACTTATGTGCCTAATTAAGTTTGAAGGTCTCATCATATAAAATGGTGTTGTACTATGAAGTCATATTCCTATCTGCTTGAAAAATAAAGTTTGTTATACATATTGATACAATAAATCAGTTTATGAATATTAATAAGTATTTTGTTTGTTTATGTTGATATACATTTTGTGTCCATCTCCAACATCAGTAAAATTTCCCATTGTAATGTATGTTTAATGTGATGACAACTGTTATCTAAGTATTATAAAACACGCTCTTAGTGTATTTTTAACGTTGAATAAATAGACGCGTACTCACAAACATATACAAATCTCCCTGGTGCCCCTTTGCAGAACTGTTTGCTCTTGTATGAGAGCGTCACTTCCACCACGCCTGGTATGTGTCGGGGAGGAGTCTGGACTCTTATTGCGTGGGATGTTATAAGCTGGGAACAAAGATTTTTTTATTTGGAGAAACTGGGTAACTACTGATTCTTATCAAATACTTTTCATGAAATACCTTAAACAAATGGCCACCCATAAAGAAAATTATTTTTAAGTTTAAAGGCCCGGCATTAGGACACTTTAAACAGATATTTGAATGTTGCAGTGACAGCAAAATGCCGTTAAGAAGCTGTTTCAAGCGAAACTGCCTTTATCATAGTCCACATAGATCTACGTTAGATTATTATAGGCTAACAACAAATATTATTATTACTAACCTCACTCCAAACCAACATCGTCCCGAAAACCACTTGTAGTCCGTCGAAGAAGTTGTCTCCCACTATGATGACAGTGGACCCGCCTGACGTCCAGCCTTCGCTCGGTGATATCGCCTTGATGCATGGAGTAGCCACAGGCAGGGGTGGGTAGAGACCCGCTGTTAAGTATACTTAAGTTTGTGAGCAACCGATCAAAGGACAATTTAACTATTTATTTAACAATGGGTAAGAGAAAACAATTCTTTGTAAGTTTTTTTTTTATTTTGTACTGTTTTAAATGATTTTATTTTTTATTTTTAAAATACTTTCTTTTATACATAACAATGTTGCACTGACTCCCGAGCTAGTAGAACTGTGTTTCAACTAACATTCCTTTTTTAGAATAGTTAAATATAGTATACGCATAGAAGATCAAATAGATTGTTACTTAATTGAAGTATCAGCCATAGCGCTGAAATTCATTGATGTTCAGTAAATAAACGAGAATTTCAAACTATCATACAGTTAATTAAAAGTAATTCTGGCACAGTATTGAAAGAAAGAAAGAAAGAAAGAAAACATATTTATTTGGCATTCAAATTGTAACAACAAAGTAAATAAAAATTTGACACATTAAACCAGATTACAAGATATATAATAGACAAATAGATTATACAATGCCAAAAAGGATTCCCGCTCAGCATTTGTCGTGGCCGCTTAAGGCTTGCTACGACCGACGCTGGTATTCTGCGGTTATATTTATTAAAGTATGATTTGTTTACATAAAAAAAAAATTGGTTCAAATTAGCTTGGTATTCTATTTTAATGTCATTGTAAAGTGTTTCTGCTATTAGAACCTTATAATTTAAAAGAGTTTATATTTTTCATACATTATATATGTAGCCTTACAAGACAGACTAAAGTTATTCTGATACATTAGTTGCATGTTCAGGATAATGTTCACATGAGATGAACGACACCATTTTTGAACAGCTTGCAAGTTGTGTACTAGACAATGTTTTCACAATAATAAATGTTTGTTCCAGCAAAACTAACACAGTCGTAACTGGCGAACGCAAAAATAGCACCCCTAGCTATAAATGGCGACGCTCTAGAAAAGTCCCTCGCCCCGCGAAGTAAAGGCCGAATGTATGCCCGACAACTTAAAAGTTGAATAAACGCCAAACTACTAAAACTCGTTCCGTCCTTCTTGAACATTTATCTTTGACTGCTTAGGAAAAAGGACAATTGCCGAGACGCGTCCACAAACAAGGTGTAAAGTGATCTGCGGTGATAATTGAAAATGAATTTTAATGTCTTTACATAAAGTTGAAGTCGGATCGGAGTTTTACGGTTGTTATGACGTTGTCGCCACTTTGGATGCAAGAAGGTTGAGGGGGCTACGCGTCGTAAGACAGGGGGACTGAAATCTCGCGAACAAAACGGCCCGGTAATAAAGACGAGAAGAGAAAGTGAATTTAAGGGGACGAAAGGAGATTACGGTCGAGGTTCTTTTTTAATTTGACTGATATAATATTAATTTTTCCTTTTTCCCTTCACTAGAAGTTTTGTCTTAGTAATCTTTGTAACCAATACTTCCGTACGTTTCGTTTTACTTTATATTTTTGTTTGTCCTCGTTTTAATTAATAATAATGAATTGTGTGAATGTAACATCTTATCATGTCATGGAAATAACAAATATTTTCAAAACTATGACGTTAGAGGAAATGAGTTAATTAGCCTCTGACGCGGTGGTTCAAAACCCGGATGGGCCAAATCTGAAAAAAAAACGACTCTACACTGTCTCGGGTTTGAATATGTTAGAAAACCAGGTTCCCCTGAAGTGAAGTTCATTGTTTTATGTCTCTAGCTGTAATTTATCTATTTATGGCATTTACATAAGACTTATAAAAATGGAGGTTCGAATTCGAGGCGAATATATTTTTTACGCATAACTAACCTACATAATTTTCCGAGTAACTTTTGAAGACGATGTTTTTGTTCGATAGATAAAAAAATGAGAATATTTTTTGTAAGGTCAACAAGAAAAATATGTTTTTTGTAAATAAAAGTTTCATGGTACCTACTTCAGTTCTCATTTCCGTATTTTTTACAAACATATAACGGTTAAATAAATTTAATTGTTCCGCTTAAACCTACCCGTTTATGTACGCAATAATATGAACAATCAGACACAGGTAATATCGCCGGAGCGAGTTTCCCCCATTCGCACGGTGTAATCCGTAAAGACGGCTTCACGGTGTCTAGCCGACTCGAACTTTTGATGCTGGCTGATATGGAGACGTGTTTCATTTATATATTAAAATACTGGTTTTCACGTCTTGGTAAGCGTGTTTTGTAAAA
Organism: Anania crocealis; assembly: GCA_949315895.1. Classification (NCBI taxonomy): domain Eukaryota; kingdom Metazoa; phylum Arthropoda; class Insecta; order Lepidoptera; family Crambidae; genus Anania; species Anania crocealis. The sequence goes on from OX438862.1 coordinate 7,620,664, forward strand.
GTATCCCACGGTAACATTAAATTTTTATTGGGATAAAAATTCTGAATCTATCTGAGAATAAGACAATCAAAGTATATATAAAAAATCATAAATATTAGTGAAGCCGACAAGATTATAATAATATATCTATACTTTTTCTGGAATAAAAATAACAATCGAATATTTCCGCCTAAATTTTATCCAAATTCATAAAGACGTTTTGGAATGATTAAATAACAAAATAGTATTAGAAAGATACTTAATGATTTGAATAAAATTAGGTTCTTGTTCTGGTGTGATCGAGTAAGAAACGTCCATGATAATTTCCGAATTTAAAATAATTATTTTTATTTTAATGGCACCACCACATTCATGTTGTTATATTGAACAAAATTTATCAAAATGGGCCTCACCCGTAAAAAGTTGTAAGAGAATTGCAAAATAAGTTTTTTTTTATTATTTTGTATTGCATAGGTACTTTGGACTTCCTAAAATTAATAAAGTAACGTCATTATTTTGAAAAAATTGACACACGACCTCAAACCAGTTGGAACTTTTTCACAAAGCATAATTCCCCCCTAAATTATCCGTATCCGTTTCAGTTCGCCTCAACGCCCCCCCCAGAAGTTCCTTGCGAGATGTCTACAGTGATTCCTTGCATACAAACGGCGTCTTCATCGTTATTATGAGCTCAACGTTTTGTCGTCGATTGACTGCGTACCTATTTATAACGATCACTTCGCACGCACTTCGGTAAGGCTGAGGAATGTTTTGGTCCTTGTGTAATTTTTTTTTTAAAAACATGTTGCACTAGAGGATAAGTTGAAGCCATTTATAAGTCTGTGTATAGCAATCGTCGATTGCTTTTGGGTTGGTCAATGTCAAGAGTTACAATTATTGTAAAATTCTTCTTTCAAAGCGGTCTATTACATTACTGACTTACTTGTTCTTTTTATTTATTTTAAAATTGAATATATATAATTTAAAGTTAATCTTTTGGTTTTATTGACAACTTTTATCATTTTCAGTTTTATGACTATCTAACTTATTACACTACTAGCCACTGTCAGTTTGGTTTTATTAATTTTAACGTCAAAAGTTAGTTAGTAGCGTATAACGGTCAAAAGATTTGGTAATTAAGTCATTAAACATCTAAAAAATACGAGTACAAAGACATTGGTCTGCAACGATATTAGCGTAACATCAGTGGGTCTAGCACAAAGAAATATCGACTTCGAATCGTTTGCGTATCGAAAGCAAACGACACAAAGTTCGTGCTATGTTTTGTAGTTCTCGTTTTGACCGCGCGAGCGCTGTTGAAGTTTTCATACTAAATATTTCGATGGCGATACGAACACGCAAACGATTCGAATTCGATAGTTTTTCGTGCTAGACCCACAGTTCATGTCAAAGTAACTACGAGTATAAGAGTAACAGTATAATTGTTATGCTGTCAAATCATGTCATAATTAAATGGTACCAAAATGTCAAGCTTCCTTCGTAGCATCACAGATAATATAATACTACTAGAGCATCGTGCATGTTTGTAATAACATTTGTAGTGACATAACAAGGTAACACACAAAATGGAGTTTCTCAAATTAGAATCTAACTAGATAAAATTAGATTTAAATAAAGTAAAAAATATAAAGTGAACCTCCAAAATTGGTACATAATTATAGATTTTTCATAGCTACTGATGAGTTGCGCCGGACAAAACCGCTTGGCCTGTCATGTCGACTAGGCTGCGATTAATTTTATAAAACATAGATTATGAATGACATTTGTTAAACTTTATTTTGAGTAGGCAACCTTAACAGAGTTAACAAGTGCCGTAATATGTATGTTGCCTATATAGTAAGAATAATTAATTTTGTCGTAACAGCTACCTATATTGTGGTGTTCGTGTTTTAGGAAGCCCTTTTGCACTCAATAATGAGTTCACATGACATAGACCGCTTTGAAAGAAGAATTTTACAATAATTGTTACTCTTGACTGGCGCATTGACGATTGCAGATTCAACAGTACCTACCTAGTGAAAAGATAATTCTGTATAACTCTAGCAGTTTTTCTTTAAATCGCAGTCGCCTCTTACGATAAACATTTTAAGAATGTTTTTTTTTTAAAAAAACAAACACTAACAAGTTTTTTATTTCTGGCGCGTCAGCAAAACCTTAAGCCGTGTTCGGTCAATGTTTGTCTCAAGTTGCCAAATATCCTCATATTTTGAAAATTGTCTGGTTGTTCGTACTAGTCTGAGTATCGAGTTAAAAATAAAATAAACAGAAATAGTGCCAAAAACACTTATTAAATAAAGTAAAATAAAAAAAACAAAACGTACAGGTAGGGTCTGGCGCGGCGTCAATACCTTCAGTTGGGTCCAGTCGCTTGGCCCGGCGGCCGTGCTTGCTGTTGTTGTGGACGAACATGTTGTCAGATATCGCAAGGAGCGGGCCGTCTACCATCACTTGTGTTGATATTACAACCTGAAAAAAAAGCTGGTTTAGTAATTGAACCATCTTGGATCATCTCGCTCACTCTCAAAAAGCCAGCAACGTTATTAACATATGACTTTACCATGAACGCGAAAGTATGTAAGCTATGTTGTCTTTACATGAAACTTCTATGAAGAATAAAAGCAAAAATAGCAAAGGCTTAATTTAAAATCAGTAAATACACTGGGATGGCGCATGAAATGTGGCGATTCTAAATTTGTCAATCATTTAATATAAGTGTAAAGTGGATACATATTTTTAATTTTATGTAGTCTATCCAGTATCCACCCTATTTTATTATCCTCACGCGTAATTAGGAAATTGTTACAGAGAGTTGAAAGCCTTATCTTTTTTCTTTGTTTAAAAAGCTTAGTCGAAGTAATTCTAGCAGTATTACTTTAACTATGCTTTTTAGAAATCTATAAATACGAGTATGCTGACTGTAGGTAGACCGATGCGATAGAGATCAAATCATTTGTCGTAGGATAAACAGTTACGTCTAAAGCCTATACTGTATTCCTGTGAATTATAATTAAAGTTAAAGCCACATTAACTAACAGAATAATCCAAATAATGTTTTGTTGACGCAGCCAGAAACGACAAATTCTAAAGTTCAAGATCATCGTAGGGTCTAGCTGTTAGGGTTGGCAAAAATATTTAAACGTTTTGTTGAAACCAAACTCAAGTAGCATTTCGATTCTTGGATAAATTTAAAAATATATTGACAAAATACAAAATAAGATATGCTTTCATAGATTTAATTGACATTTTAAAGAATTGATCTTGATATTTTAGATTAATATGATAGCAGTATGGCTCGTTTTAAAAAACATAATTATCTTATGAGTAATATTGGTCATTCAAAAATATAATATTTTTATGTCAATGTACGTCATAAATACGCATGATTATTTAAATTTATTCTAAACTTAATTAATCAAGTCGATGATTGATGTGTGCCTAATATAATATATTGCAAGTTAGTTTAATCAACAGCCGGTATACGCACACAAAGTTCAAGATCGTTCGGGAAGAAATAAAACTGTCTTACAATCGTTGCTTGGTAACGCAGGGCGAAAAGGAGAGTCCCAAGGGAGGAGCCACCGTCGCGTCGACCCAATAGGTATGCAAGGAAGTGCATATGCATGTGTGCGTTGCGGTCTTGCGGTGGATTGACAGTCTCCTTTTTTATGACGGTAGTGTAGGAGTGGCTTTTTAATGACAATACGACTTGTTATAGTTATAGGATTTGTTATGAGAGAAAGGTGTTTTTGGGTTAGTAATAACATGATTTTATATAAGCGATACGTTTTCACGGTTGAAGTTTATTATAGAAAACTTTTTCATGTCGTTTTAAATCAATACAAATGAAGAGTTGAATTGAATTAAAATAGCTTTCAGATTTTTTTTAAATTGAAACTCTCAAAAACAAAGTAACTCGTAACTCGTTATACTAAAAAATCAGGAAATACCAAAATACAATCAACATAACCTATAAAATGGTAAATGTGCACTCTAAAATGCATTCACGAAATAACGCTACATATTTTATTCAAGCCGATAAAGAGACTGCATTATTTCGATTCGGAGAGCCATAAATATGTACATAGATATATATTATGCCCATATATTCTTACCCTTGAAACGGTGGGGAACGACCACTGAATTATTCAATGACACACAGAAAGCCCAAATATAGACATAACTACGCACACGAACATAGATATTGCTAGTATTTCTAATGTACACAGAAGTGGGTTCTATACGTATATAGTATAAGTTTCATGTTTGCTTAAAGTTTGTTAAAGGACACGTAAGACAAATATGTCTTAGCCGACGGCACAGAAGCAAATTTGTACTCATAAGTAGACTGAATGCACCTTTGGCTGTAGTAGGGTTGTCACTAATTAGTTGGGAATTAAAAGATATGGGACTTTGTTGTTTTGTGTTAATTGGGAGTTATGGGACTCGCTAGTTTGGGAACATTGAGTTAGCACGTTCTGTTTTCTGAAGTCTGGCAGTGTAAAGTTTTTGTATATAATTTTTGGCCAAGTGTGTTTTGGATTCACATACAAAGGATTGTGTACAAGAGATATACAGCAAATAATATGGTTTAGTAAATACATTCAATAAACTCTTAATTTAAATTCTATTTAAAATGTATTATTTTCATTACAATCATAATTTAACATTATGTATTTTAAAAGTTATAACTGTCTTACTATCTATCATTGCCAATATTTACTGCCAAACAGACGAATGGACAGCAGAGGCTTGATAATGTATAAGTTATGAAATAGATATGATTCAAAAACTATCAATTAACAGTCAATTAATATGCACAAATCTAAAGTAAGTTTTATCTTAAATCTTAAACTAAACTAAAGCAGATGTAAACTTATTTCAGTTAAAGTAAAAGAACAAGAAGAAATCCTGAGTAAATAAATAAATGTGTATAAATAAATTTAATTTCATCCCTCCCCTAAATTGGAGGCGCTTCAAATATTCAGCAGTCGTGAACGCAACCCTTCCTCCAGTTAAGGGCGATACACCAATTTTTGGGGTCTAAAGAATTAAACGTCTTGACTTGAAACTTAATAAATGAGATTTATTACGTAGTTATTATTATTTAGGAAGCTTGTGCCGTAGAATATTTTTTATACAAATAAAAAACTTATTTAGTTTGACCCAAATGTCTAAATTGAACTCTATCTGTTGAGCTGTGAGTTGAAAATCAGTCAAGTAATCTACATTTTGTTGCACTATGCCAAATGTGGAACGTTTCTATTTTTCCCTAGCAAACATTCTTAAGTTAAGCATGAATATTACAACAAGAAGATCAAATTCAAATAATTAAATTTGTGCTTATCTAAACAGTTTATACTATAAGTACTAAGCCAATTTTTAGCCTAAGGTATTTTTAAGTCCTAAAAAAAACAGTTGTAGATTAATATACAGACTGAGTTATCTGACTGCCTGTCCATTAAAATGCAATATAATGACCACTAATCCTTACCTAAATTAAATAAATATTATAAACAGCTCCTTGCATCTTAAATATCAAATGTCTTATACACTTGTTCATTTTTAAAACTTATGCCGAGAAACAGATAAAACGTTGGATGGCAGTTAGTGAGGTGGTTCGCTCAGACTAAGACACAAAATGGCGTTAGTGCTCCAATAAACGCTCTTCCTCATATATTGGGCCACTCGCCAAGAGCAATACAGACAGACTGGCGTGGAATGGACCAATTTTTCTCGTGTTGGTAAACAACCCACCGTTTACCTGTCGACAGCGAGACGCATTACAACTATGAGATTTTCAGACGGTCTGACTATAATTATTATAATAATATCTTGTTAATAAAACTTCGACTTTCATTAGTCTGCTTAAATTTAAATTATAAAACTTTCACCGAGAGCATTTTCCGATTTTACTAAAACAATAGGTGCATAATACATTTAATTTAAAAAAATTGGTAAAATAGGTTGCAAAAAGTACCTATGTATGTATACAATATAAAAGAAAACTTACTTGAAATCTTCGCATGTCTCGCGGGTTGCCGGCATTTTTCAAACAATTCTGATTGCATTTCAGGAAGAATTTCAAGAAAAATCTGTAACAAAAAACATTAATAGTTAATGTACGCCTTAATTTTAATAATTACAAAATTACCTTAAGTTGTGAAGCTTAGAATTAATACCTATCAAAATAATAGATATAATATGAAAATAAATTTCAATCCTGGTGGCCTAATTCACGCTATGTAATTGTTAGGTGCTCTATTTTTTTAAATGTAAAGGATACGTCTTTGATCATTGCGATATCAATCAAATCACCGGAACCGGTTCTGGTTAGTAATTGTGGTCATACATAATATGCTTCGGATTGAGGACCTCTTCTTTTTTTCGTCGTTATAAAAATATTAACATCTTTGACGCAAGTATAGAGACACTGCCACGAGTATCGAGTAGAGCACTAAATATCACGTTCCAGTCGTGTGAACAGATAATTCGATACAAATGATGCGGACACATAAATCTGTTGAGTGAACTGCTTCCTAGTAGGCGCTTATTAGGTTTTTCGTACTTAAAAATGAGTAATTTACTTTCTCAGGGGCTTGTTTTGTGTATTTTCACTTATTAAAAGTAAAGCATAATGTGTATTCGGAATGTTAAACAAATATTCAGGAATATAAAATCTTTTTGAGGTGTAAAATTAGCATTTATGATAAAATTATTAGTTTTGCATTGAAAATAATTTCATAAATTATACTTATATTATAAACGTGACTACTCACTACCAATGTTATAAACGTGAATGTTTGTGAATATGGATGTATTTCTGCTTAAAAAATAGTAAAGTACCAGGAAATTTAATTTAATATTCCATTTTTAAATGACGAAAAAAGGAGGTCTACATTCGGTACATTTTTGTAATTTATGATCACGCTTAACTGTCCTACAGGTTCACCGATTTCGATTATTTTTTTTGTTGTTATAGGTTGTAAAGACTTTTTGAGCTATACGGTCAAAGATGGTCCTGTTGAAATTTTTAATAAATAAAACACTTTAAAGGAAGGAAAAAAATGGTTGCCAGTCTTAAAATACAAAAATAAAATATCTTTTTAACAAAAAAAAACCTAGAAAAAGTGTGTAATTTGTTTTGACAATCATTATGCTCGGTACACTTAAATTCATAATTCATTTTACGCTTTTTGTCGGTAAAATTTTTATATTCTAAGAAAAGAATACAAAAAAAAACAGGTCATTAATACTTAAAAAGGCGACATGTAATATTTTAATTCCTTAAACAGGATAATATTTTGACAAGTTAAAAGCCATCTGGTTCCACTTCAAAAGGGAACGCTAATTTGTTTCTTGTGTTCCCGAATTTGTACTTTCCGCTCTTCCAGATAGTCGTTAAGTTTTTGTGTCTGTGGTTGTCGTTAAACTGACACCTAACACAAATGTTTTTTTTGTGGCTACACTAGCCACTGTGTCTTTTGCTTTTCGTTATGGGAACTATTCGCTAAAATCAATGGTATTATATAATATTATTGGTTAAAATACAATCATATATTTCACACTTTATTAAAATTTTACTATTTTATATATGCGAATCAATAACACCAAAAACCGAAGATGAAAAGCATAAAGTTAAATTAATTTCTGATATAGCACGCAGTCTATATCTTGAAAAAAAAAAACTGTTTCCATGGAATAAATTCCACGAGTACGAAGTGACGGGAAACAGCTAATATTAAACATGTTATCTTAATAAATTATTAAGTATCTCATTCATCAACCAATTACACACCAACAAGTAGGTAACTCATTAGACCAATGCTAAAATCTTCTATCCTAGCCCGCTTGCACGTCCTTGGTACCAGTAAAATAGGACATACGTAGCTTGTATGGCTTACTAAGATGATTTTAGCTGTTAGGAAATTCGCGCGTAATTTTTTTTCATAATATCCAAGTTAGTCCCATCAGTTCAGGGTGAAACACAAAATTCTAGTCAAGTAAAAAACTTCCTTCTTGAAAATAGCATCGAAATTGAATTTTTATATACCTAAGATTGGAACATGTATTCGTATTTTATTTTTCATCGAATGTCAAAATTAAATCAAACAATTTCCAGTAGAAGGATCGGGCCAACTATTGGCAGATCGGATTACAACAATAGCTGCGCTTTGCAAGTTTATCTTGCGGGTTTGCTGACTGAATTTGATTCTTATATGAGCGTGTTAAGGCTTGATAGGAGAGTGGGGTGGCATGTGCGTACGATCACGATGAATGCTTTAGCAGAAATATTTTACATTGCCTCAGGCTATGGCGATGCCGCCACCGAATATGACTGTGCCAACATTTGGGATGTAGATAGAGCAGTAATAGCGACTGTTACTTAGTAGAGTGTTAGTTCAACTTTAAACTTAATTTAAATTACAACGACACAAGTAATACTCGTAGTTCTAAGGCTTTATTATGTTCTTTTGTAACGGTTAAAAATGCATTATACTTTATTTGATATTTTAGTAACTTAATTGCACTTATAATATCAGTATATAAACTTGAAAAATTTTGTCTCAGGCGGGACACGAACCCGCATCTCCTCGCATGCCGGGCGGGCGCCATTCCATTAGGCCACCGAGACACTGCGACACGGCGCGAATTTTTCAAGCATATTCTTACGCTGTAAGCCAGCGTTGTTTCATCATATGTTAGGAGTTTGCACCCTTAACACCCGAAAGAAACATCTTTGCAGATGTTTGACAGTCAGTTAAGATGAAACAGCTAAAAAAAATTTTTCAAGTTTATATACTGATATTAAAAATGCATTCTTTAGTACGTATACTTGAAAATGTTTTTATGTTACAACAGTATTGTCGTTGCTAGACCGACCATATTTTTAACGTTTATCGCATGGTATCTATAATTACGGATGGCTCAAAACGTTGATTGGATTTATAGTTCGTTTGCTAAATACGAGTATATGTTTGTAAACTGCGAGTAACTAAACTACGGAACTCTACACCGAACCTAGCTCGGCAAGTATTTTGCCGGTTTTTTTATCAATCAAAAGACAGTTACTATTACGAGAATCGCAAAAGTATGAGTGTCCAAAAATTCTAGTAATGGCGATACTGGTAATATAAAACACTGTTCTTTGTACTAAGTTTTTTGTTGAACGCTCTAAAATGGAGGTATGAATAGGTAAAAATATGTTGTAAACGTGTTTACTAGTATTTGCGATCGGTCCTAGCAGCTCTATAGAGATTCAAAAAGCGTACCAGATATGAACCGCGGCGCGAACGTATTTGTAGAGCCGCCGGCGACGCACATCTGTTCCCGCATTATTTATGTTAAACACCTTATGTCGCAATATCGCGAGTTAGCTGCTACGACACCTACGAGCTTCAATTGGGAGTTTCACTTTTAGAATAACGTTTACTGATCAATTTTGGATTGCACACTATTTTAAGTATCATCCTTTACTTATCTGCGTATTGGTTTAGCTTGTAACTGGGCTGAATTGCTTTTGTGCTTGTTCAAGAGGTTACCGCTAACCATTACGCCATGGATACACGAATGTCGCGATCGTTACAAATGAAGTAACTGTAGAGCTAAATATCTCTTAAATCCTCATCTTACTTTCAATATAAGTTCACAGTTAAATAAACGATAAAAATGCTGGACAACAAGGAATTTGACACTAACACATGGACATGATTGGTCTAGCTAAGAGTATGTTTTTTTAATTTAGTAAATTGTTATAAAAGTACTTGTTTTTGTCGAAATCAGAAACAACAAAGGCATCTTAAACACTCAGATCCAAGAAAATATATAAGAGTGGTTTTTGTGTATTGATACATCCGGAACTTCAGAGCTGACGAGCCCTTGTAAACCAACGACTATGTCTCTAGGCCTCGTGAAACGTCATAGCGGAAGGTTCTTCGCCATTGATTGAGGTCATACTAGGTCGTTCAGTACCCACTGCTTCTTTTAGTAAATATTCTGTTTTTGATAACCTTTCCCCTTTAACAAGTGAAGTAGTGACGTTGTTTCCCAATTTTTGTATTTTATGGTTTAAAGACTGACTCGGGACGATTGTTAAAGTTTAATAAGTAAGAAGATGTCTGTCATTATAAGTCTGATTAATAAAGTTAAGAAGTTATGTTACACTTTGCAATTTTAATAAATATTTTTAAGAAATACATGATGACGTGTTTTATTTGTTATGACACAGTTGACCGATTGAATATTTTCTAGATCCATAACGTCACTTCTGCGAGAGTAGTAATTTTTAAACTTTTATATTTCCATAATAGTAACAAGTGAAATTTTCGCTTTTATGTTAAAACAAAGATTAAAGTTGTAGTTTAAATATTATCAATTTATTTTTTTATTCAAGAACAACTATACAATGTATAAGGGTATTGAAATTTCAAATTCTTCTCCTGAAAAATTACGTCAGATGCATAAGTGACGTTATTGCACCGTAGGTACGATATGTTTTTGGTCCACTCATGTGTCTGAAAAGTAAAAGTCTAAAAAGGTACTAAAACACGATTGGAAATAAACAAAAATGTATGTCGATGCATCGGACTTTACCAAGCAGATGACTACCTCCACCTCAGGGGCAAATTTTGTTTTAGGTACACAATATTTAGTAAATATTTATTTTAAGTGTCTTAAAATAGCTAAAAATATGAATCGTTACATAAATGTTACATACCCACACACACAAAATATTTATTCACAATAACAAAACCTATTTTACGTTCCCTAAAAGTTATAAAATATGTTAGTGATTTGTTCCCAAAACACCTGGTCAGGTTATACGCCCCGGATGCCTTATAAAACCTTCGAACAGCTTAAGCTTCACCATTAATATTGTCGTAAGGGTCACCAGCGTTATCCACCGTGTAGCTCTCGCTAAGCCATTGGAGTTACGACCTGGGGTTGTAAGTGAAATGTATAGGCTTGTCACCATGGTTTTTATAATCCACCTTAGATGCACGCAATGTGGTTTTCCAGTTATTTGTATATGTCTATTGTTTTACGATATTGTGAAAGTTTATATGATACCAATTTAAAAAAAAACATACTATCCCATAACTGTGTTAATTTTGAGCTTGCATTACCTATACGCTCCGATAAAATGAACATATTTATTAGAATATTATACATACTTAATTTTATAGTTTTAACTTTGGAAACAGGATTTAAATCATTAAAAAAATATTTGTTTTCTTATGTTGATTTGATTAATGTTTTTAAATATAAAACATCTTTACTTTTTTGTATGATTTCATTTCATAGCAATGTTTAGCTCTTATAAAGAAATGTTGAATTTGAACTACTTAAAATTTATCAATTCAAAATAGAATCTAATAAAAACAATTTATATTCTACGATTATACGTCACATTTTAATATAAATACAGACATTTTTGCAAACTCTACAAATAGGGACCACGTACTCTCTTGGTTAGTAAAAAGAAAACAAGCATTTACCCTGCGCATTTCAGTGAATGGAGTCTCAATGTATTGGATCAGTTAGTACAATCAGAGTATTTCGTAAACAAACAGACCGTCCCCTATAAAGCATCACTCCACTTACATAATAAAGCCGTAAAAACTAAAACCTTAGAGGCCGCGAGTCCTCGAATCAGTCCAGGTCCATAAACCCAGACGGGAGCAGGGGGAATATTTACCTATCGCATCACGAAAGACGTTCGTCGTAAAACTACCCTCGCTTTTCATCCCGCACCTATAATGGTGGTGTAGAGACAGCACAAATATTTTAGCTAATAGTTCGATGACCATGAAAGTAAAAAGGCATGTCATACTTTAGAGCATTCAGTTTAACTCAATACCATATCTTTATTGTGTAAAAAAGACATGAGTTGATATCATATTTTGTGACTTAGGTAATGATTTGGGGTAATTATCAATCGTGGAGTAAGAATAGTTAAGTGATTATACAGTTAAGAGTTACTGTTACAGTTTACAGAGTGACCAATTAGTAAGCATTTGAGGTTATTACTTATGAGAAAAGTACGTTTCAACATGGTGAAGTGTGAACAGCGTTATGTTGAGGGTGTGAGTCCTGCCTAAGGCAAATTCAAATTTAAAATCAAGTGTTTGTATCACGCAGAACCCGTAGTGTTTGGATATGAGACACGCAAGATCTTCTCATACTTAAAATCTTTGGCCTTAATAATTTTTAATAAACTGTCTAGCTATTTAAATAAATCAAAGATTTAATGAATCATAGGGTATACTCAATCACTAAATAACAAACTGAATAAATAGATTTACAGTTGATTATTGTACATTTATTGCATTTTACGTCGATCGTCGTCAATCATTACAAAATCAGCGCGTTACCAACAAACAATATTAAAATATAAGACACTATACACGTATCGCTATAGCATGAAAAAATCCACTACGGCATTAAGTCTGTAGAGCGTGGCTTCAAGACTGAACACTTCCCCCCTGCCCACCCACCGGGACGGTGCTATGTTCATTTACATCCGATATCCAATGGCGAAAAAAATTGTGTAAGTATTTCATATCTAGTTTGTTTATTTTCTCATGACATTTATTCAGTAATATGCATAAATATCTAAAGCAAATTAATAACGATAAAGAGACGATTTTTGATAAAATTATAACCAATGCTTGGGTTAAGCTGCTACATTAGCACCTATGTCAGAGTTTTTGTCTGTCCATTTAAGATTATATAACATTTCGCAAGAACTAGAATGTTTACTTAATTTTTGGCAAGTATTTTGCTTAGATATCTTTCAAGTTCAAAATATTTATCTACCTACTGATATTGCACCTATATCTGTGAGGGACTCACACTGCCTGAAAATATGAAAATAACGAATTTAGTTGCTACAAAATAATATTCAGTAAGAAGTACAAAAAACGTTATTTTAGACTCATTTACTTACAAGGTTATTCAATCATTCAAATATCTGTATGCTAGACTATTTTCACAAACACTAAAATAAAAGAAAGGTAAAAATCTTACAAAACATAAAGGAACATACGCACACGACTACATCAGAAAAAAAATCGCGATCCTACATTCGTAAATCGAACGTGCAATGAAGAACGCGGGATCTGACAACAAGCGGTCTCTTATAACTTTTCCCTTTTAACCTTTCCCCGGGCGGGCCGCGTCTCCCTCGGGAGGCGGTCCCCAGGGCCGGCATCGACCCCTACGCCCCCCACCACTCAATACCGACACGCCATGCGGACGACAAAGATCAAATAGGCAGAAGAATGTTAACAAAAAAATATTATACTGATGCGGTTTTTGAATGAATTGGCTGGTTGTTTACCTTTTCCGCTAGGATTGCTGACTAAATTCTAATATTTTGAAATTATAATAAATAAATTGAACAAACGTAAAACATTGAAATGTGATTGCTTTACTAAATGCTCTCTACACTGAACGTTCATTTATCATACCATGATTTCGTTGTGTTACCCTTGAATGTTAAAAATTAATCACCATCATCAGTATTCAGTCCATATCAATGTATTGTTGCTCAAAAGTACTAAGTATTAGGTATAAAGTATGTACCACGTTTGGGAGATGCTTACCGTACTTTGGGAAATGATGTGTGCAAGATTCTGTTGCTTGTCTTATTCTGGCAGTACTCCTTTAGCCGTTTTATATAACGCCCATAGAAAAGCTAAAATGAGATCCTGTTCTAATTTCAGCTTGCATCACACTGTTCGAAAGGGTATTGGTTTTTGCTTACTTTTTAAATATCAAGCTAATAGTTTTGCTTTTTGTCACTATCATCATTACTTTTTATTATCATTATCGTAACATCACAAATCATGTAAAGATACTAGCTGTTGGAATTGACCAATCCATCCAACAAGGTGGGCCTATCTTATCATTTAGAGGTATAAAAACATACCGAACCAAATATACACAAAAAAACTTATCATTTTTATGAATCAGTCAAACTATTGCGGAGGTGTTTGATAACAAACTCTGTGACATGAGAATTTTAAATAAAAAAATTGAACACTTCAAGCCCATAATTCAGTAACGCTTATTATTCCGGAGGACTCTTCTGCGCTATGTACACTCGCGCCCATCTAATCTTTGGGAACATGCGACGGACCCATAACGGGGCCAGTTTTTCGACTTTGTTTTTCCGCGTGCTTCTATAGCGCGCTTTAATATTTCAACGCCGAATCCAAGGGTTAACTGTTGCCGTCTCCGTCGGTGTAAATAGAACCTAACAATTGACCGAAAGCTATTGTGATCAACGCATAGAAATGTTTGAATTTCATTAAATTTCATTGGCATACAATACGTGATAGATAAGAAGTAGTAATTAAGATACTGTTTTTACCAAAAAATAGTTTTGAACCTCTTTTTCGTTTATTAAAGCTAAATTGAGGTAAAAAGTAATACGATAATCTATTAGTTTTATATTCTAACAATATGCTTTACAACTACAACGTTAATAATGTTTGTACCCACTGTTCAAAATCATGCATGATGTGATTATATCTCTCGAACTGAACTGAATTACAGTAGTCGCTATTTCCAATATTTTTTACCAAAACCTTTTATCCTTTACTGAAATTTAAACTTTTCAATCAAGCTACATCCATTAAAAGGCTAATAGCTACAATAAAATTCCCATAGAAGTCAAGTGAATAACCTATGCTTAACTACCCAAAAACACCCAACTAAATTTACTTATATTGTTACGATATCTCCTTGGCAAGATGTCAGAGAGTCATAAATAAAAGAAATCGCTAAACATTTTAACAAGACGCAAATAATAAAATATCATTTCACGAAGGTCGCGTTCAAATCTATACTTGTCAACTTTCACTCGATGTAAGGAACTCGCGGGTATTGGGTACATAGTACGGAATAAGTGGTACGTAGAGCTTAGCCCCGTAGGTAGTGCTGAGACACTGAATGCTTAACCGGTAAGTATTACCGATATTTAGTTTTGAGACATTCGATTCAATTTGGTTGTGAAACAATAGATTGTATTTCAACCAAAGAAATGTATAATTTTTGTTCTCAAATATGACGCGTAATCAAATAGCTTTTTATTCGATAGGGTTGGCTTAAATTTAAGGCTTAAAGTTGCTTTCATTTAGGTTCGAAAAAACTTAAACTCCGAAGGTTTTGACAACTTCTAAAAATTAAAAGTAAACTTTTAATACAAAAAAATGTAACAACAAAATGCATGAAATAAGTAATCAATTTAAATTGGTGCCAAATCAGCAATAGTCACCGACAACCATCATGCTCCTATACGCTAAATTGGTGGTTTATTTCAAGCTTTTCGCCGCACATATTTTATTTTTCGTGAAAATAGTTTATATAAGTATATAAAAACATATTGCTGTTACATATTGCGGTATGAGTGTGCTGGAAATAGATAATACTATTGTATTAAAATGTACTATTATTAATCGATTACTTTCAACATTATTCTTAAGATTATCAGCGCTTCGTCAAATCGCTGAAGGAAATTTCAAAGTGTGAATTTCTAAAAATAAAAAAATTGCTACGGCAATTCAATCTGGAATATTTACCGGTAAATAAAAGTTTACCGCTAATTCCAGCTCTAGTAGCAAGCGGTAGTTTTTCCGACGTGTCGAGCGAGGGGGTATTGCGGACGCAGCGTCCGTCGCCATGGCAACGCGATAAAGCTTCGCCTTTTCATAGCCCTCCGAACAGTAAACATACAATTGGCAGAACAACGCTGTTTTTTTTTTCTTACTTTTTTTAACACGCGGTTATTCTGTTGTCTTAGTCACGCCTATCTAACTTTATAGTGTCTTGAGTTGAAATCACCAAACATTTATATATTAGGAGTTAAATGTCAAAATAGGAAAACTACTCGTATTAGCTGTTGGATAAATTGATAGAATGATACATCCCGCTATAGAACTGAATGTGTGTCATTGCCCAAATGGTCTGGTTTGCTGTCCAAGGTTAAACGATGTTACCTACTCTAATAGTATCAATAAATTACTCCCATCAGATAATGTGTTCCACAACCATACAGTTAATCTTACCCCTGCTGTCGTATAATTGTAGAATTTTGCCGAAAAGAAGCAGATACTGATTCCTAGTCTTTAACATAAATTGGTTACTTGAAACTAATTGTCAGTAGGTAGGTATGTAGTATTGCGTAAAAAGCAGCACCTTTACTGAAATCTGACTGCAGTTCACACTCACAATGAAAGC
This sequence comes from Anania crocealis, assembly GCA_949315895.1. Lineage (NCBI taxonomy): Eukaryota > Metazoa > Arthropoda > Insecta > Lepidoptera > Crambidae > Anania > Anania crocealis. Next base: position 7,636,906 of record OX438862.1, read on the forward strand.
TTTTTAAGAGTTTGTATGCCGCCATCGTAAACTAAAATAATATCACCACTTTTCGTCTTATGGGTGTTGTAGAGTAGAATTAATAGAAGAAGCCTGATATCAGCTTCACCAAATCGGCGGTTTATTTTATTTTGGCATCAAACAGTCATTTACAGTAATAGTTGTAAGCAAACAAAGTGTGTATAAAAAGACTAACGAAACGAAATACATTTATTGAAGCTAGCATGGTTGGACGCGAACGATCTAACATAAAGTTGAAATAAGTTAAGTCGAATTAATTGTTGCTTAACTGCAATACAAAAATAAAAAAAACAAAGATGTGGTTATTTGATTATTTGCACAGAGTGCTTAATAACTTCTGTTTTAGCCTGTTAAGCGAGATGTTGAACATATCAATTTCTGTAAATTCTTTGTTGTAAGTGTTGGTGGAACGGTAGAAAAATGGATTGCGGGTATAGTTTTTTCTTCGTCGTTGGGGTACGAACAAGGGTAGCGTACGTGAGGAGCGCACTGGCAGTCTGGCTCGACACACTTGTTTTGAAAATGGCTGCAGCCAATACTAGACTGATGTAGACTGATGCCAATGATGATACTTATTTATCTTTCCACTACTTTCCAAGAATAAGTTATAGTGAACATTAAACAGGTTTATCGCAACACTTTGCGTTTACTGCATTTGGTACTCTTTCAAATCTAAAAGCGCTTGCTATGTGCGAGTAGTTTCCAATTGACAATATACCTACTGCTGACGGCGGGCAATCGCTGGCGGCTTCTAAGCCTTGCCCCACCCTCATTCAGATATAAAGACATTTGTATGTAGGTACGTTTGTGTACTGGTTTTAAGGAACGTGGTTTTAATTGACAATGGATTCGCAAAAAAAAATCGATACATTTTTACCCAGGCAGATATTTTTTGTTCATTTAATAGTTGAACTAGTTAAGTGTATAAAAAGTTATAAGTTGCATATTTACATTTCATAAATAAAACTCAAAAGTCTGTCGTCAAAGTCGCTTACACAGTCGAAGCATATTAAATAAAAATAATTAAGAGGTACTGCAATAGTTGATATATTATTAATAAAAATAATTTCCTATGTAATAGAGCAACTTCTGCACTCTACGAAATTTTAAAGCAGGATGAAACTCAAATGTGGGAATGTGGGAATAACTTGCAGGGTTCAGGAAAAATGAATTCTTGCAGTGCATATATAATTAAACAATAAATTTATCATAAGCCAGAACCAAATACAAGTAGCAACGCTGCGGACAAAAACTAGAAGGTACATAATAATTATGTTGATATTACAATTTTTTTTTTCATAAATAAGATTACGAGTATGTTAGGTTTATTTTTAAAACCAGGTAATAAATATACTGTTTGGAACAGTATGTTTATTACGATAAGAAGGCTTTAATGATATTTTAAATGCCCAACTTCAGGACATCATAGGTATTAACATTGAGTTCCATTCACGCTGATGTTATGAAAGATCTTATCAAGTCAAAATTTTATAATAATCTCAGAATTTTAAATCTTTATTAGGTGTTAATTTTTCAAATATATCCATGAGTAAGTATTGGATTCAGATTTATAAGACCAAACCAAAAAAAACATGATTGTCCATTTATATATTTACAAAAGCATAAGTATGGTATTTGACCCCGACTCTCAAATCAGTTTATCGCTTAAAAATAATAATTCACGTATCATTAGACCTCATCAACAAACCCCGACTATCAGCTGACCAAAACAATTGGCATACTCAAAAGTAAATTCGCGCTCAAAAGCTTTAACATCTCGAGCACAATCAACATACAAAGACAAGGGGCAACATTACGCGGGCATCACTTCATTGTGGGCACCGCTCTAATTGTAACTACACTCTTGGGCACCATCGCCCGCTCAGCGCTCCGACGGGTAGGCGTGTGCCACTAATCTTCGACCCCCACATACCAATACGACACCCCCACACCGCAAACCAAACACAAACCTATCGGTAACAACTTAAAGCGCAATTTCCTCCAACAAACCGAACCTCTATTTGCAAACGTAGCGAGGGTTAACGCACACTATCAAGTCATTAAATTGCATCGCCTTTTTAATGAGTCTGAAAGTGAACAAAGGATATTGAGCACGATTACATTAAGTACCCGGTTGTAGTGGAGATAGTCTGTTTTCGACTCTTTTAGTATGTTTTGGTTAGTTAGACGAGTCGTCAAGCGGAACTTATTCAGATTTAGTTTGGAAGTGCTCTTTAAGAAAAATAAAAGCAAGTTTTTCAGAGTAAGTTTTTCTGATAAGGAAAAAGCGGTGAACGCCAACACTGGAATGGTCTGCGATACAAAATACTTTCTTGACTTATTGGGCCTCGTGAACTATCTACTCAAACTTTTCAAGTTGTTTCCTTGTTTCACATGAATGTAATTTAGAATACGTTTATCAATTGTAATGCAAAAAGGAAGATTAATATTTGAAAAGGTTCTCAATTTTTGCACGGAAACTTATCTATTATATAAGAACACTTTTTTCGGGAATAGAACATTTTAATAACATTTTATTCGTATATAATTTTATATTATAATGTGGAGTCAAAAAGAGTTATGCCAGTGTCAAACAAACAAAAAACAGTCGGTACCTACTTGAGATAATGACGTGTATAGTCTCATAAAATAAACTGTATTTTCCTTATTCCTTATCATATCATCTGTGATGATACTAAGTTAGCTTAAAGCTCAGCAACAATCACAAGAATTTCGCTAAAATTTATAATGTCTAACTGGAAGAGTAGTCAGAAAGTAGGTACAGCGAAAGGTAAGTTCACTCTACTCAGGTAGTATAAAAATGTTCTCAAGTAATCATTTTCTAAATCTCTATCATTAATACGCTAACACTTTTTTTTTAATTACTAAAAATAAAGATATAATATGGTATGCAAACGGTGTCCATCCCTTTTTCTTATCGACACAATACACGGGACATAACCTTAAATCCTCACACGAGAACAGCCCATTTGGGAAAGTGACCACCAGTCCACCATAATAATAATTTCCCCGTACTTAACGTTTATGTAAACGCAACTTATTACATGCCTCCCTCATATTTACCGGGTGTATACGCTATAAAGTGATATCACGTGATCGGGTAATAGTTATAAATTACCAGGGTAGTTTATAAAAGCCGGTTAACCCGAGGTAAAGCGGACAAGTATAATTTACGATTGGGAATTCGCGGCTACGCATTTTCATACGGGCTATTGGTGATAATTTTGTCTATAGGAGATTATTGATAGCATTGTATTCGGATGCGGAGGTGCTGAATGGTGGTTGAATTGAGTTGAGTTTAAATTGAGAATGTTTTTTAAATTATGTTATGTGGTGCCAGCATAGTAAAAGTATGTAACATCCCTTTCCTATGGGTGGCGTAAGAAGTGACGAAACGTACTGTCAGAAGAAGACAAGCAGCATCGTATTTTTAAACTATAGGCTAAACTGCATTCGCCAACTCGCGTGTCAAGCGTGGCGATAATGGCCAAAATTCTCCCTTTGGAGATATCTGTATCGAGCCATGGACTGATAAAAGTTGACGATAATAATATTTTTTGCCTTTAAACACATTTATGTTCTTGACTAGACTACAATATTTCCTGCAAGTTAAGATATTTTTGGGCTATGGTTGTCTCCTAGTACATCCAGGTCACAATTTAGTGTATTGGCACTGAATCTGGAACGACAATTAAAGAACGGTTGGATGTCCACTAGGTACATTTTTGATAGTAGTACAAATTTATTACATGAGGAGTAATAGTTAAAATAATGGTAGATAGTGATATTAGAGATGTTTATAGTATTTTATAGATTACAAAAAATAAGAGACTCTAAAGTTAACGCGTATGACCTTACTTACTCTTGACACTCGATTTCGATTTGAATTGTGATTATAATCGAAATCTTGTGTTTAGCACTCTTGAATACTACACTAGCGCCAAATCGTATTCATATTTGTCAAATCACTTGTCAATAAAACAAATTGTACATTGGATTTCCAATCATCGAAAAAGGATCTAAATACAGTCGAGAGTCAAGAGAAAGTCTGCTAAAACGGTCAATTAAAACTCATAACGCATCTACTATTATATCAAGCTTAGTTTGGCTCTGGCACTAGGTCAGCCTATGCCGTAGAAAGGCTTAAGTGAAGTCATAATTTTAAGTGAAGAATAAGTATAAGAATAATTTTAAGTATAAGAATAAGTCAATCATAAATAATGTACGTACAGAAATTTTGACAATTTTATTGGCAGCACGTCTTATAGTTGGGTACAATGTTGGGCTTTCAAATTGGAGCCAAGCTTGGACGTATAGTTGAATCCAATGTGTAGACACGACTTTAGAGAGAATCCTCTCTTTTATAATACAAATAAATAAAACTTACAGGATATAAATTTTTTGACTGCATAGTAATATCATATTGTTACTTAATCCCTCAACCCCCAGGCGGCAGGCGCGTGCCGCGATAACAATTGATTTCAATTGTGTCTGGAATAACTCACGATCGAGGGATTATTACTGACTGCTAAGTCTTGCTCCTATTAATAGGTTCAAAATTCACCTGCAATGTGAAAACTGAAATGCAAAAATGCATTTATTTTGACTTCAACTGTCAAACATTATGACGCCAAAAATTGTTTTCCGTTGCACTGCCATAAGCGGCAGTGCTGGGGCAGTTTAATGAAAATAAATTAAATAATCTAAGAATTGTGACTGTGACTGTACATCCACGTTTTATATTCGCGAGCCCTGCCAAGTATTTATCACTGAGAACTCTTAAGGTGAGCATATTTACATCTTCCGCATAAGTTGTATGATGAAATGCGATCCACAACAATATTTGTGAACTTTACATGTTTACATTTACAGTTTTTTTTGCTGCACATATAGTTTGGTACCTACTTTTAAGGGGATAATGTTTCTTTGAATAGTTACTTAGCTGTTTGATCATAAAAATGTAGAATCTGTTTTATAAGCAATTCAATTGCTAATGTAAAGGTTGGAGCAATCGCTTGGTAAGTGGAAGGATATAAGTTCAACCCAGCTAAGGCAGAGGAGATTTTTTTTAATGAATTTTATTTTTAACATGTAGAAATATCAAAGTTTTAAAAGGTTACTCACTGTTTTGACTTATTATAACTGTCTTAACTTATTATAGTTAACTATCTCTATTTGGTTCGGCACCGACTTCAATCTGTTTAGTTGTTAGTTGTTAAAATAATATTTTAAGTAGGTAGGTTTTAAAATAAAACATTGTTCTTGTGTTATTTTGTACTTTTTAGTGAGTTTTTTTTTTAGATTGGTTTAATTTTTTATTTAAAAATTATTATTTTTTCTCTTTTAGTGTTAAATAAATTACACACTTATTAACTCTTCTGTTGGGCGGTAACAGTGCCTACATAAATAGTAATGACGACTTCTAGATGAAAATGTATGAATTATTTGAGAAACTCCCCCCTTATTGCTGTAGAATCTTAAGAATCATCCTCCAACTCCTACTGCTTAGGAGTTTGACCTTCCATCATCAGCTCACGTGAATAACCTAAAGGAAGGCAACTATCTGACTATACGCGCCTATGATATTTAAAGAATAATCCTCCTACTCTTAACCGTTAAGGAGTTGTACCTTCCATCATCAGCTCATCAGCTCAACATGAAATGATGAGTACCAGACGCAAATACTGAAAAACTTAAAAAAAAATATGCAAAGACGTAGCTTATAAAATTTGAGGGTTTCCCTCGATTTTCCCGGATTCCACCATCAGATCATGACTTCATTAAAATGGGACCACACAGGAAGTACCAGATTTCAAACAAAAAAATATTTTTTTAAATCCGTACAACCAGTCGAAAGTTCTGAGGTAACAAACATAAAAAAAAATACAGTCGAATTGAAAACCTCCTACTTTTTTTGGAAGTTGGTTAAATAGAAGAGCTTGAGATCCCTCTAGCTCTTCTTTTTAACCGACTTACAGTGCTTACTCAAAGGCGTGCACACCATACATGTCAAAAATCACTTGAACTATGTCCTGTCTAACAAGAATCATCGAAATAGTTGCGATGAGTTTCCTGGGAAGGGGTTATGCATGGTCATACATTTAAAAATTATATACACTCGTCGAATTGAAAACCCTTTCTTTTCCTCATTTTTGGTCATTTGAAAAACACTGCAACCTAACGTTTCCATCACACATTTAAGCGACTCCGTGTCGCGTGTAAACAAATGTAAATATTAAAAACACCGCGTTCCCATTCTCGACAATCGCCCCGCAAACAATAAACAGTAACAAAATGTACAAACGAACGCTCCACTTCACTTACATATACGAAACCAAAACATAAACGTTATATCCGGCGATCCGACCAAACTGCTCTATCAAAATATAACGGCAGCGATAAAAACGATGGAAAGAAAGCAAACGTTTCCAACGAATTTCCAAAGATCGTACAATAACTGATCGTTGGGCCTTTTCTCTCTTATGAGAGTATGTATTTTCATCTCTTTTTAACGTGAGTTCGCCGTTTTATAGGCGAGCTGATAATATTTGGACCGCTGAGAGATATGAGTGTTAAATATTTTATGATGTCCAGTGTCGACGTAGGGTTTGCAGTACGTCAAGTCGAAAATTCAAGATTTTTACTCAAGAAATTGAAAATTTTAAAAGTTCTAAAAATATAGCTTAGCAAAAGCTAAATAATAATGATCATGTAATTTAACATTATATTAATCATATCTGCAGCATAGCATTAAACATCTTAGATAGTACAAAAATTTTTTGAGTGATTGTAGTCCTCGATAGCTCAGCAGAGGAGTAGTCGCTTGAACAGCGAAGGGTTCGATTCGAGTTTTCGTTATCACAATCTCAGCCAAGCAACATCCGCTATTGGGCATAGGCCTATACACGGCGCATTTTCAACCACCTGGAAAACGATGCCTACGTTATGTTATGTTTAACATTATAGCATGGTTTATTTAACTTATCAATAAAAATATTTTTTGAAAATTATTCAATATTTATGGCTTGGCACACTAGTTGGCGATCATAGTTTTGCCAATAGTGGATATAATAATATACTGCTGACCGTGTATTCTAACATTTCACATAAAAATAGACAAAATTCTATAGACTTATCTATAACTCCTAATTCATCGCAAACAGTGCGAACGGTAGGAGTCATTAAATCTAATCTCCATTCTATGTACTTAATTACAAGTCAGTTTTTTGTCACGTTTGTCTCTACAAACTGTCTTGGCGTAATGTCATTAATCTTGGGAGGCTGGCAGCGCAGCAAACGACCTCCCGTTAAGACCCTCCATGGACTGGGTGCCGCGTAATATGCTTGTAAACCGTACAACCGAATAGCTAAACACCAAAAACGCTACACGCAAAACCGAGCCTTCAACTAATTGTAATTAGTGTTATTAACGCGCGCACTACACCTCACGATGTAGCCTTTTGTGCCGAGCCAAATAGAAAATAAGAAAAAGGAATCCCAGCGAGAGAAAAAAGGTACGTAAGATGTATTTTTTCGCAGAGCGTGTCTGTACCATTGTTAAATATATCGTCCAATCAGTATCTCGGGGAACGACAAGGAATTAGCGTTCCGAACGACGAGAGCTCTACCCTTTTATGCGGCGTAATAAAAAAAAGAAATCTTATTTGAATTTGGAAGACGAATTAAAAAGAAAATGAATTCTGCACTAATTTAAAGCAATGAGGTTTCTAGACGATTTTCGGGGATCAGTCGGCTTAATTAATGCAAGAGTCAAAGTCCGCAGCGCTTAATGCCTTTGCTATGTGAAGTGGTGTGGGTAGATGTCTATTTTCATTTAGCCGTCAAAAGTTTGCGCGAAACTCTATCTGCGTGTGTAAATTCCGTGCAGTTACAAAACAATTGAAATAATAATCAATTTGAAAAAACATAATATCTAAGCTAAGCATGTATAACATATACCATTATTTAGCGAAATATAAGTATGTATGTATACAGGTGACTTTTTCATCACCTTTCAATTTTTTTATAGGCGTTCAGTATCGTATCTAGAGCCCATATATGAAGTAAAAAAGTAGGTCAAGTTTTCACCCGAAAATATTTTTCGCAACATAGTTTTCAATTTTTACGGTCCTAAGCCTGTTAAGGTATGAAAGGAAAATCAACAACTTATGAAAAGTATCGTAATTTATTAATGAGATGCGCATTGCGTAAAAAAGCCTTGTTAGGTGGCCGTATCATAAATTTTTGATTTTTGGCGGACATTTTCTAGGTGCTTTATCTTTACATTTTTGTACCGGGCTATGCCAAAAGAAAAAATACGTCATTTGCTTTTTTTCCTTGAAGATTGTTGTATTAAAATTTGGAAGGTGATTTCAATTTAATTGTGTATATTAATCCTTTTTTAACGACTCGTCATTTAACTCAAGGTACCACAACAATGGGGTACTTGCTTATGGACCACACTTGCCAAATTAGGGTTGGTAAAATAATAACAAAATAAATAAAATTCTAATCTCATGTTGTCCTAACCGGGGATCGAACACAGGACCTTCAGATCTTGCCCTTGCTCCAGTGCAGCCTTTAAACCACCAGACCAATGGAGCGTCAAACGTCAAGGCGTAGCAAAATTCAACGTTACATATCCAAAGGCCGTTTTACACGTCCCAAAAAAAAACTAATCACAGATAAGCTCCCGCATTGATCCCGGGCATAGGAAAGGTTACGGAGGCACTTCGTCTTAATTCGGAATCCCTTTAAGGGTCGTATCAGTTGTAATGAAAGCTAATTCTTTCATTAACTCCCAGTGACAACGGGAAAAATTGTAAGCCAAACGAAAACGAATGTAGATACTGTGGGCACGATGAAGGAAGTTTATTAGAATTTCGTTAAGTCACCATTGTGACTGTATGCTTTTTTTTCTTTTGAAATAATTTTTAATACTAACTAATGCATTTGTGATGACTCACATTTAAAGACATCATTTCATTAAAATATGAGTAAAATTTTCTTTTTTAGGGTTCCGTAGCCTACAAAAATCTATTATAAATAAATAAATATTTAAGACATGCCTCACTGGGCCACACAGAGCCATCTAGTCCCAAATTAAGTACTATTAAGTACCCTGTCGTATGGGGTACCAGACAACCGATAAACTTACTTATATACTTTTTTTTTGTAAATAGGTACATACTTATAATACATAGATAACACCCAGACCAGTACAAACAGACATGTTCATGCACACAAATATTTGTACTGTGCGGGGATCGAACCCGCGACCCATGGCTCAGAAGCAGCGTTTACTACCGCTGATCCAAATGGTCGTCATTATAGTGTCACCATATCTGTTTGCCCGTCTACGGTAAAGGTCAGAGATTACGAATTATTTGACACGAACGTTTCTATTAATCAGGCCCACAAAGTGATAAAATGAAGTCAACTTTTCAACTTTCGCAATTATTTGAACGTTAGCAGACGAACGTTTAAAAATTAACAAGGTACAATCGCGCCTTATTTTCCATTAGGGTTGGATCCATCACATGGGTACCGTATATTTGGGATGATAAGACCTGTGCTATCTCAGAACTTAACTACGGGTCCCGTACTTTTTGGGATAAAAAGTAACCTATATTCTATTCCAGCCTAAAATCTAATTGCGTGCCAAATTTTATATAAATCTGTTTAGCTGTTTTAGCGTGATTAAGTAACAAAGTCTCATCGAAAATTCCGCATTTATAATATTATTAAGATGTAAGAAGATATTATAATATTTTACGAAAACAATAAAAAATCTTCCTAGCACCTTGCACTACCTATATCAAGGAAATCTAGGCGAACAATACATTTTTTGATTCAAGTTACCAACCGATATCTTGACATCAGATTGGAGTATTAATCCCCGTTCGTCAATTTAATAAATCGAAATAGGATCTGACAAGGCGTTAATGGGTGCCCAATGCAATTTCACGTACCCCACTTGAAGCTTAAGTGAATTTCTTTCGTGTATGCTCACAGACAGTCACGTTCAAATAGATATAATGAATTATTTATTTGTAATAGGTACACAAATTCTTATTAAAATTTAACTGTTCGACGTACATACCTAAAGGATGAAATTTTAACTACCTTTTAAATTTTAATATATCAGTCTACATGACAAAACACAAATGACGTATTTTTTCTTTTGGTATATTTTATTTTAAACTATATATATTGCGAAAAATATTTTCGGGTAAAAGCTTGATTAACATTTTTTACTTCATAAATGGGCTTTAAATAGAATACCGAACGTCCATAAAAATTTCGGAAAGTGGTTAAAATTTCATCCTGTATAAATCCTTTTATACCTACATAATATAATAAATAACAACAATAAAATATTGACTTTAAAGGAAAGTACATTTTACATAAAAAACTTTATTCACAAGATAACTATAGGTACATGTATTTAGAAAGCACCTAACATTGCCGAATAAGGGGCCTTATTCAGTTATTTCGATTGCAGTTCGATCGTGATTGAATTGGGCGATTTTGACATTTAGCCCATACTAGAACTGTCAAAAGACTGCTATTCAATTACGATTATGGTAGCTGAATTAGGAGCCTGGTACAAAAATTTAATTTATAAAGGTAACCGTACAAATCGTATAAATATATAATTTACACGCATATTTTTAATAAAATAAAACTATTTGTTTGAGACAATTTTTAAACAAATAATTTGTTGGTGTGAATTGACAAAACGATTATTCCTTGAATAAAAATGTTTCAAGTGTCTAGAATTATTATTGAAGTGAAAACTTCTTTAGCGGCGCTGAGCACTTTTTGTTGGATGGGTAAAAACTTCCAAACTCGCGTCAGGGTCACGTGATGCTGATCGAAAAAGCGTAAGATCGAGGGGAAGGGAGAGAAACTAGTATCTCCCACTCTTTCTTCCGTGCCTGAGTGTGCTGTTTTCTATTATTTTTGAAGTGAAACTTCTTTATCGGCGTTGGAAAAAATTTACCGTCACGTTTTGCGTCAAATTTTCGTCACATTTTTCGGTTACGCGCCATCTTTTTCTTGCCCCTACCACGGTTGGTTCAGACGATAGCAAAAAGGTAAAGTGAAATAATATTTAACCAATTTAACCAATTTAACCAATTTAACAAATTTAACCAATTTTACCAATTTTACCAATTTTACCAACTTAACCAACTTAACCAACTTAACCAACTTAACCAACTTAACCAACTTAACCAATTTAACCAATTTAACCAATTTAACAAATTTAACAAATTTAACCAATTTAACCAATTTAACCAATTTAACCAATATAACCAATTTAACCAATTTAACCAATTTAACCAATTTAACCAATGTAACCAATTTAACCAACTTAACCAACTTAACCAACTTAACCAACTTAACCAACTTAACCAATTTAACCAATTTAACCAATTTAACCAATTTAACCAATTTAACCAATTTAACCAATTTAACCAATTTAACCAATTTAACCAATGTAACCAATTTAACCAATTTAACCAATGTAACCAATTTAACCAATTTAACCAATTTAACCAATGTAACCAATTTAACCAATTTAACCAATTTAACCAATTTAACTAATTTAACCAATTTCTGGAAAGTTGCATGTAGATCATTTTTCGAAAAATAAGGCCATAAAGAAGTTTCACTTCTTACGTGTGTACACTAGTACACGCACAACTTTTTTATAAAATTAATACGTACGTGAAGTCATATACCACTTTTATATAATTTGTAAACTGTTCAATAAGATATAAAAGTAAAAAAAAACTGATTTTAATTCGGTGACAAACACACAACTGAACACAACAGCCCTTTTACACTCAGTAGTAATTACGGTGCCTGATATCAAAAACACTATTGTCCCTAAGTCTTGCTATACTATATCAATTTCAAACGCAATATTACCAATATCAAATATGTAGTTGGCCCTACGACACAGAGAGTACCGATATGAAGTGAAAATTGAATTCACAACTGACAATTGAAAAAGGCGCTCCCATCAAAGGCAACCCCTGCAATATTTACCGAAATACATTTTAAAAGCTTTCTATCCTTATAGAATAGACACCTGATTCTATAAACCAGTTTTGAAATACCATGTTATAGTTACAACTATAAATCATGTAATTTAAATCTGTTTTTTGTTCAACATTATTTTTCAATTTTGTGAACAACATCAACAATCATTACCTAAACTATTGTGGCAATGTCTGTATAGGAAAAAGAACATAAATTATAATGCATTGATAGTTTAAGACAGACAGACAGACATTTAAGACATGCCTCACTGGGCCACACAGAGCCATCTAGTCCCAAATTAAGCTACTATTAAGTACCCTGTCGTATGGGGTACTAGACAACCGATCGATAAACTTACTTATATATGTTTTTTTTGTAAATACATACTTTTAATACATAGAAAACACCCAGACCAGTACAAACAGACATGTTCATGCACACAAATATTTGTACTGTGCGGGGATCGAACCCGCGACCCATTGCTCAGAAGCAGCGTTTACTACCGCTGATCCAAATAGTCGTCAATAGTTGATACACCCACAGAACATTTTCCATGTTCTGTGGATACACTAGTGAGAGGCAGGAACGGGTTTTTTTAGGATCACTTACAAGTTTGCTATTTACTTAGCTTTCAAAGGACTGTAGACTTGAGTATATGATTTTAATTTTCATTTGTAGGTATCAACATGCGGCCATTTAACTCAGGCCTCGACTGACAAACTGACGGACAACAAAGCGATAGTGATCCTATAAGGATTTCATTTTTTCCATTTGAAGTACGGAACCCTAAAAGAAACAGTACTATAGTTAATTCTGGTCATGGTTAGCCCTTGGGCATAATCAGGTTCTTCATTACATATTTAAGTCCCCACAGCATTCAAAAGACGGCATGAGACAACAGATATTGTGTCCGAATCAAACATGCGAGACCGAATTCAACGTCAAGAGATACGTCCCAGTCATATTATCAGTTGAACAACAGACGGGTCTACCTACGATAATGCAATTTACAAAGCGGGCAATCACTAGAGCAGCATTGTTGTGCTCGCGTCAAAGAGCAAGGAAGCGGCGCTCTTAATAATTAATCGGCGTTTAAGCGTCGACGTCTCAGAGCCCCAGGGCATTAACAACGCTCTGCATATGCGGGCGTAAGTGCAGAATTAGGTGTTTAGAATTTGTAAACTAGAGATGCTTTGTAGAATGCAGCATTTTGAATACGATATCTGCAAATTTAATAAGGTAATACACGGTAAATTTACCTTAACCTAATGCATCTTATAATCTGATGCTAACATCTGACATTAAAGAGATAATCTTAAGCTAGATATAAAACTAACCAAAAACAAGTAAGTATTCTTTGTTAAGACTTTATTTAATAAGCAGAAATAATAATAAGAGATACCGTGCAATTATAAAATCAGGAATAAATATAAAAATGTTCCACTGAAGCAATTATTATCTTAGCGCTCTATATAATGTAAAGCAGAGCAATAAACCTTATCATCGTGGTTAGGTTAGATCTTCAATAACTTACAGACTATAAAATGACAAGGACTATTATTTTCAAAACTTGATATTTCATAGATTCATAAAGCATACATACATACATACACTCACGCCTTTTTCCCGGAGGGGTAGGCAGAGACCACATCTTTCCACTTGCTACGATCCTTACAGACTACTTTCGCTTCATCCACATTCATTAATATTTTCATACACGTTCGCCGGTTTAGGGTACTCTTGACCTGACCTTTCTTTAGAACTTCCCCGATTTGATCAAGATAAGTTCGTCGAGGCCTTCCCCTTCCAACATTTCCATTCATACTCGCCATATATATCTTTTTAGTCAACCTGCTTTCATTCATTCTCTCAACATGTCCAAACTATTTAAGCATTCCTTTTTCAATACTGGTCACTACATCCTCTTTTACACCACATCGATCCCTTATCACACTATTTTTAATCCTGTCACTCAAATTGACTCCAATCATACTTCTTAACGCTCTCATTTCCACTGCATTTACTCTGCTTTCATGTTTTCTCTGCCACACCCAACTTTCACTCCCATACATCAGTGTTGGAACCAACACCCCTCCATGCACAGCCAGGCGGGCCTTTTCGGACACCTTCTGACTGCTCATAAAAGCGTGCAACGCTCCATTCACCATGTTGCCGGCATTTACTCTCCTTTCAATATCACTATTACACCTTCCATCCGCTGTAAACATTGATCCCAAATAAACAAACTCCTTCACTTGCTCCATTTTTTCATCTCCTATCAAAATGTTACACTCTGTCATGCTATCCTCCTTCATTCATAAAGCATTGCTTTAAATACCTAATTTTCAATGAAGAAAAATCTTCTTTTGCAAAAAAATTCAACACATGATTCCTTATCTACGTCTGCATATGCAAAGCGCAGTTGCTGCTTACTAATTGCTTAACAAAACCTTATAATTCTTTAAGTACTACTAAAATCATTTTTCAAGTCATACGTAAAATCTCTTTTTGTCTAAGTGTCATCAAGCTAATGGACACGCAGACTGCGGGTGAAAGTAATTTGATTCGTACACCGCAATTAGTGGCCACATAAAATTGGAGAAGATTGAGACCATCAATCAAATAAAGGGCATGATTACATCCAAATCTAGATAACTAATTGAATGAACCACTCGTATTAATTGAATGTAAGCGATGTTTTGCGTTTTAGTTTGTGTCTTTTAAATGTTTCTATAAGATTATAAATTATAGTTCGTGGCTTTGATTAGTCAGTGGGGTTTGGTGATTTTTGTGTTCAAAATTATTCGACGTGTACCTATTTCATTGTTTTACTTCAATAATTGCTGTATTCAGTTAATATTTGCATTACTGCCCTATACCTAGAGTACATCATATATCATGTTTCAAGTATTAATGAGTTGATTAGCTAAGTTGAAAACCAGCTGTATAACAATTTAAGTAACAGTTTGTTTACTACCTGACCCTAGCACGCGATGCTACCGTTAATGGAACAATGAACATTTCCTAGAGTTTGTTTTACAACCAACTAGCAAACTTGTTTGTTATCAAAAGAGATGTCACGCGTGAGTATTTAATACTACATCGTATAAGACGGACTTTATTAATCCCAATAATAGAGACTTTAATCTCAAATAAAACATCAAAAATTAAACAGGTAACGTTTTTTCCAAAAAGAATCCTGTTATTAGATGGCCCCAATATTATTTAAGCTTTGCCAATATGGCAGCGTAACAGTTGAAATTCCCAACGAATGGAAGCAAAGAGGGGATGATAAAACCCAGTCACTAATTAAATGGGCCCGAGACGGCTTGTTCTTAATAGATTTGTCGCTAATTTGGAGTCATTTCATAGAGCGCTTCGTAATATTGAACGATGAATTTTAATTTAATAAGTCTTCTTAAAACCTCTACATCAAAAACAGAGTTGGGAGGAACAAAAAAGCTAAGATACATTTATCAAATAAAAGTATGGAATATAGAACCTAAAAGGTGAATATCTTTAGGTTAAAATCGCTCCATAGATTAGATCCAACATCAGGATCGGAGTAGTTGCAATTCATCATTATTATTCCAGACAATTTATCAAGCGGTTGGCTCGCTCGCCGGCGGATCGCACATTCTAACGAGATGGTGAATTTTCACCGAATAATTTGCGAACCGACGAATCACGTATTGGAATCAGAAATGAGGTCGGAATTGAGATAGAAGAGTCGAACATGGTACACGATAAAAGTGGGAAGGAAAAGATTTGGGGAGGAAGATAATGGGAATAATAATAATTAATGATTGCCGACAAAAGATAGTGTCTGCTATTTCCAGACACACGGTTTTATTTAACGAAATTTTATGAGAACTTGATACATAATGCTTTAAAAATACATAAATATCTTTTTTCAAAAAATCAAGCCATAGACTATTAATTAGCGGTATTTTCAATTGAGCATATAAGAGTACGCGTTGCGATACCATTGGAGCATGTAATAATAATGTAGTCGAAGGGTCGACTCGATTACCGGGCTTATTACTGCGACTTTATCATATTTCAATTTACGATCGTCACCCAGACTTATCGTGTAGAAAAATCAGGGGCTCCTGATATAAATCAAAAATGAGACGTCTCATTACTGAGGTGATTTATTTAAGCATCGATAGGGATTACGTTGGTAACTTTGTAAATAAAAAATAAAATTTTCGTTATAATAGACAGGATAAAATTCATAAGCGACTAATATTCATAGAAATTTTAGAACGAAGGCATTAGATAAGTCGGCAAGTAAGAAAATGCTGGTTGGAGGGAATAAGAAAATGGTCCTAGTTGTTAAGTCTTGCACAGTTTCTGTCGCTATCTCGTGGATAAGAAGCCTAATCACCAGTCGTCGTCTGTATCGGGCGCGCGCGAGTATTCCCCAGGGTACTCTTTTGGGACCAGTTTTCTTTTTTGGTTTACATTACGTTGTAAGTGTGCCGAATTCTTTTGTCGCGCCCGTTTTTAGACAGATTTGCGTGATTTGTATTGCGTTTGTTTATCCTCAATGGGATTTAAAAAAAACATAATTAGGTACGGTATTTTACTTACTGATGTAAGATTTTGATATAAATTGGATAATCATATTAACAACGTGTCTCCAAAAATATTTTTATTATCATTTTACTTTCCGATCTCAAGTTTAAAATCGTCGAATAAAGCAAATTTTAATTAAAATGAACAGCTATTTGTTGAAACAAATTTTAATGTAAAAGCCCGGAAAGTTAACCTTTCTGCAAACAGAAGAAAGTGCAAAGCGATTAATAAAGAGACTTATAAGGTTATCGAAACTTCCGCAGTCGAGCGCCCGCGCCGTTCCGAGGTCGTGCACCAACAAACTTGTGCCCAACTATTACTAATATAAATTTACAGCTTTGCTTTTAACACTAACTTTCAAACTGTAGGTAGGTATTTCTGTGGAAAGTGCTTCAGGGGTCAAGTATTATTGTAAAAAAACGAACTAAAAATGAATAAATCATGAAATTGTAGCATAATTATTACTTACCATAATTTGAACCCCTTTTTTTGAAAATTAAAACTTTTATTCTAATTGAAGTTTGAGCATGGTGATTGTTGTTGATTTCTTGTTTGGCATCAACTGACTATAAGTGGGTTATTTTTCGCTTTTAGTCTTTATTTTTTTTATATTAATAAATTTTCAAAAGGTTTGAAAATGTTGGTGTCAACTGTAGTGTCAGTTGTAAGAGTTGTCTTAAACTGAATATTAAAAAAAATGTATTTGTTTTAGTTTTTTTTTTATTGTTTATTTTAAATATAAAAATACGCCATAATTCATGAATACCTCAAGGATATATTTATACAAAATCAATATTTTGTTATAAACGTGATAGTAATAGGTACCAAATATCCAAATCATGTGATTTCCTAAAAGTGTCCATCATTATTGGTTCCAAAACGGTTCTTGTAAATTAAAATATAGGCCTTTGCAAATGTGTTGCTAACCATGTTTTTAAAAGTGTTATACTAAATTACCCTCTAAAATCGCCAAAATATATAATGTGTCCAACGCATTTCTTAATGTATTCAAGTTAAGATGCTAGATTTCCCTTATCTCAACAATTTGTTGTTCCGATAAACGTTTAACATGCCTATGCAGATTCTTGAACAAGTAATAGAGATATCAGAGTCTCGGAAAGGAATTTATCTGGCGGCCGGAGCATGGCGGCGTGTCTAATGAGATAATATAATAGCCGAGATTCCCTCGCTGTTCGCACCAAGAATTACCGGAAAACTGCACCGAAAAACCGATTTAAAGCTGTGTTCAAACTGGGAGACTAAAGGGGGAATTAGTATTATAATACAAACCTGACTAGTTTCACTATTATGGCCGATTTCTCGTATGTTAAAAGTGACGATAATAAATAACCATTACTTTATTTCCCAAATTGTAAACTATGTAAAAATCGTAAAATTTTTAAACGTATAATTACTATTGCACTTTAAAAATCAACCGTTTCCTATAGGATTTAAAAGCGAAAAAACATGGACGATCATAATACTCTTCTAATAATTCTTATTATTAATGCGCAGGTAGCTAAGTTCTTTCTTTCTATTGTCTTTTCATGCTCAATCTTAAATTTTAAGACTGATTTAATACTAATTAGTATAGAGCTAGTTTGTAAGCAATCCGAGGATGGACGTAGGATAGTTTTATTAATATAATCCCGGAAATCTCTATAGCTAGCTGTGTTGTTTTGGGATTCAATAATTCCTTATGTAAGGTCTAAATCTAAATTTGTTCACTGATGATTAAAATAGAGAAGATATCAATGAAAGCTCTAATAAAATAAGGGCTATCTGAAGAACTAATCCTACGCAGAACAGGCTACGGGAAAAAGCTCATCGTTTTTAAATGTCTATAAATTGACTTAAAAGAAGATCAAGACACCTAACTTTTGAGGGTAGATATTTGATTAGCGCACGCGTCGTGGTGTGCCAATTTCATTAGAGTGAGCACCGGTAATTTCCAACCGAAACTGCATTAAACCGGTTTAAGAAAACACGCGGGAAATCTTTAACTTCGAATTAGGGTAAGGGAATAGGGATAAAGTACATTTCGGATTACGTGTGACAATTCTATTTTAACATTCTACGACGGATTTCAGAAGGAATTGAGCAGTGTCAGTTTTAATTTTAATCAAGTGTGATTTCCTTGTCCTTTCAAAAGTCTTAAAATATCTCTATAATCAATTTAAACTAAATCTGTTAAGGAATTATTGCCTTTTTAGATGAAAACTGTCTACCCTGTTTTCAATGTTGTAAACCATCGTCATTCAAAATTTCATCTTGATCAGTTGAGAAATTATTGATTGCCCTGTACAAACTTTCAAACCCCTTTTTACCCCAATAAAGATACATTTTGAAATAAAGCCTGACAATAGTGACCGAGTTTCTTACGCTGCTTCTTCTCGGCACTAGCCCACATTTGTCCCGAAGCAGTGGTGGGTTTAAATATTGAGACGTGTAAAAGCGCCTCCAGGGGCCTATTTGCAGAAATAAAACTGATTTTAACTGATTTAACTGATTTTAGACCTACTATGAACGTAATGTATTTTTTGAATAATCATATTACATTATTATAGAACATTTATTTTATTTAAAAACGTTTACGGGTATATCGTATGTAAAAATAAAATCATATGTAGGTACATATGTTGTTTCTAGACTAAATTAGTACAACGTCTAAAAGTTGTTCTAAAACCTAGCATACCTATAAAATTAGGTTACCTAGCATAAAAAAGTTACTAAATGAAACAGGCAATAGTATGACATTATCCTAACTCCCATACACGCCTTATTAAGTAGCGAATACAAGAGGGTCATATCGAATTGGAAATCGATTTCGTCTCACCGAAATAGGGTGTAAAAGTCCTATTGTAATATATATGAAGGCCATATGTCGAGAGAATCCGAAGATTTTCCCCTAAGTCATACTAAAAATTAGCAATAGAACTTTTATTTTTAACTGACTTGAATTAACACGATTGAAATAAAAATATTATTACCTACTGATGACATATGAATAAAATGACATGGTGATGTATGCAGTAGTCAACGTCATACAAACAGGCCTCATTCTAAATGAGAAAAGCTTATATCAGCCAAATTATCTGCACATCTCGATAAACTTGGTGGTACGACAGGTACTTATGGGTAGCCTTACTTATAGCCTAATCCAACATAAAATTGTAAATGAAAATATATTCTAAGCAATCATAGTTTGCCGTGGCTCAATAAATGTCCAAGCTTTGCATATTTTTCTCACGAGTATGACAATAAATAAAGTGCTAACATTGATTTCCCCTTAGGAATCGAGTCAGCATATTACGAAAAGCTTAATTCTTTAATAGATATTCCGGTCACAATATGTTTATCACAACAATGTATGTAGCCACCCTCGGTCAATCGTTTTAAACTACAAAACATCTTAATCATTACGGTTCATAAAATTCTTAAGTGATTACTTACGTAGGGGACGATTGCGTGGGTCCCAATTGATTTCGAAAGTCCATCTAGTTAAGTACCTGCTGTATAAATGTACTAACAGAACCGATTTGGGGTTGCATTGTCTATAATCTGTTTTATTTTTATATTGACGAAGATTTTTTTAAACATGATCGGACAAGTAACTTAAAACAATTTACAAAAAAGATTAATCTCACTAAATATATCAAACTCGTACAATCACTGTCAAATTCTACTTATGGGGACTACTAAAGCTATGTGCTGCCGATTGCTGCCCACAATTGATTTAATATTATTATTTCTAAACAAAATCTATTCTCAAGAAACTAGAACAGTATTACCAGGTATTACCTTAGCAATTTACCTCTGGTACGTTCAGTGTTACCCTGAAAATGTTTAGAACTGGCCAGTTAGAAACATTGCTTTTTTAGAATTTTAATTTTAGAACTCTTTGGTA
Source organism: Anania crocealis (assembly GCA_949315895.1). Classification (NCBI taxonomy): domain Eukaryota; kingdom Metazoa; phylum Arthropoda; class Insecta; order Lepidoptera; family Crambidae; genus Anania; species Anania crocealis. The sequence continues at coordinate 7,657,487 of OX438862.1, forward strand.
ACCTAATGTAGTATATTGCATTCATTTGTCATTTGATTTTGTGATTTGACGGCAAATCTAAAACTCTTGTTACACGTGAAAATGAACCTAACGCGAGAAAATTTTCGGTCAATGATTTATTATGACTTTCGTTTTAGGCTTACTCAATAACAAAGCTATGATAGGCTGCGGTTAGAATTTCTTAATGAAGCCCAATCTCGTGACACTATTTACTACTGGTTTAAGGAGTTTAAGCGTGGACGTAGCAATCTCAATGATGATCCGCGTGAGGGACGTCCTTTAACAGCGACTACTGAAGATAACATCAGTGTTGTGCGATGCATGATAGAGGAAGATAAGAGAGTGACCTATCAGCAGATACGGGCAAGCCTAGGCATTGGTATGAGTCATGTTCAAAAAATATTACACGAATATTTAGGCGTCAGGAAGCTTTGTACCAGATGGATTCCCCATACTTTAACCGACGACCAGAAACACCTTCGCATGGACTGGTGTCCCCAAATGTTAGATAAGTTCAACGGCGGTGACTCAAATGCTGTATTTGACATCGTCATAGGTGATGAAAGCTGGATATATGGCTACGAACCCGAAACTAAAAGAAAATCAGCTCAGTGGGTGTTTCCTTTCGAGGATCGGCCAACTAAAGTAAAGAAAGGAAGAAGTCAAGGAGAAAAGATGATTGCCTCATTCTTTGGTCGGAAAGGTCATTTCGCGACAGTTGTGCTAGAAGATGGAAGGACATTTACTGCAGACTGGTATGTCAATCGCTGTTTGCCTGTTGTCTTGGAAAAAATTCAACAACAGCGCCCTTGAAGCAGGACCCTACTTTACCACGACAATGCTTCAGCGCACTCCGCAAAACGGACTGTTGAATATTTGACCATGGCAGGTGTCGAGATAATGAGTCATCCGCTATACAGTCCTGACCTGGCGCCCTGCGACTTTCATTTATTCCCAAGAACTAAAGATAAAATTCGAGGTATTCGCTGTACGAGCCCTAAAGATGTGGTGAAAGCGTACGAAAATGCCATAGAAGAGACCCCTAAGGAAGAATAAAATGGGCCCACTGCTTTTCTCAGTGGTTTCATCGAATGCGACGATGTGTAGGGAGGAACGGAGATTACTTCGAAAAACAATAAAAGTATTGGCAACTTTCTACATTAAGCCGTTTTTCATTTTCTAAACATTTTCAGTATTACCTAGGTATTTATTGAATCACTGTTAACTGCTTTTTATTTTGGCATTCTTTCGTATTATTGCTAAAAGCAGCCGCTTTTGGAGTTAGCGACAAATTCGACTTTATAAACATCTAAATGAAAAGTTTACTGTGATTCAATAAATACTAGAGGTAATTTGCTAAGGTAATACTGTTCTAGCATTTTGACAATTGGTTTCGTTTAGAAGTAATAAAATTAAATCAATTGGGGGCAGCAGCACATAGCTCCAGTAGTCCATTTAAAATAAAAATCTCGGCAAAACTCATCGTTAGCATGAAATCAGATTGTAAAAAACATTTTACACCATTTTGAAAATAGAACACGTGGCGAATAAATTCCAAAAAATTTCCATAGCTGAACACAGCATCGCATAAGTTAATAGTAGAACCGGCCGCGGGCAGGCGGGCAGAGATAATGAAATTGTGTACAGGAGCGCAACGAGCCGCGAGCGTGTCTCGGGCAAAAATCCACTTAACAAATTGCTGCTGATTCGAAGGGTTCTGGATTGTTGCCTGCTTTTACCGTTACGTCAATTATTCGTCGTGTTATCGATACTCGGACGGTTTGAGCTGCTGCCAGGTTTTAGGCGGCGATGATTAGGATAACAAATAGCTTCACTGTAGAGGTTGGTTACTGCTGTACAAATACACGTTCTACGTGACTATTTCATCACCTTGAAAATTTTTTATATGCGATTAGTATCGTATTTAGAGCTCACTTATGAAGTAACTAGCTGTTGCCCGCGACTTCGTCCGCGTCAATTTCTGTAATTATGTTCGCGATTGGGTATTTTTGGGTTTATTGTTATATATATATTTATTGGGTAACTTGAACCGTTTACGCAGCACACGCAACGGACGAATTTAAATATGAATAATTGTTCCCGTTTTTGCAACATTTTTCACTTATGCTTCGCTCCTATTGATCGCAGCATGATGTTATATAGCCTAAAGCCTTTCTCGATAAATGGACTATCCAATACAAAAAGAATTTTTCAATTCGAACCAGTGCTTCTTGAGATTAGCGCGTTCAAACAAACAAACAAACTTTTCAGCTTTATAATATTAGTATAGATAGCATAGATAATGTAGGTCAAATTTTCACCCAAAAATATGTTTCGCAACATAGTTATCAATTTTTACGGTCCTAAGCCTGTGAAGGTATAAAGGGAAAATCAACAACTTAAGAATAGTATCGTTATGAATGAATGAGAAGCGCATCGCGTAACAAAAGTGTTGCAAAGAGGCCGTATCAAAAATTTTAGATTTTAGACGGACATTTTCTAGGGGCTTTAACTTGTCATTTTTGTTCTGTTTTTTGTCTCATAGATTGTTGTATTAAAATTTGGCAGGTAATTAAAAATTTCACCCCGTATAGTTTCCTCTGGTTATTGCAATTTTTATTGTTAAATGACATTTAAACAACATTGTAAAAGTACTAAAGACGAGCACCATAAAAATAAACACAAAATTTATCAGTTATTTTATTCAAGTTGTTATTATTTATCTACAGAGTAATTTATTAAAACAACAAGCTGTAAATTCAAAAAGGTGTCATAAATTTTCCTAATAACCCATGACGCAATAACTGGCGAAGTATAATTGAGCTATCAAAAAAAGTATCTATTATTCGAGCGACAGTAGTGCAAAAAAAAAAACAAATTGGGGAAAAACACGACGGTAATGAATTCGGTGCTGGGAGTTTCGCACGCAATTGCACAATTTCAATTATCGCATTAGTTCGCGAGTGTACTGGGCGAGGCGGGCTGATGGATTATTGTCGCGTTTATTTGTGACTTTTGCTAGTTGGTGGAAGGTCAAATTGTGACCTCGTCACGGTGAGATGTTTTAAAATCGAAAATTCAAATTTTAAGTTATTTACAGCCAAATATGAGTTATGTTCTGAATCTTTGATACTATACCTAATGAAATGGTTTTAATTTTTTAAATAAAACGCAGGTAGGTACCTAAAAATACTCTACTGTATCTGTTCACCTAAATGCAATGCACGCCGTAAGGGTAGTTTATATTGGTGCTTCTACCGTCCTGAACACAGGTGAAAGTATTTTTTCTAATGCAACGCACTTTTCCGCAACTAATTATATTTGTTTATCTACACTCCTGAAATCTCTAGGATATCATAACAGCATTATCCATCCAAACACACCATGAATATTCAAAAAAACCTATACCGCAATTTCACACATCGCTTTCTAATAATGACTGGCGCTCACAAAGCGGGTAATTTGCATCAAACGGAAAAAAATCACAAGTTTATAAGCGAGTTGAAATTTCAACGATCAACTCCACGTGAAATGCGAAGGAAAGTTCGCACACAAAGGCTAACGTTGATTTTTTGTTTCCAAGGCAGAATAAAAATTGAATCGAGTGAATTACAAAACCGACGTAGGAGTTATAGGGCTGTCAATTAACTGAATGCCTATTCAGAATATCACTCGATAACGTTTTATGATAGTGGAAACGTAGATCATGACAAAAAAATAAGATTCGCTAACTTAGTTCCAGTTAACGCTCGTTGTTTAAGTCCTCAGCAATAGCTATCGAATGGAAATTGGAATAAGCCCTTCTTACACTTTTTACAGATAAGTAATTGCTTTAATTTTCATCAAATGGGATACCTTATTAGATGGTAACAGATTTCAAAACAATTATACAAAAAAATCCTCGACATACGAGTACGTACAATAACACTATCAATTTTGCCAAAATCTTTGTTGGTGAGTGAGTAATGTATATGTCACCGTAAAATTGTGCGCTCTGTCAGTTTACAAAACAACGAGTGAGATTATAAACTAACGGTGGGTTAGGTTAGGTTAGATTGTAATCTATCGACGTTCAATTATGAACTGAAGAAGTTTACAACTTTACGGTGACATATTAGAGGACAAAAATACAAACATATTGTTATTATTTATATACAGAATGTAAGGTAAGTACAATAAACCGAAAGCATATTTAATTTTGATATAAAGTGATAATTTTGACATAAGCATTTAAATAATGTTAATTTCCTACTATATTACTGAGACACGATTTGGTAAAACATTTTTATATTAAAAATAATGATCACCTCAAGTTTTTGATATGGCCATCGCAACGCTTCAAACCCCAAGCGACAACCGGTTGTCGCAATAACAATTGATTTTAATTGTATCTGGAATATCCGATCAAGGGGGTCAAGGGGTTAAAGTAAGTATTACTCGGGCTTATGATATATCCAACATCCTCTATATAGATAACATGAGTAAGATATTATAAGTATAAACAAACGTATTTTTAAACCTCTAAGTTTACCTAAAAAATTAAATCTGTTCTTTAAATTCATCCCTACAGACACAAGTAACAGGCTACTTTTTACCTGCATAACTGTCAACCCTAAATTTCAAATATCGAACGAAGTTTCAACGGGAGACGCCTACCTCTATTGAATCCCCGAAAAAGGACGGAAAATAAAAGCAGCGTGGCATACATCCACCCCATCAATGGAACATGGCCCTATCAATAGTGGGTATGTCCTATTGAAACGGTACTTGTCAGCCTGATTAGCTCCTCAATAAGACCGCAGGAGGTCTGGGCAATAAGCTTTGTTTTATTTTTAAATTGAAATGCCAAAAATATTACTAGACATTATTATATTATTATCTACCAGAGTGATTTCAAGTTCTAAATTCAAATTTTGTGTTTATTTTGAGATAATGATCTTAAAATTACCTTTAAGCTCTGACGGTATTGAATTGTTATTTTAGTTAATAATTGGTCATACCTACATAGAATTATTAACATGATCAAATTGACATCAATTCGTTTAATATTGATAGTATTATCTTATCTGTGGTTGTGGTCCATTGCAGCATAATATGTAGCAGGAAAACATTAGAATCTCGTCTATAACCTACGTAAATACCACTCGTATTATCATCATCTAATTTTCAAACAATCGCGGAAACATGATGGTAGTCACCATTAAATATTAGGGGTTAAAGTATGAAATTTCCGTTTTGTATGGACGAAATCGAGAAAAGTCATTTTTCCATACTAACAATTTTTTAGTTTTTTTAAAAACGCCTGAAGCGTTTTTGCTGCAATTAAAGGTGAAAGTTAGATGGTTATAAAGCTACGCATTATAGTATTTAAATTTCTGAAAATCAAAGTATATAATACAAATATACTTAATTGAAGCAAGAAGGTCAGCTGACACATTGTAAGGGGTCTTTTCAACGACCTCCTTTGAAGTAATAGGCACTAGTATTGCATTGTTTTTTAGTCAAAAGTTACTTTATTTAGTTTTTGATACAATACAAAAAGAATTACGCAATAATATGACTATACTTAAGAGCTATAAACAAAATAAAAAGTGGGAAAATAATCGGCAATTTCATACTTTAACCCCTATTATAATAATAATACTCCAAAAGCGTAACTAAGACATCAAACAGTTCCACGAAATAGGGCCCATGGTTTACAAATAGGGACAGCGCGGCGCGTTCTTGAGGCACAAGAGTGTAAATGATTCGTTGTGTAATTGCTGTTAGTGAGTATGCATAAGTAGTAACCAAGATAGAAATTATTGAAAATTAATTACCTTTTTTTATTGTCCACTTAGAAATAAGCCGTATCTCAGATTATGATCAAACATAATTACTTCGTCTAGGAAGAGGACAAAGCGCTAGGAGAAGCTATTTCATACCAAAAATACATTATGACTTTAAACAATGGACAATGAAAAACGTGCGTCCTCAATACAAAATCAAATAATAACTCAGAATACACAGTCGAAAACAAATAGAATTCCTGTGTGCATTTACGCCAATTCATCAGGTGCAATGACGGCAATCTCAAACTTTGCCATGCATTTGCGCGATACCGCAAACTTTCTGTGCGTTCTCTCGCATTTTTATTGCGATCTGTGACAGATATGTATTGGAATAGACTCTTTTGTGCTTTTGTAACTGTATTGTTCTGTTTTGTTTGTTATTTTATTTCATTGAATATTGTTTGAGTATTTAGTTCTTTAAAGAGCGAAATATTTTAGTTGCAATAGTTTAATTAATAAATCAATAATCTAGTCTGCCTATACGTTTTCAATTGAGGAACTTAAAAAATTATCACAACTACATAAATTTCAGTTCAGTAATGGTTTTATACACGTTACAGGTTCAAATAGAGTATCAAGGAAGATTCTTGAAGGAGCAGTCGGTTGCAACGCTTAAATGACCCGCTGCAAGCTCGGCGATTCCATTGTAAATTTTATACTTAATTTGAGATCCATTCAATATCTACGTCTCAATGGAGCAAGTTAATTTTATTTTTCTGTATGACTTTATAGTATGATATAATTCGGAAACACTTACCGATCGATGATGACTGGATCTGACGGGGTTTCATTTCTATTGCCACAACTCTTCTTGTCACAACACCGACTGGAAAAAACAGCTAAATTAGTCCTGTGCCAGTCAATTGTGTAATTCAAAAGTGTAACCTACACAATTGAGGAAAGACATGAAGATGTTGAACAGTTACGAGTATTTAGTTACTTTTTGATATGTGATGGTAATGATGATGCAAGATATGTTTGTAATAAATCATAAAACATGGAAAAAAGGTTAGAAAGGCCATGTAGGCGGAGCAGGCGCGCCACAGAGGTTATGAGCAAATGTTCATACTTCTGCTCGAACATGAAATTGTGAGCGCTGTGATTGATTTTTTGAGAGAAAGGAATTCGCTTGATTGGCATTGATTGGCATTCTTTGAACTCGTTTATGTGTGGAAAAGCTTGTGTTTATTATGTGCACAAGTAGTTGTGGGGCGCAAGCGGCGACATTAGTTCTCATAAAAATGGCGCATGACAGCCTTTCTAACCTTTCTCCATGTTCTGTGTAATCTTCTTTAAAAAGAAAGTCGTGTTTGTTACACCACTTATATCTCGAGAACTGGTGGATTTTGGTGGTTTTGGTTTTATCTTTGTCGGGAATAGTTTAATAAGTATCAAAAACATTGGAAAGTTAAGTTCAAAAATAGATCAATATGAATGTATACCTTTACAATTTGATTCCAACCACGCCATATTTGATGACAATGACATTTAAGACGTCAAAATTAAATACCATTCAGAGGCGATACGAAGTTCGCGGGGTCCGCTAGTAAATAACATTAGGGGTTAAAGTATGAAATTGCCGTTTTGTATGGACGAAATCGAGAAAAGTCATTTTTCCATACTAACCATTTTTTAGTTTTTTTTAAAACGCCTGAACCGTTTTCGATGCAATTAAAGGTAAAAGTTAGATGGTTATAAAGCTACGCATTATAGTATTTAAATTTCTGAAAATCAAAGTATATAATACAAATATACTTAATTGAAGCAAGAAGGTCAGCTGACACATTATAAGGGGTCTTTTCAACGACTTCCTTGAAAGTAATAGGCACTAGTATTGCATTTTTTTTTTAGTTAAAAGTTACTTTATTTAGTTTTTGATACAATACAAAAAGAATTACGCAATAATATTACTATACTTAAGAGCTATAAACAGAATAAAAAGTGGGAAAATAATCGGCAATTTCATATTTTAACCCCTATTATAAACCAAACTCATTACAAAATTAAATAAACAATAAGACCTATTACTCTTATAGTCTGTCTAATGAAAACTGAACCCAGGGTTTTTTGAAAAAGCAACATTAACTATAGTGACATTATGACAATGTCATTCAAACTGTTGTTTGTTGAGGATTGATTGATGTTGATACTTGTTTTCAGGGGGAACTTTGAAATCAACTATTAAAAAAAACATGTAATTACATTGAGCTTATCCTAATTTAACCGTGTATAAGAATTAAAAGTCAACCGACTCTATATATTGAAATTAGTTAACATTTACCAAAAACAAGAAAACAGGAAAAGTATCGAAATTGTTTATTCCAAATATGGTAGGTGATGCCATATTTAGATTTTTTGTAATTCCCGGTTTTGCTAGGTTCAGCTTTCGATGGCCAAACTATAGTTTCGTTTGAAAATACATTTTCTATTATACATTTTCTAAATATTTCAAGACTATCCCAAACACGCGAGCACATTCAACTAAATAAATGTAATACTTCACAAGTGTGATGCATCTTCAAAGGGGGAAATGTGTCCTACATCTTAAATTATATTTTGAGAGGTAAATAAAATTTCTTAAAGGGATATCGGGGACAAAATCAATATATTCCGGTAAAAGCACAGAGGGTCGAGACGCGTGTCGCTCATAGGCACGATTTATAGTGCCATAACTGGAAGCTACTGGCAGACACGTCACTAAACATGAAGATGTGGAACGATACATTTGGAGGTATATTTTGACTGAAAAAAGTACGATGTACATTTTTATATTACGAATATCTTTTAACGAGAAGAATCAATTTGTATAATATATGACTACTTGTAATGATAAAGATAAGAGTGTCTTTTAACATAAAGATAAACCTTCAAATTATTTTATTTTTTTACCAAAAAATCCCTTAGCATATTTTTGAAGGACGGTTATAATTGCTGTATCGATAGATTCGCAAGAACATTAAAATTATTTGACAAAAGTATAAAATGTTTAAATAACTATCTAGTATCTACAAATAAAGTTTAAAATATTTGATATATTTTCTCAATCAAGTTCTTAAAATTGTAAACAAACATGTTATTTGCCCCACCAAATAAACACTAACAAATATGACAAGTTTCATAAATGTCTTTAAATTAAACCGAACAAAAGTCCCAGTAGTCACAATGTCCACACTACGGTTACGCTCGCGCCCTACCGGGGCTCCTTGACGCAAAGGGCAAAGACATTGAAAGGACAGACTCCCTAGAGACTCCTCCCCTGAAGACGTGCGAGCGGGACGCACGTATTCAACCAAAAAGGACGCCACCACTGCGTCTAAGGTGGAATAAAATTTTAATTGCCCACACAAACGCACTGCGTGCGTGCTTACACACACAAGTTTACCTGTACCAGAGTATTCCAAACTTTTTAATAAAATATATTTATTTGATATTCGAGTAAGACTAACTAATGTTTCCTTCGCTGTGGCTAATGCAGAAGCCGTGCTAAGCCAAAAAAAAAGCTTAATGTTTTTTCTATATGTTACAACAATACATATATGTATAGTCTAGCTTGATAATCTTCCTCTTTTTGGACTCTATAATTGAATGTATCTATTTGGAAGACCAACAGCTAATGCAATTTAACAATTTAAACATATGAGTACAAGAAAGCCAATAACAAGTCCTCGCAATTAACAATAGACTAGGTACTTTTATTGTTATATACTAACATTAAACTAACATTTATGTTTTTACCCCAAAACTATTTAACCAGTTTGATGAAATATAGTACTAAGGCATTAAATTTAGGTTTATTTGTTTCTCTTATGCTTAAGAGAGTGAAATAGAAGCTTATTCCTATAAAGCTGTATTACCTACGCCTCACTAAAGTTACACCTAAGCATATACAGTTTCTTTATATGCTAGCTGTAAGCTGCAACAAAATTTGTGTTTGAACTATCGATATTATATTGCATTGTGCTAGATAATATTCGTATGTTGGGAGCCACTGGCCTAGACGGTCGTGTTACGGAAAACCACCCCAAACAAATGTTTAAATTAATAAGGACATTCACTTCTTTGTTGTGAGTTCGGTAATTACTAAGGTCTGGGTACAATGAACGTGTAACTTTTTTTGTTATGATGCAAACGTTAACATTTTGCATTAATGAATAAGGGTTTCAAAACGTTTGCTAGCTACCGTAAACATTATTCTAAAATAGCCTACCAATTAGAAATTTCTTTCACTGTTACGAATACATTTTAAAAGTAGTGCAATTTGAATTGTATGAGTAATACTGAGTTTGTTATGTTTCTTTTTAAATTAAAAATTCGACCTCGATTGCAAAGAACTAATTAGCGCAGAAACGTGGATTCGCCTAGGACGTTCATTCTCGGTTCGATGCGAAACGAACTTTTTCTAAATTGGCTCGTGTTTGTGTGAGATAGACATCCAGGCAATGTTGTCTATTCTGCGGAACAAAAGTAATGTCAATTTTGTAGAGAATGTAAACTTATAGTAGTGTAAGACTATGACAGTCCGTATCTGTTTATATCATTTGCTAGTAGATTTCCACGACTATGAGCTCGTGGTCTTAATTTGTAAAAGATTCTAATAATAAAAAAAAATTCTAATGATGAAACATACAAACTCAGTTTTATTAGATACGATTTTTATTAGATTAAATACACCTAAGATATTTTGGTAGATTTGAAGATAATACATAATATGTTTCTATATTTATGATACAAAAAAAAGTTAATACAAGAAATGTTTATCTCATAAAAATATGTGCCACCCATTTACAAGAAACTACCCCAATCTAAGTTAGGGGAAACATGATAAGCAGATTTTGAAAAATGACATTAATGACAAATGGTGTAGACCATGACCTTAAATTTTGTTTGAGTATTTTTTGTAACAAGTAACGAATAAGTTATTATTAATAATGTATGGTTTACCTGCACATGACTTCGTGTGTGAGCAGGACTCTGCACATTTCTGGATTCTTGTCTTGTCCTTCGTAGACGATAGGCTGAAAGTAATTAAATCAATTAAACATACTAACATAACTACTTTGTTGCAAATCTTTGTCCAGTAAGACCGCCTACGTTGTAGGTACATCTTGATAAAAAAACCGACTGTAATTTCTTTGTTTGGTGTGCAATTAAGAGTATTCATTCTTAAATTAATAAGCTTAATCATTATTATAAAATTTGTAAGATGAATTTCCTTCTGCAAATAGACTACAGGAGGCGCTTTTAAACGACCCAATATGTAATCCTACCCTGTTCCAAAAAGAAGCAGATCATTAAACCTGTCAGCATCATTTTCATTATCTCCAGTAACAGTTCACTTAGGTTTCGCCAAAAGAAGGATTTTGCCATAATCGCTATATTTGGCAAGTGGGTTGACGATCACAGTTTGACGTTTGATCGTTAATGCAGAAAAGACCCTGTTGTCCTTAAACCAAAAAAGTATAGTAGGACCAGAACTTCTGCACGCCTCTTACTACACCGGGCGAAAAGAAGTAGTACTATTTTGTGCCAGTACCAAAGGGCCAAAAAAAGCGAACTATTAATTAAAAATCGGAGGACAGATAAGATAAAAGGTTCCATCTTCATCATGTTAGGTATTACTTTTCGCTAATTTATGCACCCTCCTTGCATAATCGCATTTTATTATCAAAACCAAAACGCATTTGCATAGTTCCCGCGTTGACCTTTTACTGATAAAAGTTTAAAACATCCATGCTGTTATGCCGTATCCAATTACATTGATTACTGTCAGTTATTGACTGAAGCGATAGTTCGGTTTAAAATATAGGAAAAAACATAGAATAAAGTAAAATCTTTAAACCGCTACAAGACAGCAAATATACAAACTACTTAGCTGCGTTAATACGAGCTCAACTAAATTACTCATTATAAATTGCCTGATATGAATGGTCAAAGCAATCATTTAAACTATCTTACAATTGTATATAACATGATCAGTAACTACGTTTTTAACATTTTAAGGAAAGTCTTTCACAATCGCTGAGTAAAGTTCTGTGTAGGCTACTTCGACCCTATCTGCTCAGTAAACTATTTTTCACGTTTCACAATCCCTGAGTAGGGTTAATCACCACTTTATCTGCTCGTTAAGTTAATCACCGGATGCACTGCCAAGTAGCCTTTTACTTGACAAGTAAATTTAAAAAGATAACCTCAAATACGTCATTTCAAAATTTTCATCAACAACAAGTTATTTTATTATTTAAATGGACAGTTTTGCAGTCATTGTAAAATAACACAATGTTCGTAATGGTAAATTCAATGCAAACAAAATCACCACACAAAAAGTACCAAACGTCGGCAAATTTGACATTTGTCATTTACTGACTAACTGACGTTGACTCGACATAGACTTTTTGTTGAAACCTCGTTGCGTTCCATTCTCACAGAAACATCGATTTTAGAAAAGGTGAAATGACTCATTTACATTACAGTGTAAACATTTTTTGTACGAATTTATTGTTTTTATTACTTATAATCATAACAAAAACTATTTTTAATGAAAATTCTGTGCTTACTATAAACTATATAAACACATAAATTATTCTTACCTTGAAACGAAACGTAACTTGTAAGTAAGTAAGTATTAATTATATAATCTTCACTTTAATTTACTGATTGGATGATTGTGAAATGCAAAGAAAGTTAACGAAAGGATTTAACCTCTATGTAATTAACTCGTTGAGTAACTACTTAAGCCTTTACTTAATGATTGTGAAACAGACCTTAGGTAGTGTAATTGTTGTGCCATTAAGCCTAATATAACAATTTGTATAAGTAAACTTTATTTGATATTTTAGCAATTCAATTGCAATTATTGTATAAGTAATTTAAAGCAATTTACCACAATACAATAGCTGTTTCGAAGAAAAGTTTAGTTGAATATGACGATGTTTGTCTGTGGAACATTCTCTTAAAATGTGATATTGCTAAAATACTTAATCCTGTAATTAGCCTTATGCTACCACAAAATATCTAACAGTTAACACCCCAATATGTAACCAAAACTACCCTTAATCTTTCGTCAGAACACGTAATAGTTACAGAACTAGCATTAGCCCTTAAATCCCCAAAAGCTAAGAGATTTTTTCATCCCCAACAAAATATTTAATTGAATACGCAATAGCGGGATCTTATCATCTTTTGTGTGGAGGATTTAGCGGATTTCTCGCAGGGTGTGCCGTATTCAAGGGTGTAGTATTTAAAAGTGCTAGAATAACCCCTAACATCGGGGTTGAAGCTAGCATTGAGGGTGGACCGGGGATCAGGTGTGTTATGATCAATTAGGCATATGCAGAGATTAGGGTAGAACTATAACGCATGAAAAATGATTCGTACTTAATACGATTTATATTTTACTCATAGGCATTGCCTACGAACTACAGCTAAAACTATGCTTTTGTATCTACACATTAGAAAATCTTTACTAACGTAAAAAATACTAGCCAGGTTTATTGACGAAAACATAGGAAATATATATGAGCTGGGAGTCAACCGTCATAAGAAGTAATTTTTACGGATAGAATGTATAAGAATAAAAAATATTTTCTTTTGCTAGGCTCAAATTATTAAATACAGGTATCTTCACAAATATTAATTATAACCAAAATGGTTACCAATCAGCGTAAATAGACGTTTTAACGAAAATAGCTCTTGCACTGGTCCTCTGTGGTAAGTATTGTGTAGTATAATACATACGAGTAATACAAATAAAACGACAAATACAGATCAAAAACTTTTAATGTATAAAATACCTGAGTCTTTTATTAATTATTATTTAAGTACCTGAGCGCTTAATTAAATATTACATTATTTAAATAAAAATAAAAAAATAAGTGCGTTTATAGCTCGCATATATCTACAGTAATTCAGAATGCCTACATACCTATAAATGTTACAGCAGATACAATAATTATTGCTAAACTCATTTGTCAACCGAACAGATTCATTAGCTTCATAAATACCCCAAAAGCAAATCCCAACCGAATCATTTTCGTGGCTCTTACTTCTAATAGACACAAGGGCTAAAACTAGTGCTAGTCCGATCCCCATGTCCCTGAGCAGCGAGCGTCCCATAGGATAGGGCAGTGTCCCGCTCTGGGCGGCCAGGTCGCGTGGGATTCAATCTCCTGGGAATTTGTAGGGATTCAAAAAATATGGTAGATATGCAGCGACATTTGGTGTCGCTACTACTCGTTGCCTACAATTTGCTGAAATCATAGTTAGGAAAAAAGGGAAATAACTAAAAACCAAAATATACTTCCTACTCAGCTAACCGAGGAATGTTTATTACAATTTAAGTTACGTCGACATAATATATGCCTGATAAAAACAATGTTGTTTTTTTTTACTATAAATATTGAAATTAATTAAAAATATCCTATTTTTGGGTTGAGGTATCCATGAATGTCATTTTCAAACAAAATTTAGAGCAATAAGGCTATTTTTTTTCCTCCTTATACCGTTATATACCGATACCGAACGATACCGTTCCTAGTTAAAGTACTTAACCAAGTACTAAATAAAGTTACTAAACCAAGTTAAAAAAGTTAATTGAAACGTATTTTATGAAATAAAATTAAAGCCCTTGATTTTTTAGGCTACCCAATACTCAACTCCAACTAGATATACGTATAATCTTACATAAACTACGTGAAAATCCCGTAAGAATCCAGACGAAACTCGCAAAGGATACAATCTCAAGGGTCAATTTAAAAAAATGTGTCTAGGTTTCGTAGTTATTCTCCAGACTACTACTGGATTAAATCCCACAGGAGTTAAAGCAGTATCCCGCGCTGGGACAACAATTCGTAAGGGATTCAATCTCTTGGGAATTTGGAAGGAAACAAAAATTTGGAAGCTCTCGTACTTTTGGTGCATGCATTTTAGTTGTTGAACAGGCTAACATACTTTATTTTCTTGTTAAATGTATATTTATGGAGTCGTTTCTTTAGAGCTGAGGAAATATACTCGTATTTAAATCCTTTGATTGTAAAACAACATTTCAACTGCCTTAGATGGGACTTGAATTCACAAGATTCTGCTAACCCGCGACTTTTCGACTGCTTTTACTAATTGAATGAACTACTAAGACATTTTTTATGACGGCCAATTTATGCAAGGAATTGTATGTTCAATTTACACCTGCTGCTGATCGCTTGAAAAACATAAATAACATAATATTTTCTTTTATAACATGTATCAAACGTTATCATGGACTGTGTCGTGTGCCCATAATTGTGCTTTACCATCGAAACTTCGATCATCAGACGCCTGCCTCGTATGGCCATTATGACTTATGTTTAGCAGTGGACTGATGTGAGCCTGGTGATTATAATGATGAGATATACAGGATGAAATTTTAACCACCTTCCAAATTTTAATATATCAATCTACGAGACAAAAAATAAATGACGTATTTTTTCTTTTGGTATAGCCCAGTACAAAAATGTCAAGATAAAGCACTTAGAAAATGTCCGCCAAAAATCAAAAATTTTTGATACGGCCGTCTAAACACTTTTTTTACGCGATGCGCATCTCATTCATTCATTACGATACTATTCATAAGTTTTTGATTTTCCCTTTAGACCTTAACAGGTCTAGGACCGTAAAAATTGAAAATTATATCGCAAAAATATTTTCGGGTGACAACTTGATTTACATTTTTTACTTCATAAATAAGCTCTAAATAGGTACGATACTTAACGCCTATAAAAATTTTGGAAAGTGGTTTAAATTTCATCCTGTATGTATACGGTTTAGGCTAAAAAGTAAAAACAACAATTTGTTTTTCAGTCTGAGTCATTCGCCGACTCATAATTAATTAGTGGCTTACCACGAACTTTTTTTACATCCGAACACAATTTGACTGTATTAATATTCTTTATACCATAATAAAACACCAGCATTCCTAACAAAGAAAACCAAATTAATATGTTGTTTGAACATAGTTAAGCAAACATAATCATTGGGTCACGTGCGCTGCGCGCGCCTCTCTATTCACCGCACGGTGGGCACTATAGGATTTACTCCAATCCCATATACAGCCAGTATCTTAAGACTATATTCAAACAGAGGGGGCAGATTGATGTTTTAGATATTGATATGATAGTGATTTAGTATGGGAACACAAATAATTCCCTTATGCAAAAGTTTCTCATTAGAGGGAGAGGAGTTAGATGGAATTTTTAATGGAAAGATATTCTCGTGTACTCTGGGTGACTTCATGAAGGTTGCATTAAGTATAATTTGCTACTAAAAATAGGTTAAAAAATATTTTTATGTACTAATATTACCTATATTATTATATTCATAAATCTTGTTCGTTTCAACGAATCAATCAATTAATGTCATAGTGACCATGAAAGTTTAAATTCGTGTATTACCCTGAAGTAATTTGTAGTTGGTACACTTGTGACACTCTTTTAACTGATTGAAAGTATTTTATTATATGAAAATTATACAGATTTTCTCTTCGTATGAATGTCGTACAACTTGTGGATACACCATCTTTCGATCAGGCAATTGCGTGCCCCGCTCGCATGCACTGTCCGGCATTAGCTGATTGCCGTGTGCCCCCGGCCTAACGTTTTAATACAATTAATTTGACCGCTCGCTATTATCCGCCATCTTCGCATCGCCATTTTTACAACGACTGTTTTGCGTGTCACTAGGTTTGACAAGGATTTTTTATATTTTTAACCGACTTCAAAAAAGGAGGAGGTTCTATGTTCGTCTGTATATTTTTTACTATCATAACAAAAACTTTTGTGTAGCTATTATTCTAATGGGATAAATGAACCATTGCCTGTTATTACGCTTATGTTCGTCTAACTATTTAGCTGAGTACTAGTAACATAGGTCACTGACCTAGATCCACATAATGGGATTGAACCATTGAACGAACTTAAAATTAGATCGTTTAGTTACAGCAAAGTAAACTTATGTTGTTAAATTTTACTTCCTTTGTTATTCGTTTTTTTTTTATTATGTCAAATGTTTTAAATACAAATATTTGTAAAGGTCGTTTTTGTGGTTGAGAAAGAAACATTTTCTAGTGGCGACCACCACAGAATATAGAAAGAGGTTTTCCATGTTCTGTGGCGACCACGAACCATCGATGCTGGCAAATGGCTGTGAGTCTTTGGTAGTGACATACAACGGTAGAGGCTTAAGTCCAGCAGTGGACTTAGTCAGGTAGAGCATAGTTTTTTTTATCTACTCACTTGTTTTGACATATTTTAATAAAAAGCGGTTTTGCTTTTGTACCAGTAATATTTACTATTTTTTTTAAATATTAGTTAGTTATTTGGTATTTATCATAATTTCCCGTAAGAACTAGTAGTTTCCAAACCAGGGTAGATCTCAGAGATGAATACCAACTTAAAGTACTCCATTAGACAATAAAGCGTCATCAGCTGAACAAAACACACTGCAGCATTCCGTAATTCTTAGTTAACAACGTTCGGCCTAAGTTAATTATGTTCACGGTATAAATCTTTCGTAATTGGCCTCTTGTTTCAGAACGCTAACAGCGCGGGACGTGTTGAAATTATATATGTGCACACGGCAAACTTTCATGATGTTTTTGGTTAATTATTATCATATAAGACGGTGGGGATATTGTGTATCGTTTGTCTGCAATCGATAGTAAAAACAAGGTTACAAGATGTATTTTTCGGGTCTGACTACTTTTAACTGAACCCACACAAAATGAGACCTTACAAAATAGATGACATCTTAATTTCAAATGTGACTGCAAGACTTAATGTCGGAGCAGTTTGGCATAGAATATTTGAATTACGAATAGTGTTGTATGAATATGTTGGTTCAATGCTCTTAGATGGATAATATTAAAATCTTAACATGCTTTATCCCAATAGTAAAGTGTTACGTAACTTTTTATTCTTACTAATTAATCTCCTATTTTATTCAATTTCTGGTTAGATTATGATATAAACCGATATTTTGAAAAGATAAGTAGCTTTTTTGTAACCTAGTGACACAAAGTACCTATGTTTAATTTTATTTTTTGAGACTATGCAGTGATGTGTTTTTATGGTTTATGTCAAAAAATTTACACGTATTAAAACACACAAATCTAAGCAGTCATTAGGAGAAGCGTTTCAATAACCCGTCAAATAATTTGGCAAGATGTTATAATTTCGCAGCTCATACTAAAAGGTAAGGTACCTAAGCGATAATTTAAAATGTATTAAAGCAAATCTCTCATAATACAACTAGTTAAATAGTACGTGCGTCACAATTCCCACGTCACTCAAACCTTTAAACCCACTAAGCTAAAGCGTCGACCTATTAACCCTTTCAATCGAATCACATCTAAAATTTCATGACACGACACACAAAAGCCGATCGCAACCTCATCAACGGACGACGAATCGAGGTGCGGGGAATAAAATTGTAACTCGAGATAACCGTAATGATTCCGCTCAAATGCGATGCAATTTTTGTCGGGGCGGGAGAATTAGACCCTAATCGGGAGTCGGCGATGACAATCGGCCACGTGGCCGTCACGTGGAGGGCTTGGTTCGCGGTGCAGATGGGATGGTGCCAGTTCGAATGTGGAGGGTCGACAGCAGACAGTCAATTTTAGGACAGCTGGTGGCAATTTTTGTCTCGTGCGACCTGACCAGGAACGCGTGCCTTGTGCTGAGGCGTGAACTAATGTATGGGAAATCATACATTGATGCCAAGATGTCATCTGTCACTCCGATTTTTGTAAACGATAAAGGAAATTTTTTAATGTGATCAATAGAGTCGTACATACTTAAATAGAAGTAATGTTAAGTATAGGTTGCTCGAAAATAGCATTGCCTATGGCACTCATAAACACTAACGGGATTAGCTAATTTATAATAAGCATTGCGTACAGTCAACAACACATCTAACCTGCCTGTTGATGTAAAATTACTAATTAATTTTCCAATAAAAACCCTACTAATAAACTAACTTGAATGAATTGAATATCAGGTAGCTGATGAGCTTTTGATTGTAACTTTAAGGTAAATCGAAGGAGTATGATTCTTACCTGCTTTGTTACCGAATCGATAAGGCGGACGAATATATCTTGTTCTTGTCTAATACCTGAAATAAAAAGAATAGTTAGGTTAAGGTATTAGGTGACTTTAATGTAAAAAAAATGGTCAAATATAAAACATAAAATTTTAGACAAAGGTCATGACGAAAATATGAATAGCTATAGGCCATAATTGCCAATCTCTGCAGACGAGTGCCTGTCTTGTTTCTGTGTGTACTCGTACTTGCTTGTATACACAGCAACAAAATAATGGTGATACTAAAGTAGTTTTTTTTTAAATGGCCTTCATCTATATAACTTTGGCACTCTTTTTCTAAATCTGGACAGCTATGATACTTCGCTTCCTCTATACGAGTACATCAAACATCTACGTACATGCATAGATCTACCTACTCAGTACATTTACACATAGCGGCAATAAAACCGTAGCGGCTACGGCGTAGCAGTATAGCTCTACACACATTACACTATTTGTTAACCTTCTGAAATTGCTCCAGCTCTAACAACTACGATGTTTTTGTTTTCATTTCAGAGAAGTTAAAACGTAAATTTAACAATGCCACTATCTAACTACAGATTTTTTTTAAAGTTAGAGATAAGATAGAAGATAATTGCAGGAACAGATAGTAACGAGAATTAAACCGACCTGAGATAGTTACAAAAGGCAAATATAATAAAAACCTTTAGTTAGTAATTCAGTATGAAAAAGCATTCGCAAACTCAGTTTGTAAGCATCACAAGACAGATTCAGTCGAATTAGATTTAAGATTTAACGTTTAAAAACATTGTGCAATACAAATACGATACGATACTACGATTGCCTGACGGTATGTTATACATTTGTATCATATAGGTACTAAAGTATACTAGGTAAAAATTAATGCCAATTACAAAAATTGGTGTACGTCAAGTGGTTTTTGATATTTCGCTTGAATGTACATAGAAGATTACTGATAATAGCATTACATTATTTAGTGCAGGAGCCAAGGAGCAATCATCATTCACAGCACAAGCAGGTCCATCTATGCCAATTTTCCATTATCTTACTATAAGAGCCAAGACGGCAAATATTTACAGTTCGACGGTGCATTGTCTGTGGTCTCTGTACTGAATACAAAATCGATCGTAAAGTGGAAACCTTATGCCTATGTATATAAAGCTTAAACTCGATCAACGAAAGCAGCACTTGCTAAATTACTTGAAGATCCTTGACTTATTAGAATAGCGACGTGAATAAACATTGCTTGATATTATTTTGTAAAAAATTTGTTGTTCTGTTTAGAATTCGTTGAATGTTTTTTAATGAGCTGTACTTATATTCCACACCTTAAATTAAACTAAATACTCTATTTTATCTTAATAAAAAGACTTCTAGGGTTTCTAGTGGGTTGCTTTTCGTAAGGAATGTTTAGCCGATTATTAGGACCAGTCTTATTAAATGTCATTGTACCGTTCCTTAGAGGATATTGTTAATCTTCTATAGAAAAGGGAATTAAAACAAACATTTAGTTCAGATTGAAGTTCCTTTTTATTAGGGTTCCGTACCCAAAGGGTAAAAACGGGACCCTATTACTAAGACTTCGCTGTCTGTCCGTCTGTATCTCAAGAGCCGCGATAGACAGTTAAAATTTTCAAAAATTATGTATTTCTGTTGCCACAATAACAACAAATACTAAAAACAAAATAAAATAAATATTTAAGGGGAGCTCCCATACAACAAACCCGTTTTTTTGGCCTTTTTGGTACGGAACCCTTCGTGCGCGAGTCCGACTCGCACTTGGCCGGTTATTATTTTTTAAAGTCTTGAGTCTTGATGAGCTATTTAATGGTAAAATTTTATAAAACTTTTTTTAGTGTTCATCACAAACTAGAAATCTAAATCCATTAAAGTAAGTAGCGAAGTGACTGTCTTTAATTGACAATCGTATTGTTTGTTTGGCACCTACGAAAAATCAGTCACTTATTGTAGGTACCTACGTTAACAGTAGCTTTCGTTAATTTTTTTTTTGCTTCTTATTCTTCCCATGATACAAAATAAAACGTTAAATCTTATTAAACGCGATGTACAGAGTTTAATTAATAAATAATTCGAGACACTCCTGAACTTTTATATCTTCATATACAGAATTTTCTTCATACATGCGTTACAAATTTTAAGCTTTACCAGTGCTATGCTTATAGTACTCGTATCAAACAAACTCAACATAATGGAAAACTATAATAAATGCAGGAAATGATAATAATGTCAAGACAATGACACAATGCACAGGACGATATTGACACAGCCTGGCATCGAACCAAGCTAAATAGGCATTGAATAGGCATCTAAGACGGAGGCTGAATTGTTAGCAAGTAGGTACCAATCAGTGATACAAAGCTGTGTCCACTTGCGTGTAGAAGAAGACCCGTAGTGTTATACCAGGCTTGAAACTTGAAAATATAAATTAACTATTAATTAGACTAAACGAATTCAAACTTTTAGCCTACTTCAAAAAGGAGGAGAGTTTGTTTGTATAGGTATATTTTTAGGCCGATTACGATACGAGAATATTTTTTTGTTCGCTAGAAAACCACTTTCATAAATAATCGCGTCGTTTCATTGGTTTAAAAACTAACGCAATTTCACATTATAATAATATTGTACTAAATTCAATAGTTATTAAGTATTCAAGAAATTGGAATTATTATTTCGTATGGATATTAAATATCAGAAGGAGATTAGGAAAAGATTTTATTAAGTACTAGCTGTTCCCTGCCACGCTTCGCTGTGGCTCATTGTGATTGAATGGTTTTTGTTTTTTATTGTTTTTTAGGTTAAATAGATAAAAACAATCCTTGATGCGGATTATATATCATGCTAAAATTTCAGCTCGATCGGTGCAGAACTTTTTGAGTTTTTGAAGCGTACACAAACCAACATAACATTTTTTAATATACTTTATTTATTTATTTTGTTTATTATAGAAACCAACAGCGTTACAGATAAATGTATAAATACTACTATATACTACTACCATATATAGGTATAGGCACTATTCTTACCATTAGCGTATAGTAACTGTAGTCTGTATTGGATGCCATTGTTTGTTTTCTGTCCCTCTGCTTCCTGCAACAATAAAATAAGACTAGCTTAACATTATACAAATACTGCATACCTATTACCAATATGAATTAAATTTTTTTATGTACTGATTTCTCATTCTATGATGCTTACAAAAAACTAGCAAAATTTTTTTTTCCCTATGGCTGCCATAAAAAGCGTCTAAAGGAGTAGAGATACTATAAAAATAAAAGAGGCAGGAACATCTTCTCTTTAGGCAAATTTCAATCGCCAAGCCGCCTGCCAAACTTGGCGATTATGGCAAAGTCCTCTTCTTGGAGAGGCCTGTGTCCATTAGACTGATGTGGGTTGGTGATGATAATTGCCAGTCAAAATAATAAAGTCTCTATAATAATACACTTTCAATTTATTTTTATCAAATTCTTATTCAATTTAAAACATTCTTATTTACAGTACGACAAAAACAATATGCAAAAGCGCCATGTTGTCGTCGTGTGATGGGTCGAGGGCGCGTTCACACTTCTCGTTTGTTCGTACGTGTTAATTATTCATTTGGTAAACAGCCACACGGTTTTACGACGTGTGCACCGCGCCGCGTGTAGGTAGCTACTCGGAAACAATTGTACGCACTTTCGTACTTAAGCTAGAAAAAGGTCACCGCCTTATTCTGCGGATTTTTTTATTATTATTAGTATTTTGAACTAAGTCATTTTCCATGTGATTTAAAGCTCACTACTTAGACCTGTTGCATACAGGAAACGCCAGATATTTTAGGGCGTTAGTTTTGATATCTCACCAAGGTGCGGATGCTGCCCTCTGCGGATTAGTTAGTCATAGAAATTTGTTTGAAACAATACATAAATGCATTACTACACTACTACATTACTAAGTGATCCTTTATCAAAATCTAAAAAATCAACATGTACCACCAACGAACACTTGCATTATGTAAATAAGGCATTGTACACACAATAGCTATCATGTCGCAACGATCCTGATTAATGGATTCTCTGATCACGATACGAATCAGGAGGAAGGGATTTATTGATACGGGAATCTAATAGTAGTTTATTGAAAGGAGTTCTATCTACGTGTATGACTTTAAACTCGCTATCCTATATAACGACAGTCAATCTAGTAACATTTCAACTAGTTTTGTATATGCTGGTACTAAATAATAATTTTAAATCATAAATGTTGTTCTGATCATAAATATAAATGAAATGAAATGAAATGAAATACATTTATTTGCTTAGAAACATGGTACAGATAAGGTGACTTATATATTTTAATGCTCAACATGTTTTGTCTGGGTAAGACATGCAAAATTTTAATTAAATTTAATCTATTACCACTACTACTACGATTAACAAATTACAAACATTAAATCATACACAATGAATAATTTCTATCAAACAATTAAATATCAGAGTCAATAATAAAATATTAAATGTCAATTAAATTGAATAGTACCTATGCTAAAAAATATTATTAATAATTTAGAAATTCATTATATAAATCTTTCATTTCATTGATAGTGTTTTAAAGATAATTAAACGTAAATTAAAGAAGCTTAAATATGATTAGCTAGTTGTGGCCCACGACTTCTTTCGCAAAGATATGTTCCACGAGTTCTGTACATTTTATCCGGAATATACCGGTAGTTTAGGTATAAGTAGTATACGGGTATGCAACCCCGGCTTCCCGAGCTGCTACTGTCTCAAACCCATCTTTCCGAGGGAGTAGTGTCCATTAAACCTTGTTTCCTATTCAAAGTCCTAAATGTCCTCTCTAGTGCCCTATTTCCTTTTCCTCTTCCTTTCTCCCGCCCTCTCCACCAATCCAAGGTCTGCCGCGCCTATGGATGCATGGCTAGGGGCGAGCCTAGTCTCAAGCGTGCCGATTGCCCTGGGACTGGGCGACCCCAGATTAAGGCTAGCCTTGTCTTGGCATGCGGGGCTCTGTCAGGATCGACATGTTTTTTTTCCCTAGCTACTCGTGGGAACGCAATGATTTCCAAAAAAAATGAAAATCTATATGGTGGCGATGTTGTTCGCGACTCATCACGCCACGTTTCTGTCGGGAGCGGAAAGCGGGCAACGGAAAGCCGCTTTGCTACGATGAATGTTAGAGGAGGAATGGTAGATAAAATAGACGAAGTATGCCAGATGATGAATGAAAGGCATATAGATGTATTGTGTGTGAATGAAACAAAGAGAAAAGGACGAGACACGACCAAACATGGACCCTACGTTGCGTATTGGTCTGGGGTACCCAATACCGATCACGGAAGTAAGGGAGTCGGTGTATTCCTTTCCGAGCGAATGGCTGAATGTCTGACTGAGTTTGAGTGTGTGAGCCCTAGACTTCTCTGGATTAGGCTGAAGGTCGGAATTACTCGAATCTTTGTCTTAGGCGTCTATGCACCTACTGATGTGGGTTCGAGTGGCTCAACAAAAGCTAAAAAGGAAAATGAGGAGTTCTGGAATAGTATGCGAGATGTATTGAAAATCTGCAAGGCAAATGAAAGGATTATCATGTTAGGCGATTTTAATGGATGGGTTGGGGTGAAGCGAGATGGGTATGATAAGGTTCTTGGTGTGTTTGGTGACGAAAGATTAAATGAGAATGGAAAGAGTCTGTTAGAGATATGTTTAGAATGGGATCTTTTTGTCTCAAACACAATGTTTCAGCATAAAAAGATTCATATGTATACAAGGGAAGAAGGTTCTAGTAGAACTATGATAGATTTTGTGATAGTGGATGGAAGATTAAAGAAAAAAGTCATGGACACTCGTGCTTATCGTGGTGCCAGTATCGATACAGATCACTTCCTGGTGATATCCCGAATAAGCGGTCTCTTCAGACGCTGGCGCCATAGGAAAACCGAGCCTACTAGTGTCCTGGAAAGAGTGAAAGTAGAAAATCTGCAAGACAAGGATGTAAGAAAAGAATATGTAAGAATATTGAAGGATGAATTTGGTAATTTAGATGAGATGTCTGATATTGAAGAAGGTTGGAAGGGACTTAAAGAAGGAGTTTTGAAAGCTGCTACAGAAGTTTGTGGAGTTTCTAGACGCACGAAAGGAAATAAACAGAAGAGTGCATGGATGAGTAAAGATGTGCTAGAAATTGTTGGGAAAAAGAAAAAAGCTACTAAGCTTGGTTAGCTACTAAAGCTAACCAAAGAAATCAAGATGCGAGCGATCTGAATGTAGAGAAAGCACGAAAGGAGTATTAAAGTTTGAAGGATGAAGTCAAGAAAACTGTGGCTCGAAAGAAAGATGAGAATAAGGATGAGTTTGACAGAAGGCTATCGGAAAACTTTCGATAGAGTGGTGAGGAATGAATTGTGGTCAGCACTATCCATGTATGGGGTGAACAGTATTTTGATACAAGCACTGAAATCCCTATACAAGGATTCTAGTGCTTGTGTCAGGATCAACGGGGCGTACACTGAATTGTTTAGCATCGAAAAAGGTGTTAGACAAGGATGTGTAGCGTCACCATGGCTGTTTAACTTATTCATGGATAGTTGCTTGAAAAATTTGAAAGAAAGTGAACGGGGACTTAGAATGAACGATTTGATCGTCAAATGTTTGCTCTATGCTGATGATCAAGTCTTACTCGCGTCGTCGGCAGAGGAGTTGCAGAAGATGGTAAATATTGTGCATGAAGATTTGAACAAGAAAGGAATGAAAGTGAATGTAAGTAAGACAAAAGCAATGGTTTTTGAAAAGGAGGATAGCATGACAGAGTGTAACATTTTGATAGGAGATGAAAAAGTGGAGCAAGTGAAAGAGTTTGTTTATTTGGGATCAATGTTTACAGCGGATGGAAGGTGTAATAGTGATATTGAAAGGAGAGTAAATGCCGGCAAAATGGTGAATGGAGCGTTGCACGCTTTTATGAGCAGTCAGAAGGTGTCCGAAAAGGCCCGCCTGGCTGTGCATGGAGGGGTGTTGGTTCCAACACTTATGTATGGGAGTGAAAGTTGGGTGTGGCAGAGAAAACATGAAAGCAGAGTAAATGCAGTGGAAATGAGAGCGTTAAGAAGTATGATTGGAGTCAATCTGAGTGACAGGATTAAAATAGTGTGATAAGGGATCGATGTGGTGTAAAAGAGGATGTAGTGACCAGTATTGAAAAAGGAATGCTTAAATGGTTCGGACATGTTGAGAGGATGAATGAAAGCAGATTGACTAAAAAGATATATATGGCGAGTATGAATGGAAATGTTGGAAGGGGAAGGCCTCGACGAACTTATCTTGATCAAATCGGGGAAGTTCTAAAGAAAGGTCAGGTCAAGAGTACCCTAAACCGGCGAACGTGTATGAAAAGATTAATGAATGTGGATGAAGCGAAAGAAGTCTGTAAGGATCGTAGCAAGTGGAAAGATGTGGTCTCTGCCTACCCCTCCGGGAAAAAGGCGTGAGTGTATGTATGTATGTATGTTATCCGGAATAAGTATAGTCAATGTACTATTCCTGCCAATAATCTACATATTAACGTGCCAAATTTAATACTGATTAGCCATTTTGGGGTGTTTAAGTAACAATAGCCAACCAAACTCTTACATATTTAATAGGTACCTACTAGTTAGTAAGTTTATTAAGATTACCTGATCTTTCTCAATGAATCCGATGAAGGCAGTTCTCTCGATCTCCACAGGTTGGCCAGCGCGGTCGTACAATGCGACTACGAAATGGAAGAAGTTGCTCTTGCGAAGATTGCTAGGAGGCTGCTTCTCGAAGTGGGCGCGGCCAACGCCTACTGTGCTGGATAAACAATAGATTAGATAAGTACAAAGAGAAAAACAAGACTGCAGTTCGATAAAAGGTAAAGTAAAAGTGATTATCGTAAGATAAAACCTTATTCACAAAAACGGAAACCAATTGTAAGCCTATAAATTAGGCCAGTAATTTCAATTTCAGTTTTATTCTTCAAATTTTTTTTTTTTTAGGGTTCCGTACCCAAAGGGTAAAAACGGGACCCTATTACTAAGACTTCGCTGTCTGTCCGTCTGTCCGTCTGTCCGTCTGTCCGTCTGTCCGTCGGTCCGTCTGTCCGTCTGTCCGTCGCTCTGTCACCAGGCTGTATCTCAAAAGCCGCGATAGCTAGGCAGTTGAAATTTTCACAGATTATGTATTTCTGTTACCGCAATAACAACAAATACTAAAAACAAAATAAAATAAATACGAGTATTTAAGGGGGGCTCCCATACAACAAACCCGTTTTTTGGCCGTTTTGGTACGGAACCCTTCGTGTGCGAGTCCGACTCGCACTTGGCCGGTTTTATTTTAGGCTATTTGTCTGAACCACATTTGTTTTAATTTAAATAGGACAGATTTTGGCCAATATTGGTTTAATATCCCAAAAAAAAAATAACAATCAGTTCACTTGGCAAAATTTAAGCATTAATTTAAGAATTTCTCTTTTGGTCGCTTGTTAACAAGCTATCTAATAGATTACTTTATTATTTTGTACTGCATAAAATACTTCCATATAAATTGCTTAAACTGGCGCTTATAGTTGTTAATCATTATCTATCAAAATTCGAGACTGTACCTTCCTCTAAATATTTTCACACCACACAAACTAACAGATTTTGAACATTTTGTCTGTCTATTGACACCGAAAAAGTACCGTATTCAAAAATAGAGTCGTAAATCTTAAATTCTTTCGGCGGTTACTTTATTTTCATCCCTCTATTTGTCAATAATAGACGTCACACAGCCACCAGACGTTCGCGCGCTTTTTTCATTTGGCACTGACAACCATATTTCGCGCGCTTTTACAAACTACAGATAAAAAATAATTCACAGAGAAAAGGTTCTTTAGAAAACAAAACAGACAAATGATAATCCTTTTAAAATTAAATTCTTGCGGTTTACTCACAGTTACAAAATAGTTTTTGCTGCCATAACTGTGTGCTTTTGTCAGTTCGGCAACTTACTTTATAAGAATGGGCCCAATGATTAGTCATAAAGATGGCAATTGTAGTTATTGTTACCGAAACCACAATTATTACTTGAACTGGTCAAAAAGTTAATAATGCAATTTAAATGTAAAGATATTACGGAAATATGTAATTTAAAAATTATGCATCGATTTAACAACATTAACTTCCTACATTATTTAAATTTGTTTTTTCACACCACACTTAAATATGTTCCAATAATAAACACGCAATCTGAAAGCAATTCTAAAATATTGGTAACGCAAATGAAGTGACGACACATATGCGATACCACACACCTCGATATTGACATATGTGGCGATTTAGGCAACGGCATCAAAACATAAATTGCTAATCTGCTACCCTTTATTACAAAGCAATAAGAAACAAAATCGAGAATCGCAATACGGTGCTTGAATGTGTGCAATAAATACATCGATAGAGAATTTCAAATGCGCGCAGTTCATCAAATCTTCGGTCTCATTTCTCATTGTTGGAGCAACTCTGTGTTGCCTGCCTAGTGTTGTGTGTTAGATACAACAATCACTCTGTCGACATTCAACAACATCAATGTTTATGATTACGTGCATTAATTAATATATTTTAAAGTGATTAACACATTGAGCGCCATGGGGGTTACCGGTGACCTCCAAACAATAAAATTTTAATTGTGTCTAGTACTTTGGCAGTTAAAGGCTTAAGTGTAGCATTATGAGTACTTATTTATGTTACTTTTCATTACTTAAAATGTCACTTTCCAATATTTTGAATGAAAGCCTAATA
The DNA here is from genome assembly GCA_949315895.1 of Anania crocealis. Classification (NCBI taxonomy): domain Eukaryota; kingdom Metazoa; phylum Arthropoda; class Insecta; order Lepidoptera; family Crambidae; genus Anania; species Anania crocealis. The sequence continues at coordinate 7,686,214 of OX438862.1, forward strand.
TGAATATATATAATATAATACCTAGATATGAACTACAAATCCATACGTAAAACACATTTAAGTAACTTATGTTGTTTTATTTTTAAATAATTTCAACTAATATTAAATACAAGACCAGAAGGCCAGATTTTCAAAAAACCTAAGTATTATTTTTTACAGCTACGGTAACACTACCCCTTCTCTTCCTATGAATGTCATAAAGCCGACTAAAGACGGGCATCTGAACCTTCTCTCCGCCACTGGCTAAACTACGATCGAAAACTTTCCTGCCAAGCTTAGCGATAGTGGCAAAATCCTTTTTTTGGATAAGCCTTTATCTAGAAATGGAGAGAGAGAAAAATTACAACCGTTATATGATGATCATATAACGGTTATAATTTTACGATAAAAACTCTTATAGTTTTGAAATGTGCATGTTGCTTGGAGCCTCTGTAATATCCAAATTGTCAAGTATGTTATTGTTGAAAATTTAACAAAAAGTAGGTTTCAGCGTTATGGATAATTATATAGTTGAAAGCTGTTATTCCATGGCTGTGCAAAAAGAGGCAGAAACAGACTAAAAACAATGTATGTTACGATCCGCCTTTGGGTGACGCTTAGGGAATAAAATTAATGGCGCCTCAAAATTAGTGAAACTTAGTATTATTGAAAAAGTAAAACTATGATTATTGAAGATGAAGTCTTTTTTTTCGTAATATAATACTGCCTAACTGACATAACTAAACATGTCAATTATGCAGTATTCTACCACGAAGTTAGGTACGCTAAGAATATTTAAACAGGAGCAAAGGTACTGTACCTAAGGGAAATATTCTAAAGGACTTTTAACTTAGAGTTCTACCTAGCAGCACAAATAAGGGAATTTTCAAATAAAAGTTTATAATAGTTTTTTTTTTTTTTACAAAATAGACAGTATGGGTCTACTAATAACACAACCATTTCGTTCGTAAAACACAACGTTTCATAGTTACATATCGAAAGATTGTCATCGATAATGCGGCGTCACTAGGCAGCATTACCAACGAGGACCGTATTACGCTATGGTCGCCCATTCATCTCTCTGCTGCAGAATTTGCGTAAACAAATTGGTTTCGCGATTGCCATTTTATACTCTCGCACGCGACACTCTATTGTTTTATTTATCGCTACCAGTTTCGCCGCTTGCGTTTAGGCTGCAGCGCTTTTTTCGCTCACCGATCGCGGAGTGATCAATCTTTGGACGATTTTGTTGAGTTATTCCGACTGGTTTACGAGATGAAAGCACTAAATCTCTTTCTTTCCTTTATTTTATTTACATCTCTATCAATTGAAATGTTGAACTTACGAATTTTAATAACTAAGATTTTAAGAGGACTAGTAGACCTAAGTGGCCTTGAGAATCGTAAGCACACATTTAAACAAACGTCGTCAACGCCGCCTACGGCAATATTCTTGGCTGCTATATTTTAAAGCACATCCCGAAATGACGCCATGATTTTCTAATAGATGGCATAACTATCTTTTTTTCGATGTCTCTAAATGCAATATTTATTTTATTTTATTATGACAACCAACAAGGAATATTTATTATTCCTTGTTGCTTAAAAAGAGTGAAAGAGCAATAAAAAATAGACAAAGTATCTTAACTTATTTAAAAGCAGAATACTTGTTTGTTTTAATGTTATTGTTTTGAACATTAACAATGTTCCAAATAAAAAAAACGGCTTCGACAATATTTAAATTATTTATATATAAAATATTTTAATTATTATTTAAATAAAAATATTTAACCATTTCGAAATTAATGACACGATGTTTTCTTGATAATTGACACAACAAATTAGATAATTCGTCATAATTAATTCATAAACTAAAAAAAAAAGTTATTATTATAACCAAGTAATCTTTTTAAAATAATTTTTTTTTTTAGTGTTGGTATTTGTTAATATTTATCTAATACGGTGCTGGGATAAAACTTTAATCAAAATCGGTCAAGCCTAGGTATGATTTGGATAATATGGGTAAATAACGTAGACGTGAATTATTTATTATGTTACTTTTATGGTTCATGTATGAAAACAAGTGTTTAAAAAAGTACAAATAAAATTACGCAATGGCACCTCTATTATTAATACTGCCGTGCTAGCAATAACGGCAGTAACTCCAATTTTGGTAAAAATGAGTTTTATAGTGATCGAGAATAAGCATAAAAAGCTCTATCAGATGAGCTGGCAGCCATTTTGATATCTTAATGGGAACTGACAAATGTTGTTAAAGATAAGGACAGTAAGTCAAAAATGCGAAATATTTTCCATAACCTAACAATAGTTAGTATAGTTACGCCGGCCTTACAAGCAAAGATATATGGCTAGGATATTATTATTACTTTAGATAAATGCAGTATCTGCATATTTGGAGTTGCAGGAGATGGTCAATATTGTGCGTGAAGATTTGAACAAGAAAGGAATGAAAGTGAATGTAAGTAAGACAAAAGCAATGGTTTTTGAAAAGGAGGATAGCATGACAGAGTATAATATTTTGATAGGAGATGAAAAAGTGGAGCAAGTGAAGGAGTTTGTTTATTTGGGATCAATGTTTACAGCGGATGGAAGGTGTAATAGTGATATTGAAAGGAGAGTAAATGCCGGCAATATGGTGAATGGAGCGTTGCACGCTTTTATGAGCAGTCAGAAGGTGTCCGAAAAGGCCCGCCTGGCTGTGCATGGAGGGGTGTTGGTTCCAACACTGATGTATGGGAGTGAAAGTTGGGTGTGGCAAAGAAAACATGAAAGCAGAATAAATGCAGTAGAAATGAGAGCGTTAAGAAGTATGCTTGGAGTCAATTTGAGTGACAGGATTAAAAATAGTGTGATAAGGGATCGATGTGGTGTAAATCTACATTACTTCAAACAGGCACGTGATATTTATCCACGAAACACAAGGAATGGAAATAGGTTGGTGTCAGCATTTGTCCCAAAAAGTGCTCGTTTAAAAAAAAATGTCGCCTGGATGTGTATGGTCATTTATAATAAGTTGCCTGAAACAATTAAAGAACTGACTGGTAAAAGGTTCCAAACACATTTGTTTAAATGGCTAATTACACATGTCTTTTACACTGTAGATGAATATTTAAAGCACGATTGTTATAATAATGCATGTACCTTGTAAGGCTTGAATTTGTTTTCTTTTTTTTTAACACTAGCTTTGACATTTGTTTTTCTTTAATATTGACATTAAGTATAATTGATTGATTTTATAAGATTGACATTGATTTACATAAAGAATCTAAATTGAAATTTAATATAAATAATGCATGTGTTTTAAGAAAGGATTGAATTAATTAAAGAATTATGTACTGTAGCTAAATTTAATATATTTGTATGCAACATTGGTTTGCTGAGGAAGAGGTTCGCAACTCTATGTAACAACTAAAATGCACCTTCTTCAAGGACAAATAAAAAATATTTCATTTCAAATATTTCATTTCATTTCATTTAAAAGAGGATGTAGTGGCCAGTATTGAAAAAGGAATGCTTAAATGGTTTGGACATGTTGAGAGGATGAATGAAAGCAGGTAGACTAAAAAGATATATATGGCGAGTATGAATGGAAATGTTGGAAGAGGAAGGCCTCGACGAACTTATTTTGATCAAATCGGGAAAGTTCTAAAGAAAGGTCAGGTCAAGAGTACCCTAAATCGGCGAGCGTGTATGAAAAGATTAATGAATGTGGATGAAGTGAAAGTAGTCTGTAAGGATCGTAGCAAGTGGAAAGATGTGGCCTCTGCCTACCCCTCCGGGAAAAAGGCGTGAGTGTATGTATGTATGTATGTATGCATATACTGTGAATATTCTATGAAAAGCTTGTTTTGTATTCTGTACTAACTACTTAAAATATCAGCAGTAAATAAATATGCTGTGGATACATATACGTATTAAACAAAACGTATTTTTTTATTAGATATTACTTACTTAGGATATGAGCAGTAACTTGATAGATGGTATGGGAAAATAATGTTCTACTGAAATCTTTACGTAAACGACGTCTTACCGAATTCTCATACTAACTTTAACGTCATTACTCAGAACATTAGAAGTATGTATATAAAGTAATTATGATGACTTGTTACTTGACATATCTCAAATGAACTTTGAAAGTGATATTCTGGTACTAACATAGTGCAGACTTAGTCCTAGTAAACTACTTCCTAATCTATAAAGTTATATATCACATTATACTTTACGTCAACTCAATCAGAATGACGGTGTCGTTGCTTATGTTAACAATATTCTTCAAGTCCATATCGCTGAACCGAATTTGACGCATGCATCAGGAATTAAGATTACCTGTGCTAATTACATTTACGTGTATAAGAAGAAAAATGTGAATTCTTAAAAAGATAGTATTACCTACCTCGGCTACTTAATCAGTAAAGACAGTTTAAAAACAAGTTCAGAAAAGGTTAATGCTATAATAAACGCACCTGAGCTTTGCAATACTACGGAGTTAAAGAGTATATCATAATACAAAAGTAAGATTTTTTATTATAAGTAATTATGTTACGTTTTATTTTGATCTCAAATTTTGATTTGTATTGTTTGTACGATTAAAAGGCTATTATTTTTATTCGATAGTATAAAGTACAGCTACTGCCAATTTTAATATCATTTGTAAGTAAAAACTTTTTAGTAACCAACTTATACTCGTATATATTTTAAATTTTAATGAAACTAACAACATAGATACGATATCATCGACTTACTTGGTCTACCTACGCAAATCAATTATGTAAAACTTGTTTAGTAAATGAGTAAATGTTAATAAGTAAATACCTTTTGTTACTACAGTTTTAGTTTCTATTCCTAAGCTTAAACCTAATATTAGCATGCGTTGCTTATCACAACAACAGTAACTCGGTACTTATTCCTGATAAACTAAGCAATCTATAGTAAGGTTGTTCGTTTCAGGCTAGATATAAAAGGTATTTTCTCATTTTAAATCGTTCTAATGAATAAAAAGCTAACTAAGTAAAGAACATACAAATGCTTTATTTGTGTTTTAAATACGTTTTAACAATCACAATTAGGAAAGCTTAAAAAACACAAGTCAGGAAAAGATAAAAATGCGCTAAAACTTTAGGCGCCATTTACTCCAAACTGTGCAAATCATACTTACTGCCGATATCGCTAGCACGGCGGAATATAGCTCAATGATTTACAGAATCACAGGTTAGTTACACCTATTCCACTTTCTATTATTCAAATGTTTATTTTTGTTTCAAAAACATATTTGAACTTTTTTGCTATTAAAAGTTGTATATTAGTATAGTTTTAGTTAGGTATACATACTATATGTCGAAGCAAAAAAAAAACTGAATTCACTTTTATATACAAAATCATCATTACATAAAACTTTTACTCGCCGTCAATAATAAGACGGTCTTATTCTGGAAAATTAAACGAAATTAGGCAGATTTATAAGGTACAATTTAAAATACAAAAAAAATCATTCAAATTTTGAACTAACGCATAAAAAAAACTTTCAACATTTTCGTCTCTGCTTGGAAAAAGAAAAAATCTTTTTTTTGTTTAAAATATAAAAAGGAATTTTCCTGGGTGAGATACGAACATGTGTTTTGTAGGATGTATGCTAGACTTGTTCGCCATAACACCAAGGTGATTGTTATCGAGTAAGTCGAATAAACAGGTTCTATGCTTCTTTAGAAAAAATGTAAGCCGAAAAGCGCGACACGTCCGCCTAGCATCAGGCATCAGCCTGCACTAATCGGTACACGGCCGCTCACGCACACATGCATGCGTTCCATCAACTTCCATCCCAGAAAAAGAGAATTAGCGATTTTCGGAAAATGCATACACTCAATTAAAAAACTGAAACTGTATTATAAGAGCTTGTCGTTTATTGTACAATATATCAAAAGATTATAATGATTACGTGTATTTTACTAGGACTTAAGTAAGTTATAAATTTTTTTTAGAGGCATGTACGTGATTTTTTTCTATCGAGTCAAATTAGTTGTATCGTGTTTTGAGAACAGTATTATACTAAAGTATATCCTGAAGACTAACATATATTTTTTTGTCTTGGTTTTTTGGAGTCTGACATAGATTTATGTACATTATAAAACTCGCGTTTAGCTCTACTAGTCGCCATAGGTCAGCTGAATGGACAACCATCAACAAAAGTTTTCACTTTTAATACTAATATCTTAGCAGTAATAAAAATCACTTGTAAGTAACCACCTCACACATTCGAATCTTAATATATTTTTAAGTAGATTGAAACACAATTCATTGCTTCCCTAAGCATTTTTGAAGAAAATGAAAACCCTTACAAAGTAATATTTTCCCTGCTCATAGAATGCCCCTCATGCAGCTAACTTAAAAAGTGGTATTTTGTTAAAATATTAACCGTAATCGCTGGGGTGCGCGAGTTAATGATTTTAGCCAGCCTTATAAATGGCCCTGTCATCGCTGTCGGTCGGCTATCTATCAAAATTTGTCATTTGAGCTCCTGATAATTTTAGGTGCTTAGTTTAATTACTTGAATCAAGATGTCTACTAATCAGAACAACGCCATCATGCATCAGTTGTTATTTAAGATTAAAATATAGAATTCTTACATTTTTAAGTCAACTACACTACAATAAAGACTTTTTGGAGAATTTATCAGCGTTTCATTAGTTAACAGCATGTTTATTAACAGTTTGTATTTTATTTCTTTATACAGTAGGTACTTGAAAGTGTTTAGAAATAAACCAAAACATTTATCTTATTCGCTTGGTCTGCTCCTTGTTCGTATAGGGTTAGAATTATTTTTTTATCCTTACCTGTAAATAAATCACTTACATTTTAAACAAATAGTAATGATTATATCATAAAACCTCGCGGAATAAAGTTTACAATATTTATAAATAAAGTAATCCCTAAACTTTGTACTCACGCTTAGTATAATAACATAGGTAGAGCACGACAGATGTCGGGAGAGCCCTCGACAAACAATACTCACTAATTCGGGATACCCGCAAAACGACAAATGTTTACACTTGCGCAAATTTGCTCTCCAATTCATAACAATAACAGTATTTTTACAGAGAAAATTTGATCTTATCGTTTGAGAGAAATATTAAGTGCTTTAATTATTAAAAATTTAACATTTTCTTGTTCTGAAATTCATAATTTACATTTACATATATCTGACCTCATTGTAAAAATATAAATATTTATTTATAATCTTTAGTCTTTTTTTACTAAATTTTTACACACTTTTTTATGAGATCACAGCAGATAGCTGTTCTTGTTGTGACTAGTTAAGCCTTACTATCCCTAAACATATCTTTTTAGGCAAATGAAAAAAATATTGACCGTTAAATCTAGCCAGACTGTCATCTGAAGCTGGTAACGATTCTTTAAATTATCATCAACGATAACTCTCATAATGAAACTGCAGCAAGTGATGTTCACAATGCGGTGTTTATTACCGCACAGAGTAGCGTCCAATCAGGGCGGGTGGGCTCCGCGATAATCAACTCGCCCGTAACAAGTGCGTATTCATAAGCGGAAAGGGCGTGATAAATCATGCCGCGGTGTGGGGGCGCCGCATACACTTTTGCTTATGACTGTACTCGGTTTCGAATAGGGCGAAACTTTGAATATCGAAATTAAAATTTTGCAACTTTCACTTTGGCCTTTTTACCGTCGACGTATTTGTTTTGGTGCTATTAAATTTTATTTTTTTACAGTTGTTAAGTTACTCGGTAGTCATTGAAATGTGTCAGTGAATTACTGTGAAGGGGTTATTATCATTATCACAAGTAAATAATAAGAAACGTAGCTCATAGATTTGCATTTTATTTTAATGGAAAAGTAAAATTAAAAAAGATATCGTTTTTTTAGAGAGCAAGCTATGCCAGAGATCTAAGTGAAATCTTCAACGCTCAGCTATTATGGATACGCATTGCTGCATTAACCTTTGCATTTTTTTTTCGGCAGTTAGTTGTTTATTTTCATATCGTTTCTATTTTGTGCCATAGTATTGATGATCCCCTTCAAACCCCTCGTACGGGTATTTAATCCCATTGCTTGTTTAATGTCACACCGAGCAGACATTTGTTTCGGGCTCAGTTTGCGGGATCTAACACGATTTGTGAACACAATGAGTTTAGCGCTGCTCTTTTCGGCCACTAAAAGGTTTAAGTGAACAAACAGAGACTCTTTGATGTCGCTATGTAAGTTCTATTGGTTTTGATGATTTGATAGTCATACTGTTTTCTTGAGTTTACGCGAACACTATACATTCGCAGTATAGGTACTCGGGTAAAAGAACACATAGCCGATATGAAAAACATGCGTATAACGAAATCTGCAGTCTGTAGTCATGCGTTTGATAAGCCCAACCATTTCATTAGATTTGATAAACCTAAAGTTCTTGCTAAGGAAAACCGATATGTACCTAGAATGATACGCGAAGCAATAGAAATTAAAAAACATCCTAATTTCAATAGAGAAGATGGTTGGAATTTACCAGCTGCTTGGGACCCTGTCTTATCATCATTGAAGTCCACAAACCATGGCAACACTGCGAAGACTCCGGACACAGTTAGCTCATTTTGTGTGAAAAGGAACATAACTGACGATAAAAATTAGAGGCGGTAGTAAAACATTTTTTCAAATTACCATCTTAAAGACGAATAACACCTTAGTCTACCCGTGACCATGAACGCTGTAAAGGGTTCGAAACGTCGGGTTAAATCAAAAATAAACGCGTTCTAAATCCGTAAACTATCTTTTATTTCAATTTGATAGTCATTTGTCATTAGTCATTTATTCCAATAAAAACAATAATACATTGTGTTGGAAATAAAAAAATAATTACAAATTACACGATAAAACAAACAATAAGACGAAAAAAATAACAATAATAATTAACGTCAATAAAATTATGATAAAAATGATAGGTTTAATATAATCTTCTACACTATAATAACAATTATCCAGTAAGTAACACCTAATTCTACTGTTAAATATATTTACATTAGTGATTTCTTTAAATTTGTTAGGTAATTTATTAAATAGTCTCACTGCTTGGTACCTAACACTACGTCTCACAATTTCCAATTTTGGCTGTATTGAGGAAGCAATGTCTTTCTTTACGTCTAGAGCCGTAACGTTCCATTCTTTCGTTCATAGTTTCATACCGGTCTAAATTTTTTACATAGTCTGTAAGGAGAACTAGGATGCAAAGACACGGCGCAGATAGTATTTTTAATTTTTTTAAATGTTCTCTGCACGACTCTCTTCGACTAACGAAAACCATTGTTCTCATAGCTCTCTTTTGAATCACGAACGCCTTTTTAAAATTGTAATCATAGCTGTTGCCCCATAATTTTATGCTATATCTTAATCTAGATTCCACCAGCGCGTAATAAACGTGGATAGGTTTGGTGTCTTAAATTTTAAGAAATACGATGCAATATTAAAATTCGAAAATCAATAGTATATTTAATGCCAAAAAAAACACACCAATCTGGTATGGAAATCATAATTTATTTATATAAAATAGGTTAAGAGAAAATGTTAATATGTACACAAATTTCTAAAATGCAATAAAAATGGGACTAAAAGTTAACAGTGTTGCCTATCCCCCAATACATATGCATACTCTCAATTCCTTCCAAATTTAAAAATATAGGGACTTTGCCATAAAAAATACTTTTTAACTTACTTGGTATTGTCAACTAAGGAGCTCGGAGTCATCCATGCACGAGTGAGTGGTTCCTCCTTGAGAGAGGTGACAGGTCCTCGGGGCTGAGCGTGAAGGCCACCTGCCGCCTCCTGGTGGTGGAGGCCGAACATCAGCCCTCCTGCACAGAGGTTAGTTTGGTTTGGCAGTATTCCTCACTTTGATTTTCATGTCTGAACATTAACCATTAATTAATTAATTAATTTTGGGAGAAGCAGTTTTTTTTTAATTAATACACTTTCAATATATTTTTTGATCTTAACTCAAATCTGGGTTTTGTTTCTAACCTTTTAAATAAAAATTAAATAAGTAAAGGTTTTTCAGAAAATGCTGTTAAAACGCAAAATGTTATCAAACTAAAAATGTTACACATGGTATAAGAAAGTAAACGAGGTAAGCTTTTTAAGAATCTGAGATGAACAGATACATTTTATCTAAAACACTCAAAATTATTTTCACTATTTTATATAAATAAGATTTAATTTTGGTCTTATGTTTTTTGGTTTCTCCAATATTACCCACTTGTGAAAATATTTTTGTTTTGAAATTATAAAATATTCGATCTTTCGATATCTAAGAAGAATAAAACTATTCATGATATTTATATGTAAGAAATCTTTAAACTTCACAAAATTGTCTTAACATACTGTATAATAAATATAATCGTTCTTTTAAATTTTACAAGTTAAATAAACCTTTTCAAATCTCTTTAACTTTTGACGTCAAGAATTTGCGAGTGAGTCCAAGAGTACCTACCTAATGCACTTTAAAGTTGACTTCATTAACGTCACTTACCTGAAGACCTCGGCGCTCCCGATGGGTACAGTTTTCGTCCCCATCCCACGGGGTCTAGTTCCAGCGGCGGCCACGGCGAGCCGGTGTACCCGCCCGCCGCCGCGTTTAGCTCGTCCGACCGAATCGCGAATCACGACTCGCGCCCGTATCAGGCGCTCGGCAGCGCACGAACACTCACGGAAAATCGCGGAAACCGCGCTAAATTTTTATTCGATTCAAAAATAGAACGCAATCAAACGCTGATTTCAATATATTTTTGATTTTTGACTTAGAGTTTTGACTGCGATTGTACTTAGTATAAACGCAATCTTTATGATAAATAAAATAGTTTATAGTTCGTCCAAATAATCAGACTAGATTTTATTCACAAAAATAAAAACACTTTTAATAATTACGCTTAAAACGGTTACTAAATACACGTAGAATGTACACCCGTAAAAATCTAACTTCAAGTTGAATGATACTCGCGGTACCTACAACTATCCGGTAGGCGGCTCTGTATTATCGTATGTGCGTTCTGGGATCAGGGTCCCGGTTGTGCGGGCGATCCCGCTGTGAATTTGCGGAGCACTAACAAGCGTCGCGGGAGCGCGCCGCGGAGTGCCCGGGCTTCGCGGCGCGGGGGTGCGTCCCCGCGGACTGTGGGAGGCGCCCTTGGGACACGCCCTCGCCACAAGAGCGGGACGACACCACTGCCACAGGTGGCGCCACTTCCGCGAGTTCCAATTTCAAAAATTTTAATGCACATTGTTTCTTTAATACCATTAATATTTGCCAGTATGATAATTTTTATTTTTATTTACCAGAAGCAGTTACGCACGAGTGTATGTGTGGGCTTCGCGTATGGTAATGCAGGGCTGCCTCGGCGTTTCCCTTTGAGACCACGAGCGAGTAAGGGATAGCGGACAGATGAAACGCACAGCATCTCACTGGACCAGCCGGCTTCAGCTCGGGGACGGCCCACAGCAAGTATTACTTATTAAACCAAGTTAGATTGACGATGATGAAATTTCACTGGGAATTGACTTCAACTGGTGGAATGAGGTTTTCTCTCGTCATTAATTTGTACGTAAATCTTGATATGAATTCTGGAATATTCATATAATTATGGCTGTCATAAAAATTAGTAGAGTAGTTTTTATGTCTTTCCTATGCCCTTTGCAAATAGATGGTAGGTACTTATTAAGTAAAAAATAAGTTCCGTTATTTTATTTAAAGAAAAAGAAGCTTACTGTACAACCTGCACCTGCAAAGTGTAGTACCTGCTATAAAAAAAAACTACCTTTAATTTTGTTTTCAATTATGTGACAGTTTAATTTAGCTGACCCCTATTCGATACGAGCTACGTTTGTTAGTCAAAATTCAAACTGACTAGCTAGGCAGTCGACGTAGGCTTTCTGAATAGTATGATTGTAGTTTATTAAAGTATCTGCACGTATTAAAGTATCGATTTTGTCCACATTAATTTTTTAAATATAAAAAAAAATATTTAAAAAAAGGCTCTCTCTAAAACCCACCACCACCCTTTTCCAGTTACCGAAAACTATAAAATAGTTTTTGGTAACTTGCGTCATTTTTTTAAGTATCTTTTACCTACATAACTATAATTGAAAAAGTAGTCCTTTTTAAATTAAAATGTCGAGAGATCCATGAATTTAAAACAAGTTAACAATTTAGTGTTCTGAGTTTGATAAAACTCATTTGATTAATTATTACTGACAACAATGCTTTACGTTGAATAAACGGAGTGCTATAGAGCACAACTAGCTATAGAGCTAGTTATTGTTAAAATACTTTTTTCAATGCGCCTTAGACAAAAGCTGCGTAATAAGCTGTCAGAACATCTTCTTTGGTAATTGTTATCAATTTTGACTGTAATGTTGGTCGTGTACATTCGAGATTCATAATTTGACATTATTAAATACAAATACATCGCAAACAGATTCTTGAACTTTGACTAGAATCAGGTATAAATTTACTGGTTTCGACGTTTATGGTCATTAGCAGAAGAATTAATTGATTCGAGGTTTATACCATGTGCCTTGTTTTTATGAGTTCACGAAATTTCGGCATTGTTGCAACTTTGTAAGCGCCATGCCATGATTACGGAAGAACTGGAGTTCTACTGAAGTTAATAAAAAACGAGGTATATGGTAAAAACCCCGAATCAGTTACCTCTTTAAAAAGAATTTGGTTTTCAACCTAGCAATAAAGAGAAAGTTTTCAATACGTTTTCAAGATGTCAGGTAGAGTTTTATATAAGGATTTTATAAATTTGACATATACAAATTCATATCTAAATTTGTTAGATAAATAAAGATAGATGCTTTCGTTTGGGCTAACTAACTGGTGGTACACATCTATAAGACCCTTCTTTATGTTTCAAGTTTTTATTTAATATAACTTAGAATCTACATAATATTCACTTCCTTGAATAACAAAGGCTTTATGCTGTAAACCAGTAGAGTTTTACTAATGATTTTTGTTATGCCTCCAACATTCGAGAGACATATTTTTACTAAAATTTAAAATCGGTTATGATTAAATGGCTTTTTATATGTTTTTGAAACGGTTTTTTATGCAATTGAATTTCTTAGGTAAAAAGAAAATTATATTTCTTGAAATAAAAATTTTTGGTCGCAGGTATATCGGTTGTCTAGTACCCAATACGATAAGCTTCTTAGTAGGAGCATAGTTTGGGACTAGATGTTGAGAGAATAAAAACAACGCCTTTGGTAATCGAAACGTTTTGCAGTACTTACATACTTTTTTGGCCGCTTGCGGTGACACACTTTTATTCTTTTTTCTTGTCACTTGCTTATAATACGCTGTAAAGATTACTCGCATTCTGCAATAAACCGTTTAATAACTAATCTAATAGTTACATTCCTAGAGCTCTGTGTGACCTAGTGTGGTATGAATCAAAATATTTATTTATTTATTTATTTGACTCCAATCCTTAACAGTTTTACTTACCAGGCGACTGCTCTAAGCATTGAATTTCCAAGATTTCTTTGATAGCGCGCTACCATAACAACATTACCTAGACGAAAAGACTATGGATTTTCCGGAAGTTCAAAGTACACTTTTACAAACTGTACTGTTAGTTTTTTTACAGTTTCTTACTACATCATGGTGTTCGAGCCTAGCTTACTTACTTCTTAGCAGACAATAAGTGTAAATATTTAAATATAATAAAATTTCACTTAATCAGGGATGCGATCCAGAATCATTCGACAAATAATTTGCATCCAATAAATCTTAGGACACTAAAATGTTTACTCATTTAGGGAAACATGATTTAACTGCTTCTAAAACGTAATCGAATTGTTTCGATGGAGGTGAAGCATAAATATTGACTTACGATACTAAATAATTTTAATTCAGCCTAGACGTGTACATGCTACTTTACTTTGACTTTGATGTTCGATAAATGAACCTTCAAATATTTTAGAGATAATGTTAGGATCATTTGCCACCGTTTCACTCTTGGACTTGGTTTCTAAAAATCTTTATTTAATTACCCAAAATAAGGGGTAATTTTGACGTTTAAATAAACAACTATTTAAGTTACATGAGTTAGTTTAGAGATTTTACCAGGTAACTACTGTGTTTTTTATTAGTTTTCGGTGTATCGACACTGTTGCAAGTGTCATGAGCACGGAAGAATCTCGAAATAACTAAGTCATATGATAGTGAGCGTGAAGATAGTACACCTGTTGTACTTCATTTTAGTGTTTGTGCAATAAAGTTTAAATAAATAAATAAATAAATAAAATTCTAATCAACATACTAAAATAATTGTATTTAAGAACCATAACTGGGCACACATAAAAATATTCTTAAAGAAGCTATCAAAAAGTTATAATAGATATTTCCATAACCTTAACTCCAGGGACGCTGGATTTAATGCTAGAAAGGTATTGAGTGACCCAACTACTTAGTATTCTTATAATTTTGTTGGTCCATATTATGTATCGAAAACCTTGTTTTATTTTCATTTTTTTTCTGTTAACATTTGTACGTTGTCAGTATCAAAGTTTATTTTTATTCAATAACTTTAAAGTGTAAGAACAAAATGCCTCTTGAATGATTAAAAATCAAACGGATGACAGGCCAGAAAAAAGATTTAAAAACTACTAAATCTAAAAAGAATAAAATAAATAGTTTAAGAAATTAAAACAATACATTATTGTCACATAGTAAAGCCTAGTTTGTATGAAATTTTAAACAATATTCTTTTAAAAAAACAAATACGTCCCCATACTTAATTAAAAATCAATTATTCGTGATGAATTGTGATACAAGACTTCTTATTTTTACGTCAGTTACTGAAAAGTTATGATGCGATATAAATAAACACTTTAAGTGAATATTTTTAAAAAGTCTTTCTATTTGCTAAGTGTGAGTCAAGCCGAAGACTACCTCCGTGATCGAGTGGCACAAGTAGACATCGGTTTTGAAGTCCCTAGTTCGGTTCGTGGATAGGTCAATGTGAAAAAAACACTTTTATTTATTGTTAACGCCCCGTTGGTCTAGTAGTTTAAATACCGGACCAAGATCTCGGGGTCCCAGGTTCGATGCCCGGGTTGGGCAACCAAAAGGTTTAGAATTTTCGAACATTTTTGCATTTGGCAAGCGTGGTGATAATGCCAGTACTCATTGCTGTGGTAACTTGAATTCAATAATGGAGGCCTTTTCCCTGCAGTGGGATGATTTACTTTTACTGTGTTTGGGTCTTTGTGTTTGTAGTACTTACCCATAGTACTTACCTTCATCAACAAGTAATTTAATGACAACTTGATTCAGAATTAGAACCATAGAACAATGATGTCACTGTTTTCCACATTTACTACCAAGCTCTTCCTTAAGCTTGGTAATTCAGTTTCCAAAATTAAAATGTAGAGCGATTAATCCTATTGTATCTTTCAAGCTGAAAATTAACCAAAGCTTAGGTAACTAGCTGTTGCCCGCGACTTCGTACGCGTCAATTTCGGTTTTCATGATCGCGATTATTTTTGCCCCATTTTTCACTGATGCTTCGCTCATTGGTCGCAGCGTGATGTTATATAGCCTAAAGCCTTCCTCGATAAATGGACTATCCAACACAAAAATATTTTTTCAATTCGAAGCAGTAACTTCCTGAGATTAGCGCCTTTAAACAAACAAACAAACTCTTCAGCTTTATAATATTAGTATAGATATGTGACTTGATCCCGTTTAATGGTCGAGATTAGTAGGTACTTAAACATTTGCTTCTTGCGAGATTAAAAATGGCAACCGCTGGCTTTTGTCACGCACTGCTAGACCTCGAAGCATGGTAACATGGTATTAGAAGTCTATTACAAGTATATTCATATCAATTAATAATTCTGCTTATAAATAAACATATTAATAACCTACCTAATATAATACATCAACTTTAACTAATGCAGAGTTTCAGCAACAACAACTGAGGACTCTTCTCACGGGACTCCGCACTGGGAGTTCTCGGAGGGCCGAGACTCGCCACGCCCACCCTAGGCCCCGCCCACCGAGTGCTAAGAGTACCAGTAACGAGGCATAGCTTGAGACATGATCAATTTACTGGTAACTTCTAGTAACACGAAAATGGATGGCGAATTTCATTTCGCGCTGTTTGTTTCACATGTGATTGAAATATTCAGGTTCAGATTTAAATTTTGTCAAAATCTTTAACTTACGAAATATATAATACGAAAAAAGAAGAGGTTATCAATTCGACGAGTATTACAATTTTTTATGTATGATGCATAGTTTTTTATTAGGTAGGCCAACATCGATGTTTTTTTTATTCAATAAGGCATAATAGCTAAGTTTGTCACATATTAGTTTCAAAACTAAAATACAACTACAAAAAATAAAGAAAATAAAACTTTTTCGCGCAAAAAATCGGTGACATAAAACTTGAAAAAAGTTACAAATTTTTAGTAATTACTAAAAAAGAAATCGCTAACATCAAGCACCAACTGAAAATTGTAGCTTATTGTTAATACGTTTTTTTTTTAAATATATCTTCTAGAATAAAATCAATTATCTTATGCACTAACAATTAATGACGACCATTTTGGTGTAGCGGTGTGGGGGTCCACCTACAATGCAAGAGCCCCAGGACTGATTACCGGTCCCGGTTAATTTTGCTATCGATCTCATTTTTCTTAGAAACAAACAAGCAGCGTAGTTGCGTCAGTGTTTTTGCTTATAGAACCTTCGATGTCATGTGATAGAAATATACATTATTTAAAAAAATTCATGATAAAAATAAGTTGAAGATGCCGTGTTTTGCGGGCACAAAAATATAATAAATAAATTTTAATAATAAATAAATGTGGACAACATCACATACATTGTTCTGATCCCAATTTGAATAACTATTTAAAGCATTCGTATTTTGGAAACCATAAACAACGAAGGTACCACAAACACCCAGACCCGAGAAAATGTAGAAAAAAAACATTTTTTCTACATTGACCCGTCCGGGAATCGAACCCGGGACCTCGGAGCAGGCGACACCTTGAAAACCGGTGTGTACGCCACTCCGCCAAGGAGGTCGTCGCATAATAGCATCACGCCTAGGCTCAAAGGATTACAATCAGAAGAAGAGCAGCATCTTCTCTCAACCATTGACCAAACAGCTGCAAGCGTGGTGACCAGGGCCGGCCCGCCCATACGGCGAACGGAGCAGTCGCTCCAGGCGCCAAATCCTAGAGGGCGCCATTCGGTGTCCGGGAGTATGGTTTTAGAAGTTTTCGATATCCTATTACTTCTAAAATCCTAGTCGACCGTAGACGGTATTGCACCTGATTTTCAATTGGTCATTGCAGAGTATGGTCGAATTCTTCGCGTTCCATACTTGCTTTGCACTCACAATTGGTATAAGTATATACTTACATATTATTAGGAGCAAACAGGGGAGGCACCATAATTGGATCTCGCTCCATTCTAAAATTTACTTCGGGCCGGCGCTGGTGGTGACCATGCCAAAATACTGCTTTTATGATAAAAAATTGCTTTTATGATATAAATTAGTAGAAAGTAAACACAATGTGTTACTATTACAAAATTTCGTTGTTTAGTTGCGTAAGCTAACAAATTTCAACTCTGTATCGTCGCGGCATCACTTGCAACGATCTACTTATCATTTTCCTAACATATCCGTAATTTCTAACACTCTATTTGCATACTAATCTATTTCCTGAATGCATTCCTTAAACAGGACAATGGGATCTAGATTCAGGCATCACAATCGGCTTACTATTGTGGGTCTAACACGGCGACCACAGGGAGATGCATTTGCATCAGCAGTCGATGTATTGAATAATAAAATTACACTCGCGTGACGAAGGATCGTGTTTTGTGTACCTAATACTTAAACGCTTTTGGTATTTCTTCACTAACATTTCAAGCTAATGGTTTGATTATGACGTAGGTGAGATTCTAATGATATACTTAAACCCTTGACTGACAAAATTTGAAATATTTATTGTGTATTTCATATCCACATGCTGCTGTTTTAATTCAGTACTCATTGCGTTACCTTTAATTTACTAAACACATGATTTCCTCTACCGAAAGGTTGTCTGGAAGCTTGCTTTAAGCAATAAGACCGCCTAATTGCAAATATTTCTCTGGTTTGTAACATTTTGTCTTTTTGTACTTAGTGTAATAATGTATGTAGGTATGTTTCTTTTTATATTTTTTTAAGCCAAATAAAAAACAGATCTATGACCATTGACCCTCGCAAACGAAGTCAGAAATACAGCTTTAAATAATAAGCTACAGCATTCACACAGGTTTATGATTTGTGACATGATTTAGGTACATCGCCACAATTAACTTTATTATGGTTGATGCGTCCCTCCCAAAAGACCTTTTTAACCGTCTGCGGCAAAACTGCGGTAGGCGTTTTACAGTTTTTTAAACTATATCTATTTCAGATTCTGGCTAAGTTGTCCTTTTGAATTAATTTTTTTTCTGTCCTTCATGTGTCCATCTATAACTACCTACAAAACTTAACTCTAAATCGCCTAAAGCGTAACAGCGTCGTTGAGTCTGGCAACATCGTACCCTATTAGATAGCTGAATTCGTACATCTGAGCCCATCCCCGCTTCCTTAACACGACCTTTCATTTTAATTCGAAACCTTAAGTTAGTCTTAAATTACAGTTTTTGCCGGGCTTAGTACACCCCGGACGACCATGCCGGATTAGGGGCTACCGTATACTTTTTCTTGACGGTGTCAAGGAATAACGTTGTCCCTTTAACTGCCCCACGGGGGCACTTCTAGACCCTTAACGTTTACGACTCCGCGATTGCTTTTCTATGAAGGGACGGGATGTAAGTGTAAAAATGGACAGATGTTACGGAAGTTGATAAGAGGCTGATTGAGTTTTTTCACCATTCACACATCTCAAGTGGCTAGCGAACTTTTTTTTAATGCCAACACCTAATATTTAGATCTGGTAAACATGTGATGAGTTGTGGTTTGGACCGAAAAATTGATTGGTTGTTCAAAAGTTTTTATGGTTGGCACTTTGTTCCGTTTCTGAATAGTAAGCAAAAAATACCCTTGACTCTTAACATTTCAGATCTACAAACTTTTCAACTAATTCTTACTTTGCTAAACAAGTCCCCTGTTCTTGCACTTGCAATTAGGTACATACATATTATTGCGGGAGTACGGTTTTAAACACAAAGAAAAAAGTTATTATCAGCATATATCATTTGTCATTTACGCTAAGTTTGATATTTCTTTCATCCATTGAAAAATAGGACTTCACGCTGCGAACGCAAACCCGCAAACATTTTGACATTATTCAGCTAACGAGGCAAAGAATACATCGTCAGTGGCATTCTTTACTAAACAAATATTCCCAAATCGCAACAAAAAATACAAACTACTGCAAAATAACAATGAAAAATTGCAAAGTAGAAGTAAAAGGGTTAACGCTTGTCAATCATACTCTTATTTCAAATTTGCCGACAAATTCCTTAGAAAATGACTCGGCATTTTTTATAGTTTATTCTAAGAAGTTTACAATCTTTCACATTATAGGTGATTGCCTTATAATTTATATGCAACCAGGCTATTAAAAACATCATCTCTACGGCTATCATCATCACCAACTAGATAGAACAACGGATCCAAACAGAACATCTTTGCTGAATAAGTCTTCCCCCATAGAACGCTACAACGATAAAGTTTTGTCTTCGGAAATCTTATTCAGGTCATCAGTTCACAGAGTTTAGAAGTTTACCGATTCGTCAACGCCAGTCAAGAACGGATCTATCGAAACAGTCATCTATTCTGCGAACGATGTTCACTTCACGAGTGAT
Organism: Anania crocealis; assembly: GCA_949315895.1. NCBI lineage: Eukaryota > Metazoa > Arthropoda > Insecta > Lepidoptera > Crambidae > Anania > Anania crocealis. Next base: position 7,706,101 of record OX438862.1, read on the forward strand.
TCTCACTGCCACTTTAGCTTGGTAGTAAAGTCAGCAAATCGGATTCGGATCGGATAGGTAGTTGATATGAAACATTTTAAAAGAGTGCAGAACAGCTGAATAAAAAACAACAGAGAAGATTTAACTAATTCAAATTAAGACATTTAGCGGTATTATAATATTCATGCATCAAATATCAATCTTAAATTTATACCTTCAAGGTTGACTTCTAAAATGAAAAAATAAAATAATACCCATATGTCTTTTAAGTAGTAATTTTGAAATTTGTTATATTATTTATACAAAGTGCTTTACCATTCTAAATATCATAATAAAGCTAAGAACTATTTTATAAACTGTCCGAGACTGAGCAAAACTGATATATTTTGTATGTGTAAAATCATTTTAATAGTCAGCTCAACGGACGGGCTGTGTGAAAAAGAACTAGCCATTCTACGTCATGTTAGAGTCAGGAAACTAATAAGACTCAACTATGAAATGTCGAGTAAAATGCATCAGGAATGGTCGACCATTTTCAGGTCTCGAGTTATGAATGTGAATTCTGTATGTTTTTAATTGATTTCTGACACATTGAGAAAAAATCGTAAAAAAACTTTCACATGTTTTTATTATTTTTTTAATCACAATAAAACCATTACTCGTAAAGTAAAAGATTTAAATACGATGGAAAGTGTCTAGTACGAAGTATATAAAAAACCCAGATCTCTGACGACCTTGGTACACAGTGGTGCGACGGTCCGAGTACCTAATACAAGTACGATTCCCAGTCGGGTCAATTTAGAAAAAAATCTTTACTAAAACCTTAACTAAAACTGAGCATCACAAAAAGCTTACTAGTTTATAACTGTCATTCATAAATATAAAATCTAATTGTTAAGGTTTAATACTAGGTATTTTTAACTTAAAAGTTCCCTGTCGTTAAGTAGCTCACATCATAAACATAACCTGGGCATTAATATTACTACAATCACTGCAATGATGGTACTAAAAAGTCAGCTGGCACCATCTTACTCGATAAAGAATCAAATGATTCCAGATTAGACTACGGTACCCTAATAAGACGAAAAGTAAAACGCAAACACAGATCCGCAGCCATTTGCATTCAGTAAAAAAATAAAAGCATCCGAGAACAATTCGTATAACGGTAATGGCGTAAGAGTGATATTTTCAGAGCGAGTTCCCACAACCCGCGCGGTGCGTGATGGAACACTGGTAACTCGTCGTAATATGCTTAGCTACTTTTTTGTGGCAAAGATTAAACAAGCCTCATTTTTTAATCTTCAGTCATTCTACGTCTTTTAGACCTATATAAAATAAAGTTACGGCCTGTAATCCTTAAATAAAACGCCCCGTTGGTCTAGTGGTTTAAATACCGGGCCAAGATCTCGGGGTCCCAGGTTCGATCCCCGGGTCGGGCAACAAATAGTTTTGAATTTTCGAACGTTGCTCGGGTTTGTGTTCACCAACCCGCATTTGGCAAGCGTTGTGATTATGCCAGTTCCCATTATTGCAGTGGTAACTTGAATTCAATGATGAAGGCCTTTTCCCTGTAGTGGGATGATTATATATAGGCTGTTACTTTCCTTTTTTTTTTTACTGTTATCCTTCCACTACAGGGCCTCTATCATCGAATTCAAGCTACACAGCAATGATGGATACAGGCGTAGTCACCACGCATGCCAAATGCTTTTTAGTGTTTACAAGCCAGAGCAATATTCGAAAAGTCGGAACTCTTGTTGGTATCAATCGGGGTCCTGCTCTGAGATCTTGGCCCGGTAATTACACCACTAGACCAACGGGACGTTCTTTTATCTTGGCCTACGTTATTATAAAAACTGTATGAAACGTTTAAAAGTTTCCGCAATGGTTAGTTTGACAAAATTTATAACCTGATGCGCACTAGATGGAATCAAAAAATACGTTTTGACAGACGAAGCATTGGTATTACTTAAAAGAGTAATTTTAAAAATTGATAAAGTTTTAACTAATTAACTTATTTTAAAAATTATCATAGTTTTCATCATAATATTACTGAATCAGAACAGATTTTTTTTTATATTATGAATAAATTGAGTTTTGTACGGGTCTCCCCTATCTAAGTTCAACAAAAAACAAACATTGTACTTTCTGTGTCGTATTTACTCTTCATATTCTGGGAGGTTTTACTTATTCAATATTTTCAAATTGGCCGCCCGAAGTAATGGAGTTGAAAAAAACGGATGCAAGCACGATGGATTTTCGGGCCTGATTATTTATTTAAACAACCAAATTCGGTGAAAATTCGCGGTTCTCAAGTTATTACTCGGATGGTTAATGTGTTTGTGACGTTGAGAAATTAGCGCATTATTTTGTGTTGTGTGTGCTACCCAATATTACTGAAATTTTTAAACAACGTAATAACAGATTTTCATGACAGCGAGTCTATTTTCCCAAAAATTATGACCACGAGTAATTTTATTACGGTGTGGATGAATTTTTATTATAAAGTTAGGTAATATTATCTATATACTAACCACCTTTCTCGAATTTATAAGTGTCGTTAAAGACGACTGAAGAAGCAGTGCCAGAAAAAGACAAGTAGAAGATTATCTTATCCATCTTTGGTCAAACTGCGATCCTTACCTAGCCCATCTGTCAATTTAAGAGGGGCAAATCTGTCTAAATCATCCTTTTTAGGAGAATCGCTGCTGTGATTATTTTGCGCTTCAGACTAATTGATGCGGCATTCTAAACTGAACTGATCGTCAACTAATATGTGCATATGTTTAGAGACCAGGAGTCTTGGCATCAAGTTGCGAACATGTGCGCAACACTCAAACCTGCTAAACAATAGTTTATTAAACTAAAAAAAATCACATGCACCATTCATCGTAAAATATTCCAAGCCCCGAAAATGGCTAACTTAGGATAACAAGTGGATCCAAATTCGCCATATGACCACGGTGTCAGAGCTACCATTTATCATGCGAGATGTGACAACTGAATTTATTTGGATAAAAAACAAACAATAGTAGGGCTCGAGTGCCCCAGCATAACAGTTTTGCTAGTACTCCACGTTTTAGCGCAGAGTAGATCTAGACAGAGAAGACAGTTAACAGGTTGACAGAACTTAAAATTATAAAAGTAATTTAGGTAGTAGGTTTTGTTGTCAGTTTGTCTTACTTTAATCATATTATGATTAATTTGGTATATTATAAATTACATCATTTGGAAAAAGTATTATCAAGTAGGTGCTTAAATTTGATAGTCATAATTTGTTTTTATTTTATTATAATATTGGTAAGTATGGAAATCCGGTTTATTTTATAAATTGGTAGTTGTATATATTTTATAAAGGTATTGGTAGCTTGTTCTGGTAATGGGATGAACGTTTGTGTGAGGAACAATTCATTTTAGAGATGAAAAGTCAAATTCACGAGCATCAAAAATAAGAAAATGTACAGGTAGTCGACCACTAAGGAAGACTTTTTGTAGATATGCAGTTAATTTTGCTGCAATATTTCATATCTTATTTCACTCTTTACACTAAACATATCAAATTACCAATACATAAAAAATATATAAAACACAATATCATATCAAAAAACGTCACTCTACTCTGACACCTTCAGTGCTCTGTGACTTTCCGAAAAATCCAAGGGTGCCCAATACGCTAGGGTGTGTACAATAGAAAGATAGCAATTTGATATTCCGGCCACATTTTTAATAAGTCCCCGTAATGGGTGATGGGCCCACTGTTTGATAGCTTTTTGTTAGGCCATTAGATGGCTGAGTGGCTGGTCAGCTGGGGCAGATTCACAGTTAGGGTCCATTGGTCAGTGTTGGACTTGAAGGATTTATGAATAAAGTTTTCAAGTTCAGATATTCGTAGAAACCTTCAAGTCCGTTCAACTGATACGCGACAGTTGAGAAGTTTATCCCGTTTGCTCATGGCTCAAATCCAGTACTATGTTGAGTAACTTTATCACTTAGTTTGGTATTTTAAACATCTGGTGATTTTTTTTTTAATACTTGCTAGTATTTTTATGTTAACATTACTTACAACATGGCAACATTTTGCGACGAGCGAATTCCCTATTTTGGCTTAAAATATTTTTCATTGTTCTGTTCGATGTACTGCCCACTGCTTCATAGTACCATAATAATGTAAAAAAAAATTACAAAGAGTAAATACGTAACAACACTTGATAAATTTAAATCGTATGCGTAGGTAGTAGGTAGCATGAAAGTATGCACATTGATGACTTTAATCCTATAAACAGGTGTTCGCTTGAAATGAATTTATTTCTGCAATAAGCCCCAGGAAGTGCTTTTACACGTCCTAATATTTAAACCTACCGAGCAGCGAAAGAAACTCGGTCACTATTGTCAGCCATATTATAATCAAAAAACACCTTAACATTATAAAAATACAACACCCTCAATATTAATTCTCCCAAATGCCGTTTTTGTAAATCGGTTATGATATTTTTATTGAGTGGGTGAGTAACTAACTATTGTCGCACATCTGTTCATCTGAGGCACTCCAGTTTTTGCCATCTTTAAAAGTAACAGATAAATTGGTTTGTTGTTTTTTATCCATTCAATGCGTTTGCTTCAATGATGTTTAAAAATTAACATTCGTTTGCTTGTAGTTTTTGGGTAAAGTATAAAATTCTTATAATTTTACGGCTCTAAGTGGGTTTTGTACACAACCGTGCACTAAAGGGTTGTCTGCTTCATTCCGGTTGAGCACTATCAAGACGTTATTTTTGTCGACGAACTTATTGAATTGCTGTGCTCTGTGTGCCAGTAGAGTTCGATCAATCTCTTGTTAAGTACCTCATCTGAAAAAATATTTCATATAGGTATACCTATACGAAAACACAACAGTTATGTTTGTTTACTTAAATTGTTTTAAAGCATTTGATTTCTAAGTGCAAATTATTATCAAATACGCGTGGAGAAACTATCGTTCAGGTACCGTACCGTACTATTTCCCGGGATATGTAGCCTATAGTCCAGCCTTTAATCTACCTAAGTGCATTTTTATCTAGATCCATTTACCAGTTCTAGCAGATGCATAAATCCATATATTCGTTTAAAAAAACTCAATTTCTGCAAGGCTATCGTTTAGTTAAACATGAGCTCGTTCAGTTTGATAAATACATACTGCAATAAGTTTAGGTTATAAACTACCAATCAAACACTTTTTGTACACAGGTTCCTAAACAAGTGTACCTAAAGGTAGTCTGTGTCCTGCAGTCTATTTAATAGTGCTAGACAGTACAAGACGTTTCTAATTAGGACTACTTAGCCAAACTAGTTAGCGTCGGATCAGCACTGTACTAATTAAGTATACACGCTGTTTAGTAAGTTCCTACTTAGTTCGATTGTCTAAGTTTGGTAAGAGCTAAGTTAGGCGACTGTCTCATGTCTTAGCTAAACGTGTTTTGTCTTCTGACATTTGCATACGTTCAAGCAATGTTGAGTTTATTTAACGATAACGGGAATTAAACGCGATCATACCTTATTTTTGATCGTTGAATAATTATGCAACGCGAAAGTTTAAAAGTAGTTATGTTGAGTTTATGTTTTAAAAAGTCGATTAGTTGAGTAGGTACCCTAATCGGTTCGATGTTTTCGGGATATGCATGATGCATTCGTAGGTACCCTGGTAAGTTTGATGTCTCCGGGTTTTTTTTATGAATTCATATTATGTGTACTTATATAAGGATTTTCTATCATATATTTTGTTTGTAGCCAGCGCCATAATGACGAACAGTCTTCCACTGTTTTCTTTCTAAGGGTGTCCAAAGAGCCGGCCAAAGACTAAAGAAGCAGAATTATCTCTCCACCATTATTCCTACTGCAGTCGCCAACTAGTCTACCACGAGTAGCGATTATGACAAAAACCTTTTCTAAAGGCCTTACAATAGGCTGATGATAATAATGATGAAGTAAGAATGACAAGTTCATGGTTATACTAACTAGTATAACCATGAACTTGTAATTCTTTCTTGTAATTAGTTCAGATTTATACTTAAATCTTCCAAAACAATAACATATCCATCTATATCATAATATATAAAAGAAAGTCGTGTTAGTTAGACCACTTACAAGTCGAGAACGGCTGGACAGATTTTTATGATTTTGGTGTTATTGGATATGTCTTCGTCGGAAATAGGATAATAAGCATTCAAAACTTTGAAAAGTTAAAAATTTGAAAAAAATATCTGTATACATTTTTCCAACCACGCCATATTTAAGACAATTTGGCATCAAATACTATTTTGAGGCGATACGAAGTTCGCGGTCCGCTAGTATAAAATGAAAACCAAAAACATCATTAAAATAAAATACAAAAACAAACCTTAAACTACTACTGTAATCATCTTCAATAATCTTTTTCCAAAAGCAAAATCCAATTTTTAATGGTATAATCTTTATCTACATAGTAAGATTTTGTTACAGGAATAAGGTTTATTCCAGGATATTATATTCGGGATAGTTTAGCTGTTTGGCAGCCGTCGAGTTAAGGTCGTGCTAATTAAATACAAATCTCAAGACAATACGCGCTGTCGAGATTTTAGTACGAAAACTGTACACACAACACGATTTATTGAAAATAATAACCTCAAATTATATGCTGTATAATACCGGCAAATAATAATGAAATGTTATGTCGAAAGTATTGCTTTTTGTTGTATTGTATGATTTCGAACATTGCTAAGGTTTGTGCATCACCTACCCGCATTTGGCAAGCGTAGTGATTATGCCTGTACCCATCATTGCCATGGTAACTTGAATTTACTGATGGAGGGCTTTGCCCTGCAGTGGGATGATTATAGGTTGTAGATTTTCTTTACTTTAACTATGATAGTACCACCTTCGTCCTAATAGGTGTCGTTAGGAGCACTGCAAGAAAAAGACGGGAAGTATAGCGTCTTCGTGTTGAACAAACACAGTGATGATTACGATCTGATTCTCCATTTAGCGAGGTCTTCTGTCTAGCAATAAATTGACGATGATAAATAGTATTAAAAAAATATTATACAATTTTTTTAATTTGGAAAACTTACAGCTAAGGCTTAATTAAGATACAATGATTTTTTTAAAGCCAATTACAAGTTTTCTTAAATAGCATTTTAAACAGTGGAATGAAAAACAGACAAAATATTTTTTTTGTTTTCTCTTTTTATTTAAAATTATTGGTACATCGTAAAAGGACAAAAAAACGTTTGTGGCATGTATGTGATACAGTACATGTTATGTACACACGGCGGCACATTAGACTATACATGTTGACCTTGAGACCGCCTTCATGCCCGCAATAAAAGCTATTATCGCAGTTCAACTGTTTAATTTGATGTGCTGTCGAGTGTACAATGTAAATTGTTTTCACGGAAACTTTTTTTTTTTTTTATAATATCATTTATTGCTCGTCCCTCGTGAACTGACTGCTACATATTGTACCTACAGAAAGACACGTTAGCGCCACCAATTTTGAAAAATATAAAACAGAATAGATATCATAGCTAAATAGACTTATTATGTCTATCTATGGGATGCTAGTAGTAATACCATAAATCATAACAGTTATCAGGTACTAAGTAAAATAAACCTTCTTTTTTAAATAAAATTACCTACGATTGATTTTTCAAATTACCTTCTATTAGATAACCCTGTATTTATTATCGATTTACTAGTACTTAGATGATATTGTTTCTATTCAACGTTTAAAACTACAGTCGAAAACTCAACCTGTGTGATCCGACGCATCCACCCAAGTGGAAACTAGCGGAAGTTATAATTTATGGAGCTACTTCCGGCCGACTAAGACTACGACCTGCCTGATGTATAATGCACACCGTCTGAGATCTACTTAAAACTATAATTAACAAGGAAAGCATGGATATTAGTTTTGAGAAGTTTGGAGGTAATACTTTGATTTGGGATTATACGGATTTAGATAGACCTATTTTTATACTCGAGCGAAAACTACACTACTACTTTTTTGGTAATTTTTTTAATTCAGGTTTGTACTCGTCGAACCAACTTTAACTATCCTATCGTAAAAGCCGCCAGTAAATTAACTAAAAACTGTTTTTAGATTGAATTAAAAGATGTATTTACAGATAAAACTCGCGTTTAATATCATATGAAATGCGTTTTACGTCCGTTAATAAATTTTTCATTTTAATGTATAGTGTTCCCGTCAATTCAAGAAACCAATATTGTTATAGGATTCTTGATCAACTAGATATCGGTTTTGATTAGTACTACCTTTATACCAACCGCCTAAAATACACTTAGGCCCATCAAGCTTTTATTTCTTGTATTTCAGCATTTTCTTATTAATTATTTTTTTTCTTTTTGTGCGTCAGGCACAAGAAAAGTTTTTAAGGTTGGAACGTGTAGGGAAAGAATAATATAAAAAGTTATGAACGAAATGCTGCCAATCCTGAAAAAAGATTCAGAAAAAATATGTAAATACAGAAATGTATTAGTTTCACAGACCACCAAGTTGATGGAACCAACCCTACTGTGGTATGCGACTAGTTTGGTGTAAATTCTGCTTAAATTCCTAAGGCGCTCTCTATCACGAATCACATGAATCACTTCAATCGTCGGAAACTCATTAACAAATAGTACACATTCGCATGAACAGATGGCGCTTTTCAGTACTGAAGTTTTGTTTAGAAATAATATTATCTTAATTGCATTTCTTAATCATTTCTTTAAGTACAAATTAAATAATAAACATTTATTTTCTTAGGAACATTAGAGCCTTCCTTTGCTCTTGCTGGTGTTAGGGTTTTTTCTTATACTTGTTAGCTATGCTATCTACGTGACCTCATACTTTACTTCACCGAACAAGTAATTGAAGGGGTGAGTGGACAAAGGTGTTAAGTAACAAGAAGTTCAAAATGAGTTAGGAGTGTTTAAAAATGTTAGATCACAAAATCACGGTAGTTATTACAGCTTAAAGTTTTATATAAAACTTAAATATCAATAATTTAGAAAATATGAGTACTTTAATGATTATAGATAATTTAAAGGTATTTTAATATATTGATTAAAATTTAGAGAAAATATAAACATAACACCTTTGTTTAATTTAATAATAATCATATTAAGATAAGATGAACTTAAAAAGGTCTTATATGAAAAATTTATAATAATGAGTATTTATATGAAATAGCTATATTTTAATAAAAAAAATTACAGACAGGTATGTAGAACAATGTTAATAATGGTTCAAAGTGTGCAAATAATACCATTGAGACTTGCTCGATGTACTCAAGCTGTTTTTTTTTATATAAGCATTTTTTCTTTAGAAATGTTACCCTTTTGTGTAGTACAAGTTATGGAAACTGCTAGGATAATATTTGGGTTCTTTACAAGTGAGACATCAAGAAATGGTGTGTTGGGGTCATAGTTGGTCTAATAAAAATATATCTACCGTATTCTTCAACGCGGATCCATTTAACATTAGCTTTAAAGTTTATTTTTTGTCTTAATGTATTTAAATTGATGACTATTCCTTATGATTTATGATGGTTCATATCTTCCATGATTGATTTATTTTTAGATGTGTCGCAGGAATTTTGTCAAAGACGTGATATTATGATTTCACTAGTGAAAAATTATAATTACATTGATTATTGTCAATAATAACTGGTTCGTATGATTTGACGGGTTCTTTTCAGTGATATTGCAATTTCACTAGGCCGCAATAGTGATATTATATTGCGGTGGAAGCCCTGCGTGTTATTATCGGTTCATTACATATTTTTGGTGTTTTATGAGGTATTTACTTGATTATTCTAGTCAATATTTTCGAAAGAAGATAATAATAGATAAGATTTCGTGAAAGAAGATATTGTCACACGGATTGAGAAAGGGATGCTTAGATGGTTTGGGCATGTAGAGAGGATGAATGAGAGAAGAATGACTAGACAGATCTACAAGACGAGTGTGAAAGGGAACGTTGGAAGAGGAAGGCCTAGACGAACTTATCACGATCAAATCGGGGATGTTCTAAAGAAAGGTCAGGTCAAGAGTACTCTAAACCGACGAGCATGCATGAAAAGATTGATGAGTGTGGAAGAAGCGAAAGATGTATGCCAGGATCGTAGTAAGTGGAAGGCCTTGGTCTCTGCCTACCCCGTTGGGAAGGAGGCGTGATAATATGTATGTATGTATGTATATTTTCGAAATTAGTGATCGTGAGCATTTAAAAGTGTTTCAATCGTCAGATACATCAAATTCAAGTGGAAGCAAGTGTGAAATTGAGGTGCAAAAAGATTTTGACACAGAGTTACGAAAGTACTACAGTGACCAATCGGATAAAATTCAAAAACCGGAGCTCAGTTGGTAACGAAAACGGACCAATCAGCGATCGCTTTGATCATCTTTCTTAAACCTGTGTTATTGTCAAAATATCACTTCCTTACAATTTCACTGTATCGGTCAAGTGAATTTATAATGACACTAAAACTAGCCCGTTAACTTGTAAGTAACGCAAACGATTCACAATAATCCGTGTAATTATAATGTCACTAGTGAAATTATAATATCACGGCTTTCATAATATCCCTGCAACAAACAGATGCCTTTTAATATGTGTTTCTGTAGGTACTGATTAGGAGTAAATTTTTTCTCACCTTTAGAAAATATTGACTCCTAATCAGTACAGAACAGAAAACGGAGTTTTTGGCTCAAAGAAACGAAATGTCACTTTAAATAAGTGCGTTCGGAAACTTGAAAAAGGTTGTAACATAATATGTTAAAATATAACATGAAACCAATACTAGTAAATAAATTTCAACGATGAAGATTAAAGACGTTACTACTGTTGCATTAAAGTCGTTGTAAAAATAATGATCAATTTTATTTAAGCAAACATACTACACAGCTTATAACACCTGTGCTTATTTTTAAAATTTTAAAACATGATAATCTTGCCAAAATGCAAAAGGCACATTGCCTGATATTACCTTTTATTATTCAAAAAGTATCAATGTATGTGATGTTTCAAAAATTTATCTGCTTATACCACATTTGCAAGCCAGAAATGTGGGCATGCTATCAGTTAACACCTTTGCTAGGGTCTGTATTTTTGAAACGAATAAAAATATGCGTGTTGTGAACTCGTCAGTCGATTTATCATCACTTAAAACCTTTGTTCACGCAAAAATATAGATTTTTTCAGTTTTGTCAGATAACACCTTTGTCCACTCACCCCTTCAATTCTTAATCTTCTTTCTCTGTAATAAAAATTTAGTGCTCTTCGTTTGTCTCGCTAAAAATCGAGAACGGCGGGGCCGATTTAGCTGATTTTGGTTTTAAATGTTTGTCGTAGTCCAGGCAAGGTTTTAAGGTAGGAAAATATAAAGAATTTGCGAGAAAGATAGTAAAAACCACAATTTCATTTTCCTGTATGAACTGTTCTACATCAAAATTTTTACTCATTTAGCGAAGGTAGAGTTTTAATTATTTACTTAATAAAAACATTAATTCCTCTGTAGTGTTTAAATTCTCAAGTCACCAATTTGTCTTTTCTATGTTTTCTATCTTGCCTATTGCAAGGCAAGTTACTGTCAGTAGTCTATAATATCCTTCTGTAATGCACTGAGCATAGTGATTACTTGCTCAGTGATTTAATATTTTATTCAAGTTTGCAAGTTTGCTAATCACTGAAAAAACGACACGAAGACAAAACATTGCCCTGTTTCATAGCACAATTTATTGCTACGTTATAATTCTTTGTATGATCACTTCACACTATGCTTCTAACGTGACAGAGGGTCAAGTAATTTCAAATATATTGTAGTAAATATAAATCTTTAATATTTATCGAATTGTTAATTACTTATTAGAATGATATAATTTTATGTTTTCTGATAAGTAACTTCAAGCTATTTTACAGTACCCATTAGTGTTAATAAACCCGAGAGGATCCGGTGGAAAATTAGTAAAGCTTGGTCAACTACAACATCATGTAAGTTTCTTACAAATAACTTCATCCAATACTATCCAGTATAATTAGTAACAAAAAATAGTTTGTATAGCAGAATCATCATCATCAGCTCACATTTATTCATTCTACTCATACGAGAAAGGTGTAGTGTAACACGCTTCCAACTTGCATATCTAAAGTCCTATTACATCAATGTTAGTCTTTTTTTTTGAATTTTTTTCTTTTTTACTTGTCCTAAGTAATTAATTGTTGGTTAGTTATATAAGTTTTTCTCAAAGGAGGGTTTTGCCTTATGGCAATTCGCCACGATTAGCACAGTTAACCGTTCGCAATTTGGTCAATGTTGAATAAGAGACGCTGCTATTAATTTTTTTCTTGTATAACTCATATATAGGTAGTAGCTTCTTACAACATCCTAAGCAGCACATTCTAATGAAGGTAAGTGGTCATTCCATACAAAATAGTTACTATGTCACAGTTGAAAATATTATTTTTATATGCACAGGTTTTTATTAAGAAACTAACCAACAAATGGAAGTTGACGTATCGTGCGATTTGTTCTGGAAATATCATCACCGAGCAAAGGGTATTGACGTCATCACATTGCTTCTTAACAAACAGGAAACAGTAAGATTTTTATTGATTTACTAGCTAACTAGCCTGTCTGGAATACCTAGAGTTGAATAAAAAAATGCATTAAAGTTTTGCAAAAGGGAACATTTTGATATAACAATAATGCAAAAAAATAAAAAAATACGCAAAAACTATTAGTCAAATGATTCGCCCGGCGCTCTTTCTATTTTATTATTAAATTAGATAGTATTATTAATTTACATTAATAACATAACAGGTGTGAATATACCTGAAAAATAAAATTTGGGAAAGTTTATAACCATAAACGCTCCAAATAGGTTTTCATAGAACGTCATTACTCTATCTACCTCAACTTCAATTAGTAAAGAATATGTTTTTTAGATACAAACATTCCTTCAAGAACTTGAAAATAGTGGGTGGTGTACTAGGGACTTTCCACCAGCATCCCATATACGATGATGTTCAACAGTGGAGGTCGATACAGTACATTTATTCTCAGAAATTTTACAGATTTCCAGCTTACAATCTTGCTATTGCGGTAAGCTAATCATTATTGTTAGCTAACTAAGCTGCAGTAGATTAAAAATAATAAAAACATTGATGTTTTCATAATACTGGTTACTTGAGCAATTAAAACACTTTAATAATTAAACCGACAAAGAAATACATTTGAATCTTTTAAAGCAGCGCGTGATAATCATCTTTAAGATAAGTTTCGTATTAAGGGTGTATTTTTGATCAAAAGTCATCAATAATTATTCTTTTATTTAGTTGAAAACAGCAGAATTTTTGCAAAAGTTTACTAAAAACAGTAATACCCTAAATATTCCAATTTCCAATTCCAATACCCTATTGGAAAAATCTTTGTCCGTCACGTTTGTTTAATATTTGCGGCTATCCTAACATTTTTATGACATTTTCTTTAAAATTTACACCGTACTGTGCGTAAACGTTAAAAAAAGCTTTTTTCGGTTTTGATTTTATATTTTTTGCCGCTTTGCAGGAAGTGGACAGACCGTGGATTTTCAACCAGTTTGTGAACAAAATACCTTACGCGTCAAAAGACCATGACTTTGATGGAGTCTGTCAAGCGATAGCCGTCAGAGCTGTTAGGGTTAGTACTCATACAAAGTAAAAGACCGCCGATGTAGATGAGAAATATAATATGTTATAATAATATTATGTATCTAGTCTAATCGCTAAAATCAATCTCTTCCATGCACCCTTTGGGTTACTGTAAATCTATACAGAGAGGGTAGAGAAAACTATTTTTAAGTAGTACCTACCCTCCAGTTCCCATAGCCCTATATAGGTACACTGATCGTCCTCGATATAAATTCATGTTTAAAATTGGATTATTCCTTATTCATCCTAAGACGTCTCATCCCATTTCCTCATTCATCCCAAACTAGTATTCTTAGCTCAACCTTTGTAAAATTTTCTTAAATCAACCTATTTATAGAATTCATGCAATTTTTATTTCATAAAATGACCTCAACACAAAAGTTAACTGATCTTAAATTTCTAAAACTTATTTTTTTTTTCGGACCGTACGTACACAAAAGTCTTACATTTTTTAAGTGGTTTTGCAATAGGATGAGCTAGGAATGTTTTTGTGATGAGTAGGGAACTTTTAATGAAATAATTGTTGTGGGTTGAGTAGGGAACATAAATGGGATGAGTGGGGAAAAAATAATGAGTGAGATGAGACGTCATAGGATGAATAAGAATTAACCCTTAAAATCTAGACTAAATGTGTTAACAAAAGTAATGAACCAAGAAAACGCACCGGCGAGCCTACGCTTAGGTAAAGGTTTTCTTTCTTTCTTTCAATAAATGTGACAAAATATACAATTGAGATGCAATTGCGGTTCTATTGAGCCATTTGTAAAATAACGGAATTAGGGCCCTGGTGATGGCTGCCGGCGGTGACTATGTATATGAAGAACGCGAGTGATCGCACGCAGTGGCACGCGTTATGAGAGGTCCACGTTTAACAAAGAACCGAACCGATACTGCTTATAATAATGATAGAAGTATTAAATAGTGTTGTGCCCTCTTGCCTTGCTAGGTGTTGTAAGAATCGACTAAAGGAACGCTACCAGAAGAATACGGGCAGCAACGTCTTCTCTTCAACATTGGCCACACTGCGATCGCCAAACCGCTTACCAAGTGTGGCGATTATAGCAAAGTCCTCATTTTTGAACAACCCTTTTTCAAGCAGTGGAATTATATGGGCTGATGATGATGATAATGATGATTAATGCCGCAGAGTTGGTCTAATATCAAGTTCCTGTTCGCTGAGGAATTCAAGATGATGAGACGAGCCACTTGCGAAAGAACTCTTCTAAGAAGTTGCAGGCTCTACTTCTGTACCGAAGCCGATTCCAGCAGGTTGCTGCTACATTCAATTGTAAGTGTGTCTATTTCTGACTGAAGTCATAATCGCGTTTGGCAGTTGGTTGTTGATAGCAGTTTGGCCAGTCGTACAGAAAATATGCTGCTGCTTCGTCTTCTTCTAGCAGAACTTTGACGACACCCATAGAAAAAGAAGAGATGGTGGTATTCTTCTTATGTGACGAGATCACACGAGTTACAAAAAATATGCCTTCATAAAATGTAAAATAAATCGGCCAAGTGCGAGTCAGACTCGCGCATGAAGGGTTCCGTACCATTGACTAGTTAATGCAGTGCCTACCTGTCAGGTACCATTTAATGATATCGAGCAAAAGTAGGCAAAAAATGGCGATTTTTGTATGGGGGCTCCCCTTAAATATAAATTTTATTTTGTTTTTAGTATTTGTTGTTATTGCGGTAACAGAAATACATAATTTGTGAAAATTGCAACTGTCTAGCTATCGCGGCTCTTGAGATACAGCCTGGTGACAGAGCGACGGACAGACGGACAGACAGCGAAGTCTTAGTAATAGGGTCCCGTTTTTACCCTTTGGGTACGGAACCCTAAAAAAGATACACGCTGCGGTGTTTAGGAATTCTTCACTTGTTATCAAACGCCGAAATCGTTTGATAAGATCAGCAAAGCGCTCACTGTGTTGCAATTGTGCAATTGTGCAGTGGAGCGCCCTGCCTGCTTCTGTTTGTCCCAATGACTTCAATCCCAATATTTTTAAAGCTAGAGTGAATAGGCTGCTTCTTGGTAAGTACGCTCTATCGTAGGCTTCCTCTTAACTCTAGGGTTCAGCGAGACACTGCGACTCAGTGCGAATTTTTTAAGCATATTCTTAACGCTGTAAGATGCGGGTGCGAGTCCCGCCTGAGACATAATTTTTAAAGTTTATATAATGATATAACAATTGCAATTTAATTGCTAAAATATCAAATAAAGTATCTAGGGTTCAGTATTAGGTCAATATGCAGACCAATCAGCAATTTAAAAAAAAACTATTCAGATATCGCTGTTACCCGCGACTCTGTTGACTTTAATATTCTTTTATGAAAAAATTATAATTGCATCCCACGGGAACGATTTTTAAAGATGAAAAGTGGACCATGTTATTTTTGATTCCGATCATAAAAATCAAACGTAATAATTCCATGGAAACCATATATTTTTTTGGAATTTCAAGCAAACTATATGCTATTCCTGATCACACACTACCTCCCTGCCAAATTTTATTTAGATCCTGTCGTTTTGGCATGATTGAGTATCAAACATCCATCCTAGCATTCACAATTATAATATTAAGATTTAATCGAGCGAACTACTCATATTTCGTTTTTAGGAATCCGAAGGCGGCGGTCTCGTTTGCCACGGAACCGGTGATTCGGAGGAAGTGGACGAGAACCAAGGTGTCTTAGTCGGCATCACTTCACTTATTTACGTCGAATTGCCCACACTGCACCACAAAGTGGGTCTTTTTAACAAATGGGTCACGGATGACTCCGTCAGGACGATAAAAGTAAATGATGCGTTGATTGTGTTCGGTTTTCTTATTAAATTTTGTGGTTTTTAAGTATATTTTGTTTGTTCCTCATTATGATAATTAATTATAGCCTACATTCGTCCAATGGTGGACATAATAAAATATGTCCTTGTCCACCTATAATAATTGTGCTATAATAGTGTTTACCTGCAGCGGCCTTGTAGCACTTCCGGTGTTATGGTGATATAAAAGTAATAACCAGCGCTCAAGTAGTTTTTATGGTGCTATAATAGTGTCTACTAGCGCTCATGTAGCACTTAAGGTACTATAATAGTGTTTACTAGCACTCTTGTAGCACTTATGGTTCTACAATAGTGTTTACAATTACAATAGTGATGCTATAATAGAGTTGATGAGCGACTCTATTCTAGATCAGTAATACAACAGTCTTACAAAAACCCTTAAATAACTTAAGGTTTTGACCAAATGCCTCTATACGCTCATGAGTGCCTTAAAAGCAACTTATTATTATCCCCTTTAGCTACTAAAATATATTTTTAGACCTCATCATCATAAACCTATCGCAGTACACTGCTGAACATAGGCCTCTTCAGTTGCACACCAATTAGATCGATTCTCGGTTTCTCGCATCCAGCTCCTGCCTGCCTCCTTGCGCAAATCATTACTCCACCTCATCAATCATAACTTTTAAGGCCCGAGTTCACCAACAGACGTTTAAGTTTAAACAGCGTTTAAAATATTATTTGACATATTTTGTATGGGAATTGTGTCAAATTAATCGTCACTCTTTGTTTACCGGCTGTTTAAGTGTTAGTGAACTCGGGTCTTAACCTTAGACCCAAGTACAACCAACCAACCAACATTTAAACAGCCGGTAAACAAAGAGTGACGATTAATTTGACACAATTCCCATACAAAATATTTCAAATAATATTTTAAACGCTGTTTAAACTTAAACGTCTGTTGGTGAACTCGGGCCTAAAAGTGGTACAAAAGAGACGGTTAACTAAATCGTACTTGTGGCTCTCCAGCGGCGCTATTGGATGCACTTTTATAGGTAAATTTGTTGCCACTATACGGCTTTTGTACCACCAAGTTGTTAAAAGATATTTGAATACGCTATTGTACATCTTATGGAAAGTTGTACAGCTCTTGAACCACTCCTATTTGGCGACCAGGCTTCACAATGCCTGTATAAGCTGATGTCTCTCCAACAGGAGGATTTTGGGATAAGGGGACTACTAGAGCTAAGTATTGCCCCCAATTGATTTAATTTTATTACTTCTAAACAAAACGAATTCTCAAAAAACAAGAACACTATTACCTTAGCAAAAGACCTCTGGTATTATTTGAAACACTTAATTGCTTTTCATTCTGGCATTCTTTCGTAGTGTACATTATTGCTAAAGCGGCCGCTTTCAGCGTTAGCGACAAATTCGACTTTATAAACAACTAAATGAAAAGTTTACTGTGATTCAATAAATTAGTGGAGGTATTTTGCTAAGGTAGTACTGTTCTAGTTTTTTGAGAATTCGTTTTGTTCAGAAGTAATAAAATTAGCTGAAACAGCGTTCGTTTCTAAATAATATACATAACCCTGAAAATTGGATTCGTGCGAAAAAAGGGTACCTAAATTTAAAAAACATGCAAACAAGAAATTAAAAAAATTGCCTTTGAGCACTGTGTTGTTATCTATTTATTAAGTACGACTACTAGTCGCCAGAAAAACACGATATATTCCTTAAATCCATTTTAACATGATAAAACTCATTTTTAGTAAGTTCTGTTAGACCTCCTTCACACTAGCGTTTGCCTTACAAAGGGGTTTGATAAACGTATGCCACTATCGTAGTCTTGTCTTTTGATGTTGCATTAGTAGGTAAATTATAATGCAATAAAATAAACAAAATAACGTAATTAAAATCCGTAATATACCAATACAATACCATAATAATAAAAAAACAAATAGCAAATGTTTGCTTCGTTTCTTGCGATATACGCTGAGAATGGGGAGACCCTGGTGAAGAACGATCCGGCTCCACGTCTGCTGCCACTCACGATACCAACTACTACTCCATGAGGGCCTTCAGGTTCCCCAGTGTTAAGACAAGCTAACGGCCCACCCGAATCACCCTGAAATAATGATAATCTGAGTGAATAAATAACTATGTCTCAAAGTTATTATGTATTTGAATATACAGCAACCCATATCAGTTCACTGCTATTAGGCGTAGATAGGGGGATACAGTGTTAACTTATGACAATTCAATCGCTTAACGAATAGTAGAGCTTATGTTAAACATTAAATACTTAAAGAACAAGATCTGGTTGATTACCTGTGCAGTATCGCTAATACTTGACGATGTGCAAATGAACTTCTTCATGTTTCTGCGATGTATTCTGTTGCACCAATAATGCGTCAATAACTCTAACCGAGCGAGCTTTAACCTGTCTGACGGTATCTATAAAAAAACCTTAATACATCAGTAACTGCCCGCCCTGGCTTTGCACGACATATTATATACAGGATGAAATTTTAACTACTTTCCAAAATTTTTATGGGCGTTCAGTATCGTATTTAGAGCCTGTTTATGAAATAAAAAATGTAAATAAAGTTGTCACCCAAAAATATTTTCCGCGATATAGTTTTCAATTTTTACGATCCTAGACCTGTTGAGGTATAAAGGGACAATCAAAAAGTTATGAATAGTATCGTAATTAATGAATGAGATGCGCAATCCGTAAAAAAAGTGTTGTTAGGAGGCCGTATCAACAATTTTAGATTTTTGGCGGACATTTTCTAAGTGCTTTATCTTGACATTTTTGTACTGGTCTATACCAAAAGAAAAAATACGTCCTTTGTTTTTTGTGTCGTAGATTGATATATTAAAATTTGGAAGGTGGTTAAAATTTCACCCTGTATATTATATACTAGCGGCCTACTTCGCCCCTGTTTTAAAGACTACAGATAAGTCAGTGTTATGCATAATGTGTTTTGCACTAAATGAGAAAAACAGACCAAAAAGGGGAACGTCAGCTTTGAACTGAAAAATCTTATTTGTTCTAATAAAATCATTGGAATCTAAATAAGCTAATGTGTACTGCGTTTACGAATGGAAATAATCTAACTAACGTTTTGCCTGTTACTCAAACGTCCATAACCAGAGACCAAACACTCTCCTCGATAGTCCACGTTGCGTCTGGCGTAAGGAATTTGATTCACAAGCTGGTTAAAGTGAAATGGGGTTCTTGTCATCTAGAAAAATTAAATTCTTTATAATACATACAGGATGACTATTTCATCATATAAAAAAAAAATATAGGCGTTCTGTATCGTATTATGAGCCCATTTATGAAGTAAAAAATTTAAATCAAGTTTTCAACTGAAAATATTTTTTGCAACATAGTTTTAAATTTTTACGATCCTTAGCCTGATAAGGTATAAAGGGAAAATTCAAAAACTTATGTAATTTGGAGAATAAAATAATAAAATATCAAATTTGGAAGGTGGTTAAAATTTTATCCTGTGTAGTAGAGGAACAAGACATTTCACAATTCGGGTGTCTTTTCGAGTAGCTGATAATATTACTTAAGGTTGTAAGGTTAATAACCTTACAGGCCTCTGATGTGACGTGAGTACCTTGTCTTTGCAACTTTTATCTTGCGACAGAAGTCGGGATCATATATATACTTAGGTACATGCCTTACTTACTGGGCCACACAGAGCCATCTAGTCCCAAATTAAGCTACTATTAAGTACCCTGTCGTATGGGGTACTAGACAACCGATAAACTTACTTATATATATTTTTTTGTAAATACATACTTATAATATAGAAAACACCCAGACCAGTACAAACAGACATGTTCATGCACACAAATATTTGTACTGTGCGGGGATCGAACCCGCAACCCATGGCTCAGAAGCAGCGTTTACTACCGCTGATCCAAATGGATCGACGGCTTAACGTGCCTTTTAAATGACTGGAATCACCTAACGAATGGGGCATAGAAGTTAGAAGTTTTGCGTCGGATTTATCCGAAACTTTGATCATCACCATCCTATATCAGTATTGCTTGACAAGGGCCTCACGCATACCCGTAAAGCCCACACAACTCAATTGAACGATCAAAATAACAGAGCAATCTCTAGATTTACCACAACAGCAATATCGTCCTTAGGAAACCTGTAGCTGCCGGGGTAGATAACTTTATTCAATCTTCTCCACTGGACACCATTATCCATATTGTTCCTTCCTTCATACCTTTCCGTGTTCCACAAGGAGCCGGCAACGGCGAAATATTTCGCTACTGCCATTCTTTCTAATACACTAAACATAAAAAACAATCGTAATTTTTTTTGGGTTCTATACACAAATAGTGCCAAGGGAACCATATTCCTAAGCGCCACAACCCGTCCGCCTATATCAAATTAATCGTTTGTGCGTCTGTCTGCCAGCCTCAGCAAATGTATCTCAGAAACGGTTATGCCGCCCTCAGAAGACTGCAATGCATTACTGCAACGCAGTAACCGCGCGCAATTGAAACAATAGTCAATCAGACACAACTCGGCAAATCAAGGTAACAAATTATTTCCAAAGAAATACACAGGTGTCATAGAATGCGGTCAAAACCCTTCAATTCAATTCAATTCAATACACTTTTATTGCACAAAACAAGATGAAAACAAAAAAAATGCTACAATATGGCGGTCTTATAGCTGATAGCAATATCTACTTTTAAAAATAAATACAAAGAAATACTTTTAAAAATACTTCCCTTTCCCGGATGAACGATCCGTTTATGCGTGGGTTCGTACTTCCACAAGTGTCTCGGATTCCCGGGTTCGATTCCTGGTGAGCCAGAGCAAGATGGAAGTCGTAAAAATATGTCACGGCAGATGCCTGTAATTGGTGGCTGGAAGACCGTCAATTCTAGGATTATCTTTTCTTGAAGGAATTACCCGATAATAGGAAGACTGATATACACTTATAGGGACTTATATTGTAATTTTTTGCATTACCAAATTACCTCTGCTTACATAGATTCACTACAGCACGCCCACTTTTTGGATTCGAAGCAATGAGCCGCCGTCAACAGTTTTCTACGCCCAATGATGACTCCGCCACAGAATGTGTAGTAGAGTCTCCTTCGGCGGTCTAGCAGCCGTCTGAAAGATATCTAGAAACGAAATAACAACATCATAACTTCAGTCCATTTCCGGATACAAGGTTCTACAAAGAATGATTTTGTCATAACATAACTTTTTGTCATTTGGAGAGGTGGTCCTCCTAGTAGTCCACCCTGAGCAAAGGCATCTTTGATCTTCTAACAATGACGGCTAACAGATCCCTCTTCATTGGTAGGCTTCGTAACAGGCTGCCTGGATGCTACTACCCTCCTGCTGGAGTCCAGCGCCAAACAGTTTTTCTGTGTTCCACTGGTGTGTGGGAGAACCAGTGCGACTTTCTGGGTAAGCACGTTCCATCTTAGGCTTCTTCTTAACCGTCGAGTTAAGTGTGTAGTCAAAAGCAAACTCATTGATTTTTGAAATAAAAATAAAACTCAAGCTTAGAAGGCGGGTTGGCGATTGCTGTATTGCCAATGGTTGAGGAACGACGCTACGCCCGCCTTCCATTGGCACTTCTCTCGTATAGTTTTTGTTTACATGACACAGGCGTGTGTTTAGTGTTATTTGAATATGGATAGGTAGACAGAATGAGAAAATATAGAATGCTCTATTTATTGAACATTGGAACACTGCGCTAGATCGTATTAATTAGGTTGCTTATCAGCTAGAAAGGGGTGTTACGACTTCGTCTAATCGTCAAATCAATAAATTGGAAATTAGTCAAATTGGTAATTCGTCAAATCCTCATTTCGTCAAATTATGCAATTTGCCAAACACGCTATTGGTCAAGTCCACGTACAGTTTCTAAATAAAAGTACCCTTTTCCTGAAATGTAGATTTCGTGAGAAGAAAAAAGGAAAACATTCTACATAAGTAATAAAAGATTCCTATTTAAATAGAAAAAATAATCGAAAAGTAATTGAAGGGAAAATTAAATTTGATCCCTAAAGTGATTTAAACAGCTACATTAGGTATGAATTAAAACATAAAAAATTAATCAATTTGTTTTAAAAAATAATTTTATATTTAGGTAATTTTATTTGTTTTTTAAACTTTATTATACTGATTAAAATTCATATAATAGGTGGCCATAAAGTCATCATGAGGCATTCTCTACAAGTCGACCATAAGGCTACACAAAGACGTTTTGTAGGCAGAAAAATATAAATAAAAGTTATTTTAAAAAAGAAATTAACAACACACTATCTGTGCTTTTGAGGCCTGTTAGGTAGGTAGTCCTAACAAGGCCTCAAAATCAGTACTACACTACTGCTACGCGTACATTGCTTAGTAGCAATGTACTCATAGTCTGATTCCGTATACTTTAGCAATATACCTATATCCATTTGTATGAATTCAACATACCTACTACCTACACTGGAACTAAACTGGAACACTTAGGCTTAGCATGACCTTAATTAGGTTTTCAGAATCATGATATGTATTAAAATGCAAATAGATAATACTTATCAATATACTACAAGCACGCCCACTATATACCTGATAGGGCACATCCCCTAGGCGTCCATCATAGCCATTCACCACCCGTGGGATCAAAGCCGACTCGTTCACGAAGACTGGCTGATCTAGGATTTGAGATGAGCATGGTATAAACAGGCACGAGAAGAGAACGATGCACAAATTCCTTTGGCAAAACATCGCAGACGTTGATTCATGTTTCAGTGACATTATAAAATTCTCAAAACTGTATAAAATCATATGAAAACCATATAAAATATCTTCTTCTTCTTCTTTTATATTATGGCGAAGCAATATCTTGGTAACATCAAGTCAATTTTGATTGATTTTGATCAGTATTTAATGATGTCAAAGAAAATATAATGGCCGTCACAGATCAATAAATAATCATTTGACTTAGTGATTATTTGTACAGGAATTACGCATAATCTTCCAAAATCTACACTTATTAATATTATAAAGAGGAATGATTTGTATTTTTGTGTGTGTATATGCTTGTATTGAATAGGCTCTAAAACTACTAAACGGCTTTCAAAAATTTTTGTACTATTAAAAGCTGACACTATCCTTGATGAACATAGTCACTGAGCAAGTAATCACTAACATAGTGATGAACATCTTTATGAACATAGGCTACTTTTTAACGCGGGACCCGGTAGGTGGCGCTGCCTGCTTTAACTCAATCACGCCAAATATAGATAGATGGATAGATGGATAGATAAATACTTTATTGCACATAATACAAACACATAAAATAATACAAAGAAGATATTAACGTAGGGTAGGTACAATAAAGTGGCCTTATCGCTAAAAATCGATTTCTTATGAACAGAACTGGTTGAAATGTTACAGAGAGATCATGTATAGTCTTGAATATCATAAATTTCGTAGCTCATAGATTACTCGTGGACTTCTCGTGGGATAAACATGTTTGTTTTCTATGATTATGAAAGAGATCCATACAATACTCGTATTTTGCATATTGGTAATAAAGAGGTCATAAATGTTTTTTTTGTTTTTTATAAAAAATAGAGTAGTTAGGTACCTAACTGTAATATCAACCGGTTTTGATGAAATTTTGGTACGAAGGTAGATAAGATTTCATCATAAGCCTATCGCAGTCCACTGCTGGACATAGGCCTCTCCAATTGCACGCCACTTAGGTTGATCCTCGGAGTCTCGCATCCAGCTCCTGCCAGCCATCTTGCGCAAATCATCACTCCACCTGGCCTTAACATAACTTTGAGAAAATACATAGGCTATTTTATATACCACGGCTGGGCACAGTTCCCGCAACGTGACATTATAACGTGTAGTTCACGCGGGCAAACACGTGGGCGAAAATCTATGAATAAAATAAAAATTGCATTACTATTGACTGGATCATTTTTAACAAGGTAGCAAGACACAGCAGGACAGCTATTACTCGTAGTAAGTCTATTTTCAGATTTTAGTCCCAGGTGAACTAAGGATAGGTAGAAAGATGATGAGTACGATGAAATAAAACAACGTTAGTAAAACCCGCAATACACTGTTATAATTACATAATAACAAAAATACGTCATACGGCAGGCATTCGCAACGTTTCTCTCAATATAATTCGAAAAGGCGGATACCCTGGTGAAGAAGGATCCAGCTCCAGCCTTGTGGCCACTCACGATGCCAACTAGAATTCCTTTGGAACCTTCAAGTGACTCTCCAGTGCCAGAACAAACCAATGGCCCGCCTGAATCACCCTGAATGAAAAAGTCAAATCATCAAATTCCTTTTTTAAGTGAAATTCAAACTACTCTTGTTAATTAAACAAGGACAGGTATATAAACTACATGAAAAAGTACTTCTAAAGGAGATAAAAGTGACCTACGCCATGTTTTCATAAATTAAATGACTGAATGCGGTTTCGATTGAAATCCAATTACATTATCAATAACACCAAAAAGCGGATTCGGAAAAGATATCATAATTTCTGTTAGATGGTTTAGCTAAAATATAATTCCATATCCCAAACATAGTTGATTCAGGACATAACAATTCTTATGATTCTTTTTTTTTACTAAATTTTTTTCTAATACCTCGAATAGCTAGGGTAAATGAAAACTGGATATACTGACTTGGGCAACATCCGACATTTTTCCCAAAGTGCAAATGAATTTCTCCATATTCTTACGATATTTCTGGGTACACCAATAAAATGGCAACAGCTCTATACTGGCGAGCAACAATATGTCTGAAGTGACCTGTAAAATTAAATAAAATGGGTTTGAAAATTTGCTATAGAACACTGTCTTTTTAGGGTTCAGTAGTCAAATCAAGTCAAGGAACCCTTTTAACATAGCTATGTCCATCTGACTATCTGTCAATCACCAGTTAATCTCAGAGACTATTAGTTTTGGAAAGCTATAGTTTGGCACAAGTACATAATTAATATATACCACGCCGTGAAGTTTTTTTTTTTGTAAACTTATTGTGCTCAAAAGATTTATATACAGCTAAACAATGGTTTCAAGAACATTAAAGAATATAGATATAGGTAATACCACTAACCTTATTCCTTAAAGACATTCGTCCATAGCCAGATACTAAGCACTTTCCTCGGTAGTCAACGAAGTTTCTGGCGTAAGAGATCGGAGCAATGTACAAGTTGAATTTAAATGGCAGTATCGATAACTAGAAGAAAAGTAGTTCATAAATCAACAACACAATAATCATCATGATCTATCATAACTCGGCACGCTGGGCATGTAGGTAGGCGATCGCAGTATTAAATGTTTGGCCAGTGGTGGAATAAAGACGTTGTAGCTGCCTATAGCATACTGGCAGTACTCCTTTAGACACCTTTTACGACACCAATAGGAGAAAGGGTGTTGCTATTTTCTTTATGTGATGGTACCACACGATATGATAATACTCGAATGAATTATCTATAAATGTCTTTGTAAGTCATAATACGTGTATAAAAAGACAAGGTTCTTTACATACCTTTTCCTCGCTCATATATTTTTTGTATTACCACGCATAACTTTTTACCAGGTAGGTAGAATAAGTTCGGTGATATTTTTTTGGTTGATAGAAAATATAGGAGAGAGAAAAAACCTTTGATTTACCACAACAGCGATGTCATCCTTCGGAAACTTGTAGCTTTTTGGGTACATAACATACTTTAAATTTCTCCACTGCGCACCCGTTGGACTATCATCAATCTTGAGCACCTCCCGGTTCAGCAAGGTACCAGCTACAGCGTACTTTTGCATAACTTCTGGGTCGCGCAGTATTCTAGACGAAAATACGGATTAACCAAAACTAATTCTCTACGCGACAATCTAATGTGAGAACTGCCTTCATGGAGAAAATTCCCTTAAGTAGCATTTACGCAGCGTCTACCACATACTCCTACTTACACAGAATCGCTACAGCATTTTAAATTCGTACAGCATTTTGAGTTCATACAGCATTTTGCCTTTTTGGAATGAAAACAGTGAGCTGCAGAGATCAGTTTTGTGGATCCAATGATAACTCCGCCACAAAACGTCATGTAATATCTCATTGAATGATCTACGGGCCTCTTGAAGCTCACCTGAAACGACCATACAAGGGATACTTAATCTTATATACCATCATCATCACCAGTCTATATTCCTCCACTGCTGGATACGAATCTCTCCAAAAAGAGGTTTTTGCCATAATCACCACGTTTCGCATCCCGTGAGTCAAGTGGTTTAAGTAACAGGTCAAGTCTTGTCCTGAACGGGTCCCGGGGTCATCAATGGATCGTAAAAAGAGAGTTTCGAATTTTCGAACATTGCTTGGGTTTGTGATCAGCAGCAAAGCATATGGCAAACGTGGTGATTATGCCTGTACTGTGTTGCTTAAATAGCATAAATTCAATTAAAGAACCTTTTACCCTGCAGTGGGTTGATTAAAGGCTGACAATTTTATACAGAATTAAGATATCACTAGCCAGCCTTTGGAGCATGTTCTCTCTGAAAGATTCAGAAAAAAACGAACGAACACAGCGCCATCTATCTTTTGTGTCACTCGTAACTTTATAATAAACGTGACGCCGTGCTTCCTTTGGTAACGTAGCAGTATCTTATATTCTAATGGCTAATTGATATTACTAGAAAGTTCCATTAAAATCTGTCATGTAGGTCTTGTGTAAAAGTGTAACAAACATCCAGGGCCCCAATTTCGCTAATTTACACATGGCTCAAAAGAATCGCAATTGCATCTTAATCGTATATTTTGACATTACTACCATAATAAATGTGTCAAAATACACAATTGAGATGCAATTGCGATTCTATTGAGCCATTTGTAAATTAGCGGAATTAGGGCCCAGACATCCTCACATACTTTCACATATACAAACGTCTTAAAACGAGGAATATTACTGATATATATGTAAATTTGTCCGTGCTTCACTCGGTGGCTCCATCGGAAGACCAGCGTTGTGTGCCCGCGCACAACATATTTTATGCTGAGGTGGTTGCCTTTCTGCCGGGACCTTGAGACTCGTAGGCTGCATTTATTTGTGTTACTGTTTTTGGGTGTGTACTTTTCTTCTTTTCTTAATTCATTATTACTATTCTTACTTTGCTGCAACCTTTTTTTTGTACAATCTTATCGGCCTAGTACTCTGGGTCTCGAAAAATAAATGTTTCTTTCTTTTCTTTTCTTTCTTTTCAAATTAGATATAAAATTTATAAAAAAATATAAACAAAGTTAGACTAATATTTTTAGAACTTAATTTGTTAAGCAATATTACAATTTTCAATGTATCAATATGGAGAAGAATATGTCGTCATATTATAATACATTACCATATCATTTTGTATAAAAAATTTAACATCTTAAAACTTTGGTCTTGTCCTAAATTCGTAAATTTTGGTCATATGAAAAATCTGATTATACTTTTTTGAGGGCATTATAACCACATTTCATCTAAAATTGGTATCATTCCTCATTGCTCAAGTTGGCTTAAGTAAATAATAAATAAATAATAAATGTGGACAACATCACATACATTGTTCTGATCCCAATTTAAATAACTATTTAAAGCCTTCGTATTTTGGAAACCAGAAACAACGAAGGTACCACAAACACCCAGACCCGAGAAAATGTAGAAAAACACATTTTTTCTACAATGACCCGTCCGGGAATCGAACCCGGGACCTCGGAGCAGGCGACACCTTGAAAACCGGTGTGTACGCCACTCCGCCACGGAGGTCGTCGAAAATTGCTTGATTGTACCGACCTGGCAGACTTTATAGATTTTACCCACCTGGTAAGGCACATCCCCTAACTCTGCTTTATACCCACTAACCACTCGTGGTGTGAACGAAGACCCATTCACCAATACTTGATTCACCAGCGATTGGGAGAAACATGTCCTAAATATGCACAATAAATTCAGGACGAAGCAAAAGTACATCTTTACTTCGTCTTTCGTTACTCATCACAAAAGTTGACAGTTAAATTAACTTGTTGTGGTCACAGGTTGTGGTCTCTCTGGACTCTGAACCCATTACTATAAGTATTTTCCATCTCAACATCTCAAAGTACATCCAAAGTCCACAGATCTAGATGAAAAAAATTGAAAAATATGATGGTTGATGATTTATTTATATTAACACCGATTGACATTTTGTGACAATTCTATTTATTTTTAATTATTTTACGTCCCTGATTTACGTTCTACGTTCATGACCATGAGTCTGATTGATGGCACGGAACGGCAGAATCTATGAATTCTTTTACGCTAGATATTATCCGCGATTTTGTAGGCGTAGTTTAAAATTTGAATTTGAAATCATCCTATAATAAACGAAATATTTCATTTCAATCCGTTCAGCTGTTCCGGCGTAAACAAAACTTCCATTTAAACTTTCGTATTTTGAAATATTAGAAACATTTTAGAAAAAAATAAAATTAATAGATTCAGGCGTGAATTTGTGGAAATAAAAAAATAGGTAAATATTATTTAAAAATGATTTCACTTCAAATTTCCGCTCGTAAGCTCTGCTCTAGGACCAAGATAACATCAACCACTCTACACACATCGCATGGACTGGACAGGATGTGTGTCCTAATATAATATTAGGACACACATCCTGATTCTATTTCTTTGGCAATTTTCCGCCTCTAGTTACAGTAGAAGTAAAAGAAAGTTATAATCCAAAACAAAACATTGTAATAATATCACAATAAAACATATAACAGATGATCGAAGGCTTTTCGCGTCACTTTTAGCTATGTATCCCGAAAAGTGTGACACCCTGGTGAAAAAAGAGCCGCCCTGCGTTCTGTAGCTTGCAAAGCGCTTGCCACTCACAATTCCTACTAAGGTACCGTAGCGACCTTCATTTGTGTCTCCAGTGTTTTTACAAACTAGAGGACCGCCCGAATCACCCTGAAATAAATTATTTAAATATTTAAGGTGATAGGTTTTGAATATAAAAAAACTTTGTAGGCGACAAAAGGCGTACAGTCAAAACATCAAATTGTTTAGCAATTTAGCTATTGAGTCATTTGTGTCACAATTGCTTGCATAACTCGTAAGAAATTATAAAGTTATGAAATGAGCAAAATCAATTTAAGTCAAATAATCAAATTCCTTAACTCTACCTACTGCCAGAAGAACACAGGCAACATCTACTTTGTCTGTTCTGTACAGGCCCCTAATTCGCGTAACCGAATCGTATCACAATCGTAATTGAACGACAGGTTTTTGACAGTTCTAGTAGGTATGGGCTAAATGTCAAAATCGTCCAATTTAATCACGAACGAACTGCGTTATGCGAATTCGGTTACGCGAATAAGGCCCCAGGCAACAATGTAGTCTTTCACTGATCAATCTTCGATCGCCAAGCCGCCAAGCATGACGATTCTGGCAAAATCTTTCTTTTAAAGACACTCAATTTTCAATGGTGGACTAATATGGACTGTCTATTTATGTATCCCGCATACCTTTTCACGTAATTGACCGATTTCGATGATTTTGAAAGTGGGACGCCATATAATTTAGAAAAAAAAACAGCCTTGTGG
Organism: Anania crocealis; assembly: GCA_949315895.1. NCBI lineage: Eukaryota > Metazoa > Arthropoda > Insecta > Lepidoptera > Crambidae > Anania > Anania crocealis. The sequence continues at coordinate 7,736,218 of OX438862.1, forward strand.
TTCAGAGAATAGGGATCATGAAGTTTATTTAATTTATATTATACTAGCGGCCCGTCCTGGCTTTGCACAGGTGGACTCGTTAAGATTTGGTGAATAACACAAGGTGAATATAGCTTTCTAATGGTGAAAGAATTTTTGAAACCGGCACAATATTTTTTGAGTTTATTCATTACAAACACACACAAAAATACATATCTTTTTACAAAAATTTACAAACATCAATACCGGCAAGCAAACATATAAAATAAATGTAATAATAAATTATTCGCATATTGCCATTGCTTCAGATTATTGCATTAAGAGGCATCTATCTACCTATAAAAGATAGAGTCGGTGCCACTTTAACTATCGTCATGCGCCTTTGTGCCATGGTTTTTGTATTAAAACTGCTTAAAACGATACCTTCTCAATATCCGACACTTTTTTCGACGTACAGATAAATTTTCTCATGTTTTTACGATGTAACCTGTTACAGTAATAATTTGGCAATATCTCTAACTTTGCGAGCAACAAAATCTCTGATCCCTGAAAAATTTTAAAATAAATTTAGATAAACAGAAAATACAAGAAATGTTGAACCTAGTTATAAGGACATAGAAGAACATACTGTATATACCTCGCAATTCTTAAACACTCTGTAATTCAATCTATCAACATTATATTTTTTAACACACTAGTACGGGTTCATGGATTATAATATAATAGGGGTTAAAGTATGAAATTGCGTACTCCTTTTTGTATTGTATTGTATCAAAAACTCAATAAAGTATCTTTTGACTTAAAAAAAAAAAGCAATACTAGTGCCTATTACTTCAAAGAAAGTCGTTGAAAAGACCCCTTACAATGTGTCTGCTGACCTTCTTGCTTCAATTAAGTATATTTGTATTATATACTTTGATTTTCAAAAAATTTAAATACTATAATGCGTAGCTTTATAACCATCTAACTTTCACCTTTAATAGCATCGAAAACGGGTCAGGCGTTTTTAAAAAAACTAAAAAATTGTTAGTATGGAAAAATGACTTTTCTCGATTTCGCCCATACAAAACGGCAATTTCATACTTTAACCCCTAATATTATCCTATCACCAAAGACAAAAGGCACAAGGGTGACGGGGCCCGTCGTAAAATAGAGTAGCACTAGGTACTTTTTCTTTACCCATGGGTGTCATAAGAGGCGACTAAAGAAGCAATGCCTAAAACGGGTAGCAGCGTTTTTTCTCGACAATTAGTCAAACTGCCTTTAGTAACAAGCCAAGCATGGAGGTTTTGGTTTTTTGACTAAGAGAGACGTAATTTTAGAATAGACTCATGTCATAGTAGCTCGCTATATGAAGGTGGTATTTCAGATAGAAAAGAAAAAAATATCAACCAATTGCCATATGACGCGGATCCGTGCTTGCACCTATAGACTCACTCAAGGCACTCGATTTATTCTGGATTGGAATTGGAATCGAAATCATGCGTATTTGGCACTCTTGAACACTACACTAACGCCATTCGTGTTTACATTCTCCGGACGTAGAATTTAATAGAACTAAGTGAATTCGATACTGGAAATGGAATAATCACAGCCTACATGGGTCCTTTGCTAAGCACAGGCCCCTTTTAAAGGAAGATTTAGCCACCACGCTTCGCAGGCGGGTTTGTGAGCGCTGTTTGGTCAATGGTAGAGAGATGTGCAGTTGCCCTTCCTTATCTAACAGCACTGTTTTATACTGTGATATAGCTATAGCTAATAACCTGATCATAACGCCCAGTCCGACCATACCCAGAAACAAGACACTCTCCTCTGTAGTCTTGGAAGTACTTGGCGTAGGAGACTGGAGCAACGTTCGAGTTAAATATAAATGGTTTTATCGTCATCTAGAAAAATAAGATACAAACATATTAGAAACTGCGGCAGCCGGGTGCCACAAAGCATTTTGAACTTGACCTCTACTCTCTGGGTAGAAAAATGAGATTAATGGACCTAAAAAAATATTTAAAAAAAAATCTATAAATTCACAAACTTGATTTTAATTTTAAAACACAATCATATATTTTAATAAAAAATCTCTTATCTAAACAAGTATATTAACTGAAAAAAGTGTTTAAAATCTTGTCGACGAAGTCTATTGTTCAGTCATTTGTTTAGCGGTTAATTTATCTTATTTTTTCTTTTCTTTTATTGTTGTCACATTTAGGTAAACTTACTGATTGTTAAATTATACGTAAATTTTTAATACTGTGTCTGTGAATGCCGTGTTAACCTGTAATAGGCATATATGTAAGATTAAGGCCTTTATGTATTGTTTTTATTGTTGTTTTTATATGTATGCTGTTGGTTAACCTTTTCAATAAATAAATAAATAAATAAATAAATAAGTCTACTTACGTCCATTAAACTAAACTAGTTTATGTTTTTGACGCAATATAGAATACTTATTGGTACTAGAGTACTGTACTTGATAAGATTTAAATTTACCACAATTGCAATATCGTCTCTCGGAAATTTGTAGGTACCGGGAAATATAACCTTCTCCAACCTTCTCCATTGCGCGCCTGATGACTTGTCCTTACCATCATAGGCCTGTTGATTTAGCAAAGTACCCGCCACGGCAAAATATCGTGCCACTTCTTTGGTTCCTAGAACTCTGACAGAAATCGTTTAAATAACACTACCAGATAAAACTCTGACTCCAGACGATCCTTGAAGAATAATCTGGTGTAGATACAAAGAAGACTGCCACATTTATTACACTAAACAATGAAAGGTAGTAATATCTGGTAGAGAGACTGATAGGCCCCTTACATAGATTCGGTGCAACACCCAGACTTGTACGTTTTAAAGCAATGGGCCGCAGATAACATCTTAGACTCGCCAATGATGGATCCGCCACAAAAGGTGTAGTAGACTCTTCGTAAACGGTCTTTTAGTCTCTTGAAGCCTATCTAAAACGGTAATGAGTAATTAGGCATTAAAAACTCTTGACAAAAATAAACTTTTTTTTCCAAAAATTAAAACTTAAGAAGTTATTAATTTAGGTGATGGCTTTAAAGACGTAATAGGTATGAATAATGAAATCATATTTTTAAATATTTATAATTTTAAACACTCAATAAATAAGGGAGGGAGAATTTGTAAGAGGTTATTCAAGGAGTTCATCAGAGATTATTTTTCATCTACTATCCAAACAGAAAACGCCAATCCGCCTGCCCAGTTTAGCTATTATGGCATATGCACCTTTTTAAGAGTCCTGTCCAACAGTGGCCTGATATAGGCTGGTGGTGATGTAAAGTATGTTAAAAAATGTAGCCTACGCTTGTTTTGACAGCAAAATCTTGCCGATGGAAAAGAAACGATAGCACATTTGCTTAGGATTCATTCAAGAACTTGATCTAAGGTTTTACTTGCCTGGTAAGGTACATCCCCTAGAGACGCTTGATAGCCATTAACCACGCGTGGTATTAAAGCAGATCCATTTACGAATACCGCCTTATCCAGAATCTGGGATGAGCACAACTCTAATATGCAAAATATATGTAAAGCTCGAAAACACATCGCTATCAAAATGATAAAGTCTCATTTATATCAGTATTATATCACTATACTTGATGAAGTTCATGAACAGACCAAATCTGCAGTTATGAATCATTTGACGAAATTCTTATTCAAGATTAACAACTAGTAACATAACAACAACTAGGCCAAAATCATATTTGAGAATTAATTAGTAACGTCGTCGTAGTACCACTAGGGAACCTTCAATTCCTTCCTATTGGTGGCCTATACTAAAAGTATGTAATTTAAGGAATTTACACTGGAATGAATAAACATTGCCTGACAGGTGACAGAACAGTCAATTTTCTTTTTAACATGGTTATCATGTCAGGGGCTTAGAAATTCTTCCACATAGACATTTAGATAAAATATTAAAACATGACAATGTATATTCCAAAGTTACTATGAGTAAAAAGCAAGTATTGGATTATTTAAAAGACTGAAGACGTATCGGATTACATCGGAGTACCTCGCGTAAGTCATTAACATTAGTGAGATGTTCCATCCCCATAATTGCTATGGTAAGTGGAGACATTTTCCCTGCAGTGGGATTATTGTAGGCTGTTACTTACTTACTTTTAGTAAGATGTTCTGTTTTAAATATTACGAGTAAGTACTTCCTCTGCGGGTGCTTGACCTTCATTTCACATTACGTCATTCAAGATGTATTCTTTTTATTTTCACATTAACATTTCAAATGAATTTATTATCACTGATAACCACTGAACAAGTCAGTTTATGGAACAAGTAGTAATCACTAGGCCACAACAATGTTTTGATGACAGAAATGTCAGCTATGTCAAAAACTTAACACTACTTATCCTAAGATGCTTTCTTAAAGATTTTCATATTTACTTGCCAAATTTGCAGTAATAGTGGCGGCCTTCATACAAATGATAAATGTATCTCTTAGGGTGACTTTGTTTGTTGTTGTGCTGAATTTGAAAAATTCATTTAGTCAGCTTGTTGCACTAACAAACCTAAAGCAAGAAGGAAACGAAGAAAAATTAAACTTTAGTGTAAGTGTTTTTTTTTTGTATTCCCATGCAAGTTATAGCCTTAGAATAATAACAGTTATAGCGAAAGTAAAATCTTTTATCTACTGGGGTCTTTTATTTTTTATCGAGGATTCATAGAATAGAGAATAAAGCAGTATGCAAAAGAATCTTATGTTCTGCGCTGGCTTAGTTGAAAAACTTTGAAAAACTAGGTACCTACTGTAATTCAAGATTTGCGCGGAAGTATTTTTTCCCAGTACATACCTTTAATGGCATTTTATATATGACTAGCTGTTGCCCGCGACTTCGTCCGCGTCAATTTCTGTTATTATGATCGCGATTAATATTAATAAATTTTCCCGTTCTTGCAACATTTTTCACTGATGCTTCGCTCCTATTGGTCGCAGCGTGATGTTATATAGCCTAAAGCCTTCCTCGATAAATGGACTATCCAACACATAAATAATTTTTTAATTCGAACCAGTACTTCCATAGATTAGCGTGTTTAAACAAACAAACAAACAAACTCTTCAGCTTTATAAAATTTGTATAGAAGTATAGATAACATAGCTACTTACTTCACCTTGTTTTCAATTTTTCCCGTAGGTATTGCTAACAATTTTGTCAAGCTAAATACAGCCGAGATAATCAATTATTAATTAGGTACCTAAACCTTTTTTTACGCTAAAAAGAAGAAACATTTTAGGATGTGTTTTTAAGGCTTATTCAAGTCCAAAAACTTTGGCCAACGTTGAAATCGATGAATGTTGTACGATAACTAATCAAATTTTAAGACTTAAAGTCACTTTACCGTTCGTGTTCTGAACTTCCGACATGTAATGGGTCAGTTTTTCGATATTACATTTTATTAACAGCAATTTGTTCCATGCAATGTATAAACTGTTAACTTCTGAAGCGTAACATTTCGTATAAAAATAAATAACGGAAATAATGGATACATTTACACGAATTTAGCGAATTTAATTGTTCCTTTTATTTCAGCAAATAATACACGAAAATAAGAGAGCATTCACATACACAGATCTGTGCTCTTTAAGAATATATGGCGGGAGGGAGATTTCTATCCAATCGGTTCCTTATCAGGTTAGTTGAACACCTCATAATCTCCAGACTCGACTCCTACTTAGTATGTAAATCTGTAAAATGATTTCAATTAAGGTTTTTAATAATATCTATTGATATCATATACATTGTCTTCATTATCATCAGCGAAATATTAGTTTATGCTGGACATAGACCTCTCGAAAAGGAGAGTTTTGCCATCGCGCTCGGCAGGCGGGTTGGCGATCGCAGTTTGGCCAATGATGAAGAGAAGACGCTTCTGCCCGTCATCTTCTGGCAGTATTCCATTAAGGGGACTACTAGAGCTATAGTGCTGCACCCAATTGATTTAATTCTATAACTTCTAAACAAAAACACTATTACCTTAGCAAATTACCTCTGGTATTAATTGAATCACTGTTAACTGCTTTTCATTCTGGCATTCTTTCGTATTGTACATTATTACTATGAGCGGCCGCTTTGGCGTTAGCGTAAAATTCGACTTTATTTATAACTAGGTAAATGAAAAGTTTACTGTGATTCAATAAATACTAGAGGTAATTGGCTAGGGTAATAGTGTTCTAGTTTTTTGAGAATTCGTTTTGTTTAGAAGTAATAAAATTAACTCAATTGGGGGCAGCACATAGCTCTAGTAGTCCCCTTACGGCCGGTCCCAATAATCTATCTATCTTCAGTTTTGGCATATCGGAGATAAAAAACATCTTCTGTTTCTGATTTTGCCGTCCAGAGTAACAAAGACAGAAGTTGTTTTCTATCTCCGATATGCCAAAACTGAAGATAGATAGGTTATTGGGACCGGCCGTTAATCGCCTCGCACTACCACTAAAGGAGCAGAAGTGGTGGCGCTATTCTATTTTGTACCGGGACCATTGTTAACATTAAATAAGCCGAATATCAGCCATAATAAGTAAATTTGAATTGGATATTTTACCCGTTCAGAGAAAAATCGTATATTTTTCCCTTTGTTTCTTTTCATTAACATACATTTTAATAATATTTCTGATATAAAATTAATATAATTTTATATTCTCTCATTTTCAAGATCTCTTTAAGAAGATCAATGATGGGCGGCATGTACTGGTTCACTGGTTGTGGAGGATCGCTGATAACTTTGAAGTATGTTCTAACAGCAGCGCATTGTTTTGTTGTGCCTGAGTTAGTAAGCATTTTTTGGACCAAACTCAATAGTTTTTGTAAATTCTGTACAACTCGCTTCGTACGACGCCCCATAGGTCGAGTGGTTTAACTTCTGGGACAAAATTTCGGGCTTTCGGCTTCGATCCCAATAAGAGTTTCGAATTTCCGAACATTGCTCGGGTTTGTGATCACCAACCCACATTTAGCAAGCGTCGTGATTATTCTTGTACTTATCATTTCTGTAAATTTTGGCGTTAATCTAAAACAAAATTGTAAAAAGAGAAACAACCATTAAATAATTACAGTTTAACATTACTGATGCTTTATATAGTGTTGGATTTACATACTTAGATGGAAATTTTGATATTCAATTTCTGACTTTGGAACCATGCCTATCCTAGCAAGAAGGTTTTTCGACTTTGGGTTATGTAGGTGTTATTAATTTATGCAGCTTCTTCTTTTCTGTATTATTTAAATTAGTTTCGATTCCTCGCTAATAGTGTAGGTTACTGTGTTAACGGTTATTCTTCTTTTTTTTGTACATTAAACAGTGTAGGACTTCGTGGCGGAGTGGCGTAGACACTGGTTTTCAAGGTGTCGCCTGCTACGAGGTCCCGGGCTTGGTTCCCTGACGGGTCAATTTAGAAAAACAGGTTTTTCTACATTTTCTTGGGTCTGTTTGTGGTACCTTCGTTGTTCTGAATTTCACAATACAAGTGCTTTAAATAGTGCTTTAAATACTCACTTTGGAATCAGAACGTGATGTTGTCCACATTTATTTATTATTATTATAGTATTCCTTTAATTATTCGCCATTTCAAACGTCACTATTCAATCATACAGCTTTCACAAACTCAAGAACAACATAAGGGCGGTGGCCGGTACAAGCAAGACCGATGCAAACGCATACACAATGCTAAACGAACATTGGAGGCGAATAAGAAATTATTTCTATCACAAAGACTATGATTCCGAAACGTTCAAACACGACATCGCAGTTCTTGAGGTCAGTTTCGAAAACAAGTGTTACGACAATTTATCTGTAAATTGTTACCCCCGTATTTATAAATAAGTAATTACTTATTGCTTAAGAAAGTCATAACTTAAAGTGTTCATACCTAGTGCTTAAGTGAAAGAAATTGGTCACCATTAATAGTCATATTATTTGGCTGAAAATGCTAACTGTCGGTAGTTATAACTTCTAGTAATTTCTTGATTAAGGCATACAAATTGTCTCTCAAGTAATAACTTTTAGTCAAGTAATCTTTTACTTGTTTATAAATACGGGGGTTAGTTTTTATTAAATTATAGATTACTAGCGGACCCGTGAATTTCGTATCGCCTCAGAATAATGTTATTTGATTTTGACTTCTTGAATGTCATCAAACATGGCATAGTTGGAGAAATTGTAATAAATTACATTTTACTGATCTATTTGAGACGTTAACTTTCCAACGTTTTTAGGTTTCCGTAGCCGAATGCCAAAAAACGGAACCTTTATAGATTAGTCAAGTCTGTCTGTCTGTCTGTCTGTCTGTCCGTCCGTATGTCACAGCCACTTTATTCTGAAAGTATTAGCATTACATATTTGAAACTTAGTAGGTAGGTGTATTCTGTTGACCGCTTTAAGATTCTCATACAAAAAATAAAATATAATGATATAAAGGAGGGCTTTCTGATGAAATAAAGGCAAAGACAATCTAATAACTTATTTCAATAAAGAAATTAAAACATGGCCCGTGACAGTGTACAACGATGAGAGGAAGAGAGCGCTGCTCTGTTATAGACGGCAGGCGTGCGTAACTATTCATAACACTTTCCATACATAGAACTAAAAGAAAAAAAAAATCTATGGATAGGTCTTTTAAAATGACATTGAGGTTTCTGAACCATTTTTCCCAAAAGTCTAACGTTTGGAAGATAGAAGCTTCCAAAGTGGTAAAATGGGTGCCCCCCCCCCCTCTAACTTTTAAACCATGCAAGTGAAAATTTTGAAAAAAATACATAATGTAGACCTTAAAAAAACCTTACAACGAAAATTGGTTTGAACGAGATCAAACCGGTTTTGGAGATCTAGCACGTTTTCAACAACCGCAAATATAACTTTGTCCTTCATACAAACACTATGAAAAACAAAGTTTTTTTTGCAGTCAACAAAATATTGTGGTATTTAGTTAAAGTTGGTACGGAACCCTCAGTGCGGGAGTGTCAGACTCCTTGGCCACACTTGGCCAGTTTTTTAATACTTATTATCCTATTTCCGACGAAGACAAATCCAAAAACACCAAAATCATAAAAATCTAACACGACTTTCTTTTATATAATAGAAGATAAGATTTTTATTGCACACCTCACAAATTGAAAAAGATGATGATAAGAAAGATCTCTACCAGACAACCTTCGGGTAGAGGAGAGTTGAATCACAGTTGAAAGGGGAATGCGATTTGTCAGATTTCTTTTTAAATTTTTGATTTGACTCTGGTTCCTGTTATAAGATCATAAAAAACCATTGCAATACATTGTCGTTTTCATCGTCATGATCGGCAACGTCAACACGCACTAGCTTCTTTCAATGCACGTATCTTGATCTCTAAATTTATTTTCCATCTAGTGTACTAGTAAACCTTTACAAACGCAGATTGGATGTAGTAAAGTTAAACGATGTCCAATTATTATATCATCAAAACGGGTATTTCATCTTTTTAGGGTTCCGTACCCAAAGAGTAAAAACGCGACCATATTACTAAGACTACAAGGTGGACCGACGATCTGATCAAGGTCGCGGGAAGCCGCTGGATGCGGACAGCACAGGACCGATCGTTGTGGAGATCCTTGGGGGAGGCCTATGCCCAGCAGTGGGCGTTGTTCGGCTGATATGATGATGATGATGATGATGATTACTAAGACTTCGCTGACTGTCCGTCTGTCCGTCTGTCCGTCGCTCTGTCACCAGGTTGTATGTCAAGAGCCGCGATAGCTAGACAGTTGAAAATTTCACAAATTATGTATTTCTGTTCCCGCAATAACAATAAAAACTAAAAACAAAATAAAATAATTATTTAAGGGTGGCTCCCATACAACAAACGCGATTTATTGCCCTTTTTTGATAGATATTTACGAGTATAATGTCAACAGGTAGGCACTTGAAATACGACAAAACACTCAGTGTATTTTAACTTTAATAATACATAATAAAATTAAAATAAAATTTATATTTAGGGAGGGCGGGCTCCCATACCAAAAAACGTCACTTCTGCCTATTTTTGCTCGATATCAATAAATGGTTACAGGTAGGCACTACATAACTAAATTAATGTAGGTAGGTACTGTCGTTTACCTAGCCAATGGTACGGAACCCTTCGTCTGCGAGTCCGACTCGCACTTGGCCGATTTTTATAGACCATGTGCATACTATTGATTAATGTTGCACCTAATTTATTCATTTTATTCAGGCCACTAGTTCTACTCAGTAAAAGGAATTTTGATTTAGAGTCTAACAAATCTAATAGACGGCGATATTTATGTCTATTCGTTTTGTCATGACTAGTTGTAAGTAACATCCAGTGAAAAGTAGGTTTAAATCAGGTTAGTTAGACAGAGATATTAACACATTTCAAACTACCGATTTTCACCAATAAAAACCGTTTAGGTAAGCACTGCCTAATTGCCTGAAGTCCTACACGCACCGCACGCTACTGGTATCGGCGTTTTCAACCTCTTATTAAAACTTTTGTAAAATTTTTACTCGTTAAGTTACGCGCAGCTAGCCAAATTAGATAAGTTCAAAATGACGTAGTATCGTAAAGTTTTGAAAACTTTTATATTTAATAGCTGACTTGCTGATCGTCAAATTGTACAATTTCTCTGGTTTGTAATATTTTTTCCTCTTGTGTTTAGTAAGTACAATAAAGTGTACCTAGTTATGTATATGATAGTTATTCTTCAGGAATTACGGTAGCGGCTGGTGCTCGACTGATAATCGTGGATATGTTCAGGCGAGGTCTATGTCCAGCTGTGGTTGTCTATTGACTGAGGTGATGATGAGGGATGATGGGCCTAATATTATCGTTTTGCACACAAAAACTCCTAAAACAAATGAGATTAAAAAACAAAACTGGTAGACAGCGAATGCATCAATCAATTATGATGCCAAGCACATAATTACATAGGAGATACAAAAAGAGCATTGTTCCGCTATACTTCACGTTATGAAGAATCAATTTTTAACACAAACAAATCGGAACGAATTATTCCAACACACGTGTTAACTTACTGACGCGTCGCGAACAAAACGTTTTTCTAACGGAAATAATACTATGAAACCCTTTAAATAAATAAAACTTGTATTTTACATGAAAAGTTTCTTTTATAATTTCTATTAGTATTGAGTTGAAAAGTAGATACCTATTCATATTTAAAAAAGCGCCCAGAAATATGGATGAAAAGAGATTAATTTGCCTGTCGCTGTTTTGTGATTATGGAAATCTTTTGACCCTAGTCACCAGTTACCAAGTTTTTTCTCTGGATGAAGCCAAACCGATATGGTTTTTCATTAAATATATTTAATAAAAACACAAATTAGGTAAACACAAATCGGTAGGCAGAGCATGGAATAGTCTATGACTTGCTCTGGCCTCCAAAAATATTTTCTCTGAAATCATAAATTTATTGACTCAAACTGAAAACAAATCAATCTAGGTAGTCTAAATTACAGCCGGACAAGAATTAAAAGCAGCAATAACAATAAAGGTGTACATTCGTATTATAAAGAGGAAGGATTTGATAGTTCGTTTGCTTGCATTACAAATCTCAAACCCAATGTAAAATTTTCGCCATTAGAAACCTGCAGCATACCTGATGAATATAGGGAATAGAATATCAGTATGTAAACTTGAAAAATTACTGATATTATAATTGAAATTTAATTGCTAAAATATCAAATGAAGTATGGGAATAGAATAATTAAAAAAACGGTAGAGATCCGTATCCGTGAAGAAAATAGGTAGGAATACTATAATGTTGTCGAAGGGTCACTAAAATGTTCCGATATCTCTGCTTAGTACTTATATGCCTTTCCAGTTTTATATATCAAAACAAAGTTTTGTTTATTGGTGCTTTTATTATTTGTTTAACAGCCTATTTTAGTCCACTGCTGGACACAGGCATCTCTAAAAGAAGGATTTTGCCACAATCGCCACGCTTGACAGGCGAGTTGGCGATCGCAGTTTGGCCAATGGTATGGTTGAAACGTGGACACTGACGGTACGGCTAGTTCACAAGTTGAGTCGCTCAGCGGGAGCCCACCCGATTAGCAAGCTGAAGTGGCAATGGGTTGGCCATATTAGCCGCAGAACCGACAACCACTGGGGTAAATGAGTTCTTGAGTGGAGACCGAGTCTCGGCAAACGTAATGTAGGACGCCCTCAGGCCAGGTGGAGTGATGATTTGCGCAAGGTGGCTGGCAGGATCTGGATGCGAGAAGCCGAGGATCGACCTAAGTGGCGTGCAACTGGAGAGGCCTATGTCCAGCAGTGGACTGGGAAAGGCTGATGATGATGATGATGATGGTTGCAAGAAGACGCTGCTGCCAGTCTACTCCTCGCAGTACCTACTGCTTTAGTTGCCTCTTACAACATCTATAAAAACAAATGGGGTGGCACTATTTATTAATGTGCCAGCGTGCACCACGAGACACTAAATTATATTATATTTTTATTCTTAGCGGAAACCGTGTACTCGAACATTAGTAATAATTCAATTCATTTTTACTACTTACTTAACTAGTATTTTTTGCTAATGGTTGTAAAATTGTGTTACATATAAAGCCGATTATGCCGGCTTCGTTATTAATGTTTATTCAATTTGTAACAACTTCCTTTGAATCTAGAATATTTTGATTGAATTACATGACATTTATGTAATAAAGGTATCTTAGCCGACTAAAGTGGAATGCAGCATATAAATTTTACTCCCACAAGCTATGTTTAGGCGTTAGAATGGAAAGGCTGTTTTTATCTATACTTATAATATAATAAAGCTGAAGAGTTTGTTTGTTTGTTTGTTTGTTTGAACGCGCTAATCTCCGGAAGTACGGGTTCGATTTGAAAAAATATTTTTGTGTTGGATAGTCCATTTATCGAGAAAGGCTTTAAGCTATATAATGTCACGCTGCGACCAATAAAGCGAAGCATCAGTGAAAAATGTTGCAAAAATAATCGCGTTCATAATAACAGAAATTGACGCGGACGAAGTAGCGGGGAACAGCTAGTTCACTATAAATATGAGTAAATGCATCATATGAGTAAGGCATTATCACTTCTTTGCATGATAATAACCACTGAAAATCTTCCTGTATAAACTGCTAGTTTTCATGCTCCTCCGACTGCGTAATTTTCGTAAATAAGACTACAAACTTTTCTACTTCATATAATAATACCTATAAATAGATGTAAGACATATCATTAGAATTATGTAAGTACCTAGTTAGATTGTTTTTATTTTATTTATAACGAATCACAATTAAAATATGGTTCTAGCGTAACACTGGCTGGCTACATGCATAATCAAGTTTCATCAGATCATTTCTGCTCTTCCATAAAGTAGTAACCGCGATATACAATATCTACATTTCCCAGGTTTCATCACCCTTCATCTTATCAGAGAGAGTACAGACAATTCGTATGGACTCGCCTTATCAGCAGGTGTCTCTTAAAGAAGGTTTACCATGTCTTGTGACAGGCTATGGATACATTTCAAAGGTAAGAGAGTATTATCTTCTCAGCAAGTAAGTTTAAAGATTTACAATAACTTGCGAAATGATCATATAAATATAATGTAATTCTGTAGGTATAATACGTGTTTCAAAATAAACTAAAAAAGTATGTTTACACAGTGTTGCCAACTTTTTATTAGTTTATTAAGCACCAGAAGTATTAAGATAAATAGCATTATTTACCTAATCTATAACTAGCTGTTTCCCGCGACTTCGTACACGTCAGTTTCTGTTTTTATGATCGCGGTTAATTTTGCAACATTTTTCACGTATGCTTCGCTCCTATTGGTCGCAGCGTGATATTATATAGCCTAAAGCCTTCTATTAGCCTTATATTGAAGGCAATGGTGGAGATTCCTTGATAAATGGACTATCCAACACAAAAAGATTTTTTCAAATCGAACCAGTACTTCCGGAGATTAGCGCGTTCAAACAAACAAACAAACAAACTCTTCAGCTTTATAATATTAGTATAGATTGTTTTTTGGAGAAACATTTTTTTAACACCTAACCCTACTATATCTTTATTTACTTAAGTAAATTACATAGACAATATGACCGCAAACATTTAGTACATATCTATTAGATCGCGCGATAGTTTGTACGAAGGATTTGAACAGAATTTAAATACGTGGTTTAAGATCTAAGAGAGAGAGAGAGTTCTATTATAGGCATTGGTCAAGTATCGGGCCATGATCTCGGAGTCCTGGGTTTGTTCCCGCTAACTTTCGAGCATTGCTGGGGTTTGTAATCACTAACCTGCATTTAGCAAGCCTGGTGATTATGGCTGCTGTGGCATTCCTTGTAACTTAAATTTAATGATGGAGGCCTTTGCAGTGATGCAGTGATGCAGTGATGCAGGGCAAAGGCCTCCATTATTATCGTAATAAAGTAAAGTAACAGCCAAGAACCTAATATGCTGTTACTTTATTGCTTTGCTATTTTTTTTTACTACAGTTAGTTGTTTAAGTTTGTTAGTTGTATTATGTTCCTCACATAATAATTTTTAAGGAAAAAAAGTATCAATTTTTGAATTATAAGCTGCTACTTTACTATTTCTACTCTAAATTCGGTTACGTTTGCAGAGTAAAAGACCGAAGAAACTCCAAATGGTGTGCGTCCCATTGGTATCAAGGTTCAACTGCTCCTACTACTACAGCAGCACGTACATGCACCCTTCATCTTTCTGCGCTGGCACAAAGGACAAGGACAGCTGTCAGGTAAATCAACGAACTATCCAGGGGAATAAGTCAATCTACATCTACACTAATTTTTTAAAGAGGAAAGATTTGTATTTTTGTGTATGTTTGTAATGAATAAACTCAAAAACTACTGTGCCGATTTAAAAAAAATATTTCACCATTAGAAAGCTACATTCAGTTTGAATAACATAAGCTATATTTATTGTTAGAAAAGATTAGGGATCCTTACTAAAACTTAACGGGTCCACCCGTGCAAAACCGGCACGGGCCGCTAGTAATCAATAATTATGTCAGTAACATTGATACCTACCTAAAATTGACTCATCATTATCATCCATCAGGCTTTAGCTATTTACAGCCAGAATGTGCTTTCCACCTACATTATCATCATCAACATCACTTACGCATATTAGTCCACTGATGGACATTAACTCTCTAAAGTAAAGATATTGCAATCTTGGCAGCGCGTTGGCGATTATATTGAAGGCAATGGTGAAGATAATATGCTGATGCCCGTCTCCTTCTGGCTGCTTCTTAAGTTGCTTCTTTCTCCTGTAGGAAAGGAAGGGGTAGTTCTACTTTAGGCTACCGAGGCCAGCGCCAGCCCCATGCTGTATCTTTCAAAACGTGATCACTATTTGCTTGGAATGAAACATATCGACACTAATTCCGTTTAAGATTTAAATGCTGCCTGATCCCATGCGAATTAATTAAAAGTCATTGTACGAGTAGTAATAAATTAGAAGTGATTTATTTTTAGGGTGATTCCGGAGGGCCTATAGTGTGCCAAGGAGTACTGGTGGGCGTGGTATCTTTTGGAGGCGAATGTGGAAAACAGCCTGGCGTATATACACGCATCTCTAGTTACACCAGCGGAGATTTGGTCCCGTTTGTCAGCCGAAAGGATGGAGCTGCAGAGAACTGCACCAGGCCTTCAATCATATTAATTGTTTTATTCTTGTTGGCAAATATAATTAAAACAGAATGGAAATAATAAAACTCTTTAAATCTCTAGAGAAAGACCTTTACGGGCAGTGCATCGCCTTTTTTATTATGAAGCACTATTGTTTTTGTAATCAGAATTAAAAAAGCTATTTTTTTAAATACTATTGATGCTCAAAGAACATAAGTTTAAACTTACAACCATTGCAGAATCATATCATTTTCTTGCCCCATAAATCAGTACCGTCGCCAGTTCTCTCAACTCTGCTCTTAACTACATCATTGGATGCAGTTTTCAAATCGTAAGCCCATCCGATCCTAGCGAAAAAGTCTATGAACCAAGTGGTAAGGTTTAATTTCTTGTTTCCTAGTTCTGCTGTTTGGTAATCCCACGGGAACACGTGGTGGAAGTTATGAAATCCTTCGCCAAGGGATGCCCAACTAACGATTACATTTTGACTGGGCACAATATTTTTATCGTAGGGCTTATATCCCCATCTATGGGTGATGCTGTTTATGCAAAAAGTCGCGTTCAGGTTTAGGACATAGCGAAGTATGTTCACGTGCCAAGAATTGATCAGAGTCTCGCCCCAGAAGTACATCGGTATGACAGTTGGTAGAATAAAACAGAGAGTTCCAATAAAAGGTACTGCGTATCTACAACAAACGACAAATTATATGATAAATTAAATAAAATTCTTCTACTAGCTCATTTTCAAAATAACATTCTTGAAAATATAATTCTTCAAAATCCGACATTATGAAACCCTTGAATGAATTCGTCGACAAAAAGTTGAAATTTTTAGACAAGTAACAAATTTATACTAGCAATATACCTAACTGCTCAAAAAACAGTATAAAAACATTTTTTTTTTAATTATAAACCTATATTGAAAAAAACTAAGTAGGTATACTTTTTCACCAAATTCTGTTTTACACCATTAACACGTTGCAAAACTTAATAAGCTACTCATATAAGGTTATACCAGTAAAATAATGCTTAATATAGCTATGCTTTAGTGTTATGGTCTACTTGATTGTCCTATAAAAGCTGATACTTACTTTTTCTGAAAACGTAAGATAGGATTACTGTATATGTCAGACATGTCTATAGTATTTCCCTGTCTGATAACTTCTTCAGATTTTTTTGCCATCATCCAACCTATGTGTGAGTAGAAGAACCCACGTCTAACATCGTGTGGATCGGCATCGGTGTCCGAGCATTTATGGTGCAAGCGATGGTCTCTGATCCAAGTTATGCCTGAGTTTTGGCACGCAAAACTGCTCATAACTATGAGAATCATTTGCAGAGGAAGCTTCGCTTTGTAGCTTCTGTGGGACCATAGTCTGTGTAACCCTGCCGTAACCCCTAGCTCAGCTAAAATATACATCAAAACACCTGGAAATAAAAGAGTGTGACGTATTATAGGTACGCAGGGTATTTAGAAACAAGTTGCCTGAATCTGACCTTACTGAATCTATACGGGGCTAAAGGAGTCTCGTCTATAACACCTAAAAGTAAGTTAGACGCATATTTTAATGTTTTTTTAATTTATTTAAATGTGGAGGAGCATATTAGGATACCTACTGCTAGTCTAAATGAGGTAAGAAGTTTTAAATCTTTTATTTATTTATATAAATAAAATGCTTCTTCAGCTGACAAAATTGGTGGAACTTGACTGCCTTTTTTTAATTCCATCTACCCTTTGTCCCTTTCCTTCCCCTTTGCCAAAACTCTCTAAAAAGGTGACTTGGTTCTAAATGTTTCGCGGTAAAAAGTATCTAATAGTTTAATGAAAGTATACTTATATACTCTTTTTTTAGAAACGATGTGGTGACTATACAGGATGTCTTTTTCTTCATCTTCAAAAAATGTTATAGGCGTTCAGTATCATATTTAGAGCCCATTTATGAAGTAAAAAATGTAAATCAAGTTTTCACCGGAAAATATTTTTCGCGACATAGTTTTCAATTTATACGGTCCTAAACCTGTTAAGGTATGAAGGGAAAATCAAAAACATAAGTAGTATCGTAATGAATGAATAATGCGCATCGCGTAAAAAAAGTGTTGCTAGGAGACCGTATCAAAACTTTTAGATTTTTTGGCGGACATTTTCAGAGTGCTTATCTTGACTTTTTTGTACTGGACTATACCATTAGAAAAATACGTCAATTGTTTTTGTCTCGTAGATTGCTATATTAAAATTTCGAAGGTGGTTAATATTTCAGTTTTTATTCCCCAGACAGCTCCAGAACTTTAGGTAGAGTCTTACCGAATCGAATGGTTGGCCATTTAACTGACGTGAAGCACAAATAGAGCCCGAATAGCCCGGCAAGGTGCAAATAACTGAATGATATTACGTAACGATATATTATTCTCAGTTTTCGAGATGAAGAAGGTTTGTGCTGTAATACATCCTTATTGCAGTCTTCGTTTGCCTGGGCTTCACTTGTTTCTGTGGAGTACGGAGCCATTTGATAAAGATGAACCTACAAAAAAAACACGGGTTATACGGGTCACCGCGTAATCTATCTCTTGTTTATTTTAGTTTTTTTTACTTTTGGAAAGTTATTTTTAATGCCATCAAATAACAATATGAAGGTAATATTGATTCAAAAAACTTTTCCATCTTAATACTAAATAACAGATTAGCTGTTATCAGTGACGTAGTTAACGATAATATTGTAATCCCAGGTAAGGTAAATAACAAGTTAAATAGTGTGAAGAACCTTACAGCTAAAAAAGTTTGGCAACAGAAATGTAGGTAGGTTGCTAATATGCTTAACGTACAATATCAAATGAAACTTGATTAGTAGGTACTTACGATGCTAAGTTTTATCACAGTAGTGAAGACTTAAAATTTAATATTGGTAAAGCCAACAGTGACAGTAAATGTTACCAGAAAGACTGAAAAGTAAGTATCCGTGTAGGTTTTATAAAGTTTTTCTAGAAGTGATAAAATCTTAGTTAATTGATCGTAAAATCTTAAGTGGAAAGAGCAATGCACAAATAATTTATTGCTATATCGTAAATCACGACTAGCACTATCAACACAGTGTTAATAATCAGTTGACTTATAAACAAAAATGTGGTATCAACCTGAAAATCTGAAAACTACAAAGCTTTACAAGAAATAGCTGATGTACATTTTTCAATCAGATCCAGACAGACGGAAAGAGAGAAACCTTCATCATCATAAAAAACAAATTTCCGTTACTGAACAATAGTGAACATGTAGGTACTGGCGGAACCGATCGCGGTGCATAGCGCCGTCCTCGAAATTGTTTAAAAATATTAGGTGTTAAAATATGAAATTGCCGTTTTGTATGGACGAAATCGAGAAAAGTCATTTTTCGTTACTAACAATTTTTTAGTTTTTTTAAAAACGCCTGAACCGTTTTCGATGCAATTAAAGGTGAAAGTTAGATGGTTATGAAGCTACGCATTATAGTATTTAAATTTCTGAAAATCAAAGTATATAATACAAATATACTTAATTGAAGCAAGAAGGTCAGCTGACACATTTTAAGGGGTCTTTTCAACGACTTCCTTTGAAGTAATAGGCACTAGTATTGCATTTTTTTTTAGTCAAAAGTTACTTTATTTAGTTTTTGATACAATACAAAAAGAATTACGCAATAATATGACTATACTTAAGAACTATAAACAAAATAAAAAGTGGGAAAATAATCGGCAATTTCATACTTTAACCCCTATTATGTGTACTTTGGGCAGACATTGCAGTTAGGTAGGAACAACTGTAAGGATGAGGTGAACAGAAGAATTCAGTTGGGTTGGGCAGCATTTGGGAGACTACGTCGAGTCTTCTTATCGTCGATCCCACAGTGCCTCAAGACGAAAGTCTTCAATCAGTGCGTCATGGCCATGGCATACGGAGCCGAAACGTGGACACTGGCGGTACGACTAGTCCACAACTTCAAAGTCGCTAAGCGGGCTATGGAAAGAGCTATGCTCGGAGTTTCTCTTAGAGATTAAATCAGAAATGAAGTGATCCGGCAGGGAACTACAGTTACCGACATAGCCCACACGATTAGCAAGCTGTAATGCCAGTGGGCTGGCTATATTAGCTGCAGAACCGACAACCGCTGGGGTAAACGAGTTCTTGAGTGGAGACCGCGTCTTGGCAAACGTAGTATAGGACGCCCTCAGGCCAGGGGGAGGGGTGCACTATATAAATACGAGTAATTTAATTCCGATATTGACAATCACGAATTTCAAAATACCGATTATCATAATTCCGAATGATACAGATTTCCGAAAATCACAAATCCGATCTACTATTATAAAACCTTATTTTCAAAATATCTAATGTTTATAAGTACTATTTTCAGAATGCAGAATTTCATGATCCCGTACCATATCAATTCCGAATCTTTAATAATCCGAAATATCATAAATACGAATTCCGAATATTAATATTCCGAAAAATAAACGCTTGATTGTTTTTTTATTCATAAAAAATCATTTTTAAAATTATTTATTACTTTCCCAAACCTAAGAATCTACCCATAACATTAAATTATTACACAATACTAATGCATATTAAATGTTACTCTAGCTAGGTGCTGCCAAGTGCAAATGCAAGCATGCAGATACGAGTAACATGCATGGATGCACGCATGCAAGCAAACATGCAATCATGCATGCAGGCAAGTAGCATGCAAGTAGGCAAGCAGCATACATGCAGGCAAGCAACATGTACGCAGGCTAGCAAGCACGCAATGCAGGCAAGCATGCATGCATTCAGGCAAGCAGGCAAGCATGCATGGATTCGGGCAAGCTGGCAAGCATACATGGATTCAGGCAAGCAGGCAAACATGCATGCATGCAGGCAAGCACGCATGCATTTAGTTTTGATTTTCTCCGGCGTTGCGGGAAGGCCGGGAAATGCAGGTCTTCTACCCTTGCGTAACAAATCTCGGGAACCCACACTCGCTTACGCAGCTTCGGCTTGCTGGTCGCCGCAAGCCGAAGCTGCGTAAGCGAGTGTGGGTGCCCAAGCTTCGTTACTGCGAGCGAGGACTGCTCTCCCTCCACACCTCCGGCTTTTAAATTTCACTCTAGTATTAGGCAGACAAGTACCACGGCAAAAAGACCACGGTGAGTCGGGATTCAACTAAATTCTTTATTAATACAATGAATTTTCGAAAATTTAAAATTCGTAATAAAGTTTTTCGGGTCAATAACACAACGGATTTTTAATCCTTCGTATTAATGAATAAAAGATTCGTACTTCTGATATTCTGTAAACTGTTAATCATGGTTTTAATAGTCTGAATTTTGATTCTTCGGACCTTTGATATTCGGAGGTTTAAAAATCGGAATATTTAATTTCGGAATTAAATATTTCAGAATTTTTGGGTGTTCCCCAGGGGGAGTGATGATTTGCGCAAGATGGCTGGCAGGAGCTGGATGCGAGAAACCGAGGATCGACCTAAGTGGCGTGCAACTGGAGAGGCCTATGTCTGATGATGATGATGATGATGATAATGATCAATAGTTTAGAAATGCGTACTAGACAAGTGTTCATTATTATTTCTATTAATTTCCAATATGAGCTTCTAAAAATAGGCATCTGCAACAGCTTTAGCAGATGTAGCCGCCCAGTGCTAAAAAAATGTCAACCCACACTTTTCGTGTTTGTAATTTAACTGTTGCCTAAATCAAATATACAAATAAAATTAAATATTTTAAGCTTAAATGGCCTTACTTACATTTCATTCTGGAACTAAAAAACTTTCTACAGAATAAAAAGGATTTAATTTTATTTTGTAAAAATCTTTTTTTGTATAGTAGGCAGCAGTGAGGCTGTTCTGAACATTCCATTGAGTCCTAGCCTAAACCACACTCTCCGTGTGAGCAGCCTGTTCACTAGTATATATTAAGATTTGATTTTTTTTCAAAGTTACTTAAAATTGTTGCACATCGCCAGACTGTCGACGTGGCTTTGGCAGAGTCAGTCCGTTCTTTTGCTTATTTTATACAATTTATATAACCCTAGTAAATATCTCTTTTCAGAGTAAAAGGCCAAAGAAACTCTAAATATTGTGGATCCATTGATATTGATGTCCAACCAGAGATTTAATATTCATATCTAAGTGTTCAACTGGTATTTTTCATTTCAATTCAATTTTATAATACAGCAGCGACCAGCGAGTAATACACGCACTCCAATTTTTGCGCAGGGTCTTTTTTTAATGCACGCAGAAATAGAGGAAAGGAATGGAAAGCAAAGGGTCTGTACTTTTGTGTTAATCTATTTGGGTGATCAACATGAAATTTCCATGATAGAAATAATAGCTTATTCAATGATTGTAGAATCATATTACATTATGTTATTTTACTAGAACAAATATTGACCAAACAAACAAAAATGGGTTTAAAGAAAAATCAGTACTTATAATTTTATTTGCAATATTTTACATTCACAGTGTAAAAAAACTTGAAATAGAAAAGCATCTCTATACAAAATATATACATAAATACATTAATTAAAAAACACATTATTGATACATAAATGCATTAATTCAAAATTAATTAAACAACAATATAAATATGTTTATTTTAAGCTTATTTGTGAAAGCTACGCACATATGTGTGTATACAAACAAAAAAATAGGTAAAATAAAACAGATTGTCTAAATGAATTGTCTTCCAGTTAACTGTTATCAATTAGTTGAAGAAACAGGAACAGAATATACAGTGTAATATGCTCTCTTGGTACCTAAGGTACCTCTAATCATGTTGCATCGCAGAATCGCATTATAGTTTCTTGCCCCATAGATCCGTTCCGTCACCAGTTCTCTCCGATCGACTCTTCACAACGTTATTAGATACAGTTTTCAAATCGTAAGCCCATCCAATCCAAGCGAAAAAGTCTATGAACCAAGTGGTAAGGTTATATTTCTTGTTTCCTAGTTCTGCCGTTTGATAATCCCACGGGAACACGTGGTGGAAGTTGTGAAATCCTTCGCCAAAGACTGCCATACTAACAATTACATTTTGACTGGGCATAAGATTTTTGTCGTAGGGCTTATATCCCCATATATGAGCAACGCTGTTCACACAAAACGTCGCGTTCAGGTTTAGGACATAGCGTAGTATGTTCACGTGCCAAGCATTGATCAGAGTCTCGCCCCAGAAATACATAGGTATGATTGTTGGGAGAACAAAGCAGAGACTACCAATAAAAGGTACGGCGTATCTGTAACAAGTAGAATAGAAATATGTTTAGTTATTTTTATTTGTTATACTCAAATATACAAGAAAAATGTCAGACCAATTATCGTTCTTGTCATTATTATCCGGCTTTGTCCTTGTCTACATTCAATCTGATGATAAAACAACATCTTCTTGGAGGAGATTTCTTGTTTAACACAGACTCAAGTTTAAAATATTTACAAAAGAATATACTAATATTTACGGATTTAACTTTTATTAGAATTTTATAAACCTAAATTAAATAAATCATTTTGTTAAGATAAGTTTTTTAATAATATTTTTTGAAGTTTTTCCAAATGCAAAGGGTTACTTTTATAAATTAAGGAACTACTGGAAATATATACAGAGCTACACACATTGCTGTACATAAGCCTCCCTTAAGGATCTCCACAACGGTCGGAACTGCCCCTCCGCATCCAGCTGCGTCCCATAACCTTCGCGAGATCATCGGTTCTCCTGGTAGAGTGCCTACCCACAAATCGTCTTGTTTAGTCACCATTCCAGAACCGCCAACCAGAAATTATACATGAACAGATAATTACAGACATCAACATCATCATTCGTCTACATCTGTTCACTGCTGGACTTGTTGGAGCTTCTTTATTTAACATAACCGCCATTTTGGCTTGAACTTAGGTTGGCACGCAGGTTGGCGACAGCAATTTGGCCAATGGTTGAGAAAAAGCGCTGCTGTCCGTTAGCCCTGCGGTACTCCTTTATTGCCCTCACGACACACATTGACCCATTGGCAGGGGTGGAGCTATTCTAGAATTGTGCCAGGAAAACAAACTATAAAAGCAAAAATAAACTAAAAGTTACTGAGTCAACGGAGTCCGAGATGACTTACTTTTTCTGGAAACATAGGACAGGATTGCTGTATATGTCAGACATGTCTATAGTCTTCCCTTGTTTGATGACCTCCTCAGATTTCTTCGTCATCAGCCAACCTATGTGCGAGTAGAAGAATCCACGTTTCGCATTGTGGGGATCACCATCAGTGTCTGAGCATTTGTGATGCAAGCGATGGTCTCTGACCCAAGTTATTGCAGAGTTTTGGAATGCCAAACTGTTCATAACTATCAGAATTATTTGAAGTGGCAGCTTCGCTTTGTAACTTCTGTGGGACCACAGTCTGTGTAACCCTGCCGTGACCCCAAGTTCAGCTAAAATATATATCAAGAGACCTGGAAATAAATAAATAAATGTTTCAGACATGCCTCACTGGGCCACACAGAGCCATCTAGTCCCAAATTAAGCTACTATTAAGTACCCTGTCGTATGGGGTACTAGACAACCGATAAACTTACTTATATACTTTTTTTTTTGTAAATACATACTTATAATACCCTATGATAATACATAGAAAACACCCAGACCAGTATAAACAGACATGTTCATGCACACAAATATTTGTACTGTGCGGGGATCGAACCCGCGACCCATGGCTCAGAAGCAGTGTATACTACCGCTGATCCAAATGGGCGTCTAAATGAAAGATTAATCGTATTACAATCTTGTCAAATGTAACGAAGAACCTATCTGATCCATAGCAACATTACGGAAGTACCTAATGTTGCTATGAATTAGATAGGTTCTTGGTTAGTCAATAAACAAACGTTTACTCGTAGTTACATAATTAATTCTACGTAGCCCTTGATTATTAAAACAGCAAATGCCTATACATTTTTACAGTCTTTATAACTAAGGTTATTAGTATACAAAATAATAGGGTTAAAGTATGAAATTGCCGATTATTTTCCCACTTTTTATTTTGTTTATAGCTCTTAAGTATAGTCATATTATTGCGTAATTCTTTTTGTATTGTATCAAAAACTAAATAAAGTAACTTTTGACTAAAAAACAATGCAATACTAGTGCCTATTACTTCAAAGGAGGTCGTTGAAAAGACCCCTTACAATGTGTCAGCTGACCTTCTTGCTTCAATTAAGTATATTTGTATTATATACTTTGATTTTCAGAAATTTAAATACTATAATGCGTAGCTCTATAACCATCTAACTTTCACCTTTAATTGCATCGAAAACGGTACAGGCGTTTTTAAAAAAACAAAAAAATTGTTAGTATGCAAAAATTACATTTCTCGATTTCGTCCATACAAAACGGCAATTTCATACTTTAACCCCTATTATTACATATAAGTAGTACCTATTTTAAAACCAGTTTTGTGCCTCGTGACTTATTGACAGTACCTAGTACCGAACCCCTTACAAAGATATACATAAGAAGTGTGAGTAAGTAGTATATTCAATAAAAACCAAAGTATTTTGTGTTGAAGCGTTAGGCACCAATTAGCTACATCTTATATATATAATTCTCGTGTCACAATATTAGTTACCTTTCTCCTCCGAAACGGCTTTACTGATTTTTACCAAATTTTATATGCATATTCAGCAGGTCTGAGAATCGGCTACTATCTATTTTTTATACCCCTAAGTGATAAGGATTGTTCACCCTAATTTATTTTTTTAATTTTTGAACAACATTTTTTGTGTTTATTTTTCTATAATGTAGCATTACACAAATACATACAACCCTAAATTTTTACCCTTTTATCACCAACCCCTATTTTTCAATAGCCATTTTAGTAATTTAATCATTTTTATGGAAAAAAACGTTTGCCGGGTCAGCTAGTAAACATATAATTGACTCTTTATAGTATAAATTAAGAATCGAGTTTTTTTATCATTCTTTTATTTTTTATTTTGCGTACCTATTATTCACCTCTTTCATGCTCATGTGCTAGTATTTTTGGTGCTATTTCTGGTAAAAATTTACTTTATGTAGTATTTTCATACGAATTACATTGAAAATTTATGTATATCTACTTAGATATAAGACAGTCGTGTTAGTTACTTATCAGTTATAACTAGAGAACGGGTGGACCAATTTTTATGATTTTTGTTTATTTAAATATGTCCGCGTCGAAAATAGGTAGGTATTAAAAACCTTGGATAGTTGACGAGTAAAAAAATAAAGAAAATATATTTCTTGATATTTTTCTCCACTGACGCCATATTTGATGACAATGACATTTAGGACGTTAAAATTAAATATTATTCTGAGGCGATTCGAAGTTATCGGGGTCCCCAAGTTAGTTATACAAAGTTGTAAGTTCCGTGGAAAGTAGTACTTAAAGGAGATGTCCCAAATTGTATGGAGGCCAGGCCCAGAACCTGTACACCCCACCAAAAGATAGACCAATACACCTACAACATTTTGTTATCATCCAATTCATTTAAAATGGCTTCGTTAAGTGGTTTAAATAAAGAGATAAGTAAGAAAATAGCAATACAAAACAACAAAACCATCATAGCAGAAGATGACATTTTGATGACATCTGTCAGTTTTGGCAGTTTCAAAATCGCGCATCTAGGAGTCGAGTGACATCGCTTGCTGTAGTAACAACAAACATTATGAAAGTAATGTGTCGATCAATACTACATCCAGAAAATGAAAAAGAGGTCGTTATAATGAACTACATTTAAAACACGACAAGCAGAACAAAAATTTAAAGTGAATGATTATGCCAAAGTGACAAGGGGTAGTATCTAACAGCTACTGACATTTACAGTTTTTTTAGATTGACGCCATCTTGGAATGCCTGATGGAGTTTGATAAACTATTCGATCTTATTTATTTTTGAACCACTAAATTATATGTTAAATAAATTTATATGTATTTTTCCCAGAAACAGTAAATTTTTCTTGATTTTTGAAAATGGTGTACTATGTCTGGGCCTATTATGGGATATCTCCTTTATATTTACGAACCATACGAAAGTACCAATTAAATCAAATAAGCCGGCATTTGCGACGTTTAACTACTGAAGCCTATTACACTGCGCATGACCCGACACGCACTTGGACGTTTGTTTTTTTATTTGCAGGTAAAGCATACGGTGATCATAACTTACCGAATCCGATAGTCGCCCATTTAACTGAAGTGAAGCACAAATAAAGGCCATATAATCCAGCAAGATGCAAATAACTGAATGAAATGACATAGCGATAGATTATTTTGAGTTTACGCTGATTTTGAGACAAGGGGTCCACAGGTTTTGATTCGGCAACAATGCAGTGTCCATTCGTTTGAGCTGCATCTGTTTCGGTACAGTTTGGAGCCATTGGCAATATGTCTACAAACAAAAAACACAGGTAAAAAACAGCAGATACTATTTTTAACTTTATAGAAACACTGGGCCAAAATAAAAAGCTAAGTTACTGCATGATAACCAACTGTTACAATAGCATATCATAAAAATTTAAAACTAGATTACAAACTAAATAAACTAAAATTAATTATTTATTACTATTTTGGTTGGTACATAACCAATATAATTAGATTAGTAATATATACATAATCAGATACACATTGAACTTCTTATTTTCGTCGTTTGAAAAGGAAACAAGTACCTAGGCACTATTAACTTACAAGGTTGTAAGGTCCTTATTACAATAGCGATGTTTAAGTACTTACCTTTTCGTGTATTGGAACAGCCAGCAGGTACACAAAGAGACTGAAAAGGAAGTGTGCAAGTATAGGTTTTATAAAGTTTTTCCAGATGTGATAAAATCTTAGTAAATTGCTCGTAAAATCCTAACCCAACAACCCAACAAACAAATTACTGCTATCGTAAATCGCTGCGATCACCATCAACACAATGTTAGATAATCTATTGACGCAAAAACAAAAGTGTTCTTTTAAGTCAGTATTGGAAAAATACTTAATCAAAACAAAAAGTTACTTATTTGTATAGTTCCATACATTTGTGTTCACTTGACTTAAAATAATACACATAATTCGGTTTCACAACTCATTTTGAAGCAATTACATTACTAATATAAATTTAAAATTCAATTCATTTATTAAAAATATTGATAACGACTAAGTAGGTACTTCAGATGGGACCACCACGGGGGGATAGTATATTTATTTATTTATTTATCAATGGTTTAATGCACTCAATTGATGTGAGCTCTTTGGCTAGGCTGTATATAAATTATTTGCCATAAATTGAATTTACTGTATCGAATTCTGCAATTTCTGACAAAAGCCAATTTTGTGTATATGATTAGTTCTACTTAGACTCGAGGTAGTTCAGAGATCAGAATCGCCTTAATATAGGTAGTAAGTCTTAAACCTGATTTACCACAGGTTTAGCACACAACCAACAAGTAATTTAGAAATAATATAAACTTTCATGGTCATTACCATCTTGTGAGTCAGTTGTTTCGAAATTTTTACCATAAGACTTGCTTTTATGAATTTACGATAATTCGGCACTGTTGCAAGCTCTATGATCACGTAAGACTCATCATAAAAATAAAGAACGAGTTAGTACATAGTAGAAATTTCGACATAACTTTTTTTCATACCTGCACTTAGATAAAGTGTACCATAGAATAAATACTCGTAGTACCAAAAGCGAGAATAACATTAGATCAACTTACTGCAAATATTCCAATGTTCGAAGAATATACTGATTACTGTTAAATTATTGTAGTAAAAATATTAACTTATTATAAAATAGAAACAAATAGTAATACATACTCTAATAATATCTAATTGACGATGCGACTTTATTAACAAACTTAAAATTGACACATGTCATAAGTAATTTAGTTAAATCTACCCAATCGATTTCTTAATTGAACCTATCACACAACACATAGGTAAATAAAGGTCAATTTTATTAAGATACGATAACGTTTTGTGTTAGATTAATGTAGGTATGTATTTAATTGCAAGTGATGTAAGTAAATAATAATTTTATGAAGGTAGTGAAATAATAAAACGACTTGGTAATGCACAACTCAATATTTAATAAGTAGTTTAGTACATTTAAATACTGTAATTATAAAATAATTGTACAAATTACAATGTATTCATGTAGGCATATGATTTTTTTCAGTTTTAGGTTTATTTAGTGATAAAATAAGTCGAAAATCGGAGAAAGCTATGAAATATCCTATCCATCACCTATCCTATCACCACCTAATAAATATGTTTACTAATAAAGTTAAACGCTTAAGTTTGTATTAATAAATTAAGGATATTTGTTGCTCTTTCGCGCAAAAATTAAAGAACGGATTTCAATGAGACCTTCCTTCCAATAATGTAGATAGGACATCACAATATCATTATAGGCTCGAAATTGCGTGTGAAGTTTCAACGGGAATACGGTATAACAAGTTGTTTTGTGTGAAGTTTAGTGAATAAAAATTTCGATTCTTTAGGGTAGCTGAACGGTTAGTGTGGTCGCCCATTAGGCTGCTCGCCTACGTCCGATAATCGGTGACCGATTTTTTGTAGGAGAAAAATAGAACGTACTGACAGCAATGGAGCAACGCACACGTCCTACAAAAAATCGGTTATGATTGTGTATGCTGCTGCCTACTATAGAAAAATCAGCCCGATTATCGGTCCTACAAAAAGTCTGACGTGGGCGGGTAGCTTCCTAAGCAGATGATTGTGGATGCGATGGATTACCACGCTTGCGAAATGCGGGTTAGTGATCACAAATCCAAGCGATGTCCTTTTAAAAATTCGAAACTCTCGTTGCCCGACCTGGGGTTCAGGTTTAAAGAGTTTATTCTCATAAGAACTTGTGTTCCAACCCAAAACTCATAGATCATGGTCCTGTACTTAAAATACTCGCCCAACGGGGCGTTTTTGATATACAGGTTTAAAGCTTAATGGAATTCCGTGTATCACATGCTGAAACTATAGCTTGTTTGGATTTCCAAATAAATTGATATCAGAATTTTGAGAATTTTCATTTCGTCACTCATCTCACATATTAAGGATCCATATTGTTTGTTTTTAGGGTTCCGTACCCAAAGGGTAAAAACGGGACCCTATTACTAAGACTTCGCTGTCAGTCGGCCTGTCCGTCTGTCCGTCTGTCCGTCGCTCTGTAACCAGGCTGTAACTCAAGAGCCGCGATAGCTAGACAGTTGAAATTTTCACAAATTGTTTCAAAATTTCTGTTGTCGCAATAACAACAAATACTAAAAATAAAATAAAATAAATATTTAAGGGGGGCTAAAATAAAATACAACAAACCCTTTTTTTTGCCTTTTTGGTACGGAACCCTTCGTGCGCGAGTCCGACTCGCACTTGGCTAACAGGTTTTATTACTAAATGCTGTTCAAATCAAATTATTGTCATCGCCATAGTATTTACACGCTCACTAGCCTTTCGTCCGGGGCTCTGCCCGGGTGAATTGCACGTGAAACCTGTGCCCAGCAGTGGGATTCAAAATAGCCTCTGTTCTTTCTAAAAGTCTAATCTATCTCGTACTAAATTTGATCAAAATCGGTTTAGTAATCGGCGTAAAAGCGAAACAGACAGTTATTTCCACATTTAATAGTACCTATTAGTAAGGATATTATTATGATATATTTATTTATTTAAAAAAAGGGTTACAATGGTTTTTACGAAATATACATGTAAGTAGATAGACCCACAAAACCGATTAGTCTTAAGTAAGTAGGTTTCGGCTTGTAAATCTTGTGATACTCAATTGGTGAAGTAGTAGTGGAATAGTATTACTATCAGACAGGTGGGTTATGATGGTTGATGTTAATACTAGCAGCGGCAGCTGTATAACCCTCCATAGGAGCGATTCTAATGTTAAAATTAGAACGTTTGCTATACTATAAAGATAAAGAGAGGAAAACTCAACCCTACACTAATAATAATACTTACTACTTTTCTTACACATAATTTTTACAGATGAAAAGCATGAAAACACAAATTTTGGGTCGATGCTAAACAAAAAGTTATCGACAAACGTCATGTACCGGCTCAAAAATGCTGGCTTAGTTCATACTTTCACATTTGTTTGTTAGAAGTTTTTTCCATACACCTTACGACGCATTCGCGAGCTTAGTGGATCGCCTTGACAGCCAAACAAAAAGTTATGATGACGCAATCTTCGCAGCATTTAAAAAAAAATCCCGGGTCCTTGTTGGGAGACTAGGGATGGGAAATGGCAATCTTCAACCTGGTAGGCATTATTGATTAACGCAACGATTGATCTTGGGATGTGCCAGGAATGATTTTCTGATGTAGATACCTACAAAAAAAATCTAAACAAAAATATTTGACTCAACGTAAATCTCATACTTCCAAACAAGTTTAGTTAGAGCCATCAATAGTTTCTTCTAATTACAGCCGGTAACGAACCGCAAATTTATACTCCACGTATTTACTATTCGTGCTTGTTCATTGTTGTCCATCATGGTTTCAATTGCATTGTATTTAAAATAGAATGGCATAAGTAAGTAACCCTTTTTCTTCTTATGGGTGTTTTACGAGATGGCAAAGGAGTACCGCCATAAGAAAACGGACAGTAGAGTTTTCTAGTCACCATTGGCCAAACTAGGCTGATTGTTAACAGCAGTTTTGATGATGAGGTTTCTTAGACTTTACTATTTTCATTCCTATACCCAGTCCGCTATTTTGTACTTATTGTCATCCGTAAAATAAAGTATGAATCTCTATATAAGTATCATGAAATTGTAACAGGCCGATATCTGTACCTTCATTACAGATATTAACGTTACAACCCCAAGCGACAGCCGGCTGTGGCGATAAAAATTGATTTTAATTGTGTCTGGAATAACCAACGCTCGAAGGGTTAATGAAAGTTTCTAGATTTTTTATCTGCCTTGGTTTGTTTGCATACGTATCACGCAGAAACTGCTGCATGAAATTGAACGCAGTTTTCACCGATTGGTTTCTAAAGGCTTCATTTTCATGATCCTAAATTCGAAGTGTACTAAATCGCGTAGTCAGCTCGTAAATAAATAAACTTAGCAGCGAGCGCTCTAATTTAGTATCGTATTAATGAACTGACACATGTTTTACAATCTTTCAATCTATTTCAACGGTAGTGTAAGGCAGTGGTCAATCAGGCGTGCGGTCGCACTAGCGATGGAACCAGACAGGAGTGGTGACCGATCAGTGCTCAGTTACCGCAAACCAGCTTTGCTCGGCAAGCATGGAGCACGCGCGTACGCTCGTCGTTATAACATGTAAGTGATTATTTACATTTGATATAGTGTACAGTGATTTAAATTTGAAGTGATACTCGTATGATTGCTATGATACCTCCTTGTGTAATCGTCATGGCCCTAATCATGAGCGTCCAAATTATAATTTGAATTACGAAATTTGGATTGCAAAACTGTATGTTTGATAAATAGCGGCGGGAGTTCAGTTGGTTTTTGGGTTTTGATGTATGATTTATCAGTACTGTTTATCTGTGACCAGGCTAATCTAACAATGTTTATATTCTTCTATTATTTCTATTCTATTTTGTGCTCCAATAAGTAAACATAACTTTACATAAGCCAAATTCCATACAAAACCATACATAATAACCTGATATTTTAGCATGAGTGTTGAGCAAGAAATGTTGAAACTGAAAGGGACATTCCTTTAGAATATTAAATACTTACTCTTTGACTTACGCATCGCTAAAGCTGCTTTTGGCAGATTGCGACGTGCGTAAACGACCAAAAGAAACTAAAGAAAAAAGAGCTTAAATGATTTAAAATGCTGGACACTGGGCTTGCCATATAATATAGAAAGCCATAGCGTGTGTCTCTGCTTGGTTATGTAACTGCTTGCTGCAACTGTAGGAGAGGTCTGACTCTCGCTGCTTCTTCCAGTCTCTCTCGAAAACCTACGATTAGTCATCATGAAAAGTGGTCTGCTCATTGTACCACCAAATTCACGTGTCCAGCTTTAACGGGTGTAGGTTCATTCAACCATAACTCCTTTAAAATTACTCTCGCTGCTTTAGTTAAAAAATGTACCTTTAAAAGACGAATAAGACGACAAAGGGGTGATTCTCTGTTTACACATTAACAGTGTTCTATGTCTTACATGTCTTACAATTCAATATTGACAATACTGTCAGCCAAGTTGAGAGATGGTCTTACCGCCGCACTCATAGACGTTAATGATGTCAACCTTATGGATGAAATTTTAAGGACGACATTGTTTTACGTTTCAATCTAATAGACGATTGACTAAATAACAGTGCGGCGGTCAGAAGCTCTGATACTAGCTGGGCACCACCTCCAGCTCCAGCTCTCTTGTCAAAAGCCTGAGTTTATTACAGCTCATAATTTATAACTTCATCCAGACTTTTCGCGTTTATAATAAGTATTAGTAGGATTTGTATTTAATTAGTAATTTCAATATATTCAACATTTCAATATAATCCGAAATTGGGATGGAGAAGTTTTTTTTTCTTTTCCATGCCAGTACAGCTAAACGGATCTGGATGAAATTTGGTAAGGAAAACTTTTTATCTCTTTAAAATGTATGGTTCCCGTGTGATAGGTCCACGCGTATGATGTCACGGATATAACAGCTATTTAGTAATCAACATACATAAACAACATTGTCGTGTCTGTTTGTAAAATAATTTCAAACTAACAGCTTTTCGCCAAATACATAATATAAAAGTGTGGACAGTACCTAATTACATTTTTTAAAAACTCTGTTTGTTCTGGCTAATCCCTGAAACGACTGTTTCGTTTTCATCGAGACTTTCTCAGAGATAGCCAATTCTATAATAAGTAACTTGAGCTACTTTGTTTTATAAGTATACTAATTCAATCAAAAAAAAACAGAGGTCGAGACATGCTAAAGATCCTGTAGTCCGCTACGAAGTATGATATGACATTGTTTACATGGCGTTTAACAAAACGAAATGTACTGTGTCCTTCTTGGTCTACCACACGCGGTGGCCGTCCTTTATCTCAGGACCTTTGCGTTAGTGGACTCTCCCAAAAGGAAACCAGACCATTTTGGACCCTAGCTACACATTCAGCGCTATCTGAATGTGCATGTTTCCTTACAATGTCATCGCACCGCCGAGTGGCGTAACATAGTAGCATAAGTTAATTCCAAAAAAAAACAATTAGGTATGTGACCAACAACTGTAACCAGTTTTTCATTTTGAATTAAACAAAATGTACGTGGCCTGCACATCTACCAAAAAATTACAAATTACCCTAAACGGGTTTTTAACTTTAACAACAACACGTAATGATCAGCATCAATTCAAAATATTTGGTTCTTTGGAGTACGTTGATCTCGTTTCGTGTGTTTTTCTTGCTGTTATTTCAACTGAATGTCCCCCCCACCCAGATGCAAAACTCGGAGCACTGAGCCAAGAACTAGGCAATGAGCTGGAAGAAAACTATCTTGATCGTGATTGAACATTACCACTACCTTGGTGTAAATTTTGCCTTCCTAATTCTAAATTAACTAATAATTTATTTTGTGAAAAGTAAAAAAATACATAAACGTTATACAGGGTGTTAGGAAGAACGTTGAACATACGAAAATAGGGGACAGGTGAGTTGGTCTGTTATGTAACTAGCCCAAAAGATTTTACCTAGGTCTGAAGTATTTTTATTTGTTTTTGTTTAAATTTTGTTTTTAGCAATGTACGAGTACAATGTGCTACTTTTAATTTTAAAAGGCTCTACCAACCACTAAGTTTGTAGAAAATAAAAATATATCTAGCCATTAAAAAAAAAGTGAGACGGGTTTGAAGGTACAAAAGCAAAAAATGTCGAAATAAAAAAAAATCTTGAGGCCTAGGTAAAGTCTTTTGGGCTAGTTAGTTAACACTAACAGACCACCCCTACCTGCCCCCCATTTTCGTATGTTCAACGTTCTTCCGAACTCCCTGTATGTTAGTGTTTATTTAAACACTGTTATTTTAATTTTTAGGTCGGTTAGCATTAGCTTTGATTAGTTTTGTATTTATAATTACTTCACATTAAATCGTTTCACCACAATTACGTATCCGGTAAATGCTGAGGTAACAGTTCTAAAAAAAACTTGACCAGTTATTGAAATTCGGAAATGGTACAACAGCCAATAAAACCGTCCATCCGCGAACGGCTTTATTAATTTTCATTTAGCAGCCATTTGTAGTGTTAAAAACTAGGTAATAGACATTTAATAATAATAATAATATTTAAGACATGCCTCACTGGGCCACACAGAGCCATCTAGTCCCAAATTAAGCTACTATTAAGTACCCTGTCGTATGGGGTACTAGACAACCGATAAACTTACTTACATACTTTTTTTTTGTAAATACATACTTATAATACATAGAAAACACCCAGACCAGTACAAACAGATATGTTCGTGTACTGTGCAGGGATCGAACCCGCGACCCATGGCTCAGAAGCAGCGTTTACTACCACTGATCCAAATGGTCGTATTCCAATTTTACCTCAAGAAAGAACGTTGTTACGTTTTTCTTCTAATCTTGCCGACGCTAAATGAGGACACCAACTTTAGATAAACATTTTTATGTCCTAAATATAACAAAACAAAAAGTGTAATAAGAATTATCATTCTACAAACTCAAAGTTTGAAGATCTTTAAGTTTACATTCAAATGGGTATTGTACTATAACGTCACATTCTTCTCTTCATTTATTGAAAAAACATGATTGTGATAATATTATTACAACATAGGTATGTAGTAGAATACTAGCTGTTGCCCTCGCAGAGTCAATTTCTGTTATTATGATAGCGACTATTTTTGCAACATTTTTCACTGATGCTTCACGTCTATTGGTCGCAGCGTGATGTTATATAGCCTAAAGCCTTCCTCGATAAATGGACTATCCAACACAAAAAGAATTTTTCAATTCGAACCAGTACTTCCTGAGATTAGCGCGTTCAAACAAAGAAGGAAACAAACTCTTCAGCTTTATAATATTAGTACTATAGATTATATAGTATAGATTATTTTATTTAAAGTTTTAATAGTTATTACTTTGGGATCAGTAGCTCTACCATGAGATCAAAAACTTACAATAAGTACGTCTGAGGTCACCACAGTCGACAGCGAATAAACATTGGTCTATCCTTTCAAGTAGTGAAAATTGTTATGAGTAAATTTATGGATAGGTAATTTTTTAATTTGATATTGTGAAATTTTGAGGACATCTGTATCTTAAAGCAGATACTTATAACCAAATCCCACAATTAAAAACGGAAAAAACTCTTAGCTTATAGATAATGTACACTGACTTACATTAAAAGATTTTTAAAATCTCATTCACCTTGCTAAATTCTCAATTTACTCAGCTCTTTACTAAAAAGTAAATATTTATTTTGTAGAACAATCGCAACTCATCCAAATATAATCTTTGTGTGCTTTATCGCTACACAAACATTAGACGAACTAATTGTTTGCTGACCTTCATAAAAAAAGCAATGGTGTTTCATTGACTTTAATTTACGATAATTGTTAGCTACTAATAAGATAGAGATAAAAGGAGCCACCCGTACCCACTCCTAAAGTTACGCGAGCATTAACGGTCCCCGATACAAAACGCTTCTTAAACAAAGTTTCAATCTATTAAGAGGAAACACTACGGGCGAGAGAACTGAAAAATAGGTATTTGTAAAATCTATTGCTGTCTCGCAGTGCCAAACGCCTACACCGCAGAGTGTGATAGAGACAACTGCTTTTTGGACCGAAAATACCTACTAAAAGCACACCAAATCAACGTTTCGTAGTCCCCCGATTACTTTTCCAAAACAAGACCGATTTGAATACTTTTTTCATTAAAAATTAGAGAAAGGCTTTGGCCGTGTTCGTATGTTTTCCTTTTTTTTCAAAAAATTTGCTAAATTTGTTTTCTGGATGTTTGAAGACAGCGGAAAATCTGGCGAATTTTTTAAATTTTTGAGGGCTCATATCTTTTTTATTAATTAATTTATGAAAAAACAGAAAACATAGAAACATGCTAATAGTGGCCATAAATTTTTGTAATAAAAATTATTGCTCTACTGGCTTTATCCAGGGAGGAAACAGGGGACTACGTTTGTATGGAAAAACGGCCCTTGTATTTCCTCTTAATCATGCACGAACGACACAGCTACATGCAGTTTGACACATGCCTCCCCTGAGGATCTCCACAACGATCGGCCCCGCACCACCCACATCCAACGGATTCCCGCAGCCCGTACCAAATCTTCGATTCGCCTGGTGGGGGATAGATTAACGTCTGGTGCACGACCGCCATTGCAAAACCTTTCCGCCTCAACGGTCATCTGTTCTTCTTCCTAGTGTCTTACCCACACACACTATCACTTCAACTCAGCTATTCTTCGAGTATTATCGGTTCTTATTTCTCCTACGGATTTCCTCAGTTCTGATAGTATCGCGCAGGGAAATACCAAATTTTGCTCTCTTCAATGCCCACTGTGGTTCTTTCAGCTTTCTAAAATGAGACGTATTATGAGACTACGTTCCATTTCCTTAGGTCGTAACCGGCAACACGCACTTGTCAAAGACGTAAGTTGTCAAACTTTTAAACATCGAATACCTAAATCTAAATGCACATCATTAGCACACCTCTTCTCGTATCATGGGTGACATAAAGGCGATTAAATAAGTACCTGCTGCCAAGAAAGGCGGGCAGCAACGTCTCCATAGACTTATACAGGATGAAATTTTAACCACTTTCAAACATTTTTGTAGGCGTTCAGTATCGTATTTAAAGCCCATTTATGAAGTAAAAAATGTAAATCAAGTTTACACCCGAAAAAATTTTTGGCCATATAGTTTTAAATTTTTACGGTCCCAGACCTGTTAAGGTATAAAGGGAAAATCAAAAACCTATGATTAGTATCGTAATGAATGAATGATGCGCATCGCGTAAAAAAAGTGTTGCTAAGCGGCCGTATCAAAAATTTTAGATTTTGGCAGACATTTTCTAAGTACTTTATTTTGACATTTTTGTACTGGGCAATACCAAAAGAAAAAATACGTCATTTGTTTTTTGTCTCGTAGATTGATATATTAAAATTTGAAAGGTGGTTAAAATTTCACCTGTATAGCAGCGATCGTAAATCTGCCAGTCGAGCATGGTCAGTGTGTCAAAAAACCTTTGGCTTATCCAAATGTCCACAAAAAGTTATAGATAAATAAGTATTTATCTGTAACTTTTCTGTGTCTGTGTTAAACATTGGACTCTGTGGACTGATCATGATGATGTATACGAAACGTCGAGATTTTTCGTTAATATTCTAAGAAAGTTCATGGGCCTAAAACTTGATTTTACTGGGCTAATCAATGAACATTACCTAAAAACAAATCAGTGAAAGTTTCCGCGCCCAGTGCGCTGGCGCATGCTCACATTGTATAATGTTTGTAGAGCGTGCGATGTAGCCAATGAATCGGTTAAAAGGATTTGTTCCTGATGGTTACAAAGCGTGTTTCCAGAATGACAGAATGTCTGGATAATTTATAAGCAATTATATTTTATAATTTAACAGTTTTAAACAAAAAAGAAACGGCAGTATGTAAAACCGAAATGAAAAATTTATTTACGGAAAAGAAGTTTATTAGGATTTTACATTTAATTTTACTAACATGTTAAATCTATAAAAAGCTTTCAATTTCAATTTATACCTACGTGGTTTAAAAAAATCACTAACCAAAATAGTAAAATGAAAGGAATCATATTTTTAGTTCAGTGCATGACGATCTTCGTCTATTGTTTGTGGCTTTCCACTAAGCCCTCTGTTCTATCCTTAGACGTATTTTTAATAGGTTTAAAAAATTAACTCACCCATGAATATATCTATGCGGCCCATATATGAACTTGGTTAACTGACAGTGCGATGGACCAGTAAAATGAAAGGAATTATATTTTTAGTTCAGTGCATGACGATCTTCGTCTATTGTTTGTGGCTTTCCACTAAGCCCTCTGTTCTATCCTTAGACGTATTTTTTATAGGTTTATTAATTTAAGTTTAAAAAATTAACTCACCAATGATTATATCTATGCGGCCCATATATGAACTTGGTTAACTGACAGTGCGATGGACCTCAGTAGTTCATAATTATTAGCCTCTGGTTTTTGATTTATCTTTTAAATAATGCAATGTTCATGATACAACGAAACATAAATTAGTTTTTATCAATGTGATATCTTATCATACATGTGACTATATTTCATCTCGTCGACAGCAGCTTTTAAAAGGTGCTTGACCCTACAAAAGTGCAACCAGTCACGAATCCAGTTTTATTTTAAACACCCTCGAAACCCACCTTAACTAACTGTACCTATAAAACGTTATTAACCCGACATAATCTTGTTTTTCTAAAATATAACTTAATTTGAATAACCCAGTATTATGCAGAAAATATATTTGTAAAAACATTTACCTATATGTGACTACATCTGTTCTATTTACAGCTGATTTATCTGATATCCATTTCAACAAACTAGGAACTTAAACCCCTGAATTTAGAATTATCTAAAACATAACACGCCCTATAAAAGCATCTTAATTTGTTTCAGTGTTACAACTATGCCGAGCAGAAATATCGGAGATCGTACCAGGGACATGGTTTTCGGCAAATGCTATCAACGATGGATACTCACCGAAACCGATATCAGAGATATTCTCCACTGAGGCATCGCCATTCTCGCCGACTAAGCCTATCGTTGTGCTCCCTTCCTTTTCATCTTTCCGACCGGAGCCAGAAGTCCGGTTATCCACAAACACACCCGGCTTCTATTCGTCCAGCACGCAGTTCCCGCCATCTAGCACGCCATTCCCAACTACTAATAATCAGTTTCAACAATCTAGTACTCCATATTCACCGTCTAGTTCTTCTTTACCACCGTCAAGTACACCCTTTCTACCACAAAGCTCCACTTATCAACCAGCGAGTTTCCAATCAACGGTTTCTTCATTTCTACCCAGTTCTGTGACCACACCGGCGCCCACTTCAAGCGATTTCTTTGACTTCTCGCAAACTTCGCGATTTCCATCCCAACCAACGCAACCAGAAACCTCCCAACGGGATGGTAAGAGTACCCTATCGCATACGCAAAGCGTAAATTTCGGATTGCCGCAGACCCTGCCAACGTTACCACCGACGCTATTTATGCCTCAAACTCAAACAACTGCACCGCCGAACTACTTTGTCATATACCAGAACGCGCCTCAGTCGCTTCAGTCCTTCCCATTACCACAACAGCAATCGTCTGAAGTGACGCAAGCCCCCTTTCTTATAACATCTCCATTATCGCAAACAACTCCACTTCCTCCTTTGACTACGGTAACAACGCTTTCTGACGGAACGATTACTCCTTTTATAACGAATACACTCTCAGATGGCACTAGTCGGCCGACAATTACATTCCGATCTACTCCACCGACGTTCACCGCTCGAAGCCCGCCGTGTACCCCGTCAACCAAGTTGACTAATCCCCCGAGCAGAAACACAACCCCACCATCACTGAGAGTCCATCCTGGTCCACCCAAAGGCCCGTTTATGCCAAATCTCAAAATTCGCGTTGTCGCACCCAAGGGCTCTATAACGAACGTGAAGATCAACCCGTCAACGACACCGAAGCCTCAGCCGACCAGGAGAACGAAGAAACCAAAGAAGAACACGTACGACGCCTGTTTGGACTCTTGCAAGGGGAGAAAGGACCCCTTGTGCGCTGTGCCATTGGCTACTTTGATTATAGACCCGAAGATGTTGAAAGGGTTCAACTCAATTTGCCACATGGCTTGTCACAACTC
The DNA here is from genome assembly GCA_949315895.1 of Anania crocealis. NCBI lineage: Eukaryota > Metazoa > Arthropoda > Insecta > Lepidoptera > Crambidae > Anania > Anania crocealis. The sequence continues at coordinate 7,776,768 of OX438862.1, forward strand.
CTACAAACCGGATCGTGAGTATTATTTACTTAATTATACGTTTATGTTAATTGAATATGCACATTGTACGTATTAATTACAACGCAATGTTTAGCATTCACTTCATTCATATTACAAACTGCTGGACAACAGTAATTACAGTATTATTTAATTTTTTAGTACCGCTAATTTCTGTTAATAAGTATTTTAAACTAGTCTACTAGGCCAAACAAAAACTTGATTTCTTCGGTGATCATGGCTTTGCAAAATTTGCACTTGATAGAAATCCTAAAGCAATTCACTCAAACGTATAGGTACAACGATTATTTCACGCATGATGTGAGTTCTTGTAAAATATACCTTCTTACAAAAACATACCAAAACCAGTCCTAGTTGCACTAATTATCTGATGGACAGAAAAGTTACGAAAATGCGTCAATTTTTTCACATAAAATGATTAACACTCAGTTATTTAAAGGTAATTAGTGCGTAAAACAAGCTGTAAGCAACCCAATGAACCGGATAGGTACGCTCGCACATTCATGAAATCTCACGTAATTTGCTGTACCGAAAAACTTATTGGAAGAAATATTGCGTGTAACTAAAACGTCAGATGTAATACATTTCAAGAAATACTTTCGTTATTTACACAATCAATCAATAATTTTATTGCATGATCGTTTTTAGCGAAATAACATGTATTCCTGTTTTCTTACACTCAAGTATTGGAAAGTTTTCCGTGGAGTAGACCTATTAAACTGTTTATAGGTAATTAAATTGCTAGTGTAAATTAAAACACTATTTCTCGTATTTTCTTTGCAAGTGGTTCAATAATTTTTAGTCCTTTTATTGCATTGATAGAACTTAAGTCGAACTACGATAAATTTTTTCAATAAACAATGTATGTATTTCACAATTAATAAAATCAAAACTGTACCTACTATAAAAGCGAAGATCGAAATAAATGAAATTAAAAGAATGGGTCTTTTAAAATAAATTTCAAATTCATTTATTTCGGACAGCAAAGATCCAAGGAATTAGTACAAATTAAAACTTAATCCCTCGATCGTGAGTTATTCCAGACACAATTGAAATCAATTATTATCGTGGCACCCGAGTGCCTCCTGGGGGTTGAGGGATTTAAAGTACCTAGATTAATTTTATTAATTATTCAGTCATGTACCTTGGAGGCATCTCTCGCGGACAAGACCTAGCAGAGCCATCACCATCTAAGTCGGTCATTGTTCGCAAGTGCCTCAAAACAGGTCCATGTAGATACTCTGCCACCGTTTTTAGAATGATGTTGTTACTGATTCAAGCATAATACTTACCTATATTTTACAGCATATGAAAAGCTTGTGGACGGTCGCTGTGGTAGACTACGCACACGCATCATCAGAGTGGACGGCAACCAGAAAGTCCACAGAGAGGAGCTCAAGAAATCCGAGTACAGTGTTGTCAACACTGGCCCGAAGACTGTTGTTGAGTTTGCACACGGGAACCATGCAAAATAAGGACATCGAACAAAACATTGCATTATGTGAATCGGTCGTTATTACGACTTTGACGTACTTAGTTTTATTGCTGGACTAATTTAAGATAGCGCTTGTTAATCATAATAACAATTAACAAAAAACGTGCTAAGTAAAATGGCATTAAATTAATAGTATTGTGACACAAAATGTAAATAATAAAATTGCTGAAGAATTATTGTCTAGATTCAAGGTATTTTAAACATAGCCTTAAAGTCATAAACTAAGTACAGGTCAGTATACCAGTATACCTACTTATTATTGGAAAAACTGAGAACAATTGCAAAAATATACCATAAAGCTGCAGACTGTAGCGTAAATTGGAATATTGCCTTTGAGTTGAGCCACGGCAAAAGAAGAATCTTATACTATAAGTGAAGAATGTATTTTTTTAGATCTTTTACCTTGAGAATACCAGTGCTTCAAGCGGGATTTTAGTACACAACTTAGTTCACATCTAAGTGGAAGCAGACTAAAGATATTTTAAGAAAGGTTATTTTAAAAAATATCTTTAATTGGTTGTTTTTCTCATACATGATATTATTATTACATGCAGCTAATCCTGCGATATGAAATTTGTAAATAGGTAGGTATGCCAGATAACTATTTTCAAAAATATAATTTCATAGCTTGACTATTTTTATACTGTAAATTATTATTTTTAGTTAATAAACACTAATTTCCCACCTACTTGTATATTAGCTTTAACAATTTTGTGAAAACAACTGCGATATAATCCGTCCACCTTTTTTTTAATCTTATCGATTTTAGTGAAATTTTAAATGCCATTAGAAAATATGTTAATATTATATTTTACTATAGGTAATAAAAACATGTTGAACTGAGCAGAATTAGATTAATTATGTAACTTTGTTGTGACTCGTTGTTAAAATTACATGTTCGAATGATTTTGATGGTGATGCTGCTGTGGAAGTTCAATTTTCATTTTGAGATTGAAGTCGTGTTTTTAAAAATAAATAACTAAAAACCAAATGTGTGCATTATTAATATTTATTAGCCGACCGATACTGTAAGAAGTGACTAAAGGACTACTCATATGAAGACGGGCAGCAACAACTTTTTTCCATTTCTCATCGCATAAACGGTTGCGCTTCATTTACTAGAAAATCAAATGAACTACATAATTTTAACTGATATAACGCTTATTTGATAATTATAATTTTTACTTGAACTAAATACATACAGACTCTTCTATTTTCATTCCGTATAATTATTGTTTGATATAAGTTATAGGTGCTATAATAATAACATTTTGCATACAACTCTTATGACATAGAATTCATTATTCATAACGCTTAAAATTTATAAAATTTATGAGTTATAATTTTTTTTATAAAAACTTGGATTTTATTTATACTTAAGGGCAAAGTGGACGACCTCCGTGGCGGAGTGGCGTACACACCGGTTTTCAAGGTGTCGCCTGCTCCGAGGTCCCGGGTTCGATTCCCGGACGGGTCAATGTAGAAAAAATGCGTTTTTCTACATTTTCTCGGGTCTGGGTGTTTGTGGTACCTTCGTTGTTTCTGGTTTCCAAAATACGAATGCTTTAAATAGTTATTCAAATTGGGATCAGAACAATGTATGTGATGTTGTCCACATTTATTTATTATAGGAAAATATTGTCAAAACATTTTGAGAAGCTACAAAAAGACAAGTAGGCAAACGAAGTTATCAAGCAGGTGATGTCATCATAAACCCGACCAATCAGGAGCGTTTCGTGTAACGTGACAAACGTTTAAAGTGCATATTTTTTATTTCTGGATTAATAAATAAATCGTATATTATTTTCAACTTCTGTTACTAAATAACCATTTTTAAACTCATAATATAAGCTGATAATAGTAATCCGCACTTTATTTCTCGCATTGTCAAATAGCTTCTAGTTGAACATTAGATAAAAAGAACTGTAGATTTACTGATTGTTATATCAAATTAAATTTGATATTATAATGTTATATCTAACGTTTATTATATTAAATGAGCTATTATATTCAATTAGTTTATATCACTAAAATGGTAGGTCAGAAATACTTTATCAAACATTACACACCCCGCACAAACATACCCAATCGTGGCGATTATACAGAAGCCTGTCTCCAGCACTAGAGTGACCGAAGATAAATGGGTATGTTAATAGCATTTTTTTAAATTTAATGTATAAAAACTAATTTAGGCCTTGCCAAGTTGGTACCATTTCCAGCAATAGCAGCTTAGGTAGGTATTAGAGATGTGATGGCTAACAATGATTTTTATTCTTTATTTTTGATTTTCGGGTCATAAGTCAACAGAGATTGAATTAAACTTACATGGCTAGACCATATAGAGTCTAGACACTTGCAATACTGACAAAAAAATAGTTTTGTATCTGATTTTGCTACACAATAATTGGCAAGACATTAGGATGAGTAAAGTAAAGTAACAGGCTTTAAATCCCACTGCAGGGAAAAGGCCTCCACCATTGAATTCAAGTTACCACAGCAATGATGGGTACTGGCGTAATCACAACGCTTGCCAAATGCGGGTTGGTGATCACAAACCCGAGCAATGTTCAAAACTTCGAAACTTTTTGGTTGCCCAACCCGGGGATCGAACCCGAGACCCCGGGACCTGTGCCCGGTATTTAAACCACTAGACCAACCGGGCGATATGAAGAGTTGTTGTTGCCACAGTTTAACAAAAAAAGAATTTTACGCTTTACGAAATAAAAAACAGTACATTCTCGAAATTTTTTATATAATCTATTTTAAGTTCATAACTTACTACTAACTTGACAGTCTTATCAAATTATATTTACAATAACATTATATCGTAATCGAGTACATATTTGAAGTCTGAGTTCATTGTTGAATTCATTTCAGATCTTGTGAATTTATAATACAAGTTGTACTAATTTGTTCATAGAAGATGTCAACATCGAAGTAATTCAAGAGCTGTCCCAAGCTATTACTTGAAATAAGGCCTAAATTACAAGGATCGATTTTAGTCAGACCGGCGCCATTAATCGTATAACTCTAGTCAAAAAGTGTAGTGATGAAAAATGTAGCAATTGATTAGATAGTGGTTCCGAATGCCAAATGAAAAATAATGTCTGAAGGAATATGAAAAATCAAATCTAACCTTATCGTGACAGTATTAAGGAGTATAAGAATTTTTGTGTAAAATGAAACAAACATATTTTTTAACTTCGCTTCTAGCAACATATCGAAAAAATATCTAAGTAGTTATACTTGACGGCGTATCAAGTGGCGGAGACCAGGACGTTTAAAAATAAAATTCCCAGTTGCCCTTTCGAATGGAGGCACCGGGGGCTACTGGGACATTATTTTTAACAATATGTCGCTCCTTTTTCTTTTATATTATGTTAAGATAGTTTTGCTAATTTGTAGTAAATTAACAAATTATCTAAATATAAATGTGAAGTTAACTCAACATTCTGAACATGTGTCATGTTACTTATTGTTACTTAGGTTGTCAGTGTAACTAGGTTATAATTTAGCTCAGTGGCGATTTATTTTTAAATAAATAAATATATAAATAAATATTTAAGACATACCTCACTGGGCCACAGAGAGCCATCTAGTCCCAAATTAAGCTACTATTAAGTACCCTGTCGTATGGGGTACTATACAACCAATAAAATTACATAAATACTTTTTTTTTGTAAATACATACTTATAATACATAGAAAACACCCAGACAAGTACAAACAGACATGTTCATGCACACAAATATTTGTACTGTGCGGGGATCGAACCCGCAACCCATGGCTCAGAAGCAGCGTTTACTACCGCTGATCCAAATGGTCGTCAAAATACTTTTGATGCGGCGAACTGAATATGCATTACTAAAATCGAACCAAGTAAGTTAGCCCTTCCACTGGAGTCCGAACCGTCAACAATAGAATTTAATTTTGTTGATCGTGTGTTTTAGGCTTAGTTTGTGAAGACGTATTAATCTTAATTCCAATGTATCGTAACTTCATAGGAATACGTATTCGAATTTCAATCTCTATGTTGAAATAACCTTACCGGAATTGTACTTATCGTCTGTGCTGTGACTCGGTCCGATGAGACCTCAGATCATATTAAGAAGGAGATATGAAATTACTCGTAAATCCTTAGCGAACCCGTGTCTCCGAATTATTTATTGTGCAACGCAACTACAATAACACTGTTGTAAGCATAAGGATCACACTATATCAATTTACAATGCTCATTGGTGCGCACACAAACAAGGACCCAATCACAGCGGCTACCACTTACTCGTTTACACAATGCGTCATTTGGTGTGTGCAAATTAGCGTGTCTCTACAAAGTGTGGTCGCGACGCACACGTCGGACAGTGAACGCTTCGATTAAACCTCGATACATTGCGCAGTCGCATAGTACTCACAACACAGCTAGTTAGTACCAAGCCTTCAATGTATATATGTTTTCATTAAATATTTCGCCGCGGAGTGCAATAGTTCTGTTTGCCCATGTCGGATTCGCACGCGCCACGCCCCCATTTCATATCTATTTCTTTATATGATCTGAGGATGAAACTATCATTACATACAGGGTGAATATAGAATGACGTATAACCAGATTATATCATGGGACAAACAAATTAGTTACGTATCTTCATATACTTCGTACAAGTCAACTGTATGAACGATGAATGAGCCTTTTCACCATGCGACATAGCTTCCTATGAATCCAAGTTAAGGGTAATTTGAAATGAAACGGCTAGGAATCGACACAAATGATTCCGCCAATTGTGGTTTTAACTTAAACTTAATGCGTTAACGTTGTTCTATATACAAGATGAGTCAAATTAATAGATTCCGGTTGGGGAAGTACCTTCAATTTAGTTATTAAAAATCATTTCATGAAACATTTAAATTGCTAAAAAAATAGAATATATTTTTTGATAGAATAACTCTTTTTAAGTTCATACAGGCGCTGTTGTTAATTATAACTGCATTTCATTTATTTTAGGCTTTTTTTATAAAAAAAATCCGGCAAATGCGAGTCGAACTAACATACCGAGGGTTCCGTAAAATATTGTGGGTGCATATTATGACCACGCATACAGTTGCTTATACTCGATGATAGACAGTATTTTTTTAGATTTCATAGATTTTTTCCTATAAGGTATTATAACGAGAAATACCCTATAAATTTTGTTATTCTTCAGAGTGTAGAAATATACTTTGCGGCATAAACAGCCGGTATCTGTTTTAACTATAACTTAAAACTTTGATATTTTCACACCTTCAAGGAGCTGGTATATGGTTTTATTTTCAACATAATACCTCTAAACATTACCGTGTCAAACGGACTTGATAGACAAACGAACAGATGGACGAACGAACTACCAACAATAACAACAATAAGCATTTCGTTTTTCCTTACGAGGTACTGAACCCTAAAAATTACTGTAAAAAAGAAAATAAACATTTGACAAATACAATAACTTCATTTATAAAATATCGGTACTTTTTCCTAACCGGTAATCAAACGGACAAAACCGCATCCGATATCCTCTTTTTAAAAGGCAAATCAAAGTGGCACTTGACTCAGCCTGTATAAAACGTTCTCTACAAAAACATTGTACACACACGACAGCACGTCAACCTACCACATAGCGTCTAATTGTTACAATTGATATTGATATCTACTTGTTGGACTTAAAGTTGAAAATCAAATCAATGACCTTAAACTTTTTGGGTAGGTTGACCTGCTGCTGAGCTGTTGTCTGTACAGACAACGGCAGGTTTCCAGGTGATTTTCAACTTTAAGTCCAACAAGTAGAGATCAATATCAGTTGACAAAATTCAACGTTGACGGTAGGTTGACGTGCTGTTGTCTGTACAGACAAAGGCAGGTCAACCTAACCAAAAAGTTAAAGGTCATTGAAATGATTTTCAACGTTAAGTCCAACAAGTAGAGATCAATATCAATTGAGACAATTTGACGTTTTGTGGTAGGTTGACGTGCTGTTATCTGTACATAAAGTGGACGTGATTTTCCTTACAAAAACTGAGCTATGTCAGCTGCAGTCTAAAACCTCTGCTGGAAATTGGGCTGTTGTTGCGACTGGCCGCCCTGTTGTTGGCTACCAAACATCATTTGTTGCTGTTGATGGAACTCCTGCTGGCCGCCGCCGGTCGCGTTGTTGCCTTGGTTTGGACCTGGAAAACAGAGAATATGAGTTTAATATAAATGTGGAAAACATGACATACATTATACTGATTTAAACTTTCATAGTCACTATCGTAAGAGTTAGTTATTTCGAGATTTCTACCATGTACCTTGTACCGGAAGAACTTCCGCGATCATAACGCTTGCAACAGTGCCGAAATATCGGAAACTCATAAAAACAAGGTATAAGGTATAAGGTATTTGGAGAGGAATGGTTTGCATTTTCAACAATTATTAAAATACTACTGAAATTGTTTAGGTAGACATCGTAAGTTGATTTTTAATTATTTGTACATAAGTTGATAATTTTTTTTAAATACGCCTGACTGCAAGAGTCTAATTGTGATTTAGTTTCATCTGTTTATCCCATTATTCACGAATTTCTATGGATTTAAATGCCTTTAGCAATTACAATGAACGTTTATGAAGATGACAAGTCTTTTGCAATCAGACGGTCCTAAGCCCGTAAAAGTATGAAGGTAAAATTTGCAACTTATGTTTGATTATTTTTTTATGAATGAAATGGCGCCACTTCTGTGGGGGGCGCCGCGCTAGGCGGGCGGGGTCGTGCGCGCGGTATCCATGAACGTCAATGTTTTTTAGATATCTTTGTGATGCCTTAACTTGATATTTTAGTACTAAGTGGTACTAAATTAAAATAAACGTATCTTATTATTTACATAAACGATAACTATAATATTAAAATTTGGATGGTGATAAAAAATTCTTCCTGTATAAAAAAATTGTTATAATCTCCGAGTAATTATTTAAAGCTCTCGTATTGTCGAAATCAGGAATAACGAAGGAACAAAACACTAAATCCTGAGAAAATGTAGAAAACCACTTTTTTCTATATTGACGTCCGTCCGGGTATCGAGCCCGGGACCTCGGAGCAGGCGACACACCAAAATCGATGTGTAAGATACTCCGCCACGGAGATCGTTCGAGTCGAAGAGAGAATATGAGTACAATATACCTAGCTATAATTTATAATGGTATCAATTCATACAACACTAGGTAAAACCTCCGATCAATTAGCATTTTATAAGCAGCCAAAACGCTACTGGCCCCTAATTCGCGTAACCAAATCGTATCACAATCGTAATTGAATAGCAAGTTTTTGACAGTTCTAGTATGTGCTGAATGTCAAAATCGTCCAATGGGGGCTATCGCTAGTGAATTTGCTACTAGAGGCGCTAGTGTCGCGTGAGGTCCAATATCGGTTTTAGCGGAATTTGTTGCATAAATTATAATTTATTTAATTTACCTGCTGGAAAGTGATCTCCTTCTTAAAATATCTCAAATATGGATTATTTGGCGATTAATGTGAACGCTTTAAAAGCGGAATTAAGAAAAAGCGCAAAAATAGGCGGCCTCAAGAGCAACTATTTCAGAAGTTAGTTTGTTGATATTAAGATAGTTATTTATAAACAATATAACCTTAATTAGATTCAAGATATAACACTTTCTTTCGGCGCCAATCGCCTTTTACAGCTATACCTCCGGACCTCAGTCTACAGTGGCGCCAACTGGTGAGCAAAGAAACGGTAGTCCCCATTCAATCACAATCGGACTGCGATTGAAATAGCTGAATAAGGCCCCTGTACAGATGTTGTTGTATAAACAATAATAAAGCACAAATATGAACGCGCAAAACGCTGAATTCTAATCATTGTATTCATGATCATTCAAGCTCGCTAAAAGCTGAATTGTCCAAATATTGAATAAATAGGTGTACAAACTCTAAAATTAGGTTTAATGCAAACATAGCATTTGGTTTTTTTTTACATAACTATATTAAAGAAAATAATAAAAAAATAAACATCGAAAAACAATAAAAAATCTAAAAACAGTTGGAATAAATTACCTGCCATCCTCATTCTTTTAGCATTATTTGCTCCGTGGTCATGACTGTTAGCTTGTACTTGATTTTGTTGAGTCTGGAAAGAAACAAACATTTTATAGCCTCTACAAATATGTGCATGAAAGGTCATATTTATTTGCGGAACGTTTTCATTTTTTTGCAGAACCCCTTAATTTTAGGCAGTTATTAAAATTCTACCATCGGCCTACCACACTTCGGTTCCCTTCCCAGTCGAGTAACTAGGAAACATTATTTTCTAAATTGGCTTGGATCTGGAAGGGTTTACTAAGTAAACTTATTTAGCTGAATAAAAACTGTGTCGTAAATACAGCACAATAGAACTTACATTAGGTTGCTGTTGATTCTGCCTAGCTTTAGAATCGCTTTTGTCCTCCTGGTCGTCATCAGTCAAAAACTCTCGCTTTGGATACGGTATCGGACATCCCGCGAACACATCCTTTAAAACAGATTTTAGAAATAATTAACGCTCAAAAAGCAATTACGTTTAAAATGTTACAAATGTTTGAAGTTTTCTTTACTATTTAAATAGTCTCTTAACCCTGTGACGCTATGTTCGTAGCGCGTTTGATTATATTGCATTGAATCATCATATCTTTCTGTGAAGTTTTGTGTAGATATTTGGAGTTGCACATTGATATTGGTCACTTCAATTTCTATTTTAAAATTTACATTTTAACTGGTAGAACAATTATGATGGATTGTTAACTTATTGTAAGCAATATACAATTTAACATTAAAAAAATTCTGATGTCAGAGTTTGTCATCAAACTAACGGCTTGACTGATTTTTGAGATAGTTTCAAATTCAAGTTAGCAACCGTTAAGAAATTATAAGTTTCACGACAACCACCGTACCGCACCTTGGGTATGCGCCTGACTCACAAACGATTCATACTGACGGACAGATCTAAAGATATCGAAATTCAATATTTCGAAGTTGTAGAAATATTATATTGTACTATTTAATCTTCATTAGTTTTTGGGTAAGCATGAGCAAAGTAAAATTTGTGACTAAAAATTATAAAAATAAATTGTACTACAAAATAAGTTCGAAAATTTTAAAAACATGTACATATTATAACCATTATCTCTACCCCCGATTTTTGCCCTTTGTTCTTCTTTGATTTCATACTTACAGGTGTAGTAGGAGGATCCTCAGTGAAGTATGGGTCTTGCATAGCCTGTTCTGATGTTATTCGCCTATTAGGGTCCATAAGAAGTAGTCTTTGAAGTAAACTAAATGCTTTGCTGTCCGGTTTAATTTTATGCCTATCCATATATTTACTTAGTGAGCAGTTTTGGTAACTAAAACAAGAAACAAATATAAATTTTTTATCACTATTTTATGCAAGGAAAAAGTAATTGATGAGTCCAAATAGGTACATATTTTATTTTAAGTATAACCACGCAAAACAATAGCAATGACAATAATAGGAATTATTTTTATACTAATCTATACTAATATTATAAAGCTGAAGAGTTTGTTTGTTTGTTTGTTTGTTTGTTTGAACGCGCTAATCTCAGGAAGTAATGGTCCAATTTGAAAAAATCTTTTTGTGTTGGATAATCCATTAGTCGAGGAAGGCTTTAGGCTATATAACATCACGCTGCGACCAATAGGAGCGAAGCATGAGTGAAAAATGTTGCAAAAATAATCGCGATCATAATAACGGACATTGACGCGGTCGAAGTCGCGGGGAACAGCTAGTACTAAATATTGCGTTAGTATAAAATGAATAAAACAAAAATAAAAAACCTTTACACAGTACAAAATGTCACCAATTTCTAAACGGTGCCGAACAAGAACCCACCAACAATCTTCGTATAATGACTTAAAATATAGGGCTTATTTTAACTTCATTATGTCAGTAAGTCAGTTTCTTGTAGGTTAAATTCATTGTGTCTAAATTTTTGTTCATCCATGTGTTCAAAACCCTCATAATAACTGTCTTATTGTTCTTACTTTAAGTACATCATAAAAAAAAAGTAGGATGTCTAATAGACATCTCTTACTTAATGAAACAGAACTCATGTTAGTTAATAAGATATATCTGTTTAAGAAAGCTTTTTATTTTTATCTACAGAATACACAAAATGCGAATAGACGACACCCAAATAGATGTATTGGATGGTGATTAAGAATTACAAACTACGTATTATTTTTCACTTACTTTGATCTTTTAAAATCCTTAACTAATGTGGCATGCTCAGGCATTTTTTTTATATCTTCCCAATCTTTCTCCTGTGGGAACCCCATAACATTGAATATCCTATCAAGTTGGTCATGGTGGTATGGATTACTTGTTTTGATATCTTCTTGTCGACAATGAAAAATAGGCTCAGATGTAAGTAGTTCTGCAAATATGCACCCGATGGCCCATATATCTGAAAAATAACAGAATGTTAACTTCTAATCAGGACAATTAATGTAAATAATGTAAATTATTATATTTTACCTTTAAATAATTTATTCAGTTGCAGTAAGTCCGTGTAGTGTTAAAACTTTACTTACTGATATTAAGAAAAAAAACATTATGCTAACATAATACTTGGTGTACTTTATTTGATATTTTAGCAACTTAATTGCACTTATAATATCAGTATATAAACTTGAAAAATTTTTTTTTTTTTTTAAATAAAAATTTTTCAAGTTTATATACTGATATAATACTTGGTGCTTAAATTCAATGCATCAGTTTTAATCTCACTAATATTATAAATGGAAAAGTTTTGATGGATGTACAGCTGAAGTGTTAGGATAAAATTTAGGTATGGTGATAGATTATAAGCAAGAATATTTAATTTCTAGTAAAAAAAGTGCATATTTATCAAAATAAATATCTATAAATAGCGTATTTGATTCCATTAAAAAAAAAATCTACACTAATTGCGTAATCGTAAAATTAGATTTTATAAAAACTAGACAGGTATTGGTATTGGCTCCCTTTTCCGCATTTAGGCTCCACTTGGCCCATTATGAGTAGGTGGATTAGGATGGTTAGTCCAACCATCCCAACTCCTTCCAGAAGCACAGAAGTCTTTTGGGACGTTCACAGGCTTCTGAAAGGGAACTCGGTGTGCCGAGGATAGATACCCAGTGGGTGGCTACCCCTGTGCATTCCAAAATCACGTGGGCAGCCGATTCTGCCTTTTCCAGGTAGCCTCTACATAGGAGGCTGTCTGTGGCAATAATGGTGAGGAGAAACTAGACAGGTAATACAACCGTATATTTACCAATGGCTTTGGTATAATGTCTGGCTCCTAGCAGCAACTCTGGTGCTCTGTACCAGAATGTCACAACAACAGGGTCCAAATCAGCTAGCGGTTTTAGTGGTGCATTAAAGAGTCTTGCAAAGCCCATGTCAGCTATTTTAACTCTACCTCGTTCTGGTCCTTCACCCATAACAAGGATATTTGCTGGTTTCTGAAAAGTAACACAGTAACATAAGAAACATGATTTACGATATTACTATTTATTACTTTTTGTATTAAATAATTAAACAACAGATACAAATGAGAGATAAATCACTAACCATGCCATAAAAAAAAATGAGGTTTGAACCACAGTTATAAGAGGTATGTGGTAATTTGTAATATAATAAAATAACGCTTTAAGTCTCATCACATTTGTCTTTTGACATGGAAATCACCATTGAACTAATAAGAGAGTAACTCATGCAAATATGTACTCTAAACTTTACCAATGGTGCTTACATTTAGGCACTCCAGGAATTCAGTCAGTAAGAGTTCATTTGCCAGCATTTATAGTAGGCACATACAAGTGTTACAGGTCCATCATATTATTTGCACAATTTATTAAAAATTCTTACCAAATCTCTGTGTAGTACCCAATTTGAATGTAAATAGTGTATACCATCCAAAATCTGATAAAGCAGGCTTTTCACCATTCCTTTTGGTACCATTACAGACTTCTTGTTGGCTTTGGCTGCTCTGTGAAACTTTATTATGTGCCATAAATCATGTTCTGCATAGTCAAATAGCAGCCAGACCTTTCGGTCTGTGTGGGAGAGAAATACCCGTATGAGATTAATCACATTAGAGTGTTTCAACTCGCGAAGAAGCTGTAAATGGAATAAGGCAAGTTGTTCAATCGTTTTTAAATAGGTTTGTCGCAAGAAATGGAACATAAAATTTATTAGATTGATCAATGAATAGTCTTAGACCCGAGTTCACCAATTCTTAAACATAGATTGACAATTAATTTGACACAATTCTCATACAAAATATGTCAAATAATATTTTAAACGCTGTTTAAAACTTAAACATGTGTTGGTGAACTCTACCCAGTCTGCAGATAGTGGCAGCAATAAAAAATTAGTTAAATAAAAACTTTGCGTTTATTTGGGTCTTTTAGGTGTTTCACCTTAAAAAAACATGACAGAATAAAAATAACCAACTTATCACAATGATAACATTTTAGATAAAATAACTATAAGTACGCTGATATTTAGTTTTTAAAAGTCATCCGGGTCTACCAAAATATATGGAAAGCGTCGCTTACTGCGATTTCCCTACACGCCGACATGGACAAACCAGTCCCTTCGATTTGCTTCAAAGCATAGTCCTTAGTGTCGGAACCGTCCTTTCTTCTCGCCTTGTACACATGCCCGTATGTTCCCCGCCCGACCTTACAACCTTCGAAGTCAAATAAATCTTCTACTTTTGAACGCTCATTCTGTGTCTTTACTTTGAAATCATAGTCCATCATTACAGGCGCCATTGTTTTGTTGTTTTGAAAATTGTCACCCATGATGATTAGTTTTTAGCACAACAAGTCATGGTTGATTAAAAATATGACGAAACACACACAACAAAATTTCTTCTTGGATTTAACCGAAATGAAACCGAATTTGTTGAAGGCGCGACAGAAGTAGGCAAGGTAGGTAGTGCGTAGAGCTTCGCTCGCTCGCGTCGCTTTTTTTTTAAATTCCTTGTGACATTGACATTAGTTTTATTTTGTTATAAGTTTAACGGCCTCGGATACTTGTCCATACAGCCAATTCTTTAGGAATATTGTCTTTATTTTCGCATTAAAACGTTGATGTTAGACGTTTTAATGCTTCGATGGAGTTTTTGGAGACAGTCGAAAGATTGAAGGAATGTAGAGAAGTCCCCAAGAAAGAGGTGAACTGTTCGCGTTCCCGCGCAAAATTCACGGTCCACTTTTTTTGGTTACGACCCATAACCATGTTATTTCACCGAACTATATATTGTTCACTCGCACGACACTTTGTTTCGCAAAATAACACTACTTTCGCGACCCAAAAATCACTATAAACAATAAAAATTCGATAAAATAAACGGACTCCAAACACCTTTAAAAACGACACCTTGACTGACGTTTCTAGTTTTGACGGCGGAGATAGGTCTTTACTTCTATATATAACAAAGTATTCTGTGACTCCAAACGTATGCATGACATTAGTTAGTTAGACATAGACAATTCGTTTATTTTTGTTTCATTCGGAATCGACTAGCCTTGCGAAACTAGAAAGAAAAAACAAATTGTATGGGAACGGCGACGTGACGTGACGTTTCTTTTTTCATCATGGCGTGTAGAAAACATGAAGCTAATACAAAGTGTAGAAGGCTTACCAGCATTAAAAGAAGGACACTCATGATTGCGATTGATTAAAACGAATCAGTCGAGTCATGTCATTACCACGCCTTTATTAGCATGGGTTGTATCTATCTATGTATCTATGTATGTATGTAATGGAATCTTTGAGCATAATTTTCACCGATTTCCAGAATTTGATTAATTTGAAACTTTGCACACGTATCAAGGACCGATGACAATGCAATAATTTATTAACAGAGTCCCAGTTTTCCTCTGTAAAAGAGATAGAGCTAGCGCGCGATCTGTATCAATTACGATTCCTGCATAGCATTGGACTTACAGTCGATAAAGAAGGAATCAAATCTTATAAACTAAACCAAAAAGTAAAAATTAAATTATAGTTTAAAAACTAAAAAAACACGCTTTTAAAACAGATTGAACTAAAAAAATTAAAAATAAAACTGTAGTAATCAACTATATTGAAAAATTCATATTATTGAACAAAAAACGTAGGGTGCAGTGTTGGCATTAATCGATTATTTTTTCAATCAATTATTAATTTGATTAACTTTAATCGATAAAAAATAATCGCGATTAAATTAATCACGATTAATATTGTAATCGTAATCGTGATTAAAAGAGATAATCATTAATCGTTAATCGTTAATTTGATTACAGCTGATTAAGGTATGTTCAATAAACAGAAATTGAGTTTATTTAGATTAAAACTACGATTTCAGATGAAATTCATCCACGGTATCGCTTTCATTTTCAATAATTTTTAACCGACTTTATTCGACTGTATTTTTTTATGTTTGTTACCTCAGAACTTTCGACTGGTTAAACGGATTTTAAAAAATATTTTTTTGTTTGAATGCTGGTGCTTCCCATATTATGGTCTTATTTTAACGAAGTCATGATCTGATGGTGGAATCCGGGGAAATCGAGGGAAACCCTCAAATTTTATAAGCACGTATTACGTTTTTGTGTTATTTTGTCTTGTGTTATTTTGTATTTGACTCTGGTACTTATCATTTTATGTTGATAAGCTGATGATGGAAGGTACAACTCCTTAAGGGTTAGGAGTAGGATGATTATTTTTTAAATATTATAGGCGCGTATAGTCAGATAGTTGTCCTCCCTTAGGTTATTCACGTGAGCTGATGATGGAAGGTAACAAACTCCTGAGCAGTTTGGAGTTGGGGGATGATTCTTAAGATTCTATAGCAATGGGGGGGGGGGAGTTTCTCAAATAATTCATACATTTTCATCAAGAAGTCGTCATCACTATTTTTATGTAGGTAGGTACTGTTTCCTGTCAACAGAGGAATAATAATTGTGTAATTTATTTAACACTAAAAAAGAAAAATAAATTAATTTTAAATAAAATATTTAACCGACTTCAAAAAAAACTCACTAAAAAGTACAAAATAAGACAAGTACAATGTTTTATTTTAAAGCCTATTCACCTACATACAAAATTATTTTAACCACTAACAACTAAACGATTGAAGTCGGTGCCGGACCCAAACAATAAAAAAAAATCTACAATAAAAACAAATAAAATATTTCAATTTTAAACTTGGTATTAAAAATATCCCACGGGAACCGTACCTTATCCCGATATAAAAATTAGCTGTTATTCCAGCCAGTAAACTAAAGCGAAATTTCAGTTAGATCTGTTTAATATAATATAATCATCCCACAGGAACCGTATCTTTTCCGGTGAAAAATATCGTATATGCAATTCCAGCCAAATGTGACCAATATCATTTAGGTCCGATGAGTCTTTTTTATGACAAAGAGCAACAAACATCCAGTCATCCACACTCACAAATTTTCACGTTTATAATATCAGTAAGACTTACATTTATAACACATAGATTTAATTTTTAAAAGTTTTAGGGTTTCTTTGTGTCTATAGCTGCCATTTTAATTTCTAGTAATAGGGGTCTGACTTCTATGTGCAAAGCCACATAACCGTTGTTGTTGTTTTTTGTGTGTTGAACTGTTACAAACAAAATTAGTCATATATTTTTAATCGTGATTAACGATTAATGATTACGATTAACAATCGTAGTCGTCTAGATTCGATTATGATTAATTAACTTTAATCGTTAATCACGATTAACTTTTTAATCGTTAATTTTTAATCGTTAATCAAATTAACTTTTTGCCAACACTGGTGGGGTGCTTGTTATGATATCCACAGATATAGTAAATTGTTGAAAAAATATTTACAACAATCTAAATCAAGCCCCCCACGCTTTTTGTACAATAATATGAATTTTTCAATTGATTACTACAGTTTTATTTTTAATTTTTTAGTTCAATCTGTTTTAAAAGCGTGGTTTTTTAGTTTTTTAAACTATAATTTTTTTGATATCAGTAACTTATGTAATTTGATTATAGTGCAGAAGGTATTTTTTTAAATCTATAATAATATTATTAAGCAGATGAGTTTGTTTGTTTAAACGCGCTTATCTCGGGAAGTACTGGATCGAATTAAAAAAATATTTTTATGTTGAATAGTCCATTCATCGAGGAAGTCTTGCATTGCTTGAACGCTGCGACCAATAGGAGCGACGCATTAGTGAAAAATTTTGCAAAAAATAATCGCGACCATATTAACAGAAATGGTGTGGACGAAGTCGCGGGCAACAGCTAGTTATTTATAAAAATACATTATAAATAGTGATATCTTATTACCCTATAACTATTCTTATAATGTGTTTCTTGCTAACCCGGTAGGTAACAATGTGTTTCTTGGATGGAATTTTATTGAAATGGACGATTTTTTTTAGGTCACGATTAGCCGCTGCATGCGGGTGGTGATCGTTGTGGAGTTCAGTTCAGATCAGTTAAAATTAGATCTATTTCTCCAAATAGGTACCTGGAGGCGTTTTTAAACATACCAATATTTTAAACTACCGCTTTATTTTGGGTCAAAAGTGCACAAGTACCGAGAAGGAGCAGAACAAAAAACTGGGTCGAAAGTTTTTATAATAATGTTTATAAAAAGAGATAGGACTTAAGAGGAAACACAAGGGCTGTTTTTCCATACAAACGTAGTCCCCTGTTTTCTCCCTGGATAAAGCCAGTAGAGCAATAATTTTTATTGCATAAATCTATGGTTACTATTAATTAATAAATAAAACCGGCCAAGTGCGAATCGGACTCGCGCACGAAGGGTTCTGTACCATTGACTGGGTAAAGAACAGGCGTTTGTTGTATGGGAGCCCCCCTCAAATATTTATTTTATTTTGTTTTTAGTATTTATTGTTATAGCGGTAACAGAACTACATAATTTGTGAAAAATTCAACTTTCCAGCTATAGCGGTTCTTAAGATACCACCTGGTGACAGAGCGACGGACAGACGGACAGACGGACAGACGGACAGACGGGCAGACGGACAGACGGACAGACAGCGAAGTCTTAGTAATAGGGTCCCGTTTTTACCCTGTGGGTACGGAACCCGAAAAAGATATGAGCCCTCAAAAATTGAATAAAATCGCCAGATTTTCCGCTTTGTTCAAACATCCAGAAAACAAATTTGGCTAAATTTTAGAAAAAAAAGAAAACATACGAACACGGCCAAAGCCTTTCTTTAATTTTTAATAAAAAAAGTATTTAAATCGGTCTAGTTTTGGAAAAGTAATCGGGGGACTACGAAACGTTGATTTGGTGTGCTTTTAGTAGGTATTTTCGGTCCAAGAAGCAGGTTGTCTCTATCACACTCTGCAGTGAAGGCGTTTGGCACTGCGTGACAGCAATAGATTTTACAAATACCTATTTTTCAATTCTCTCGCCCGTAGTGTTTCCTCTTACGCCAATGCGAGTTTAGACATTTTAATGCCATACCTACCTTTTTATCCTCTAAATAATCCATAATAGTAAAGACAGATTTTTTTAGAACCTTAAGAGGCAAAAACGCCACTATACCTACGTGATTGATTATAGAATGAAAAAACAATGAATCTAACCTAACTTATTAAAATGCATGGGTGGATTACAAATTTCAAAGATCAAGGGAACTGTAATATTTTTTTTAATACTAAAGAAACATTTTTTAAATTATGACTATATTTTTAGTTGCACAAAAATATTAGGACCTAATAAATCGAAATTGAAATGAATCTAGCAGAAAATACCTAAATTAGATCGATATAAATAGTCTGATGATTCTACGTTTAAGGTCACAACAGGCATCACCCAATCAAAATCCAAGAGCGTTAAGTGCACCTTGTGCAGTGACCTGCACATATGCGCTGTGTTTGTGCTGGGACGTTGTTGCTCTGAAAAAAAGATAAGCGCAACATCTTTTTTGTTTTTTATTTCATTAATAAGACAGTTAGTTATATGATCTTATTAACTAGGTGATGCGCAGTGAGCATTTTTAATTAGGACTAGTTTGTCAATTCACAAACCTTAAACCATCCTTAAACATAAAATATGCTTGACAGACTTTTTTCGGTTTTTAACAGGTTCATATCCTTAGAGCAATATAATCAAAGTTCATAGCCATACTAATATTATAAATGGGGAGGTGTGTGTGTCTGTATGTTTGTCCACCTTTCACGGCAAAACGGAGCAGTTAATTTACGTGTTTTTTTAGTGGAAATAGTTGAAGGGATGGAGAGTAACATAGGTTTTTTTTTTTGAAGTTTGTATGAAGCATTCCAAAATTTTTGGAAATCCGCCCGTGAATCCGTGAAATTTTATTGTTACCCCAAATTTAACGTGAGCGAAGCCGCTGGCAAAAGCTAGTCTATCATAAGACGAAAAAAAAGCAAGTCTATATTAGATACCTACCGATGCAACTGGGTTGAAACGTCGGGCAAATAAAATAAGGTATGTTTGCGATAAATCCCGTTACACCTTAAATAATGCAACGTGATAGTTTAAAAGTAGATATTACAAGCTTAGTAGTTTCATTTAGTAGGTACCTACCTATGAGGTTGTTGGTTAGTTTGTTTTTTATTTTATTTGTAATATCTCAACCACCATCCGCGGTCACTCTGGAAGGGGCAATCCACACACCCAGCAGCATCTGTGAATTGACAAATTATCAACCACATATTATCGAGAGCGCCTTAATATGACTTAACAACCGTGCAAAATTCAATTAGGTCAACAAAGTTTCACAAATTAGGTATGTGAGCTTTATTATAATCATGATCATAAAATTAAAGTAACATTATAAAGGAGGAATTGATCTTTTATAATGTTTTCTGTTAAATAGTGGTTCCATCCTTCATTCGAGTATTAAGCAACATAGTATACCTAAAGACGTCGTCCATCTCACTCATTCGTATAAAATCTGATAGCCTTGATTGTTATTGATTTTCCCTGGAGTCAGGGCTTGTACTAAAGCTCCCCTTTCCTATGAATACTTACCTGTTTATATACAGATAAAGTGTAGATATACCTATGTACGTTGTACCGGCCTGCGCACTTCTGCATGACATTATTACTTGTCTGCAAAGGGTTGACCATTCTCCATCGATATTTCAAGATAATTATCAATAAATTTGATTTAATAATTTTATTTCCTAGTAATAGATATTCTTCTTCTTCTTCCTTTGGTTTAATGGCGACAACAGTATTGCTTGAGTTTGGTTTTGAAATCTATGTAAAACAAGAAATAATATTCTCTATCTCATCTCATATTATACCCAAAACCATGAAAAAGTTTGTACATGTTGTAGGTTTTACCCACTGATATTTTATTACAAAATTTAGAACAAAGTAAAAAAAAAGTAAAGTAAAAAAAAAGTAAACAAAGTATTACAATGAAATTTAAAAAAATCATTGGACAGTATTTAATTTTGTTATTTTTATCGATACCAGCTCATCGACCATTTCAATTCATTATTATCAAACAATCTTTCTTTCTGTGCAGTCCAGTCGTATCGTAGTCGTAGATTCTCTGTTCGCGCGCTGCTATGTTTTTTCTATTGCGTAGCATTTGGTGCTAAGTTTTGTGTATCAGGTCCATAAAGTGTGGTCTCCTTGATGTGGTCCACAGAGTACATACCAACAATGTGGTCATCATTACTGAATTGTCTGTTTTTTAAGTTTTTTTTTCTTCATTTCGTTTTTGAGTGATGTTTCAGACGTGTTTTTGTTTACTGAAAATGCTATAAAATAAATAAGAGGTACACTAGTGATTATTTAACAGTGTTTAGGTATTTTGGTTTCAGTGGGAGGTTTTTATGGGCTTTTGTTTAGTACATGTATATTGTATTAAAGTTAAATTGCTACAGGAATAACAAAACAATGGATTCCGAAGGGAGTGCTGAGTTTAACTCTGTAATCGAAAATTTAAATGTTATGTTTGGTAGTGTGTTAAATAAAGCTGCTATTACTGCTGTCGTCGAGAGTTGCAGCGGAGATCGTAAGTACTTTGAGGTTTCATGTTTTCAAGATTTTGCACGTGAATTGACAAATTGGCGGCAAATTTTAAATGTGTTTTGTTGATAATTCAACATTGTTTCCTTCTGCATCCAATATTTTATTATATTTAAGAAAATTGTTTTTGTTATGTAGGTATAATATAGTAATAAGATTAACTGTTTTGAATTTATGCATTTAGCAAATTACATTGTAACAAAGCCATAGGTAATAGGTAGGTAAAATAAGAAAATGATTTAGATTTTATGAATATTATTAAGCTTGTCGGAACCAAATTATTAATATAAAATGGTAAATCCATATTTGTTAAATAAAAGCCATAGTAGGCATATAAATATAATAATAATAAATATTTAGGACCTAAGTTTTAAATGTAACGGAAAACTGTATTTTCCTGAGGGTGACTCAGGACTCAGGAGTAACAAGCAGCTTAACCTTTCTAGCGTGGGCTATTCCAGACACAATTAAAATCGATTGTTTGTGACAGCCATCTGTCATGTGGGGTTCGAAGCGTTAAAAGCACACATAATTTATCATTAGTGTGTTAAACTTGTTTCAATGATGCTTAATTGGACTTTCTATGTGGTTGTGGCGAGTTTGTTACTATAAATAAGTCAAGCTATTACATGATTGACCTTATTCACTCATTCATATTCCATATTACATTACACCTAAAAATATTTGTTACAATTTATGATTAACCCACTTCAACACTGCTTGTTCAAACATACCTGTAAAACTTTTTAATAAATATAAATAAATAATAATTAGGTAAATGATAAATATACTTAATAATTTATTACAATATGAACATTATGGCATATAAGGTGTACTCCTGTGTTAGGTAAAACTGCTCTTCCCTTAGACAAATTATGTTGGTATTAGGGATTTTGGTCTCGGACGCATTTTCGGTCCCGGGACTCCCGAGAAATTCGAGACCAGAGGTGTTTTTTTTTCATTTCCTAAAATGGCTCTAAAGTTATGAAAATGTTTTAGAAATTGCATAATTTATATTGTTTTTACAATAAATTATGTAGCTAAAATATGTTTATGACAATTAGACTTAGTTTTGGTAAAAATAAAAGATACCTACCTACCTATTAGAGTATGAAATTACGTAATATTATGACAATTGACAAATGAGAATAAAATTAAATAAAAGATCATACTTTTTGCTAAATCTTTTAATTAGAATCGACTTCTTAGCGACCAGACGAAATATTACAATAAAATTAAAGAATAAATAAAATTTAAAAAAAGAATTAACAAAGCAAATTTGAAGCAAATACAATATTATTGTAAGTCTTGCTATTCATTCTTATTTTTAGTCTCAGTTTAATAAAAAACATTGCTTTGCAATAATAGAGATCCATTTAAGGCATTAAAAAAATCAAAAAGTGCTACAATAATGTCATGTCACCTTTATGACTTACGGCCATTTCCAATAACCTATCTATCTTCAGTTTTGGCATATCGGAGATAGAAAACAACTTCTGTCTTTGTTTCACTGGACGGCAAAAACAGAGATAGAAACTGTTTCCTATCTCCGATATGCCAAAAAAACTGAAGATAGATAGGTTATTGGTACCGGCCGTTAATAAGTAATTATAATCAGTCTTTATTTTTAAAACAAATAAAAATAATATAAAATTCAAACATATCATATTGAAAAAAAAAACACCAAAAATTAAAAAAATAAAAATAACTGATTAGTTAAGAACATCTATATATCCGGAAAGTGACTTAATTAGCTTGCCGGATAAAAAGTATGTTCGTAGTGCAGAAATCATTAGTTGGCCGGTACATGGCGCGAAAAATGAATGAAGTTCACAAAGCGATTGAATCCGTTGGGGCGCGAATTTTTTATGATTTGTATGGAAACAAAATCTGTGTTGCGAGTTTTGTTATTGTGAAATAAAATAATATATTGTAACTGTTTTTTGATTGTAAAATCTGATGATTTACTGAAATGTATATACCGTCTCGATGATTCAAGTACCGAGATTCCCGGGATTTCGAGAATCGAGACTCTCGGGACGAAATCCCTAGTTGGTATGCTATATGGAAAATTATATTGGTACCAACAAATGAATACCTTTACTTACTACGATGATCACTGATATTAAATCTATTAAGTAATGATTATCTAAGGCGGCTTGATAACAGATACATGAAAACTCTCAAACTCTGATTTAAACTTTCATGGTCACTGTTGTAAGAGTTAGTTGTTTAAATTTCTACCATTTACCTAGTTTTTATTATTTTCTTTAACAATGATTTAGTAAACATAAATACATCTAAAAGCATCCATGACTAGAAGTCAAGTAAAAATGACCAAAGTGGCAGAATTTGACTCATTTATGGTAAAATCAGTCAAAAATGGTCATTAACTGTCAAAACAGGTCGTGTAAGGGCATTTTTAGCCTTTAACAACCTCAATAGTGAATGGTATGCACTGGTTTCAATTCAAGGTGTTGCTTGTTCCGCGGTCCCACATTTTCTTTTTAGACAGATACCTAATTGTCTGGGTGTTTGTGGTACATTAGTTGTAAGTATCTAATTTCCACAGAACAAGTACTTTAAATAGTTACTTTATATGGTACCATAACAATGTGTGTCATTTTGTCCAAATTTATTAATTTATCTTTTTATATTTATGAACATTTCACTTCTCTCATCTTACATGATTCAAAATCATAAAAGCTGGTTCTAAACTGCTAGTTTTTTATCGTTCATCTCTCATCACAAGACAATGTTGAAATTATTTATTTTTTAAGGTTTTTTTTTATTGAACCAGATAAATTATCTAATTTATGAAATAATGTAATGAAGTTTTGTACAGAGCATTGTTAATACATCTTTTGCATTTGATAACTATTTGGGAAGGTATGCTTACTGATCTGCAAATAATGAGTGCTCCTATTACTAAATAAACAGATAATAGAAAAAAAATAGCCAAAATTACAAAACAGGATATATAATTCAGAATTAATTTACAAACTTTGTCAATTGCTAACTTAATGTGAAACTAAGCTTGATTTTAGCTGATGATGAAAATAGAAGTTATAAATATATTTTTATGTATTCTGTAACTTAAATATGGTTACAATTTTTTTTTACATTTATATAACAAAAACTTATTTATGCTTAATTTTTTTGTTTCAGTTAATCTTTCTGTAGATGCAATAATGAACATTACTAGTGATGGCAACACAATGGAAGATCATCAAGATAATAGGGTTCAAACTGATAATAGTGAAATCAATAATTTACCAGTACTAGAAGCTGTTCAAGAAGCCGCATTTGTACCTCCTCTAGAAAATCTGAATACAGTATGTAATTCCTATTCTGTGGCTACTCAAAACACGATACAAAATAATCTTGACAGTTGTTTTAACCCGTCTTCCATATTTGGGAACAATGCTGATCAACAACCTTCAACTTCCCATTCTGAACCACTTAAGATAGATGAACCAGTACCTAAATTAATTCCTATGAAATTGGAGTGGAATGAACAGATAAGGAGAATAATTGAAAATCATAATAAAGGAGCAAGAATTCTAGTCTTATTAAGAGGTGCACCGGGCTCAGGAAAATCATATTTAGCTGAGAAATTAGTTGAAATGATGGTAGGTGGCACCTACGTCAATTTCCGCACACATATTTGCAGTACAGATGATTATTTTATGTCACGAGGAAAATATTTTTTCAACAAGTATAACTTGAGTGAGGCCCACGCTTGGAACCAAAATAGAGCCAGATTAGCTATGTGTCAAGGATTAAGTCCAATTATTATTGACAATACCAATGTTAAAATCTGGGAAATGGAACCATATGTAAGGAATGGAGTTCAAAATGGGTATATATTGGAAGTTGTGGAGCCTACCACAAGTTGGGCTAAAAAACCTAACCAATTAGCCAGGAAGAATGTTCATAATGTGACAATTACTCAAATCAGAAGAATGCTTGATAATTATGACAATGATGTTACTGGTGACACTTTACTTAAATTTTTCAATTTTACATATCCTCCTGATTTAATTCCACCTGTTTTAAGGTTGATGCCTGAAGTTCAGCCTATGGATTTAAATGTAGTTCCTTTAACAGAGAAACCTGTTGTAAATAATGCAATTCCTGATAACATGAAGAAAAGTTCCGTAGATACAGATATCACTAACTGCTTTTCTGTACATAATAGTGCTCAAAATATTCAATATAATGTTGATGCCGAAATAGATAGTGTGGAAACTGCTAGTACTACAGCAGGGCAGACGATTGAGTGTGTTGCACATATCCCAACAGCACAATTATTGTCAGAGACAAACCATAGTGTAGAAAGTAACGAACATCATGATTTTGAAATAATTCCAAAATGTAATTCACCTGTTACTTATGTTCCCCAAGATGTTGAAATATACCGGAATTCTAGTAATCGGTATTTAGAAATTCAGAAGCAATTGGAAGAAATTGAAAAAGTCGAAGAAGAGTGGGAAAATGGAGAGAATTGGGAAGAAGTTTCACAAACCAGTGCTCCAAAAGTTGACAAAGACAGTAATTTTTTTTTACCAAAACCGCCTAGAGACCAATGTACCGCTGGAGAAAGTTTAATCAATATTGTCAGTAATGTCCAAGATTGGCAGCAAATTTCTTTGTTTATGCCACCCTGGCACAATGAAAATGCAACGAATACTGATTCTGTTGCAATTACAGAAATACTTGTTGAGACCACTACCAGT
Organism: Anania crocealis; assembly: GCA_949315895.1. NCBI lineage: Eukaryota > Metazoa > Arthropoda > Insecta > Lepidoptera > Crambidae > Anania > Anania crocealis. Next base: position 7,803,101 of record OX438862.1, read on the forward strand.
GGAACATCTATAGAATCAGATGACTTTGATCAGGCCAGAAATAATTTTAAAGTTATTGCAGCCAGTCCTCGTGACATCAATGTCTATCATATTTTAACTAAAAAAGAAAAGATACCAAATAAGAGTATGTTAGACAAAAGCACAATGACTTATGAGCAATTGCTAACGGATGCTTCTAGAAGATGCTTAAATGAAGAAAAACACTTTAGTGCTTTTAGAAAGTTATTCAAAAACATGAATAAAACTGCTTTGCGGGATATCTTTGATCAATGCATGGGTGATGTTAACTGGGCGGTAGATATTGTGCTGGATGGTGTAGCTGCCAAACAAAAAGAGACTATAGATGAGGAGCAGTTATCAGATGAAGATGTTTCTGATGAAACATGTACATGCCTGTCTGCTTACAACATTGTACCTGACGCAACTCCATCTGCAGACACAGAAAATGACAATCAACAAGATGATATAACTGTAGTTAGTGGAACTATATCTGTACCAAAAAAAGCTAGTAAACGAGAAATTGTTCAATCTGATGCCTCTTTAGAATTGAAACGTCAAATCGAGCAAAATGTCGTAATAGCAGATAGTCATTATTCTCAACATTGTTTAAAAATCATGAGATTTCGCCGTGGCTACGTAGAAAATGTTTCTGACCAAAATCAACCATCAACATCACAAGATCCACAGTCTGGTTATCAAGATGTCGCCATGGGTGTTAATAGTGATGATGAAGAAGAAGCAAATGCAAGTGTCGAAGAAGTAGAAAAGACAATAAACTTTACTTTGGGACAAGAGTTCATAGCAGAACTGGATAAGTTTTTTGGCAGGGCAGATAATTCCTATCCTTATACATTTGTTCCAAAAATAAATATCACTGTGTCATTACTAAATGCAATCAATGCTCTATGGATGGAGTCTGTGTCGTACCAATTAGATGAGCATAAGAGACAAAGGGCAAAAATGGTTCAAGAAGATGAAGAATTTGCTAGGTAAGCAATTTTTCAATACTGTTATTGCTTTGATGACAATTTTTTGTTTAAATTATTTTGTAGGGTTATATCTATTATTTTTATTTAGCTTTATAAAGTGTACGATACGGCTACGAAAAAACAATGATTTAAAAGTCACCCTGTATAGTTGCTGTATCGTTTAAACATTTTTGAGCTCAAAATTTTTTCTTATTTCATTTGAGACTCATTATTACTGAAATTTTTTTTCAAAGAACCCCATGTGCCCCAATACCTAGTCAGGTCATAAGTTCTGTCACGTGTGTAATATGAAATAATTTAGACATGTTTAATATTTATGTAACCATTTATACAGCAAAATGAACTTAATAAAACATAGATTCATATGGTAATAAAGTTTATTCAAAATGACCCCCGCGATTTTGAATACAGGCCTTCAATCTGCGCGGCCAGTCGTCTATCGCAGCACGAACGAGGTCCATGTCAATATAGGCGGCTGCCTTAATCAAGGATGCCTTAAGTGACTCCAAATCAGGATGAGGCTTTGAGCAGGCCTTTTCCCCCAAGTGTTGCCATATCTTGTAATCTAACGGACTCAAATCTGGACTGGAGGAGGGCCAGTCTTCGTGCCGGATGAAGTCGATTTCACGCGCCGCCAGCCAGTCTCGTGTGCTTTTCGCTCTATGAGCTGACGCAGAATCTTGTTGGAATACCCAGTGCCTGTTATTAAACATGGTATGAGAAACAGGTTCCACAAGGTTCTTGAGGACTGTATTTTGATACACAACTGCATTCGTTTTTACGCCTTTCTTACAAATATGTACCTCAGTTAAGCCCCAATAAGAGACTCCCAACCAAACCATGAGTGAGGATGGAAAATGACCTCGTTGGACACGCGGAATACGGTTGCTCGCTTCTTCACTGCTGTGTGCGTTTGCTAGAAGATTCAAAACACCTTATCATTTTGTTTGTTGTAGCTCTCTTCCACGGTGAAAATTTTTACATCCGAAAAAAGAATTTCCCGATGCTTTTTTCCCGCGTACCGCTTCAACAAAGCGCGGCATCTCTTCAGTCTCAGGTCCATTAAACGAGCGTCCAAACGATGTCCTGTTTTTCTTCGATATGCCCTAAGCCCTAAGTCTTCATTTAACACCCTTTTCACCGTGGTCCTGCTTAACCCCATCTGAAGGGCCAACAGTTTCTGCTTACGTATGGGATTTCTTTGAATTCGCGCCTTCACAGCTTTTATCACTGCTGGAGTCCTAACAGAGCGAGGGCGACCACTTCTTGACCTGTCATCTATAGAGTCTTCATTGTATCGTTTTATAGTACGATAAACGAATCTTTTAGTTATATTAAAATTTTTCAGTAAGTCGAAAATATGATTTGGCGCGTAACCGCAACGATGCAACGCAATAAGCGCAACACGGTCTTCTTTAAGTGTCCAATCCATAATTAAAAATGAGGAAAATTCTAAAAAGTACACATTTTAATTTTCATGAAAAATTCGAAATTCGAATTCAATAAGCCTTTTTGTGGCCAGCATTCTAAATTCAAAAGTTTTTATTGTGTGACAGAACTTATGACCTATTATATTGTTGTAGCATTCGCCATGTAGTTTTTTTTTGGCTTTGGCGTAGTCGAGTAAAATGAGACAGATACCGAAGTCAATACCAAAAAATAGAGCAACGCACACATAGTTACAGCTCACAGACACAATATCCCGGACCGGTTAGGACCAGTACGAGCGCGTGTGTCATCTATAGATGTCATCACATAAGATATAGTAATAATAATAATAAACAAATGCCACGAATAACTTCTGGCGTAGCATCTGGTCGGTGCCCGTCGAGCACACAGAAGGTAATTGGATGTGTGTCGTTGAACAGGCGTGTGAACCGATCGAGTCTATAGGGTCTATAACTATAGACACTGAAGACATAAGTTGTGCAATCCGTACGGCCCAGAACTGGAAAAGTCCTGGCCCGGATGGATTACACAACTTTTGGATCAAATGGATTCGATGTTCGCATCCCTGTTTAGCGGCACGATTCCAAGTAGCCCTTGAGGCCGGTTCCCTTCCAAGTTTCATGACAACTGGTATCACCTTCCTGCTCCATAAGTCTGGTAGTACCACGGAAGCGAAAAACTACAGACCCATCACGTGCTTGCCTACGCTTTACAAGCTCCTTACATCCATTCTGAGAACAAAAAATAATGCACATTGTCGCGAACAACATTTTGGCCGCCTTTCAGAATGGATGTAGGGTTGGGTCACGTGGTACTACGGAGCTCCTCCTTATCGACACGGCCATTAGCCAACAAGTCCGGCGGAAGAAAGGGGCTCTCTTCACCGATTGGATTGACTACAAGAAGGCCTATGATTCTGTGCCCCATTCATGGCTAAAGAGGATCTTAGAGCTGTACAAAATTGATGCAGCCTTTAGATCCTTTTTAAGCACTTGCATGGGGCAATGGACCACAGTCCTTCGTCAACCAGGTGCTGGAGACTGCCCCTCTGGACCGCAGGACTTTATCAGGATAGAGCGAGGCATATTCCAGGGTGACAGTCTGAGTCCTTTGTGGTTTTGCCTAGCTTTGAATCCCTTCAGCACTTTGCTAGAAGATTCAAAACTAGGATATCGGTTGCGGAGAGGGGGTGAGACCATTTCTCATCTGCTATATATGGATGACCTCAAACTGTTCGCACCGCTACGCTCTCTTTTGGTGGAGTTGTTAAAAATCACTGAGAATTTTAGCAGTTCTATCAAAATGGAGTTCGGTGTGGATCAGTGTGCGGTCATGCATGTACAGCGGGGGAAAGTAGTAAATTCTACAAATTTACAGCTTTCCGAGAAATGACTTTCAGATCTCTCTCAGAAGCCGAAACCTACAGGTACCTTGGTATGTCAGAGTCGTTGGGTGTTTCAGTAGAAGACGTCAAACAGTCGGTGAAGGAGCGCTTCTTTTATCGCCTGTCATAAGTACTTAACAGTCTTCTGTCAGGTGGTAATAAAGTGCGCGCCTTCAACGGTTGGGTTGATGCCTGTACTCCTTTTGCATACTAAGGTGGACTCAGACAGAACTGGACGCCCAGGATAGAAAGGTCCGTCAACCTGCTCACATCACATCGCATGTTACACCCGCGCTCGTCTTTTATGAGACTGTACATTCCGCGGAAGTGTGGGGGTCGAGGCTTTTTAGCCGATGTGGTAGCAGTTGACAAGGGCCTCACGCCGCTCTCCTTGGCAAACGAGAACTGGCGTAAATCGGTGGTACTTAGCACCGATGATCGCAAGGACGTATGCAAGGGCAAGGAGCTGCACGGGCGGTTCTATCGAGCCTTGGCAGGGCCGGATGCGGACCTGCATGCGTCGGTAAACTGGCTACGATTCGGTGATCTGTTTGGGGAAACTGAGGGTTTCGTCTGTGCAATTGCGGACGAAGTTATCAAGACGAACAACTACCGGAAGTATATTATGAAGGACGGTACGGTCGACATCTGTCGGGCATGCCGCCATCCCGGAGAATCTTTGCGTCATATTATTTCCGGTTGTTCTCATCTTGCTAACGGAGAGTACTTGTACATACACAACCTAGTAGCCAGGATTATCCATCAGCAACTTGCTCTTCAATACGACCTTGTCGAGTCAGAAGTGCCGTACTACAAGTACGCACCGAGGCCGGTTCTCGAAAATGGTCGTGCTTTGCTCTATTGTGATCGATCTATCATCACGGACAGGACTATTGTAGCCAATAAGCCTGATATCTTGCTGATAGATCGGTCTCAACGACGGGCACTGCTCGTTGACATCGCTGTTCCGCATGACGATAACCTCGTTAAGGTTGAGAAGGACAAACTCAGCAAGTACCTTGACTTGGCTCACGAGGTAACCGCCATGTGGAAACGAGCATTGTCCCGATAGTCGTTTCAGCGAACGGTTTAATAGCGAAGAGCCTTAACCAGCATCTCACGAGGCTTTCGCTAGGGGGCTGGATCAAGGGACAGAATACAGAAGGCAGTACTCCTCGAACACGGCACGTATTGTTAGGAGGTTCCTCTCTCTGCAGCCCTAACCGCCGGTAGCTTGGGCCATGCCCCACTACCGTCGGCGCACTAGGTTAGGTTTTTATAATGTTTTTTTTTATATAATAGTATTGTAAAAATCTAGGCAAAGATATATTAATAAATAAGTAAATAATCAATAAATAAAACGTTTATTTTAGACCGTCTTGATCCATACATTTTTGAGTTAATGACAATATACTTAAAATGATAAGAATAATAATAATAAACTAAATAATCAGATTACACATTACGTCCATCAGAAACTCGCTATTAAACGCAAGTTAATACCACCAAAAGTAGAGCCGTATTATGAGTACACACCCAAAGCCGTTTTGGGGAGTCCCAATTATAAAATGTATTTCGACAGAGCTATCTTAACCGACAAAACAATTCACTACAATAGACCAGATATTACTTTAGTTGACAAAATTGCATACTTAGTAGACGTAGCTGTGATACCCACAAAAGAAAAAAAACAATATCAGACAAAGTACATAAGTATTCAGAATTAAAGGAAGAAATAATTAGAACTTAAATAAAGTACGAGGGCGGGTCAATAAGTCCGTGACTTTTTGAATTTCTGACCTCCTTACTGAAAAAGCAACACTACTCCTGTCAACAGGTATCTGTCAGTTGATTCCTATCAAAATTTGAACTTGCTGCGTCAGTTAGTTTGTGTTTAACAGCTATTTTTATAAGACTACCCAGTAATTTGAGGAAAAAATGGAAAAAGGTGAATTTCGTGTGCTTATTAAGCATTATTTTTTGCGAAAAAAAACCATTACCAAGGCTAAGCTTGATAAATACTATGGGGACTCTGCACCATCGATTTCAATGGTAAAAAAGTGGTTTACTATATTTCGTTGTGGCCGTAAAAGCACTGAAGATGTCGAACGTCCTGGACGCCCAGTTGAGGTCTCTACACCCGAAACAATCGAAAAAATTCACGATATGGTGTTGGCCGACCGAAGATTGAAAGTGCAAGAGATTGTGGAAGCCGTAGGGATCTCGCATGGCTCAGTGGTTTTAATTTTAAAAGATCAATTGGGCATGAGAAAGCTTTCCGCAAGATGGGTGCCGCGTTTGCTCACAGTCGACCACAAACGCAATCGTGTAACAACTTCACAGGAAGGTTTGGCGTTGTTTAATCGCAATATGGAGGAGTTTTTGCGCCGTTTTGTAACCGTGGACGAAATATGGATCCATCACAACACACCAGAGACCAAACAACAGTCAAAACAGTGGGTTTCTAAGGGTGAATCGGCGCCAAAGAAGGCCAAGGTGGGTTTGTCAGCCAATAAAGTTATGGCGACTGTTTTTTGGGATGCACGTGGGATAATCCACATTGACTACCTTCAAAAGGGAAGAACAATCAATGGGGAATATTATGCCAACTTATTGGACCGCTTCAATGACGATTTGAAAAAAAACCGACCTCATTTGGCCAAGAAAAAAGTTATTTTCCACCAAGACAATGCAAGGGTGCACACATGTGCAGTTGCCATGGCAAAAATCCATGAATTGGGCTATGAATTGCTCCCTCATCCTATTCTCCAGATTTGGCTCCGAGTGACTACTTTTTGTTCCCAAACCTGAAGAAATGGCTTGGTGGAAAAAGATTTGACTCCAATGATGAAGTCATCTCGCAAACAAAGGCCTATTTTGAGGACCTCGACAAATCATATTTTTTGGAAGGGATAAAAAAATTGGAGAAGCGTTGGACAAAGTGTATAGAGCTCAAGGGAGACTACGTTGAAAAATAAAATGATTTGTTTATCAAAAAATCTGTGTTTTATTCCAAAAGTCACGGACTTATTGACCCGCCCTCGTATACACTGTTCCACTTGTGATTTCTAGCTCTGAGGTAGTAGCAAAACACTTACACCATAGTATCAAACTCCTGGACTTACCACATCACACTTACAACACTATGCAAAAAGCAGCCATTTTATACACCTGTCGAATAGTGAGACGATTTCTTCAGGATGAACCTGCTATAACGGAACGAACGAACGAACCAAACCTAGCATAAAAACTGGGATCATTTACGGGCTGTGCCAAGTAAATGATTTCATTACCGGCCTTTGAGCTGAGATAAACAAACAAACTAAATTAGAATTAGTCAAAAACCGGTTCCTGGATTCTTGCATATGAATATAAACCCAGTGCTTAAAGATGGGACACGATGGCTTATCTCTGATATGAGTTTTTGAATTAATTTCAACAAAAATGGAACAAAAAAATCAATCTATAATGACCTCTTTAGTAGACAGTTGTTTAAATTAAACATAAATTTAACATAACATTCGGTATTTGTTAGTAAATTTTGTCTTTACAATGCTTAGTTATCTGCTCCACCTTCCCCTTACTTTTTAGTGTATCCTACCTAACCCAAAGGTTGTCTGGAAGAAATCGCTCTTAGCGATAAGGCCGCCTATATTGTACATTTTTTTATAAGCATTTGATTGTAATTACCTTGTTTGGTGTGCAATAAAGAATATTCTAATTTCTATCTATCTACAAATTCTATTTATTTAAAAAATTTAGGTTTCTGATGGCCAACTGTTTCATTTCTTGGTCCTTTGACAAACCTTACGTTAATTGTTCTTAAAGTTACCTAACCTAAACCGGCTCAGCTTAAATATCGTAGGTAGGTTAGAACAGGGAATATTATGGGTTAAAGTATGAAATTGCCGATTATTTTCCCACTTTTTATTTTGTTTATAGCTCTTAAGTATAGACATATTATTGCGTAATTCTTTTTGTATTGTATCAAAAACTAAATAAAGTAACTTTTGACTAAAAAAAATGCATTACTAGTGCCTATTACTTCAAAGGAAGTCGTTGAAATGACCCCTTACAATGTGTCAGCTGTCCTTCTTGCTTCAATTACGTATATTTGTATAATATACTTTGATTTTCAGAAATTTAAATACTATAATGCGTAGCTTTATAACCATCTAACTTTCACCTTTAATTGCATCGAAAACGGTTCAGGCGTTTTTAAAAAAACCAAAAAATTGTTAGTATGAAAAAATGACTTTTCTCGATTTCGTCCATACAAAACGGTAATTTCATACTTTAACCCCTAATATTTATCATGTCTACGAGTTTGAGATAGTACTGGAAGTTCATTTGTACTGGAAGTACTTACATAGTCTTCGAAGCTCTCCAAGCGTTGTCGATTCAACATCATCTCTAATTTAAACTATTTTAATTCACAGGGCTCTCGCTTTAAAAGAAGCAGAGTTAGCGGTTGTTGGGAGAGAACCCGAAGTATTGGATTTTAAAGAAATAATGGACATGGACCTAGCTCTGTCTATCTATCAGAGAGATGTGGCTGGGTGGCGGGATAAAGAACCTACCGATCTAGCAGCGAAATTGACGAGAGAGAAATTGTATAGTTTATTCCCTGACATATCCAAAGATATTCTAGCAGAATTACTAATGGCCCATGATAATAATTTTCAAAATACAGTTGAGGTAATCTTTTGTTTACGTATGCGATAAAATTAGTTAAGGGTTCTGTAATATTTATTCAAAACGCATTGGTAAAAGTAAATTTTACATCCAACGCTTTTTCTACTATTTATTTTACTAAATTATTGCTATCAATATTGGTTTACAAAGTAGTACTGCCGATATTGTACCAATTGTAGCGCACGTACTTAAGATTTTTTTTTAACATACCAGTACTTGTAGCAATATCAAGATAATAACGGAGGTAGGATAAACGATTTGTTTCACGACACTCGAACTTATTTACAAATATGTTGAAAATTTTTACAATTAACAAATTTAAGCAATCTGAACACATTGAACAGAGATCTCTAAATAAATAATTATTGGCCTCCAATTCGAAATTCAAAATTCAAATTCAAAATAGTTTATTTGTGATTCACAGGTGATACAGATGTTCAAAACTTAAATGATAGTGCTCTGTGATCTGCCATTTGGCGTACAAATGTATTAATCCTAATCAATTGGTTTAAATTATTTACTTTACCATGCAAATTACATAAATTACAATTACTTAATATGAATTCATTAATTTATAAACATGTCATTGTATGTAAGAATTATGAATAAAACTAAATTAAAATATGTAATGTCAATTAGTGTGTCTGGTGAAATGTCAATTATTTTTAGTATCAACAAATTCCTGAACTGAATAGAAAGCCTTTTGCGAAAGATATTCGAAAAGCATTTTCTTAAATGTCAAGATATTATTATCTGTCCTAAAGGCATATTGTCTCTCAAATAGGCACAGACTAACCTTCAAGTGAATGCTACCGGAATTTTTAAAGGTGCGATCCCACCAACCGTTCGGCCTTCCCTCCCTACGGTCGGTTAACTTGGTTAACAGTACTTATATTCAGAGAAGTAATGAATCTTCATTGGGTTTAAAAGACTCAAATGTTTGTAATTTTGATAAATTTCGTTTACATGTCCTTGTCCGTGTAAAATCCTTTCCCAAAAGCTGGTTCATTATTCATTGATTCTAATCGAAGCCACAACCATTTTCAAACAATGCTTAAACATTTAGATTTACGTGAGTCAATTTCAAAAAAAATTTGATAAAAAATTTGGTTGAATTAAAATTGTTGCCAGCACAAAAATATAAACGCATTATGACCTCTGTTATGACTGTCTTAAGGTGACTACTAAAACTATGTGCTGCCCCCAATTTATTTATTTTATTACTTCTAAACAAAATCAATACCCAAAAAACTAGAACAGTATTACCTTAGCAAATAGCCATCTAGTCCCAAACTAAGCTACTACTAAGTATCTTGTAGTGTAAGGTACTTGGCAACCGATAAACTTGCTTTTATAATTATTTTCTTTTAAATATATACTTATAATACATAAAAAACACCCAGACCAGTACAAACAGACATGCACACAAATATTTGTACTGTGCGGGGATCGAACCCGCGGCCCATGGCTCAAAAGCAGAGTTTACTACGGCTTATGTTTAACTGATCACCTGATTTAGTAAAATATCACAGGCAAAAATAGTAAATGATCACCAGAATATAAAACCGCATTTTAATTTAAATCTATAAACAAAGTTTGTACATCTTGCTATCCTATTAATCCCTCAACCCCCAGGAGGCACGCGGGTGCCGCGATAACAATTGATTTTAATTGTGTCTGGAATAACTCACGATCGAGGGATTAAAGCAAATGACTCCAAACAAATCATTGTTGACCCAAAAATAGTTTATGAACAGTAACACCAAACTATTAACCACATTTAAATTAAAAATGACATGCATAATATTTAACATCTCATTTTTCTATTAAAGTAAATTACGCTTTATAAATATTTTTTAACCAAACACAGTAAATAAACTCCTAGTTTGACCCTTTACTATTGTAAAATGTTTTCAAGCTCTTTATGTAGGTACCTATCTAAACTGATTAACCACTAAAAAAATATTTCTTGTGCGTTTGTTCTACCAAATGTCTATAGCTCTAAAACAAATAAGAGTCATCCAATTTCAATAAATCTTTTATTAAATTTATAAGAAACATAAAAGTCAGTCCTCCTAATATTAATTACAAAACATTTAAAAATCTTAAGAAGAATCAATCAGGGGCTTGTAAGCCGGAGTCATGACTTAATATGGAATCATTATACATTATTTGGTAATGCGATCACATGTTTTGGCAATCATAGTGGTTTAACTGGGCAAAAATAGCACATTAATTTGCTCGCAAAAATTTGGTGATCATTTACTATTTTTGGTCTTCAAATACAATTTGAACTACAGTCGTGAATAAAACAGCTAGAACTATTATTTTTTTAGGCTTAATTTTTTTTATGTTAAGTATATAAATATTTCCTTTTCTTTTACAGATAAAACTAATACCAAGAAGACTTATTCGCATTCGCTCACTCTCTTTATACTACACTATACACATACTACACACTCACGAACCCACACACGCACATACGCACATACTCATGCATGAACACACACACACACGCACACACGCGCACGCACGCACACACGCACACACACACACACATACACACAAGTAGTACTTACCTTTAATTCAACTATTTAATTTTATTGTCTTACTTAAAAAATTGTTTGGCATTACTGCTCATTTTTTATAACATCAGTTATTGTAACAATATGTGGAAGAACTGACGTCTGTCACACAGTTTCTTTGTAAACTAGCATAGACGTCAACAATCCCCATCTTTATACTGAGTCCTTTGTTAGAATGTTACATTAATTTCTGAAGAGAACTTGTATGTATGCTTTTTAGAACTAATAAATAATAATAATAATAATAAATAATAATAATAATAATATATTTTTGGTAAAAGAGCTTAGGGTATCGAAGTATTTTCTGGTGGTCATAATATTTATTCCCGTTTACTACCACTGATGCCAATAAAACTAGATTTTCTCATCTTTAAATTGAAATAGACTCAAAGATTTGTTGATTACTTTTAGGTGTTGCTGATGTCGACTGGAAAAGCGAGTGTCCTGCAAGAAAAAAATGGATTGAACAAGTTTGTGACAAACGTGGAAATGGAAAGACAGGCCAAAATATTAGAAGCAGAGCGTAAAGTACGAAGTAGTATTTGTATCAATCAAAATAGCTACATTTTAGGTTTAGATTTGAAATGATCCAACGAGACGTCTAAATGTGGGTATGTAATTTTTTTTATGGAACTTAAACCGCAACTCCGGTTTGACAAATTAAATACTTAATTAAAAAGAAAACAGATGAAAGCCAATAGTTTTGTGTCTGTGTATAACCCATAGATTTAATATACTACTGTTAGATTGGCAATGAAAAGAGATAGAATATAATGCAGCTATATGATAGAACGAGATAGATCACAAGGCCGTTCACGTACACGCTAAGAACCCGTAGTGTTTTTCTAAGTTCTGACGTCTGTCACGCGCAACACAATATTCCCTTTAGTTTTACTAGTTTCATTTTTATTATTGTAAAAAGTGTCGAGTTGATGTATTTTCATTATGGTTACATGTTTAGCACCTGGAAGTAACTCATCTAAAAAAGGGAACCAACATAATTGTACATTTAACACGTCAACACACAATCGCGATTATCAGCAGCAAAATGCAATGTTTCAGAGCTTTAACTAAAATTTTGTATACTAATTGATAGGGCATTTCATCAGAACAAGGATTTAAATTCATATGAATTCAATTAAAAATAATATCAAATACGTGAATTTCAGCAATTACTAACGTCACTTTTGTATTTTAGTGATTGACGTTGTCGACGATATCTTATCGACATTTCATTAGCTGACATATTTCACATTGTAAACTGCATACAGCCTAAATTGTTAAAATACGTTAGAAATGGTTGAAATTGCCTAATAGAAAAGAATGTTTGCCCAATAAATATTCGAGCATTTGCAGTTTACATTTGGACCCTAAGTGTTTCTAACACAGAGGCGTTCAGCCTGTAAAATTACGCTCTGGATCAATCTCCATATTGTTCAAGACCCCATCAATCCCCATTAGTTAAACATTAAATATATGTATATTTAGTGTACGTTTGTAATGTGTTATTGAAAAATAAATATCAGTTTTATATCAACTTTGGCGATCGCGATCGCAAAATGAGGCAAAATTGTTAAATACTGGCAAGTAAAGCCTACGATATTTTTACAATAAATTGATTTTATTCGGGGATAAGTAATTATAAAATAAAAAACATATCTAGGTATTTACTTGTAGTTTTTTGGCGTTCTTTTAATAATACTAAAAAATAAGTCACCTGAGTCAACGTAAACTGTGTCGATGGAATCGATATCGAAAGCAAGCAGACAATGCAGTACCTGCACTATTTATCTCACGCACATGCTCACTTTATGCACACTAGCGTAACCTAGTTTTGGTCTCGTTTTCAGGATTCAATTGCCAATCTATCATCTATATTAAATCTATGGTATAACCACTATTATTCTATCCGGCGACGTGTGCATTAGCAGCGATTTAAATTTTAAAATTCAAATACATTAAACGAAAAATATATCATCGGAATCGGTTTTTCCAGTAAAGAATTAAGCTATGAATATCCTTCAAATAGAAAAGATAATCTCAATTTTTTTTGTTAGTAATATCATGTAACATGTAATCTATGTGTCACTCTAACTTAGTTTACAAATGAGTAGACTCTGTGAAATGATTAAAAATGCGTGATTGCTTGGAACAAAATTTTACAATTCTTGAAATCGTGAGATACGTTTCTCGTTTGATGCTTTCATGTTTTCTTTTGTTATTCTTGTTTATGAGTTTTTTTTTTATCAACTATATTAAGTTCATCCCACGACTTCGCTTGCGTTTAGTTTGGTTTGTCATTGGAATTTATTTTATTTTAAAAAGATTAGAGAATACAATTATCGTGTTACAAATAGCAACGGCCTAATAATCATTCCACTACAAGGCAAACGCCCCGTTGGTCTAGTGGTTTAAATACCGGGCTAAGATCTTGGGGACCCAGGTTCGATCCCCGGGTCGGGCACAAAAAGTTTCGAATTTTCGAATGTTGCTCGGGTTTGTGATCACCAACCCGCATTTGGCAAGCGTGGTGATTATGCCAGCACCCATCATTGCTGTGGTAACTTGAACTCAATCATGGAGGCCTTTTCCCTGCAGTGGGTTGATTATAGGTTCTTACTTTACTTTACAAGGCAAAGGCCTCTATAATTTAATTTAGGTTACAGCAATCATTGGTAGGTGAAGCCAAATATAGGTGTGACCAATAGTAATAAGTCATGGATGTTTAAAAATGTATTTAAATAGGTATGTTTGTTTATACGTTATCCAGTTGCCATAAAATAAGCTTTGCTAACTTTAATTAAGGTTAACTGGTGTTGTTGAAGAAATAAATTTCTAATAATATTTGTACAAACGACAGCACGAGGTCATACAGGGTGTTAGGTAGGTAAATGGTATAACAAGTCAAAACCAGTCTATGTTAACATAAGTCAGAAATTTGAAATCATCACTTTTTAGGGTTCCGTAGCCGAATGGCAAAAAACGGAACCCTTATACAGGGTGAAATTTTAACCACCTTCCAAATTTTTATATACCAATCTACGAGACAAAAACTAAATGACGTATTTTTTCTTTTGGTATAGCCCAGTACAAAAATGTCAAGATAAAGCACTTAGAAAATATCCGCCAAAAATCAAAAATTTTTGATACGGCCGCCTAGCAACACTTTTTTTACGCGTTGCGCATCTCATTCATTCATTACGATACTATTCATAAGTTTTTAATTTTCCCTTTATACCTTAACAGGTCTACGACCGTAAAAAATTAAAACTATATCGCGAAAAATATTTTCAGGTGACAACTTGATTAACATTTTTTACTTCATAAATATGCTCTAAATAAGATTCTGAGCGCCTATAAAATTTTTGGAAAGTGGTTAAAATTTCATCCTGTAGATTCGTCAAGTCTGTCAGTCAGTCTGTCTGTCTCTCTGTCTGTCTGTCTGTCTGTCTGTCTGTTTATCCGTCCGTATGTCACAGCCACTTTATTCTGAAAGTATTAGCATTACATAGTTGAAACTTAGTAGGTAGGTGTATCCTGTTGACCGCTTTACGATTCTCATACAAAAAAATAAAAAATATGATATTTAAGGGGGCTTCCCATACATAGAGCTAAAAAAAAAAAAAAATTTTTACTCAAACCTACGTACGAGTATATGGATAGGTCTTCCAAAATGACATATATATATTCTTTATTGCGCACAAAAAACATAAAGGTTGTTACATTAAAAACAGTTTACAAAGGTGAGCTTATCTCTTTAAGAGATCTCTTCCAGCCAACCTAACTGGTGTGGAAGAAATGCATTTAAACGGGCACAGTAATGTGCATTTAGAAGATAAAAAGAAAATTTACAAAATAAAAAAAAAAAAACTAGCATAAGATAATGATAAATATACCTACTTAAACTACACTCTAATATACTTCAAATTAAATTATATATATAAAAAAAAAGGATAAACCTACTTATAAAATACATACAACACATACATATACCTACATAAACTAAATACATTGTAATGATTGAGATAAATAGTGCTCTTTTAAACGAATCTTGAACGATGTTATAGAAGGGCTGCTTTGTATAGCCTTGGGGAGTTTGTTCCATAGTCGCACAGCTTGGGAAGAGAAGGAGTTGAAAAAGAACTTAGTGTTTGCTCTAGGACACTCTAACATCGTAGTGATGCAATCGCGCCTAGAGCGGGGATCAGGAGGTAAAAGTTGGAAGCGGACATAGAGATTTCTAAAACCATTTTTTCCAAAAGTCTAACGTTTGGAAGATAGACGCTTGCAAAGTGGTAAAATGGATGTCTCCCTCTAACTTTTTAACTAAGCAAGTGAAAATTTGGAAAAAAATACATAATGTAGATCTTAACAAAAACTTACAGCGAAAATTGGTTTGAACGAGATCAAACCGGTAGTTTTTAACAACTGCAAATATAACTTTGTCCTTCATACAAACTCTATGAAAAACAAAGTTATTTTTGCATTCAATTAAATAGTGTGGTATTTTGGCTAAGTGGACCCCTAATTCAGTTAAAGTTGGTACGGAACCCCCAGTGCGTGAGTTCGACTCGCACTTGGCCGGTTTTTTATTTATATACATACAAAATTTTTGAGATTCCGATTTGTACGAAAATATATTTTTTCAAAAATGATGGTATGCATTGTTAAAGGCCGGTTTCTGCTTGTTATATCATTTACCTAACACGCTGTATAGACACTGGGGCATCTTGATATAATTGACATATAATTGCCCTGATCTGCGTGCATATGTATTTGCGTATGTGTACATCACATCGTCTAAGAAGGTTTTTCTATCGACTATTTTACTATGTTTGAAATGAACTGTAAATTTTATTTTATTGAAAGAAAAATTAGAATATTACACAACATTATCAAAATTACTTACAGTTTAATGTCCGCTCCCAGTAGTCCCTACCGCAAAAGTACCCATGACACTAGCCGCGTTACCTCGCTGGATGGCAATGGACAACTCTTGCACCAGGATCAACACAGAGCGGGGATCACCGGTTTTTTGCCTGAGCCGACGCCCCAACAAACTTCAACGTTTCTGACCTCTTCCTCTTCTCCCAGCTACCCGCCGTCTCCACAGCTAAGGGGATGAGAATATAATTATGTTGCAGCGGGGCATACTTGAGGCACTTAGCCGCCGCCCCAGCCACACGCGACGTGCGTGCGATGTCGGTAGCAGCAAAAGTGCAGACACAAGTCGCATCCCATACTATTATTAGTCTTCGCCCCCTTTCCCACGGTATCAACATCAGTCTATCAGGGCGCTTTCCATCAGTGCGATTAAGACCCGGCGGCTCAAGGATCGACGGTCTCCACGGCGCTCCTGATGGCTGCGTCAAAGGCTTCCACTTCATCACGAAACATCCACACAGAGGCCGTCATCAAAATATACGTCATCCTTGGGACTGCGAAACACCTCTACATTAAGGCCAAAGCGACGTGGAGAGTGATGGCTCTAAGACGTTCAGCAGCATGCAAGAAAACCTCCCTGCGAGCTTCCAATGCCTCAGAAATTGCGTCTGGAAAGATTGGAGCACCAAGCAGAGAAAAGGACTGACCGTTAAGCTCCCTGAGCCCAGGAAGGAGGGAGGAGAAGAGGACCCCGCGCCATAAGAAAACAACTCACACTTTGTTGAATTAAGCTCCAACCCCAACCTCCTTAGTCGGGGAAATAAGGCCAAAATTTCACGCTTGACTTCATCAGGTCTACCTCCAATAGTGTCATCGTCAAGGTACCAAATATTGAGCGGTGATTTAATCTCGCTTATAGCCTTGTGTATGGCGAGACTACAGGTTAGCGGACCCAGGGAGTCTCCCTGCTGCGCGCCAACCTGTTTTAAATTATATATACAATATTTATCGGAACCTCAAACATCTCCATTTCGAAATGTTTAACTATTTCCCATTCAAATTTCGTTTATGACAAACGCAACAACTTGTTTGTAATTTCTGGTAAATTCATGTTAGTTCGTAATATTTATTTGATTTTTACGTGTGTCTTTAGGGATGTTGTTTCCTACGGTACATTAAGCTTTATGAAACTACTTGCATTTTACTATACTATTCAATAGCTACTATTTTACAATGAGGTTTTTAAAGTTATCGTTTATTTTAGCAATAAGTAATTATTATTATGGGAGAATAGTGAGGGCACATACACAGTTGAACGCGAGATAGAGGCGAGATAGCAGAACATAAAACAAGAACCTATAATAAAAGTTACTGAAATCGATTTAGTAACTAATTTTAAACACGTTGATAAATGGGATAAATTTGTCTGCCTTATTTAATATTTAATTCGCTTAGTTGTAAATCTACATGTTGATATGGCTAAAGATAGCTTGTCGCGCAATAATGATAACGAAAAGCATTGTAATATACTATTTGCTGTCATATTATCACCAATTTTATTAGGTTGTATGTGAAAGATTATTTTCCTAAAAGAAGAAATGAAACGTAAAGATTAGATTATCTAATTTATTTATGTACTCTTTATTGCAAAATAAGAAGGTCGACTTTATGCAAAAAACATTCTCTATCAGTAATTAATGGTGCCACGCGGATGATTAACAGCGATCCAAGGAATGGAATAATAAAATTTTAATAATAATTATGAAAACTAATAAGACTCATCAACAGACTGTTGTACTAGCGGCATGCATTTCGGTTCCTTCTATCTGGCAGAATTTTGTTGTTCTGAATTTTGTGTGGCATAACACACTTGCGATAATATTACTTAAATGAATATGTTCAAGGCATAAAAATATTTCGTATAAAAAATATTAAGTTTAATTTTAATATGTCCGAATTCCCAATGGCATATTTTTAATATGGAGAATTTCAATTGGCATAATCTTTTAGCATAAAGTTTCTATAGATTACATTTTACTGTACAATACCAGAATTTGAATTACTAAAACATTAAAATTTAAATTTAAAAAATACCGACCCTAAAATTATCAAATTTTCAATAAACCTTACATTACAATTTCAAAATATGAAATGCGTAAGATAAATAAGACTTTGTTTCTTATTCTCATAGCTGCTATTAAAATGTTGGTTTGACAATAAAAAAGGCGTGAATGCGAGAAGAACGGAGCGAACGTGCGCCGAGCGCCCTATAGTCTTTTTCCCTCAACCAAAAATCATACTTAAATTTTTGGCGAAAATTTGCTGAAATGCTGTTACCTACAGGGAAATAAAAACTTACTATAAATTTTCGGCAGTGTGATAGATGAGTTAACGTTAACTTCACTTTCTTTGTTATGGAAATGAGAAGTACGCCAGAAAAAGATTCTGAATGTTAACTTTCTGCGATATGATAGTTCTGCTTCTTTACTATTATGGATATTGAATGTATGCGTAAAGATGATTCTGACTTTTATGGGTTTAAAATGTAAGCCAAATGATTTTCTGCAAAATGAAGAGTATGCTTTCCGCTGTTATGCTTAGTCAAATAAAGACATTAAAAGTTTTGCGATAAAAGGTAGACGGTAGTCCTTTCGCATGGGAAGTTTTTTTTACCTCTACGGAGCTCATTTTGGCGATCTCCGTGGCTTTATAAATTGACATCGAATCGAATTTAAAGTGTTGTCAGCTCCAAGGTCCCGGGTTCGATCCCCGGACGGGTCAAGTAGAAAACTATTTTTCTATATTTCTCGGGTCTGAAAGTAGCGGTACATGTGTTGTTCTTTATCAAACTGCGATCGCCAACCCGCTTCCAAGTCTGGCGATAATGGCGAAATCCTATTAAAGGCCTTTTGTCCTGAAGTGGATTGCATTTAGTATGATTCCTTCTGCATTTAAAATGTCATATTTGTTAATGCAGGCTTTGTCTGAAGTGGAGTGGCCATTGCTGCCGAAGGGTGAAGTCCCTGACATGTCCGTGGTGAAAAAATATCGTGACGAAGCTGAACGCCATTTGCATAGCCGTAACATGTAAGTTTTAATTAGTTAATTATTCAGTGTTTCTACCAACTTAGGTGGCTGTTTGGAGCACACCCGTTTCCATAGACATCAGTTCTTTCGTGATCATGGCGCTTGCAACAATGCCGACATGTACCAAAAAAATAAATCCGATTATTATCTACTCGTAACAACCACGCACCAGCATAAACATCAAATCTTCAGTTATCATAGCGCTTGCAACAGTTGCAACAGTGCCGACATATACCGAATCTCGAATAGATAAGGTGAACATGGTAGAAACCTAAAAATAATACTCCTATGGTCCAGTGTCAGATGCAAAATCGCCTTGTTGAATGATAAAATCCCAAATGGCCTCTGTCCAGATTTCCATGTTTTTTTTTTCATTTTTACTGGCTGAGACATTGAAACAAAAATGCTGTTATTCTGCTAAAATTAAAGATTGTTATATAGTTCAAGAAATCCGTTTTTATAAAATAGTTAATAAATCAAAAAGTGTATAGAAGCGCATTTGCATGTATACGCCTCATTATACGCTTTCCCTCAGAATAATTCATTGTTCTTCGGATGGAACTAACAGGACCTCATTCAATGAACCGCTGTTCATTGGACTTGTAATCGTATCGTAATACTGGTACTACACCTCTCATAGGTATATCGCTTTTAGAGGATTTTAGGGGTAGCCCTCTAAAAAACTTAAGGCTATGAGTTCAAGCTTATAATACTCTGCTAACTTAATGTTAATATTTTATTTTTAAACCCTGTTAAAGTAAAAAAAAAAACAACAATAGATATAGTATACCAATGATTTGAGAATATTTTTGACTCAGTTACTTAATATTTTTTAAACCTAGTAAATTAATCAAGTTTTCACGATAATCCCACTTGTTTAAAACTCAAACACAATTAGAAAACTAGTAATAATTAGTTTTGTAACTGTACAATAAACCCGTACCCGTACCAATGCTACATACAAATTGGTTATTCTCCTTTATTATGGTGTTTGTAATACTTTAGCAGTAGGGTCAAATAAGTTAACTAGTAAAATATAAATGATATCAGGTTTTTACAAGCAACCTTATTCTACAGACAACGGCACGTCAACCTACCTCAAAACGTCAAATTTTCTCAATTAATATTAACTATTCAATGACCTTTAACTTTTTGGGAAGGTTAACCTGCCGTTGTCTGTACCTGTCATCCTGTACTTAAAACACAACTAAAAGGAAAACTTGTTATGTTTCAGAAACATTCAAAAAGCCAGCGCCTACTTAACCCGTGATATGATCTCCGTTGCTGGATATTACAGGGAGCTCGCTGACTTTCACAAGATGAAGTTTGAGCAATCGAACAGCCTTGCGGCCGCTTCATTAATGCAGGTAAGTCAGGCCCCTTGATCGAGAGCTCAAATACAAGTTTAAAATGATTATTACAAAGTTAAAGCAGTATAGCTAATACTACCTCTACTAAAAATACTGCTCCGGTAAAAGCGTAATTTTATTTTAACTTCTTCAACGATGTTGATTGAACGATGGCGGGCTCACGGTGTTAGTAGGACGGCAGTATACATCACTTGTTTGCATGAGCGACGCAGGCGCAATATGTCTACGGCATTAGTGCGCATTCGCGCACCGTTTCTGTCGAAGTTGGTCCAAATTACATAGGGGGAGCGGGATTCCATAAACAGATCACATTGCTTCAAAATGTAGTTCTGTGGTTTAAGTTATTATTTGTGCCTTTGAAAATGAAATGAAAATGTTTTTCGTTACGTTGATCCATCTTGTATTACGCCACTCCACCACAGAAGTTGTCAAAATTTGATAGAGTTTACTTTTAAAAAATCTAAGCTGGATATGAACATAATGAACATAGAAGCTTAAATAAGTGCACTAGTAATAGTCAATTCTTCATAAAAAACTGATCAAATTAGCTTATTTATTTCAACATTTCACAGTTTCACGCAGCAAATTGTCCCGACACAGCTACCATCGACCTTCACTACTTACGCGTGAGCGAGGCAAAGGAATCGCTAGACTTATTCATCGATACGCACATCCAGAAGCTCAAGTCAAACCAAGGACGCGGCGCTAGGCACCACACCCTATATTTTATTACGGGGAGGGGCCTCCACAGCAATGGAGGGCCACGGATTAAGCCGGCGGTTAAGAAACGACTGAGAGAACGGGGACTTGCGTAAGTGCACTTCATTTCGTATTAATAGAGACACTTTTGCTATGGCACAGTGGTCGTATTTTTTTAGGAATCTGCTAGGTTCTGAATAATTTTTAAGATCGGCCGTAAAAGTGAACGTCAATTGAGATGATAGATATAACCCGATGTTTGATTTGTCCCATAAAGTTTTCTCTAATGTTTTAATTAAAATAAAAACATGGTAGTTATTTAAGTTAGACATTAACGTCAAGATTTTGAAATCACCGTCGTTAATTAAGATTTCTTATTAAGACGCTAGTGTTTACAGCGAGGGTTTACTTGATCAAACTTTTTGAACGCGAAAATGTGAATTTGTTTGGCATTGAATTTGTTTTGCAAAGTTGTCACTATACTACACTAGATGGCGATGCACCAGTTAAGCACCGTTTCCACTGAAGCGGAGCTGGTTGGAGTTGAGAGGAACAGACCCTGAATCGACCAATCGTACTGCTCAAAATCCTCTGTGTTGGGAAAACTCATGGTCCACTCCTCTTCACTCTCACGCTCAGCTCTGTTTCTATGGAAACGCAGCCTTAGTGGTAGGTTCTTACTTACCTCCTTTAAAGCATACGACAGCAGATAAACCTACCAGAATATGTCAAAGTTTCCTAATTAATATAAGATGTAACAAAAAGCTTTACAAAGCCTTAAACATCACATTCGGTTCATTAAACCAAATCGTGTGTAAGAAAAATAGTCGTTGACAAATGACTTTTTTATGCATTAAATTAAATCAAGTGCTTATATTATTGCCCGCAATGTAACTTCATACATTTCTGTATGCATGCGCGCGGTTCATTCCGGGTTGCTCTATTTAAAGCGTTTTTTATGAAAAAGTTCTAAAAATTTTCAACATCTTTCTAAAGAAAAAAGTTAAGTAACAACAATCAGACGATTTTCATGCAATATCTTGAAAAAAAAAAACTTTGACCCTCAATATCTCAGTAATGATTCATTTCCCATGTATGGTGTCTTCGAAAAAAATGATCGTACAAATGGGTAGAATACGTGGTATTCGGCTTCGTTAAGCCTTTTGTTACAGTGAAGTTAAAAATTTATTGAGCAAATTTGACCACGGTATATTGATCTGCTGACTCTACTATGATTTTTTATTCTTACAATCACAAGTTCCGATTTGATTTCCAGCTGCAAAGAAGTGAATCCCGGCCTACTGTCGACCAGCGTGTGCGCAGACAACGTACTGTCTCATCAGCTCGCCTAGTATCCGGCCTTGCAACCGCGTTTCGCGTACGTCCCAACTTTCTGGGGATACCCGTGGCCCGTGTTGTACACTGTGTACCTCTCGCACCCAGTGCAAGCTTTACCACCACCTTATGCTATGCAATATTTTCGACACCAGTGGCAACCAGCTCCGAATATCCTTCCTTATATCCCTCCGTATCCATATTCACAGCATTAAATATTTGTGATTTTATAAAAATTTTGGAAACTAACTGTTTTCGTGCTATGTTTATGTGATCTCAAATCGTTGGACTAAGATGTGTACTATCATCTAACACTTAATAAATATATGTAGTGTACACACACATACAATAAATAAAATAGTGCCAAAAAGGTCTTCCGCTCAGTATTCCTACGATACTAGTATTCAGCGGGAGGCACTTCTGCTTGTTGCTTACTCAAAATCTGTTCCTTAGGTTTATCATAATCTTCAAAGGTTATATGTTACGGGTTATTTCAATAACACGTACTGTATGATGTAATTTATACTTGCAATTGTATATTGATAAGTAAAGTGACTCTTGTATCGGTGTAGTGTAAATAGTTCAAACAGTAAAAATGACATAATTATAGTGATTAACTTAGTGTAAGTACATTATTGTGTCAGTTCCCTTTTTATAAATTAACTTCTTTGAAATCCATTTAGTATGATTACCAGCTGCAATATGTTATCTGTTTAAATATCGCGAGATAGATATTCGATCTAACGGTATTACAATTATACAGTGAAAATTTACAACAGATATTTTAAGCAGAGTTATTTAGAAATAAATTAATGTTTTGTTTAAGCAATTAGGTATAATGAATATTCATACGCGGAGATCAGATACTTGGCAAAAGTTTTGAGTTCGTTTGTAAAAAAAAGACATTATTTATTATTATAGGTTGTAAATATTGTTGTAATGTATCTCAGTTACAAAAACCATGCTCACTCTTACTCTTAGTATAACATACAGTACATTATACGTAATTAGTAGTATATGTTTCACCATTTAGCTCTAAATGACATTTCGTAAAACTTTTTCGAACTACACTAATTCTTAGTTTAAACTATTCTTAACCCTTAATTCGGACCAGTTTTGTCACACTTTGACAAGTAAGAACTTATTAAAAAAAATCTCTTGACTGTATTATATTAAATTATTTCTATAGTAATTTGCTGTGTATTAAAGCTTTTGACGCGGGTAACTTTGTAGGCAAAAAACTCAAAATGTGATTGTAATATTAAGCATAAACAACTAATTTTATCGATAATATCTTTTCACCATCACGGTAGGGAAAATAATTTTAACTTGTAATATTTCTGATTGTTTAATAGATTTGTCAAATATGTATATTATTACATATTTTAATTAAATTATGCTTTTACTTGAAAAATAAAAGTCCAATTTAATTGGTGCACTATACAAATGTCTTTTGGTAGTTTGTATAAAAATATGTCATGGACTGTTGGGTCAGAAAAGACAGGTACAGGAGTCAATCATAATACAAACTGCGCTCAAGCAACGCACATATAGGCACCGCTCACGGACTTGATATATCAAATCTGTTAGGCTAAACAATATCATTACAATAGGCTACTTTAAACCGCAAAACATTGTATAAGTCCAAATTTCGTACACCAACGAAAACGCTGTCGGCCATATTGGTCTATAGATTGTGTGTTCTGTGACGACATACGGGTCAAAACAAACATTTGACATTGAACCAACATTCAGATTTGTATTATCTGGGTTTTCATATCTAAAATCCATGTTTGCTTGTATCAATAAAAAAATGAATAAGTATTAATTACACTCGGATTAGGGGTTTTACCTTCAAATATTAAACCTCAATCACTGCACTTTCTCAGTCGAAAAATGTCAATGTCAAAGTATAGGCAACATAACGAAATTTTTCTCGTAAGATCCGCCATAAAGTTTGCTTGGAGTCCTATGACGTCATAACATGACCGAAAGCGTTTTTAGAGATCAAAATTAAAAAAAAAGACAATTTTTAAATTGAAAATATCTCAGCTGCAAAAGTATGTAAACACTTTTTGGTTTCACCAACCTTATGTCGTTGTATTAACAGTCATGATTAGCCAAAAGTGTATACATATTTTACCTATCTTGCTCTTTTGTTAACTTAAATCGATAAATATAGTTTTTTTTAAGTGAACTACAAAAACTATTCATTTATTTCGTCAAGTAGCCTATTGAAATGTTTTAGTTTTCATTGGTTTATTATATATTTCCATTCTTATTGTTACATTCTAAACAATAAATTAAATAACTGTAATAATATACCACGATAGATTTTTGTTCATAAGCTTAATTTGACAACCTTAGCGCGACCGCCGATCTTAGGTATGAAAAGTGAAGTACATACGTGGAATTGACATATGTATCTAACTGCCTT
This sequence comes from Anania crocealis, assembly GCA_949315895.1. Classification (NCBI taxonomy): domain Eukaryota; kingdom Metazoa; phylum Arthropoda; class Insecta; order Lepidoptera; family Crambidae; genus Anania; species Anania crocealis. The sequence goes on from OX438862.1 coordinate 7,828,015, forward strand.
TTGTGGTTGAGTACCTCTGCTCAAATAAAAAAAGGACGTACAACGTTGTAGTGCTACTTTTTACTATATAATTTTATTTCGTATTAAATCTAACGTTTTTTACGTCAACTTCTAAAAGAACTTCCCCATGGAATAAACATAGAAATTTTGAAAAAAAAATCGTTTATGAGTTTGTGTCTCCTCGAGTGATTTTTATGATTTCCAAGTGAGGGCGTTTTGCCACTGGTCCGTTTTGCATTTGCATTATAATCTTGGACCAGTTTTTAAAACAATTTTAATAATCAACGGCAATTGACAGTTAAAATCAGTTAAAACCATTAAATAACACATTCACAGTGTAATAGCCCTTCTGCATTAAAATTACTTTGATATAGGATTTAAGTTTATGTACAGGGAGTTTAGCAATACTCTGTGGTAATTTATTGAAAATACGAATACAATTTTCCATGAACGATTTTCCTACTTTTCGCAGTCTGAAGCCTGGAACGGCGAGTTAGAGTCAAAATATTTTTTATACAACCTGGTCAAAGTGACAATACCTAGTTTTATAAAGATTTTATGATCTTTAGATTTGTATTTTTGCTCTTTTGTTTTGTATTGATATACCAAAAAGACTCCAAAGTTTTGTATGAAAACCGTCGCTAGGTCCATACATAATTTATACTCCAGCCATTTTATATTTCTATAAATGTTACATATTTCTATAATGTATTACAAAATTAGTTTATTTTAATTAATAATGTAGAGAACAAGTCAACCTATAAATAAAATTTTGACATTGTTGATTAGGTTATTTATAGTATATTAAACTAAGTTTAGAAGAATGCAGGATATTACATTTTAAATAATGTTGTTTTTTTATTAAAGCATACTTTATTGAAAAAAGCCGTATAAAAACACAATAAAACTACATAATAAACTCAAAACATGATTACTTAAACTCAGTTTCGGAAGAAATTGTTCAATATACATTTATCGATTGTTTCTCATCATTATCTTTTATCATCTCACTTTAAAATGAATGTTAAAATAAATTTTATTTATTGAACAGTGACACGACCAAATGAGTATAGTTTACCTAAGATATTAAATAGGATCAAACAAGGAACTAACATTAAAATTGTTAAAAATCGGCCCATGATATTGTGTTAATAATCTTATCGCAATGTATATGAATTATTTAACATTCCTTTTATTGACAACTCTTCGTTTTTAGTCTACAAGCTTACTTTGTTACGACCATCTGGATCCTGAGGCCTTACTCCGCAATACTATGTTTGTATATTCAAATTCATCTGTCCCTATATCCATAACGATGTCTTAAAGTATCTGAAAGAGACAGATATATTCTTAAATACGAGCTTAATTTTGCAGAGTAAAGCATCTGAAGCTTATTTTTGATGTCTGTGGTAAAAAAAGCTTTATGCTTGAACTAAATTAAGAACATGATAAGTACAAACTCTATTGTTTTACATTATAAAAGAAAAATGTTGGTCCCTAATATAACAGGAAGTACTGGCTTCAAACATTTAATACTGCCCTCACATACTCTGTATTTTAACAAAAAAGTAGGTCAATTTTTTGTAATATTTTACATCATAATAATATGATGGCTGCTTTCTCTTCAGTCATTTTTAAAGTACAATATGTAAATTAAATCTCAGTCTGTAAGATTCAATCTTTACTAGTACAAAAATACATTGGCTTATCAACGTAGGAATACAAAGTTTTGGACCTCTGGGTCCAAAACTTACTTTGTTTTAGACGACATAATATCTGGTACAAATTATTGGGGTTCGGTATAAATAATGTTATTTTTCAAATTTTTGCTGCCGATACAATGGGACCTAAGATGATGTAATGTAAAGTGTGAAGATAGGATAAAGAGACTATTCAGAAAAAATAACTTATATACTTGTATGATATATTGTACTATTTACGCAGTCTTTCTTATCTTGCCAAAATGTGAACCTACAATTTGACAAGAAACACCTTTTATATTCATATAATTAATATTACTTATCGATCAATCGAGCGATCTCAAATTGCATGAAATAAGATACTTCTCGTAATTGTAACCTACAAAATATTACAATTGACAGTATGAAGTCAATATATTTTTACAAATATATATTATTTAACGTATTAAGTCAATCTCACTGTTTAAAATATTACGGTATTGACTAAATATTAATTGTAACACTGTATCTTGATATTTTCTATTGTAATTTGTCGACTAACTAATTATTTTCACTACAAGTTCATGTCTTCTAGCGGGGTAAGAGCCTCGTACATAAAAACAACGTAGTTTTTAAGATAAAGCCTTCCTTCATTGGCATACCAGAATGATGTTTAATAGCACTTATAAGCATCAAAAATTTACGTGGGTGCCATGTACGAAGGAGCTTTAATGTCGTTAATAATTATAATATTAATAATAATTGTAAGTAAATATAATTATTTATGTATTATCTATTTACAGGTAAGGTAACTAAATTACAGGTTTTTAAAACCGAATTTAAATTGACTGTGTCACGGAGATTGAAAGTGGGCCTTGTAGCTTTCAGGATGGGTATACAAAAGAATAGCTAATGTAGGAAGTGGTTACCACTATATAATGGCGTGTTATGCTTTAGCTATTAGTTCTAGTGACAAACGAGAAATACTGATTTGACATAAAAAGACAGGAGTTTCTGATATACTCCATTTGGATAATACTTTTCATTGCATTCTATAATTCGTGTCTCCGTCATGCAAAGTACTCAGCTGCAGCTTTACAACAGCATTGTTGAAGTGCTGATTACGTTTTATGAGTAAGGGGAAGCTCGTTCTCACACAAGGCAACTAATTCAATTGATCATGGAAGCACTATGACAGTAATGTTCAATTGGCGCGAAACATACTCGTATGCGCGTTTTTCTAACGGTAAACTACATTTCGCACGCTATTTTAGTCATTGTATTTCATGTTATATATGCAAAACACACTTGTTTCGGTTGCCTTGTGTGAAGCTTACATAGAGTAAGCAACTTTTATGACGGAGGCCTCGTCTTATATGCAGTATACGCGTTGCTTGCTATGCTACATCGTGAGAGGCTTAAGCTACAGCTTTGTGACTACGTGCAACGCGTCAAACGACCATTCAGTCCTAAGTGACACGTCTCATATATGTAACCATCATCTGCTTGTTGTTTTCAATCTTACCCTTCGTAATATACAATGTTATATCTCGCAGGCATTTTACAAGATGGAAAGTCACTTAGTGTTGTTTTGTCGTACGTAAACAATAAGGCGTTTAGCAGATCTTTTACAGACAGTAATTGACAGATTCGGCATTGTCATTTATAAAGACCTCTTTGTAGTGTCTCAAATAGGCGTTATTGTTTCATACAGCATCTAATAATAAAGGATTATATCAGGGAAGCCGTTTGTTGGCATTTGAGTGACTATACAATAGCCTTCAAATGTTTACTTGCATGATTTCACAGCTCTATGAATAATACTCCTAGTTTTAGGATCAATTGAAGCCATCATTACTGCCAGTCTGTTATGCGACTTATTGTCACTTAAGTCCTCTTACACACCATCAGATCAGTTTTCTACATAAAGACATCACACTCTACTTGATATAAAAAAATGAGAGCTACAGAACGACATATAATGCCGTATTAGTAGTTATCAGAATTAAATTCGCTAATCTGAAGATGTGTAAGTGGAACTTGGCAGTTAAAAACTTAAAATTAGTACATGTCATAAATGTCAGTAGATGTGATCAATGTTTGTCAGTAGGTGATGCTTCATGTTAGCGATAATTGTACTTTAAATTATGCTTGAAGTATCAAAGCTATGAGCACAATGCTATTTTGATATAGAAACATTTGTGAAAGTCGTAACAACGAAATACATTACGCTTGATTCATAAACATTTTTGTAAGTTCTGCCATACTTTACGATGTAAACGGCAAAACGTTAAAACACAATTATTAGTTTGGTTTCGCTCTGTCTATACAGGGTGAAATTATAACCACTTTCCAAAATTTTCAAAGGCGTTCAGTATCGTATTTAGAGCCTATTAATGAAGTAAAAAATGTAAATCAAGTTGTCACCCGAAAATATTTTTCGCGATATAGTTTTCAATTTTTACGGTCCTAGACCTATTAAGGTATAAAGGGAAAATCAAAAACTTATGAATAGTATCGTAATAAATGATTGAGATGCGTAACGCGTAAAAAAGTGTTGCTATGCGGCCGTATCTAAAATTTTAGATTTTAGCGGACATTATGGAAGTGCTTTATCTTGACATTTTTGTCCTGAGCTATACCAAAAGGAAAAATACGATTGATATAAGTATTAAAATTTGGAAGGAGGTTAAAATTTCATCATGTATTTCTCTTTGGTACTCTTTGCTTTTTGTCTGGTTATTTCACGGGATTTCTTGCTTAAGTGAATACGATAAGGTGCTTATTGCGCGTTTTGAAGAATAATTTGTTATCAAGAAGTTAGTTCGGCTTGTGATAGACTTTTCAAATCCAACACAGTGGGCCGCTCGATAACGGCTAATAAAACACATGGTGCCCTTAGCTTTGAAGCGAAATTAATGTGTGAGTAGTATTAGTAACTGTGGGCATATTTGCTAAATCAGTAATATAACTTAGTAAAGATTTTAAATTACATAATAGTACTACTTTTAAACAGTTGGATTTGTAACTAAGGAATCTAATTAATTCAGAAACAAAATATACACAAAAAAAAAAAACGTTTGGGACTGTATTAATACTTTAATTTTATACGTGTATGTGATGTTAAAATTAATCTAAATGTTAGGAAAAGGTCTACCTTATAGCTTTCACACAAGTTAAAACCCTTCTTCTTTTAAATCTGATTTAAATAGATAGATATTTAAATTGAATCAATTCCAAAAATTTGAAATAATGTGAGGCTATCGTTGTTTTTGCCAATAGGTAGTGTTTGTTAGCGTTATTATCACATGTTGACAAATTATCGCGTTGCAGTAGCGTCTTGATCCCAAGAAATGGGGAAGGCATTTTATACGACGATGATACAAATAAAAATAAAAAATTTCGGACCAATTACATAAAAGTGTTTATCTATCTATCTATCTATCTACATAGCCTACACAGTACAAGTACAATTTAACATTCGAGACCTTACTTTGCACTTCTATCGGCAAATTCAAACGATAGCCCTTTTCGAGACAAGCTATTATTGTAGCTGGTTTACTAAATATAATGTTCGACGAATTCGATACGTATGTTTTTCAATTCGAAAAATTTAATTATGCTATTTGGTCGAACAAACCTAATGTATGTAAACTCTGGTCTAAAGTTGGATTCATGGACACCATTGAAAAAGAAACGTAATTTCACACATTGAATAAATAAATTCGTCAATCGACATAGTTTTCCTTTAGCAGTAAAGAAAAAAGTACTTTAGAAAAAAAAGGTGTGATAGCGGAAAGGTGCTTGGATTTTTGACCAGGTATATACATACCTAATATTAATAGTAATTATCTTGTAAAATATTCTAAATTTAACGACCTTAAAAATTTTGTCCCCAAAATAAGGAGGCTGAAGCTGATTGAAGCTATATTAAGCTTTAATGATGAAACTATTGGGTAATGCTTATTAAGGGTCACATAGTTTTAAGTGAAAATATTTTAAGGGCCAGTTCAGTATAATAAATACTTCAATACTTTTTTTAAATGAAATAATAATTATATACGCTTTTTTTTGAGAAAATCACACAAACACATTTAAATTAAGGAGTAATATAAATCAACCCCTTTTGTTATTATGTGCGGCGCTAGGCTTTGTCTTTGTCCGATATACATGCCGCGGCCGAGGAGTGAGTGAGACGAAGGCGATGAGTAAGGATCATTGAGAGTAGACAGGATGCTCTTTAAAATATTTTTTTTTTGTTAAAAAAAATAAAATGAAACCTAGCCAGTTTTTTTTTTAAATTATAATAGTGTCCAATTTCTCTGATATAATTAGGGACTCTGTATAAATATTTTCACTTAAAACGAGGTGATCTTATATATTTTTAGTCATTTTTATATTATTTTTATTTAAATAATAAATCTAAAATCAGTGTCCTAGAGAGCACAAAAAGTATACCTAAGTGATGCATGTGAGTGATACTCGTACATGATGAATCTGCGAGATACTAGATGAGTCGTAAAAACAAAATTATTATTGCTGATTGGCAAATCAGTTTGTCCGTCCTTTGTGAGATAATAAGTGGTAAACTATTGAATATCATACATTGTAAGTATTGAATGTGAGCTTATGAATAAAATTCAAAAGCTGTTTTCCTCTAAACGTGGGTTTGATAAAGTATTTTAAAACTTTGCGATGAATTTATAAAAACAATCGAAAAGTAGACCTAATTTGTATGGCATTTGAGTTAGCACTGCCTCCTATTTATCTACTTATCCGCGTATACTAATGCTCTGTTGGCGTATAAACGAAAACTTTCGTCTGTAAAAATACATTTAATGTTAAAAAATAGAGACCTGTTCTAAAATGTAGCCAATTTAAGAAAAGGCTTGTGTGAAAGCTTTCGATGTTAAATGTTAACTGTGTAGTTAATGAAAATAGAATTAACCCCTAAGTATCAACCTATCTTGCTCATTTCTTTCTCGAAACTCATTATTTAGGAAAATATTTAAAAATAATTCTAAACTTCTTTACCGTTTTAAATCTGTTAATAATGTCTGTTTATTTTCATTTAAAGTGATTTTTTTCTCTTATTAATATACTTCAGTTACAAAATTAACAAGCCCTTCTTGTTAGTAGATATTGATGTATTAATAATAAGGCCTGTTATTGAAATTTATTGCATGATTTTAGACCTTATAATATTTTATATGAGTAGTAGAAGTCTACAAATATACATTTATACCGATATTTGTAAACACAAAATTTGAATCTACAAAATTACCAATATACAATATTTCTTTGGTATCTTTTTGATCTGTCTGTATGGACACAATTTGAATTTCATGTAAATCAATGATTGATCTTTAATGTAATATCATTGATGTACCTAAGTATTCCATTATCCATAAACTATTTCTTAAAAGTATGTTGAAACAGTTGAAACATTCAGATGTTTTCAAACTAACTTACTTTGAAAGGTGGACTTACAATTTAACTAACTTTTTTTTGTTTTTGGTGCTATAATTAACAGACCTAATTCTAATTAAAGCTATGCTTGCATAATGTATTGAATCAAAGGAGACTGTCTTTATTAAGAATTGGGTGATATTTTTTACTTAACTTGTTTGCTACTAACGCTCAATATTTTCATATGATGAAAAATTTGGCGTCAGTAGGTACATCCTATAGATGATTAATTTGTTTTAAAACTTGACAATATTGTTAGTTATTTTTAAGTTTTGAGGCCATTTTAAGATTAAGTATTTGTTATGATAAGTGCTTGGTGTCAATTAATGGAAAATAAATGTGATGTGTAAATTATCAAAGTTTTTTTTTTAAATGGATATTTGTAAAACAGAAAATTGTTTGTGGGTTTTGATAATAATTCTGGAAAACTTATAAAAAAAACCTAACACAACGAGGAAAAGAAAAGTACAAAATAAAAAGTATAAAGGCATTCTTTCGTATTGAACATTATTGCTAAAAGCGGCCACTTTTGGCGTTAGCAACAAATTCGACTTTATGAACAACTAATTGAAACTGTGATTCAATAAGTAATTTTCTAAAATGATACTGTTCTAGTTTTTTGCGGATTGATTTTGTTTAGAAGTAATAAAATTAAATCAATTGGGGTCAGCACATAGCTCTAGTAGTCCCCTTAATTTATGCTATTATTTTTTTATAACAATAAAATTGTGTATAACTTGAAGGCTTAGCTCTATCAAAAATTAGCACTTTAAGTCAACGTTTCACATGAATCCCTGGATCGAAAAATAGGTTTCAACCAACCAAAATATTTTTTAAAGACCTATCCAACGCACACGGCACCAAGCGATCTGAGTGATTCAATAAATACTAGAGGTAGGTAATATGCTAAAATGATACTGTTTTAGTGTTTTGAGAATTGATTTTGTATAGAAGTAATAAAATTAAATCAATTGGGGGCAGCACTTAGTTCTAGTAGACCCCTTAAAGAGTTTTATAAAACCCGGAGTTCCAAAGGAAATAGGCAGACTTGGGCCTGACTGTTACAAGAACCAGATAATAACTAAACTTCATAATGTATTTTTTTGGAGCTTGTCGTAAAATATCAATTATCTATTCTATGGGATAAATAATGTAAAAATTATAAATGAGCATGAAACTGATTACCACAATATCCTCATTCCAAATCCATTATCAACTATGCAAGGTTGTCAGTAACAAAAATAGCTGATTTTATGTTCGATTTGATTCCATTCTGACAGTTCGATTTTAATCAGTTGATTAAATCATAATCTCTTTAGATAAACTATTTTAAATAAGTAAGGGTCTTGCAATTGTAGCAAGCTGTTTTTACTGAAAAACATTGAAGAATTATGGGATTGATGAAGATTAAAATGTTTTGTGACCTGACGTAAATAAGTTGCTAGTAAAATACAATTCCTTAAATGATATTTTTAACTGTCTAAGTTGTGACAACTTCCATATAATATCCCAAATATTTGTAAAATATTTATAGGAATATTTTAACAAAAGGTTAAGTAAGATAAAAGAGCTTTTTTAATGTTTTTAAAACTGTTCTCTAAGCAAATAAATTGCTACTGTGAATAGAAAATACAATTCCTTGCATAGAAAAGCGGAAGATTGTAGGTATGAGTAGATGAACAATGTATTCAAGGAGATGATAATGTTATTATTTTCTAGTGATAATCGATTGCAATTGCATCGATTCGATTATTTATCGTTTTTTATGTGGCAACTATGAAATGTCACAGTGACGAGACTGACATTCGTTCGATTTGCGTTTAGTTTTTTCGAGTCGTTTGTAGTATTAAGTTTTTTTGCATGATTTTCTATTATCCCCACGACCATCGCTACGATTAGGTACTTCAGTTGTATCACCTTATAATAATTAGTAACTAAAATCATTTAACACTCATCTGGAGGCTCTCTCCTTCGGCAATTTAATAAAAAAAATATGGATCTATGGAATCGGCTTAAGTCTCATAATTCAATGTATTTAATGAAATATTATGATATGAAACTTAGGAATCCGAAATAAATGTTTTATTTACTTATTTATTGATGTACCTATGCATGTTATTTATAATATCTGTAGACTTTCTTAGTAAATGAACATATCTCACATAACCTAACTTTCGACTACAAAACATTCAATATTTTTACTACCCCATTGAATAACTGTAAAATTTAAACTCATATGAAATTAAGATCCAAGAACCTAGTAAAGTGCTAAATATTATCCATGTAACAGTCAGGCCCAAGGTCCTATGAAAGACTACCCATCTCCTTTAACTTAAGTTCATTTATTCTCTCTTATTATACAATGTATCTAATACTTAATGTAATTCGCTGTCTAATAAAAGTACGAGTATTAGGCAGCGAATTACATTTAGGTATTAGATACAATAAGTAACTACAAATAATTAATAATTCATAATAATGCCGGTTTTCAAGATGTCGCCAGAAAAATAACTTTCTTAATATTTTGGCTGGTCCAGGTGCTTCGTTGTTTCTGATTCCATTGAAACAAATGCTTTATTACTTACATTAGGATCAAAGCAATGAACAGTAAGCTGCACATTAGACTCAAAATGTTTGTTGCAAAACCGCACCTATTTCAACTGTATAGGGTTCCCCAGTATTTCGATGTGCTGTGGTCTGTACATTAACTTAGCACTTTCCTGTACATAAACTTAAAACTGATCTATATAATATAAAGGAAATGGACAAGGCAAGGTCGCCACATTATGCTCAAGTCACAAAAATGTCAGTAATAAAATCATCGACTCGAATTAGCTGGCCTTGCGATGGTTATAACATTACGCAAATTTAATTTGTCATTTCAGTGCAATATTAAGTATTCCAATTATGTAAGTAACCTAAATATGTTTAGTGTTTTAAAATCGTAGATAGATTTGTGACTAGTGGTTAGGTACTTTTTATTGCAGGATAAATATTTTAAATTAGCGGACCCGACAGACGTTGTGCGTTAACTATGAATATTGATTACGAAATGGTATAATAACAAAAAAAAAAAACAATTGTTTATTATTCTTTTGAGTTATGATACACAACATTCTTGTTTTTTTTTTCTGGCGGGTATATAAATTGTAGTTTTGTTGTTATTCCGACACGGGAACAGGTGACATATATTACTGGCCATGTGCAAAATTTAATTTTTTTACCCCCTATTTGACGATATTTTCAGCAGGCATTCTGTCAATGTTAATTCAAACGTTATTCAAACGTATTTCAATTCAAACGTAAAAAATAAATTAAAAAGTTAAAATTGTTAAAAGCGATAAGGTTACATTACAAATAATTTAGTATGGTGATTAAGTTTTTTTAAATTTTTTAATTTTCCGCGCACTTTTTTTCTTTTTTTCTTTCATAAGAACATTCTCCTGACAATAACAAACAAAACAAAAAAATAAATAGCGAAATTGGTTCAGCCGTTCACGCGTGATGCGATGACCAAGGGAAATAGGGATTTATTTTTATTTACCTACTTATATAGATGACATTCAAACAAAGACTTTTAATTACATGTAAAAAGAGTGGTTACAAACATCCATCCTAACTTGTACAATATACAGGATGTTAGGTAAAGGTTATAACAAGCCAAAAAAAGTCAGGAATTCTTATCATCATTTTTATTTTTTTCTTTTTCATACAAATCAAAACTTACATTCGGATTGGTATGAAAATATTTTTATTAAAAATTATGATATCAATTTTGTGACTTCAACATAGTATTTATATGCATGCATATATTGCATATTATGTTAGCTCGTTTCGGCTTGTTATACCATTACCTAACACCCTGTCACATATTAGTAGGTACCTAAGATGTCATCGTAACACAATTATGATAGGCGATTAGGTCCTAGAGACATGTTATTAAGTACTGTATAATAGCCAAGCTATTTTTTCCTGTAAATTAAAATAAATTTAAATGAAGTGTCAATCTTAACTTTAATCCATTACTCGACTGGTGTGTTCAAGTATTTTTTAAATTCATAATCGAACAATCAGGAAATGCTATGCCTGAATCTTAAAACAAGACCCGGATAATAATATTGACATTTGATGTAAGGCAGACCCTACTTACGTATTTAAGTCAACCCATAATTTGCTATTTTATCCAAGCTAGTAGGTACTTAGTTTACTATCGGCCTGTTAGGAAATCTAGTTTAAAAAAAACTGAATACCTAAGGCTAGTCTGAACCCTCAGTGGGCGGCATCAAGGTGTTCCGTAGTAAGACGGTCAACACTCAACAGCATTTTCTATCCACAATTAGCAAAGATATGAGATTCTTCTTTTGGTGTGGACAGTGTCCCGTAGTGGGCTGTGTAGCCTGGTCGGTGATGTTATAACTTAGATAGTATTGGCTTCAATGACCATGAGCAAAAAGCAAGCGAGATCAATTGTGTGTGTCGTTTCGCAATATTCCTGAAGGCATTGCAACGCTCTTTTTCGATTGCCACGCTAAATGCGAATTACCAGATGACTATTAGACCGGTTGCATCGACATTTAAGTGGACTCATTGACAATGTCTTAGTCTCGTTAATCAGAAAAGAAGCTTAAAGTTAAACTTGTGTGTCGCCACATAAAGTTACGACAAAGTTTTGATTAACTGTTAAAATTCTGAATTGGGTACGAAATCGCCTTAAAATCTGCAATTTATTATTTATAAGTAGTGCTTGTAATTTTGCTGAAAATGTGGTCAACGACCTTAATGGAAGGCCAAACAAAACATTAAAATTAATAAATTACCACATAACCAGTACTTATTTATACTTACTTATTACACTAGTATACGGCCAAAAAAATATGATTACTTACATACAGATAAGTATGTAATTTTTTTTCAAATTTAATAGAGGTTTAGACCGGCCAAAAGATTTTTCTAATTTTATTTGAGTCAACCTTAAAAGATAGATACCACTATTACTTTTGATAGGAACCACTGTCTTCGTCATAAATGATTAGGACATAATATTTGCGAACCGGGAGGTTTTGCGCACTCCTGCGTTCTTTGGTAAATGGTGACGTATAGCGCACGCGTCGGAAGCGTTTTTGCAGCATTTTACATCGGTGCTACTACTACTTCTTTATAAATTTTATTTTATTCAAATCTAATTTAATTGTTTATTTCAGAAAACAATCTATAAATTAAAACTAACTTAAAATCTATATATTGCTAATAAATAAACATACAATTTAACTTATAGGTACACCGTGCAGTTTCAACCACCTGTAAAACAAAACCTACGTTATGTAACCATTGTGTATAACATCTTGGAAGAGTTATTTTATTTATTTTACTTTTTTTTTTATAAAAACATTAAGAGGAAACACCACGGCCGTTTTTCCATACAAACGTAGTCCCCTGTTTCCTCCCTGGATAATGCCAGTAGAGCAATAATTTTTATTACAAAAATTAAGCTATTTATTTTAAAGTACGCTGTGACGCGCACAGATGTAGCTGTATAAGGTCCATTCAACCGAGACACCGCCGCAGCAAAATAATTCGTCTGTACAAAATTAAAAATCTGAATCAAAATTTAATATTTTTCATATAATGTCTTTCATAAAAACATAAATAACACTGCCATGCTGTTATACATAACGGTCCAATAACGTGGGCTTTGTTTTCCAGGTGGTTAAAACAGCACTGTGTATACAGGGTGAAATTTTAACCACCTTCCAAATTTTAATATATCAATCTACGACACAAAAAACAAATGACGTATTTTTTCTTTTGGTATAGCCCAGTACAAAAATTTCAAGATAAAGCACTTAGAAAATGTCCGCCAAAAATCTAAAATTGTTGATACGGCCTCCTAGCACATGAGTAAAAATCTCTACAGAGTACAAGCTTCTTGACTTTTAAACTATTCTGATAGGGCTGACACCTGTTGCAAGTCAGAAAAAAAAGGTAGTAAAAATTAAATACGGTAAGTACGAGTACCTACCTACATACTAAAAAGTGTATTTCAAAAGGTATAAAATATAAGGTTTAGTGTAATTTGACAATACTAAAGTTAAATTAGTTTATAAATGGCTAACCCTAAATAATTTATTTTTCTTCAAATATTTCTTATTTCTTTATAACGTGTGTTACAGTCTGAATCTAATACCTACGGTTTCCTTAAATAACTGATCGGAAAATATTCGCATGGCATGTCAAAAGATCATTAATTTATAATTTTATTTTTATACTTATTATCACATTATTAAAATAATCTTGGTATGTTTTTTTTTCATTTTACTAATAAAATAAACATAATTATCTGGACCTGGCAGTATTTTAAGGAACCCAGCCTGTAGATATGTTACCTGCATTAAAGCCTTTATGATGAATAAATAAGGAATCATTGCTTATATTTAAGGCATTTTCCGATAGGATTTCGATTTCTTGCACTTGTGTCGATCCAGACATTTCCTATACAATTATCATGCAACAAACTATAGCAGTGCGTAACTGACCCTTTGTTTTTTTAGATTTAACACCAATTTTCCTTAATCAATATTATATAAATAATTGAATCATAGAAATGGTAAAATCACAATTCGTCAGCCAAATCACTCAAATAAATGTCGTCTAATGCGCGCGACGTGCAGGCGGCAGCCCTGTCATTTATACCGCAACTGAATCGGCGAAAACCAGTTCTAACCCCGGCGACGCGTCGGTGAACGCGTCGGTGAGATGTCACGCGCACATCGCCGCGCTATGTGTGAGTGGAACAACAACGGGCCGCATATAGTAGGTAGCTTGTATTCTGGTGGGAATATTTATTCATGTGCTCCTAGCAACACTTTTTTTACGCATTGCGAATTTCATTAATTAATAACGATACTATTCATAAGTTTTTGATTGTCCCTTTATACCTTAACAGGTCTAGGACCGTAAAAATTGAAAACTGTATCACAAAAAATATTTTTGGGTGACAACTTTATTGTCATTTTTTACATTGACAATAGGGTCATCATAGTAAAATTTCATCCTGTATGTATATAAATTTTTCGTCGGGTCCGCTAGTTCTTAAAAAAAAAGCCAAATTAATGGAATATAAAATTTTCATTACTTGTAGATAAGAGCACACAAAAGACATGACATACTCCATTTTTACTCTTTAGCTTAATAATGTATTAGTAGGTAGGTATAGATGTGTGTCAATAGTATCTAATTTATAAGATAGTCATTTACTGAAACTTTCTTCATAGGACGACATTGTTTTACAAAACTTGAAGTTAAGCGGATCCCATTAATAATCAATGAGATCAAAAAGTGTTACATTTATTGCTGTGTGCATATATTAAATCCAAGAACCTTTTTATATCATAAGTATTGGTATTAAATGACAAAAAAAATATCTGTCAGTTCAGTACTAGACATTGACTGTCTTTTATTTAATTAAAAACAATATGTTAAGGCGGTTATGTGACGCTCTTAAAGTAGTTTGTCTGGTTGGAAGCTGTTAAAGGACCTTCAAAATGAATGTTCCCAGCCTATCACTTGTAATTCAATCCACTTAACTTGTATCCATTACTGATGCATATTTTTTTCCGCATGAGTAATGTTACATGGTTCTAAAATGAGCGTTAACTTTGTCTTTGTAAAAGAGGAGAAAACTAAACAAGCTAATCAAAGGCTACGTGCTCAAATTGACAACCTCCATTTGCTACGTGCTCAAATTGACAACCTCCATTTGGCGACCTGGCAACCCTAAGCGGGTTGCCAGGTCGCCAAACCTAATAGCCACACAGACCAGCCAGTTTGGCCTGACATTTGGGTAGAAAGACCGGACACCCTACATTTTTGAGGATTTTGTGTCTCAGTATTAATAGGTACGAAAAAATTTTATGTAAAATCAAGCTTTTTTGATTATTATCAAAAATCTTTATAAATGCGAGAGCGACCGAGAGTCGGCTTGGCGCTCGCTCGTTTGCGATATGTAAAAAGTCTTAACAAATCCGGACAGGCCGGACACCGTTTATTTTGGCTGGACACGATATTATAAAGCCTACTTATGTCCGGCTTTATCCGGACGCCTGGCAACGCTATCCGTGGTGGAGTGGTGTACATACCTGTTTTTAAGATGTATCTCAGATCATTCAGCTCTAAGATCCCTTATTTGATTACTAGATAGACGTGTCAGTAAAGAAAAAAAAAGTTCGTAGTCTGGTCATCAGCAGAACGTAGGTACCACAAAACAAATGATTTGATAGTTGCGTATTTTGAGATATATGTGGTGTTGTCAGAATTTAAGTATTAAAAAAAACGAGGGAAAAATAATATTACACCTTTTATTTACATGCGTCCCATTGCAGCGCATAGAACCAAACTCAACTGTGAGGTTAAAGTTCTATTAGGATTCTAATATTATAAAACTGAAGAGTTTGTTTCTTTGTTTGTTTGAACGCTCTAATCTCAGGAAGTACTGGTTCGAATTGAAAAAATATTTTTGTGTTGGATAGTCCATTTATCGAGGAAGGCTTTAGGTATATAACATCACGCTGACCAATAGAAGCGAAGCTTCAGTGAAAAATGTTGCAAAAATAGTCGCTATCATAATAAGAGAAATTGACGCGGACGAAGTCGCGGGCAACAGCTAATCTCTCTATATACGAATATATGAAAATAAATAATTATGTAAGTGTTTTCAATTCAATTCAATGCAATAATTATTTAATTGAGACAATAGGTATGTCAGTTTCTTCGAAGGTAAGATTTGAACACATAACCTTTTAACACATATCAAAATATACGGGCGACTTTTCTTGCAAATAATCTACATAGACAGTACCTATCTAAGTTTGGCAAACATTTTATGTTGGTAAGTAATGCGTGCTTGTTAAACCACAATTGCATTTTTGTTATGTACACCCTTAAGACTATTGATTTGTAATATGTACTTGGCTAAAAAAAAATTGCAGGTACTAATTATTATGTGTAAAATATACCTACAATTACAAAAATTAGTCCTAGAATCTATAATAGGGGTTAAAGTATGAAATTGCCGTTTTGTATGGACGAAATCGAGAAAGTCATTTTTCCATTGTAACAATTTTTTAGTTTTTTTAAAAATGCCTGAACCGTTTTCGATGCAATTAAAGGTGAAAGTTAGATGGTTATAAAGCTACGCATTATAGTATTTAAATTTCTAAAAATCAAAGTATATAATACAAATATAGTTAATTGAAGCAAGAAGGACAGCTGACACATTGTAAGGGGTCATTTCAACGACTTCCTTTGAAGTAATAGGCACTAGTAATGCATTTTTTTTAGTCAAAAGTTACTTTATTTAGTTTTTGATACAATACAAAAAGAATTACGCAATAATATGACTATACTTAAGAGCTATAAACAAAATAAAAAGTGGGAAAATAATCGGCAATTTCATACTTTAACCCTATGCTAATAATAGTATTAGCATAGTTGTGATAAAAAATATTAGAAGGTAGGTATCTCTATGCCAACTTAACGCCGTCTTATTGTAAATTTAAGACTACAAAGCAAACAAGTTTAATTAAAATACGTTTAACTAAGAACTATCTCTTATTGAATTGATTAAAATACTAAGCATAAGTCGTTACCAATGTAGCGACATTAAAATTAATAATTCTGCATACGTACGAGTTTGTTCAGTACCTATTTTTTAAATCAATGCCAACAACTAATGGCAAATTTGAATTATGTTAACCATGCGGAGGTAAGATACAATAAACCTTTAGATGTTATTGATGGGCATCGAGTATGGCGACTGCTGGATCCAGTTAGGCGATAATTATTCTCAAGGCTTGCGCGCCCTATAGTGCGTAAGCAAGCGGAACAAACGAAATCGAAAGGCTATCTCTGAGTCACAGGCGTAGGCTAAGCTCCGCAAGCTGCTCACCTTGGCAATGAAAGTGAACATTGGACGCACCTATGCAATATAAAAACGAAGCAGTACTTGCCGAAATTATTCAGTTACCAACTTTAACTGCACAAACATGTACGCCAAGGTGTGTTTTACGATAACTTAACTATTACTAGAGTCACATAGTTCTCGATAACACTAGAATAAGATTTAAATCTCTTTAATATGGAACCAGAATAATCCTGACATTCATTTTTATTCCAGCTGATCGTTGCTCTGTGCGCCGTGGGCTTTGCCCATGCCAGTGGTCTCTATGAAGCCGCTCCTCTGGCTTACAGCAGCCACGCCATCGCCGCCCCCGCCGTGGTGACCAAGACCATCACTCCCGCCGTCTCTTCCTACTCTTCATACTCCACCCACGGCTCCCCCGTCGCCACTTACGCCGCCGCTCCCGTCGCTACCTACGCCGCCGCCCCAGTCGCCACTTACGCCGCTGCCCCCGTAGTAGCCAAGACCTACGCCGCCCCCGCCGTAGCCACCTACGCCGCTCCCGCTGTGGCGACCTACGCCGCTGCCCCCGTCGTGACCAAGACCATCACTCCCGCTGTGTCTTCCTACTCTTCTTACTCCACCCACACCGCCCACGGTTCTCCCGTCGCGACCTACGCCGCTGCTCCCGTCGCCACCTACGCCGCTGCTCCCGTAGTCGCTAAGACTTATGCAGCTCCCGCTGTGGCCACTTACGCCGCCGCCCCCGCTGTCGTGACCAAGACCATCACTCCCGCAGTTTCCTCCGTGTCTTCTTACTCATCCACCACCTCTCACGGATCCCCAGTCGCCACTTACGCCGCCGCTCCCGTCGTAGCTAAAACCTACGCCGCTCCCGCGTACGCCGCGTACTCCGCCCCTGCATACTCCACATACTCCGCCCCTGCCGTGGCTGCGTACTCCGCTCCCGTATACGCTAAGACCATCGCCGCTCCGTACACCACCTACGCCGCGGGCGCCCCCGTCTTGAAATCAGCTGTGGCGTACTCCGCCGCGCCCGCTGTCTCGCACATCTCCTACAGCGGACACGGTGCCAACTATGGTTGGTAAACTGAATCCTACACCATTAGGTACCTGTAAATAGACAATAAAAAATAAAACGACATGCCATATCCTAACTATATTTTTTATTCAATCCTACCTTAAAAATTGATTTTTGACATCCTGCCACAAGCTTGTTCTACAATTTTTAACCAGAAGCAAAAGGGCTATTTTCAACCGATAAAAAAGTGGAAGTTTTTACTTCGACCCATAGAGACAGAAAACTTGTATTAAGGTTATTAAATTGTCATGTGCTGACTCAGATTTGACTCATTTCAAACTTTTCGTCAGTTTAAATTTTTAAACTGTGTATAGACACAATTTACAAATAGGGTGCAAGTGCTGCTTACCAAACCTATTTTCTACCCTTAGATATGACCAATTTTGAGCTATCGGATAAAAAGATACCAAATCGGTTAAACGTGCAAAGTGTCGATTCTAGAATCTCCTGCTTTAATCGTTGGTTGAAAATGACTAAAAGGAAAGTTTCACATAGAGTGTAACCATCAGTTTCTGATGGAAGTCGTAAATACAAGTAACGACAAAGGCGATTTGGAAAAACTCGACACCAGATTATGCATGAAGGATACAGTTGGGGCTATAGATTTGTAGAGATTACACACGGCTTTTCATACATACCAAACACACACACGAAGCGAGAGAGACAAAAATAATAGGTACATTCAATTTTTTCTAAAGTACGGACAGTATGTATATTTTGTTAAAACTAGAAAGTGTTCTACTACTTACGAGTAGTTTGCTCATTTATTTCACACCGTATTAGCTAAGCTATAAACACATCTTCAAGAACATACCTAATTTACAGAGTGGATTTAATATCTATCTGAATATTTGCCTGCTGCTTCGCCCCTCATAAGTTTTATTAGATTAGTTTCATGTGGTAATGTCGGATTCGAAATTTTATAGTCTTCTTAACAAAACTAACTAACAAATAGGTACTTAAAGATATTATGAGGGATAATTTTGACTTTATGAATTGACCAATCTATAGAATGTGTACTTACATTCTATAGATTGCAATGCATATTCTAAAACCATCTTTCTATTGAAACCTGATGAAATGAAGATTCAAAGTATTCAAACGAAGTAGTAGAAGAAGTAAAGCAGCAGTGTCTTCTGTTTTCCATTGGCCTTACTGCTGCGATCTCTAATCCGCCTGCCAATCGTGTCAATTGTGGTAAAATCATTTATTGCTTGTCGTCGTGTCGTCGTCGTAATCGTAAATACAAGCAACGACAAAGGCGATTCGGAGAAACTCGACATATTGTGCAGGAAGGATAACGTTTGATCCATAGATTTGAAGAGATCACACACGGCTTTTCATTCATACCTAAGACACACACACACACACACACGAAGGGAGAGAGAGAGAGAATACCTTAAAATTTTTCTATAACACGGTCGGCCAAGAAGTGTTCTAGCGTGTCAATTATGGTATAATCCTTTTATTTTTGGGAAGCTGCAATGTTTGTCCAGCCATGAACTAAAATAAGCTGTTGATGATGGGTGAAATTTCTATAATACCCTATTGTTCCATACGTATAGTGCTCGCGTAAACACAAGAAACCAATGTCATTCTGCACATTAAGTGTTGGCAATCCAATATTTATTTCATCTCGGTACCCTAATCTTATTGAAATAATGGCGTCCAATTATTTCGCTCAGCATTGGTGAGTATTGGTTTCCCTTGCGGACATCCGCCATACCGGTTTGATTACTCGTTTTGACAGATCTGATGAAGCTTAGAAGGCCATACGGTGACTGTCCTTTTATAAAACGATATCAAATTAATTAAAAGACACAATTATTTTTGCAATATGAAATTTCAAATTAGCTTTGTCTGTACATGGATATATAATTGCATTCAAATGACTTTTAAACGTAAAATTGCATGTAGATCCCATAGGAAAAAATAAAACTAAGTTAAATATTGTTACTTTATTACTGATTTACTTTTTACTGCAAGCGTGATGATTATGCCTCTACCCATCTTTAATATGGTAACTTGAATGGTGGAGGCCTTTTCCCTGCAGTGGTATCGCGGTCCCCCGCGACTTCGTCCGCGTAAATTTTGGATTTCCTGCGAGCATATCTTTTGAATAGTATGTCCGATTTGAATAATTCAAAAGTTATTTACAGGTATTGATATAACCTTGAATATGAAGTTGTTTATTTGGATAAGGATTAATACCAAGGTACGAATAATGTAACCTACTTTGAACTGTCCTCAATCTTACATAAAAACTCTTAGTAGCGTATCTGTTATAGTTAGACATATAGTATTGCGGACTTTATTGTAGATAATGATGTCCTCTACAAAACTGTAGTACATTATTTTGCTCTATTGTCAATAGTTTTCGCAGCGTTCGCAATTTAATGATTTTCCTTTTACACCTTCGGTTACATAATCGAAGTTTTCAACAAATCTTTCCTCTTTATAATATTAGTATAGATTATAGGCCGGTACTTACCTACTGATTTACTGATGATAATAATAATAATTAGTAAAACTTTTTGACAAAAATCAAATGCTTTACTTTTATAAATTACTAGAAAACCTATGAAAAACATCATTTTTATCATGATTTCAGCAAAAAGACGTCTACTGCCGGACGTAAATTATTAGTATCTCTATAAAAAACAAAGAAATAAATACAAATCTTATTGTATTTAGAATTTCCAAAACATCATCATCATCACATCAGGACAATGATAATAAGCTAAGCATCTCCAAAAGGGTAATTTTTCTGTGATCACCAGGCTTGGCAGGCATATTGGCAAGTTTGGCAAATGGAGGAAAGGAGTACTGGCAGTATTCTCTATAACAATAATAACTAAATCAACCACTTATTGAGTAAATAAACCAAATTAAAAAAAAAACTTAAATAGTTCCCAGCTCCAAGTTATCAAATTTAGGCACGATATCCTAGAATAACTACCCTTTATCCTTTCCCGGGATTCAGTTCAGGGTGTATCTATCTAAATAATATCTATCAGTGCGCACAAGGGCCGTTTTTCTATACAAACGTAGTCCCCTGTTTCCTCCCTGGATAAAGCAAGTAGAGCAATAATTTTTATTACAAAAATCTATGGCCACCATTAGCATGTTTCTATGTTTTCTGTTTTTTCATAAATTAATTAATAAAAAAGATATGAGCCCTCAAAAATCGAAAAAAAAACGCCAGATTTTCCGCTGTGTTCAAACATCCAGAAAACAAATTTGGCTAAATTTTTGACAAAAAAGAAAACATACGAACACGGCCAAAACCTTCCTTTAATTTTTAATGAAAAAAGTATTTAAATCGGTCTACTTTTGGAAAAGTAATCGGGGGACTACAAAACGTTGATTTTGTGTGCTTTTAGTAGGTATTTTCGGTCCAAGAAGCAGTTGTCTCTATCACACTCTGCGGTGAAGGCGTTTGGCAATGCGCGACAGCAATAGATTTTACAAATACCTATTTTTCAATTCTCTCGCCCGTAGTGTTTCAGAGCTAGTACTAAGACAGACAGAATGACACATACTACAACAAGTTACATCCTATTAATATTATAAACGTTTGTAAGAATGTATGGATGTTTGTTACTCTTTTACGCTAAAACGATCCAACGGATCTGAATGGAATTTGGCTCGGTGTTAGTTTATTGGCTGGAATAACATATAGGCTCCTTTTTATCTCGGGAAAAGGTACGGTTCCCGTGGGATCAATATACTATTAAAAATTCAAAACTCCACGCGTACATACAAAGTCGCGGGCAACCCTACTAAAATATTTTGAACAGTATTGTATAAGGTCAGGTTACAACGTTTTCATTTCATTTAATTAACTTTATTATTATGAATTAATGATATTGCGTTTACTTTTAGTTTTCATTAATAAATGGTATGCAAATTCGGACCATCTTTTTTTGGTTTTAATTAGTTACATATTTATTATTATAATAAACGCCCCGTTGATCTAGTCGTTTGAATACTGGGCCAAAATCTCGGGGTCCCGGGTTCGATTCCCGGGTCGAGCAACATACAATTCCGAATTTTCTAACATTTCCCAAGTTTCTGATCACCAAAGCCGCATGGTGATAATGCCTGTACCCATCATTGCTATGGCAGCACAAATTTAATGAGGAAGGACTTTATCCTTCAGTGGAATGATTACAGGTATACTTTTTGAATTATAATATACGAATGAATAAAATGAGGTGATAGCTATCATACATCATATAATACATCCCTGTACAGACGTCTTCTTATGCACTAAAGTTTTAGCTCGTGAGTGATCGGTACATTTGTGTAATCCCAACAACGACCGAGTTTCATGCACTGCTTCTTCTCAGCACTAGCCCATTAAAGTCCCGAAAGCTATATGAATCTGATTCTCTTTTTAAAGTTTTTGCATCACTTTAGCATTCATTTAAGGTCCTTTATAAGGCACTCTTACAGATTACGAGTGCGTTGACCTATGTCAGTCTTGATACAAATTGCATTGATCTCAGGGTTATGTTGATAGCTAAGGTTGATAGCTGTAACGGCTACAGAGAATAAGTACTTAATTCAGCACGCTTTAGTGAATATTTAGGACACGTCATATTAAACTTTGGAATTTTTTGTTATTTTCCTTTTAAAGAAAATTTTTGTGGAGCACCACCCCTACTCTTCCTGAGGGTGTCGTAAAAGGCGACTAAAGGAGTACAGCCAAAATAAAACTGGCAGCTGCATTTTATCTTCACCATTGGGCAAACCCGCCTACTAAGTTTTGTGACTATGGCAAGATCCTCCTTTATGAGAGGCTGTGACTAGCTGTAGACTCATTTAAGCTGGTGGAGGTGATGATGATGATGATGATACATATTGTAAGTACAGTCAAGTATTTTATGTCTTATTTTTAGCAATTTTTTACAACAACGAAAGGAATTAGTTGTTGTAAATAGTTTAGTTAAGTTACTTGGTTATAGACAAGCCTAAAATCTATATATATAAAAATGAAAACTGATTTAATGACTGACTGACTGACATATCAACGCACAGCCCAAACTACTGGGATTTAAAATCTGAAAATTTTCACGGTGCTTCCTTTTATAGTGTAGGTGAGCACTAAGAAAGGAATTTTGGAAATTCCGCCTCTAAGGGGGTAAAAAGGGCCCCATAAGTTTGTATGAAACTCCTTCAGTTTTAAGGCTAAGTCGATGAAAATTGGTATCCAGCTACCTGATTAGAAATTATGAATTACGTCTTTCAGGATTTTTGAAAATTTAATCTTAAAGGGGATAAAAAATGGGGGCAAAGTTTGTTCGGTTCCGCGTCATATCCATACTCTTTACATATTTTATCTATATATATAAAAATGAAAACTGATTTAATGACTGACTGACTGACATATCAACGCACAGCCCAAACTACTGGTATTTAAAATCTGAAAATTTTCACGGTGCTTCCTTTTATAGTGTAGGTGAGCACTAAGAAAGGAATTTTGGAAATTCCGCCTCTAAGTGGGTAAAAAGGGCCCCATAAGTTTGTATGAAACTCCTTCAGTTTTGAATCTAAGTCGATGAAAATTGGTATCCAGCTACCTGATTAGAAATTATGAATTACGTCTTTCAGGATTTTTGAAAATTTAATCTTAAAGGGGATAAAAAATGGGGGCAAAGTTTGTTCGGTTCCGCGTCATATCCATACTCTTTACATATTTATACTCTCTGACTTTACTTAGTTTGTTATGACATTCAATGTGTCAATCAGAAAATAAATATCATTTCTTACAAATAGAATAGTATTATTTTAGAATTTAATAATAGGCGCCCAAATGGATGAATTAACTAAGTTAAAACGTACACGAACTTCATTAAAAGGCTGCATTATAAAATTTGGCAGCCAGATACAAACCCTACGAGAAATTTCTGATTATGAATTAAAATTAGTGAGTGACCAGTGACAAAATTAAATGTACAAAATTACCAAGAATAATTTGGAAGAGATACGACAACAAATAATTAAATTACTGTGGGTCACAGTAGGAAAATGAGATTGAAGGAAAAAATAACCTTCAGGAAATTACAACACAGCTTAAACTGAAACTGCAGAGTTTGAATTCGATAGTACGAAACAATTCCATGTATGCAGAAGGTACTGAGGAGCAAAGGTCGCCCACAAATAAACCTTAGGACATCTAAATTGAACTCAGTACCATTCCCCAAGGACGAAACATTCAAAAACATCATTAAACGGTTGGATACTTACTTAAAACTGAACAGATGTATCGATACAAGGAAATACACGTTTCTAACATCTTTGAGCCCAGAATTACATCAGAAAACGTATTATATTATATTTATGTGCTCAACGGGACCCTTGTGAGTTAGTTAAAATTCAGTTAGTAAATGATCAACAACTCAAAATTGGACAGATTACTAAAAGATTTTTAAATAGTGTTTGACGGAACTCTTGTTTGCATATCAAACTATAAAGCTCAATTAGTGCTTCAAGAAAATGTGACACCTATTTTCATCTAGACGTATTCCATACGCCCTGAAGGACAAAGTTGACGGAGAAATAGGAGGCTTTGTAACGAAAATTTTGACGAAACTTGATAATTCCTATTGGCTGTCTTATCTATATTTAGGAACATATTCAGAAAATAAATAACAGTACTTATAAATAGAATGGTATTATTTAGAACTCAATCATTTTTGTTTACCTATACGGTAGAGACAAATGTTGGGAAATCAAAAAAAGTGTGTAGAATAAAATTGGTAAGTGAATTTATTTATTTGTACAACCAACACTACAATATACGTATAATAAAATTCCTTTACATGCTATATGCATGCAAAACTTAAAGTAAGTAAAAATGGAATAGGTAATCAATTATTAAATCTTAAAAACTACACTGTTGTACCTCATGAAATTATCAACTATATTAAGCAGTACAAAAAACTGGGCATAGACCCGTATCTCAGGCAGAATAAGATAAGTGTGTTGCAATAACACTGAGCAGCTAACCGGTGGATTAAATCAATATAGACTGGTAGACCATTTGAAAAGCTTCCGTTTATTCTGGTTTGCTGTACTTGGCCAAAGTGTATGAACAAAAGCGGTGATTTTTCAAAAGTGTATCTACGAGGAAAGTGTATTTTAGAGGAGATGATTTGATAAACTTCTATTTAGTAACGATTTTTATTTCTATGACGCAAAGCTTTTAAGGCATAGTTTGTTTATTGAACCTTCCTATCTAACGCATCCAAATGGAATTTTTATTTAATTTTCACCATATTTAAAAAAATACACTTTTAAAACATGAAAATAGAACGGTCAGAAAAAAAATAACCTTACTTCATAATTCCGTGTTGTTTAACTTAAGAATAGCTACCACCATTCACCCACTAATAACAGTGGCAGTAGTAATTAATTATGTTTCGCTGACATCATTGAAGCTGAAGAAATAAGTAACAATTTAAAGATACAGTGGTCAGTACAGACGAATCAGTTCTCTATCCTGTAAAGTTTACCAGTTATCCTCTACCAGTACTCCCTGAGATTAGTGCGTTCAAACAAACAAACAAACTCTTCAGCTTTATAATATTAGTATAGATGTTGTATTTTGTAATGTTGTTTATAAGTTGTGAAAAACGGTGGAAAATTATGTGGTTGATTATTAGTGTTTAATATCAAATTGAAGTACTTGAAACTTCGTCTATCGATCATGAAGGGAGAATGTCATAGGACTGCCTTTTCCAGAGCTCTACACTGATGCTGGTACTACACCGTCTAAGTCCGACGTCCACCGTCCGATCTAGGTCTTTTATCCAAACGTAGTATGCAAGCAAATTGTCTTTGTAAAATAGCCTTTTTATCAATATACTGATTTAAACTTTCATGGTCACTATCACTAGAGTTATTTAATTCGGGGTTTATACCATGTACCTTATTTAGAACTGAGAGTTCTCCCGTGATCATGGCGCTTGCAACAGTGCCGAAATATCGGAAACTCATAATAAATAAGGTACATGGTATAAACCCCGAATTAAATAACTCTAGCCTTTTTATCGCTTATGGATCGAGAAAAATGGATTTACCTACTTGGTTGGAAACTAAGAATTTGGTTTTTTACACAGGGCCACTTCTTCCGGGCTCTACGCCAGTTATTCGAATAAAGCCTTGCAAGCTGCTTTGAATGGTTTGTTTTACTACAGCATTGACAGTTTTTTAAGCTTCAAATGATATTGTACTTCAGATTTCATGTAAATGCAAACAGATGTGGTGCGAGCTCGCTTGGACCACGATACGCTAGGAGAACCAACACCGGATCCCTAAAACAATAGTATAAATCGGCCCCTTTCATCTAACTATTGTATCAACGGGCCCCGGTAAGCCGGCAACGACGTATTGGCTCCCACTAAGTGCCCACCACCACCTCGCTCGAGATGGCCACCCCCGGCACCGTAGGCAAAGGAAGTCGAGGAAAAAAGTGGAGGAGAGAGGGTTGAGTCACGACGAAAACTGTGTAACAGATAAAATACCACGCGCGCGAAGCCGCGGGCATCAGCTAGTAAAGTAATAAATAGTCACCACTGTATTGCACCATAAAACAACATTGCCAACTAATAATGTGCTAGAGAAACAAAATATGAGTACAACACACATCATTAGATTACGATTACATTATCATTGGTTTGATCTTGAATTATGAAGTCAATGAAAGTGAAATGGACAGCCGCGCGGACACAATATAATATAAATACGCGTCAGTACTTGCCAAAATTATTCAGTTGCCAACCTTAGCAGCCTCAACATGTACGCCAAGGTGTGTTTAGAACTTACTAACTTACTTGCACGTAACAAAACCATAGTATTTAAGGGTGGTTTTTCTCCTGCCATAAATAGTTTAGTGGTTTCCTAACTAGGTACTACTGTTCATCATCGGCCTCACTTGTGATGGTTTTTATACAAAGATTGAAGGACTTACCTGAAATACAATCATTAGCATAAATAATTGTGATGGTAATTTTTGATGATAGGGATCTAAATTTATTATATTTTCAGCTGATCGTTGCTCTTTGTGCCGTGGGCTTCGCCCGTGCTGGTGGCCTCTATGGAGCCGCTCCTCTAGCTTACAGCAGCCACGCCATCGCCGCCCCCGCCGTGGTGACCAAGACCATCACTCCCGCCGTCTCCTCCTACTCTTCATACTCCACCCACACCGCCCATGGCTCCCCCGTCGCCACTTACGCCGCCGCTCCCGTCGCTACCTACGCCGCCGCCCCAGTCACCACTTACGCCGCTGCCCCCGTAGTAGCCAAAACCTACGCCGCCCCCGCCGTAGCCACCTACGCCGCTCCCGCTGTGGCGACCTACGCCGCTGCCCCCGTCGTGACCAAGACCATCGCTCCCGCTGTGTCTTCAGTCTCCTCTTACTCTTCCACCACTTCTCACGGATCCCCAGTCGCCACTTACGCCGCTGCTCCCGTCGTAGCCAAGACCTACGCTGCTCCCGCGTACGCTGCGTACTCCGCCCCCGCATACTCTGCGTACTCCGCCCCCGCATACTCTGCGTACTCCGCTCCTGTGTACGCTAAGACCATCGCTGCCCCTGTGGCCACCTACGCCGCGGCCGCCCCTGTCTACAACTCCGTAGCGTACTCCGCCGCGCCCGCTGTCTCGCACATCGCCTACAGCGGACACGGTGCCAACTATGGTTGGTAAACTGAATCTAGTCTACTTTGATAATCATTCAAAGACCTGTATATATGACTTATTTAGAAAAATGAAAATATAATAAAGTATTCAACGAAATCGAAATAATTACTTTTAATTCGTGCTTTCCTATATTATCTAACTAGATTTTTCCTAAGAACTACTCGTACCTAAGCTACCTATGTTTTACACCTATGATAGGTATACAGACATTATGTCTGTATTCATTTCAACCAGATCCGTTTCGCCGTTTTGACGTGATTGTGTAACAAACATCCAACCAAACTTTCACATTAATAATATGTATAAGTAAGAAGTAAGATTGTCCAATTAAAATTGAGTTAACTTGAGCTGCTATTATTATTGTTATAGAATATTTTTTTAATCATAGTTTTATATACATAAATAATTGTAAATTTTTGTATCGCTAACAAATAAATATTTCGTTGCAATAAAATTACAATTACAATAATACAAGTGCTTGATGAATGAAAAATTTTGTGTCAATTATTTTGGCATTTTATGAGCCCATTGACTTGCTCAAATATTCTGATGTTTTTTTAAAACACGGGACGGTTCTTTATTTTGATAGGGCCAAAAGGTAGCAAAAAAATTCAACATTATTACCTACAAACTGTTGCTTGTGACTTCGTACCCGTGATACTTTAAAAATTAAAAACTATCCTACGGGAACCAGAAATTTTCGGGATGAACGCTATTCCAGCCTGTAGCTTATCTCTGTACCCAGGTTTACCCAGATCCATTTAGCCGTTCTAGCGTGATTGAGTAACAAACACAACAAAGATTCGCATTTATAATATTAGTAATATGAACAAGTAAAACCACTGGTAAATAAATTCTATTTGCAGACTGTGTAAGCAGTGACTTGTTGGCATGATGATTAGCCTGAAGTGGGAACCAACTTGAGGTTATTGAGAACCCTTGTTGTGATGTCGTGTGTAGGTATACCTCGGTCGTGGCTATTTTAGTATCTTACTAGATACGTCGTGTTTATTCTTATGTATCACAAAGATGAATGTCTAATAATGAGACTTGATCTTTACGGAAGAGAAATAAATACTTAATTGTGTAAAAATAGATTAGTTAACTAGCTTAAAAATATGTGTATCTCTGGAGCTAACATGAAAATCGCCAAAAAAGACCAAGACCGAGAGAAAAAGTTATTGGTAATTCTAACTCTAGGGTATTAAACAGACCATGATAAAGAATCAAATTGCATATGAATGATTTTTCAATTATTCATTACTTTTTTGTTTATTTTTATCATACAAAATAATTCTAAAAAGTCGGGACTGTTTATGTAAAACACCCTTACCATGTTATGAATGAACTTTTGAATGAAAACGATTTATTCGTACCTACTTATCAATGAAACACCCACACACGTAATGTTTTTTACAAGTTACGCTCTCCCGCTACTTAACTACCACAATTTAGTGTAAGTTTGCCAACGTCTCGTAAAACTAAGGATTCGCCATAGTACCGGTTACATTTTTTTAACAAATTTAACTAAAATTGATGTTATATTCTAAACTATTTATTTTTGAACCACATGTTCTAGGGCGTTTTATATGATTTTTACCTATAGAACATAACCTTAGAGTTACGGTATATCAAAAGGAACACGTTGTATAATGGTCGGCTTCGGTATTTAAAAAGAAAAAATACAATGTAAAATCGGGGGGCACGGCAGTGCCCCCGCCGAGTCGAGCGCGAAGCAAACATTGCCGTACCATCCTTTACTGGAACCATTTCGCCGCATTTTCAGGCCCCTATTTGAGAACCTCTGGATAAGACCAGAACGCAGAAATTTTCGTCATCCAGTAAGCTATAATCACATATTTAAAATCCAAAATTTCAAGTCTGTAGGTAATTTAGTTCCGAAGTTAAGCGAAAGCAAAGTTTCGCATTTATGACACTCACTCACCCATGATCATCAAAATAGAACTAGTACTTCCCATAAACTAAGAGAGCTGAAATTTGGTACAGAGTTAGGGTTTAATGGCCACATAAAGGGAAAACTATAAAAACTAGACCCTGATTAGAAAACACAAGACCGCCCATCCAAACTATTAGAGATCATCATACTTCCTTTACAAAAAATATTCAACTTTGTGGACCGCTTCATTTGATGTCAAAAATCGAAGGTCTGAAGTATCTGATGAAGAACCCTCAGCTGGTTTCAGCTGTATTAGAGATATATGGTAATGCCCTTCTACTATTGGTACATAAAAAATCGACTGTCATTGCAAAAATCCAGCGTAGTGGGAGTGAGTGGGACACATCTTCTAATTTAATCTAGCCTATAGCGTCCCACTGCTGGGCAAATGCCTCCCCTTCTGCTTTTAATACGCATATAAATAAAATCAAAGGAAAACTCTAGATAAGACTAGACTGGCTTTTATACTTATACTTACAAGTTTACAAGAAGAAATAGTCGAACAATTAACTTTATTCTACTCGAACATTACACAAATTAAATAAACAAATTACACTTAAATATTAATTAATTTCGCTCATAATTTGGTCAAAATATAATGCATTGGACTAAAAGTGGCGGTGATACCCGCACACGTCGCTAGATGGTACTAATTGTATTTTAAAAGATTTGTAATAATAAAAAAACTACACCTAATAAGAAAAAAAATGTGTCAAATAAGAAAATCTAATAAAAGAAATCAATATTTCTACAAACGTTTACGTAATAACATTTCTACAAAAAGAAGTGAAATCCCACCAAAAACATTCTGTAAAAAACTAGCCAAGTCTCGATGGAGCTGCTTGTTTATCTCTAAAAAAAAAAAATACAGTCGTATTTTGAATCTCCTCCTTTTTTGGAAGTCAGTTAAAACATAATTAAATCTAGACAGTCGTGCCAAGTCTAAGGTTCCTTACTGTGATTTCTTTATTATTATTGACTTGAACATTCTTTATACGTTAGTGGGTACAAGTCAATTTTGTTCTAATCTACATATCTACATAGATTGGGGAAATCTTTAGGCTTACAGTTTTTCTGGACCCATATTTTCAAACACAATACAATACAATTTGAAATAGAATAATGATAATAGAATTCAATAAGATAACATGTCACCAAGCAAAAATTTAAAAATTTAGAAACATTAAATAAAAATACTTAGTACCTACAATTGGGATGAAAAAAAAAAAAACTTAGATTCAATCTTAGTAGTCATAGTACCACACCATTTTTTATTAAAAGTTACCGTTTGATCTAAAAAATTATGACCTTATTCATTGTATAATACCTAGTAGTGAATTATTCGTTCGTCGTCAAATAAGAAAAATAGCTGTAGTTTCTTAGAGGGATGTCATCATCAGACCACATAAGTATACTGCCTGACAAAGGTCTCTATAAACGAAGTGGTGCCGGACTCAATTAGAACAGCGTTAACCCCTTGCGACTTATGTGTGTTGAAAAGGCGACAAAAGGAATACTACCAGAAGAAAATCTGCAACAGCGTATTCTTTCCACCATTGGCCACTTCACCAAGTTTACTTTAATAATTCTACTTGGAAGTTTTGTGCAACTAAGTCACACCGAGATATAACATAAAACACAATTTATCTTTTTGTACCATTTTACGGTTAACACTACTTATTAAGTAGTGTTTAACTCAAAACCAAATTAAAAATGATTATTAGAAAACCTTTTATGTAGAGTGGCAATTGATTATAAGCCTTTGTCTTACGTTTATGGAGGTAAATAATATATGAAGAAGTCAAAGCTGTTATTGTAAAAAATATTTATTTTTACTTTTCAAATAAATTATCAGTAGACTAGATGAGTTTACCAACCATAGTTGGCACCGTGTCCGCTGTAAGCGAAGTGCGAGACAGCGGGAGCAGCGGAGTACGCTACGGAGTTGTAGACAGGGGCGGCCGCGGCGTAACTGGAAACAGGGGCGGCGATGGTCTTAGCGTACACAGGAGCGGAGTACGCGGAGTAGGCGGGAGCGGAGTACGCGGAGTAGGCGGGAGCGGAGTACGCGGAGTAGGCGGGAGCAGAGTACGCGGTGTATGCAGGGGCAGCGTAGGTCTTGGCTACGACGGGGGCAGCGGCGTAGGTGACGGGAGAGC
This sequence comes from Anania crocealis, assembly GCA_949315895.1. Taxonomy (NCBI): domain Eukaryota; kingdom Metazoa; phylum Arthropoda; class Insecta; order Lepidoptera; family Crambidae; genus Anania; species Anania crocealis. The sequence continues at coordinate 7,859,984 of OX438862.1, forward strand.
CGTGAGCGGTGGTGGACGAGTAAGAAGACACGGAGGATACAGCAGGGGCAATAGTCTTGGTCACGACAGCGGGGGCGGCGGCATAGGTGGCCACAGCTGGGGCGGCGTAAGTCTTGGCGACTACGGGATTAGCAGCGTAAGTGGTGATGGGAGCTGCGGCGTATGTGACGGCAGGGGCAGCAGCATAGGCGGCCACGGGAGCGGCGTACGCGTGGCTGCTGTAGGACACGGGAGCGGCTTCACGGAGGAACCCACCTCGGGCCAGGCCCACGGCGCACAGAGCGATGATCAACTGTTGAAATACAAAACCTTTTCAGTATTGTACTTAAAATTATTAGTTTCTTTTTTTCTTGAAAACTATAATATAAGCGGTACATTAATAATTAGCTGTGATGTCAATTACGATGTTTAGTGAATAATTACAATAGTGTCAATTTATCACACACCTTAGCGTACATGTTTATTCTGCAACGATTGGCAACTGAATAATTTCAGCATTTAGCGCTCCGGTTTTTATATCAATTTACTATCCATTTCATTGACTTAGGCCACGAAAATAATTGCAGTAGTGGTGGATGCGATCATTGAGTGACGCGATGACGGTCAGAGAAGGGGCGGAGCAGTTGTGTGTCTATCATAGTAGTTAGTAGTCTGGTCATTCTGGTAAGGCAACTTTTCTGTATTTTCAAACTTTGAGTTCTAACTTTAGTTGTAGGTAGGTATCTGTTTATTAACATAGATATGTGAAGAAAACAGCATGGGCCGTGAAAAGTGCATAAAATTGTGAATCGGACACAAACTTCACTTAGATATAAAATAATAATAATATTTTTAGTCATGTCATGCCACACTCGGCTACATAAAGCCATCTGGTCCCTAATTAAGCTACTACTAAGAAGCTTGGGTTATAGGTTACTTCATAACCGATAACCTTACTTATATAGAAAAACATCCAGACCAGTACAAACAGACTTGCACATGCACACAAATATTGGTACTGCGCGGGGATCAAACCCGCAACCCATGGCTCAGAAGCAGAGTTTACTACTAGATATCGTGCTAAATATAATAAGTTGTTACCAAAAATATTCCTTATGTGAACTAGACGGTCGTTAGTAGTTATTTTGGTACCCATTCAGAATTAGTGGTTTATGTCTAAAGTTATTTTTTTTACCTTCGTCTCTATCTATTTACCGCTAGGGGTTGAATTTTTAAAGATAAATCATAAACAGACTCTCCCCCTAAAAGTTTTAATGCGTGATCTTTGTGGTCTCAAAAACCCAACATCGGTGAAGTTTGCAGGAAGCCACTGCATTCGGGTGGGGCGGGACCGATAACCGTGGAGTTCCTTGACGGAGGCATATGATCAAAAGTGGGCGTTGGTTGGCTGTGATGATGATTGTGCTCTAAAGGGTAGGTAGTAATAGTAAAATTATTTCGTTCAAATATTAATAGAAGTTAAGCTCACGTAATGACAACTTCAGAAAGTATTTTAATTATACTTTAAAATGTTTGATGAGAGGCTTAAGAGCCGAGCTGAAAAGTGATATCTAAACATAAGAAAGTACAAAAGATGGACGAAGATTCATTTTTCCTTGTAGTCTCCCAGCAAATTTTAGGGAAATAGTCACACAGTGTTCCTAGAGGCTATGATATACCTTTTTAAAAATTTTAGTGAATGCAAATTTTTACAGATAAGTTTTGACTACCAACACAAAACTTGTTTTTAATAGGCTTACAAAAATATCTGTGCACTTTTTCCATTCAGGTAGAATACTTATAAGCCTCGTACCTATACTAACAAGGAAAAATTATATCATATTAACAACTAACGGCCGGTCAAAATAATCTATCTATCTTCAAATTTGGCATATCGGAGATAGAAAACAACTTCTGTCTTTGTTTTTCTGGACGGCAAAATCAGAAACAGAAGATGTTTTCTATCTCCGATATGCCAAAACTGAGGATAGATAGATTATTGGGACCGGCCGTAAGTAGATGACCCGCGGCCTCAGACAAGTGGCTTTCTATTATCGTTTACGCCACGAATAGATAACAAATGTATGAAAATGACATTAACAAACGATCGAACGGTGGTAAACTTATGTCATTTTCATACATTAAATTTGTTATCAATTCATCTAAGGTCCAAAATCAGCTATTATATATATGTATGGCATAGCCATTCTCGAGTTTTAGCGAGACAAACGAACATCAATTTTATTGATTTTTTGGGTAAGCAATGTAAAAATTATGAAACCTTTTATTGCGAATATTTATTTTAATAAAATATTATTACAAGTTGACATAACTATATTGTAAAATAAGTATTGAAGTATATTATTCTTCTTAGGTATCTGATTTTATTTATTAATTTATGTTCACAATGTTCTATATTTTTTAGGTACGTCATGTCTGTCACATTATTGGCCGTAAATGTATTGCAACTTAAATAGAAAATTTTATGCGAACCTTTAAAAAAGATGTATATACCAGAAATAAATATAATTTTAACAGAAGTTGATTTGCATTTTACTTTAATTTTAAGTAAACTTTATTAATAATTATTATGATCTCTATTTCTTAATAATTTGACAAGATTCATCTTGTGTTTTACCTTGTATATTTAAATTCATGTGAACATGTTTGTATTTATGCACTTGATAATATTTTTTCACAATGTGTTTTTTGTTTGGCGGCAACAGAATAGACCTACCTCTTCACGTCTTCTTTGGGTGTCGTAAGACGTGACTAAAGGAGCATTACCAGAGGAAGATGGCCCAGCGTCTTTGTCTTCACCATTAAGAAAACTACCTTTACTAACTTTTTATTTGTAAATATTAAATTATTACTAAATATTAGATTATGGTGAAAAAATCATATTGTCCGGAGGAAGCCTGATATTATTGATGTCTTTGTCTATAAAAACTTTAAGTTGGAAACCAGGAAAATCAGTAAAAAATCAAAAATCAGTTAAAATCAGTTTTATCTGCAAATAGGCCCTAGGAGGCGCTTTTATACGTCCCAATTTAAACCTACCACTGCTTCGGGACAAATCTGGGCTAGTGCCGAGAAGAAGCAGCGCAAGAAACTCGGTCTCTATTGTCAGCCTCTTTTTAAATAAATTTTTACAAGGTAAGGCGATTTTTACAAGGTTTAAGCAAGTACGAGCTGGGACAATTTAATGCCATTTCTATCATTTAAATAATCATTGACAGTGTAATAGCCCTTTTTCATTAAAATTACTTTGACATACTATTAAAGTATATGTACAGGGAGTTCAGCAATACCCTGTGGTAATTTGTTGAAAATACGAATACAATTTCCCATAAACGATTTTCCTACTTTTCGCAGTCTGAAGCATGGAACGGCAAGTTTATCTTTATTTCTGGTATTGACATTGTGTACGTTACTTTTCTTAAGAAATAAATGTGTGTTCTTACGAACGTAAACAATATTCTCAAGAATGTATTGAGAAGACACTGTAAGTATATTAATCTCTTTGAAGAGCTCTTTCAGCGAGTCACGGGGTCAAAGGCCGTGAATAGCCCGTACAACACGTTTTTGTAAAATAAAAAAGGAGGCTTACCATGATGTCATACATAGGTAAATGTTACTTTTAAATTGTTTTATCCTCTACACACCTAACATCGAGGTGTTGGTCTATTAACACCGGTAGTCGAAATAAAAACTATTTTTATTTACCAATGATTATTAGAGTTTCAAACGACTACTGCTGCTCTGTCGGGTACTATATTATAAAAAGTGAGTAAATTTTTTGATTGTAAAAATTGAAAAAGAAACGGACACGGTGATACTTTTAAATTCTAATATGGATATGTAAAATCTAAAATTTGAATGTTAGTTCTGTCTTACCCCTTTAACCCTTACATAAGTAGTTTAATTAAGGCAAAATAAACTTAAAAAGAAGTAAAATTGAGGAAAATTTTTTAGAGAAAAAAATCATGATGCATACAAAATATTAAAAGAAAAAGAGATTCGCATAAAAGTTTCATTAGTTTATATAAAAGATACCTACAACTTGTCATTGTCTAACGAATGTATCATCAACGTGCAGCCTAATTTTTTTATAGCGGAAAGCTGGCTAAAGGCTACTTTCGTAGGTTCCCATTAATAAAAACCTTCTCTTATAGCCTTTTGTATTAGGACTACTAGACATCTTTTTTTATTTTACAAATTATTAAACGTAGCTCTCTTCAGAGAGTCTTGATTTTGTTAATAGCACGCTGATCTACTCTTTTTTAATATGAGGTGTTAAGGGCATATTTCAGTTCAACATAACTACGCTATACTGTGGATTGTAAAGTCGCGCCGCCACACCGTCTGTTTTGCTGGAAAGTTTCGGTGAAGTTACTTGGAAAGACTATAAACTACTTCTTTAAATGGTCAAAACGTTTCTTCTTATTGTACTTAGTTTGAGATGAATAAATATCTAGCGGTCCTGTCTGAGGTTCTTTACCGTTCATCGGACTGAAATTTCACTACATGACTAAAAAGTTGTAGTTCCAAAGTATTAATTTCATCAAAAATAAAAATACATTCAATGGGACCCTCTTCAGAAAAATTGTGTCAACAGGTGTAGCAATAAAACAATGAAATAAAAAATGGGGCTCATGACCTTGAATGCTGTAAAGGGCTTGGACGCGTGGGGACATAAAAACAATCTGAAATCCTAATTACGTGGGTGGAATCCGTGATGATAAATATAAACAAAAACAATTATTATCTGTACAATATGTTCTTATTTATTGGATATTCATTTTTGAAAATAAATATTTAAAAGACTAGTTTCAGTTTACCAACCATAGTTAGCACCGTGTCCGCTGTAAGCAAAGTGTGAGACAGCAGGCGCGGCGGAGTACGCTACGGAGTTATAGACAGGGGCGGCCGCGGCGTAAGTGGCCACAGGGGCGGCGATGGTCTTAGCGTACACAGGAGCGGAGTACGCAGCCACGGAGGGTGCAGAGTATGTGGAGTAGGCGGGGGCGGAGTACGCGGAGTAAGCGGGGTTGGAGTACGCGGAGTAGGCGGGAGCAGAGTATGCGGCGTAAGTCTTGGCTACAACGGGGGCAGCGGCGTAAGTAGCTACAGCTGGGGCGGCGTAGGTCTTTGCGACAACGGGAGCAGCGGCGTAAGTGGCGACTGGAGCAGCGGCATAAGAGGCGACTGGAGCAGCGGCGTAGGTTGCTACTGGGGCGGCGTATGCGTGGCTACTGTAAGCCACGGGAGCGCCACTATGGAGGTACCCAGCATGAGCCAGGCCCACGGCGCACAAAGCAATGATCAACTGTTGAATTAAATAAAGATTTTTTGTAAGATATTTATAGACATAAAGTTGTACAGACATTTTACTCAAATTATAAAATACACACCTTGGCGTACATGTTTATTCTGCAAATGTTGGTAACTGAATAAATTTCGCGAGCTCGTTCTGGTTTTTATATCAAATTAACTGTCCATGTTATTGACTAAATAATTGCACTAGAGGTGGGCCTGATTAGTGGACGATGGTCAAGGGAAACTTAGTAGTATTTCACATATCCTAGAGGCGGCCGTCTTTTACATTGCCTTAGTAGCCATAAATTAGTTTATAACTGAATCTATTTAGTATAAGCTAGAAAATGTCGTCTAAATTTTAAGTAAGTACTAGTAAACTAGTATTAGTTGCGGTACGTTTTCTTGATTGATAAGACGTGATACCATAGACCGAAATGAGCAAGCTATTTTAGCAAGGATGCCGTCGTTAATAGGTATAAGTACGCCTAGGTGTTCTTAGTTATTTCTTTCAATAATGTCACAAATATATTATTTTTTTGTGCGTATATTTTAGCCAAACGACGCTCGTGCGGCCGATTGTGCTACAAACATTTTGATCATTTTAGGTTTCAGTAATGTACACACATCAATTGACAATACAAAATGCATTTACACTAGCCAATCATTAATTTAAATCATAAACGGATGACATTAATTTACAATATTGGCAGTACATATATGATTTAAATGGATTTTATTGTTATTTATATATTACATTGTTCCTTTTAAACTTGACACTGTATTATATATTATCACCTCATTTTGTATTTTTTTTTGTAATTCAAATAATTTTCATGCTATTTATATAGTGCATTGTGCAAACTTCTTTAATGTTTATCACTATAGTACCAATGCTGGATGCCAAATTCGCATCCAGAGGCTTTCCACGACTTTCACTGTATCTTCCATCCACCAGGCAGGATATCCACAGATCGTTGACCTTTCCAGAGCCTTTCCAATCCAAAGTCATTGGTTCTTCTTTTTATGTGTTCCGCCCATTGCACAATGTTTCAAACTAATATCATTGAAATTGTTCCATTTATTTGACTCTTAGCAAAAAGTGCTTCCAAAATTCGGTTCTTATTATTATTATAAACCAAATTTTGTCGGCAAGTTTTTTTTTATCATCATCACTTATCAAGTCGTAAACAAATTGATTAAGTGGGTTTCGAGTGTTTCGACCATTCAAATAAATTAATGATTGCTATAACTGAATTGAACGTGTTTTGCATAACGTTCGACTTGCATAAACATTAATATTAAAATCGTAAGTGTTTGAGACTTTTTTTGTGTCTTGTCAAAGAGTATTGATTGATTGAGTTTATAAAGTGGAAGTCCTATTTACTTGTAAATAAACTTTTGTGAACCGAAAGCAATAAATAAGTACTAATTTTGAGTCGGTGCTAAACAATAAACCACCAACAATGGTCATGCACATTTCGGTACAAAAAATTTTCATGCATTTTGACAGTTTAATATTTTGTATAAAAAGTTTTAATTTTTTATTTTTTGAAGGCTGACGTACCCATTTTTCTACCATTCAGAATGTTTAAAAAAATGTAGATAGGAACTTTTTAAATTCTATTGATCAGAAAAAATATATTCATCAACCTAGTAATAAATGTTCATGGTCATACATAAAAAAATCTACATACGCATCCATGTGAGAACCAATCTTTGCTTCGTCGGTTAAAATTAAACTAAGAAAGTAGAAATAATAAAATATTAATTAGAAATCTCTAAATATCGCTAGAAGTACTCAAAAATATTTTGCATGTTAGCATAGCAGGGGATGATTTATTTTAATATTCATTCGCATTATCAGTTATTGTCACCCGATCTAACTAATAGCAGAAAAAAAGCTTTGAGATTCGCGCTGTAATAAGTTACGCTTGATTATAACATTAAACTTGACGATTAGAGTTCCTTCAATTTTTTCAGACTACTGTGTTAAAAAAATTAATTAAAACCCTTAATTTGTAAGTCGATTATAAATAACTTCTAGACTTTTTCAGACTAACACAATAAAAACCCTAATTTGTTAGTTGATTTAAAATTATTTCTAGGCTTTTTCAGACTTATATAATAAAATCCTTCATTTATTAGTCAATTAAAAATAACAAAAGCTTATTCGGCCTATTAAATTAAGAATATTCATTTATTGTTCATTTAGTTAAAAAATAACCTAAATGCTTTTTCACATTACATTTTCCGGATAAGTACATCCGGTATCTAAAAAGCGTATTGTGTCTTGTAATTTTTTTTACAGTTTAATTTATTTTTCTTTATAAATATTGAAAGTCATAAGTATAGTATAAGTATAAGTATATATAATGCATTGAAAGTTATATGTTGACGTCTTACTTACCTTTTTATCGTCTGCTATACTTTCAGTTAGATATTAGATTATTACAAATTTTTTCGTACCTGCTATCTGAACAATGAACCAGTTTCCGTGTAGAACCAGCCACCTGCGCGCCGCGTCACCGTGACATTGTTACAGTTTTGGAGATGAGCCGACTCGTCTAAACTGCTATTAATTCCTATAATATGCAACGTTTGAAAGGTCATTTTAAGGGTTCCTTAGTTATATTGGTAAGCCTATTTTTGCTCTATCAATTATTGAAACTTCATCAACACCATACCAGCCCATATTATTCAATTGCTAGACAAAAGGCGGAATTTTCAATGATCGCAAACGGGTTTAGCGATCGCAGTCTGACGAAGGATCGAGAGTAGACGCTGCTGTCTTCTCCTGGCAGTACTCCGTTAGTCATATTTTGTGACACCCAAATTTCCATTTATGCCGAATGATGCTGTCATTCGGCATAAATGGAAATCACAAACCGATATAACTTGTGTGTTACAAAGAACGTTAAACCTACACACGAGTTATTACCTATGTGTAATTCGAAATTTGCTGTTATTTTTTATATTTCTGGAAGTGCAAAGTAAATATGCATACAAAAACTGTAAAAAACTACATTATCGGCATTATTGAGACACATCCAGATTTTCTAGTTACAAAAAACATTCTAACTCTAAGAACCTCATTTTTAAGCGCGCTTAATCTACGGAATCTCGTGCTCAGCTTAACATACTCGAACTTGGTTGATTGTTAAATGCTTTAGATTATGCATTTGCAATACATAAGATCCTCCTGATGATTCGATACCAGTTTTTGTGGGTGGTATAAAAGTGAATCTGTGCTCTATTGAAAATATTCTGTCACCAAAAATCACCGGTCCAACATGTACGGAAAGGTAAGTTTTTCTATTTCATCTATTGTTAAGTAAAATCAGTAAAATGTAATTTATTTCTGCAAATAAGCCCTAGGGGCGCTTTTGCTTGTTCTTATATTTAATTCTACCATTGCCTCCTACAAAAAGTCACAATTTTAAGCCTTTTTTTAAATAAGTGTCTTACAATAAATGATATACCGGTGCGGGCTAATTTACTCATGTGCTAAGACACTTGAATTCCATATTTTTTAAATTCTTAACATAATCTTTAACAATGTAACTTTTTTATCAAAATTAATGTAATAGGCATTTTAAGGTAATATGCAGTTATCATCAAATTATTGTGGTTTATTAAAAATGCGAATACTATTGCACATGAACAAAGTTCTAATGATTGAAGATTTTAATATATTTTTATCCATTTTACAGTTGATGATTGTCCTGTGTGCCGTGGGCATCGCCTCGGCTGGACCCAGCCAGTTCCACTATGCTCCTTTCGCGTACAACGCGGCCCCAGCAGTGTCATCGTTCTCCTACTCCCCCGTAGTTGCTACGACTGTCGCTCCAGCATACGCAACTGCTGCTCCCGTCGTAGCCACCACCGTGGCCCCATCTTACGCCGCCGCCCCAGTCGTTACGAAGACCCTCTCCCCGACAATCACCACCTACTCTGAACCCTCAGTTCACACTAAATCCGTTTCTTACCAAGCGGCTCCGGCTGTCACCTACGCTACCCCGTCTGTAGCTCCAGCTGTATCCTACCAATCGTTCTCAACCCCAGTAGTGACTAAAACCTATGCCGCTCCAGCTGTGACCTACGCTAAGGCCGTCGAACCTGTAGCTTACGCTGCGGCTCCAGTTTACACCAAGTCTTACGCGCCTTTTGCATACGCCGCTGCTCCAGTTGTGGCTAAGACTTACTCCGCGCCCACCGTCACATACGCCGCTGCCCCAGTTGTGGCCAAGACTTACGAGTACACTCCTGTGGTTAAGAGTTATGCTGCGTACTCCGCCCCGGCTGTAGCTTACTCTGCCCCAGCTGTAGCGTATTCCGCACCAGATGTGTCGTACTCCTCCCCAGCTTACGCCACTTACGGTGCTGCCCCCTTTGTGAAGACATTGTCTTACTCCGCTGCCCCGGCCGTGTCCCACGTCAGCTACACCGGTCTCGGTACCAGCTACGCGTGGAAAAAATGAACAAAGTAATACTGACAGAATAAAAGTTTTGTTATCATGACAATTTTATGTTTTTTGACTTGCAAAATAAATTTTGATTTAAAATATTTTAACTTTTTATTTAAGAACTACCTCTAAATGTCTGAAACCTATGTTGATACAACTTTACCTATACTATAAGTTTTATTGGAATAGGTTTTATTATAAAAGCGTGGAATATGCTACCAGTTTTGAGTAGTCAAAAAAAGTTTCCACTTATACCTAGTCAAACATATAGTAAACTCTGTATGCTGCTCTCTAATGCTGGTAAATAATAAATTATTACTTTTTATGAAGATATTACTGATAAGGAGAATTCATTGTTTACTTAAATAAATAATGAAAGGCAAATACCATGCACTGACTTCAAATTTTAATCAGTAAACTATGTATCAGAATTTTACTGTTTTCTTGAGTTTACGCGAACACTATACATTGAAATGTAAGATAGTTTACGGATTTAGAACGCGTTTATTTTTGATTGAACCCGACGTTTCGAACCCTTTACAGCGTAAAAATTAAATAAAAGTAAAATGTTTAAGTTAAACATTTTTTCAAATTACCATCTTAAAGATGAATAACACCTAAGTCTACCCGTGACCATGAACGCTGTAAAGGGTTCGAAACGTCTCGGGTTAAATCAGAAATAAACGCGTGATTAATCCGTAAATTATCTTTCATTTCAATATCAGAATATTTTATTGTTATACTTTTCAACTTAATCATTCTATTAAACGCTCGAATAATAATAACTAAAAGTAAACCTTCATTTTGGGATTGCAGAAGATGCGAACAAGCTTTTTCATAACAATGAGAGAATCAGGAAAGGATTGGTTTTCTATTATTGCGGGCACATCACATTCCTGGGAAGGCCTACATAACTGAGACAACAATAAGCGATTTTACGGCTGGCTTACACTGGCATTATGGCGTTGAGTGAACTTACAACGTTTTAATATAGAGTCTGGTGCTGCTCATAGTTCCTTCCATTTTAATAAAAGGTGATAAGACGGGTTATTATAGAACTTTTATAACATAATGTTGTTCTGAATGTATGACGTATACTTATAAATCTCCAATTTCGAGACGATGAAGTTTGAGTTTTCTTTATTATCTGAAGACTCTCAACCACATTTTTAAGTCACGACTCACGTTTCAGGACATACTTCATCAGGACAGATTCGTTTAACGATAGATTCTCGTCAGTTTTACGTTATGACAGAGGCGATCAAAATTTGACCAGTGGTGAAGAAAAGGCGCTGCTGCCATCTTCTTTTGTCAGTACTCTTTTAACCGCCTCTTACGATACCCATAGGAAAAGAAGGAGAGCAGCTATTTTTTTTACGTGTCGGTACCAAAATTAAATGGCGTAATCAAATAGAGAACCTCCTTTTTAAAATAGGCTAAGCATTAAAGGATAATAATTAGCAAAATAATTTTCTAAATCCATAATTAAAGGATAATGACTAAGTGTGTGATTTATTCGATCGAACAGGTTTGCTATCATCAACAGATCTGTCTTGTAATGTTGTGTCATGTTCGCTTAAATTAGTGTCTATCTGTTTGACATATTTGATGTTATCTTAGAAGTGTTGCATTCATATGATAAATCGCAATGATGTTTCGTAAACGATGTTCAGAAGCCTAGCCGTGATCTCTTTAAACAGTGTTGTTTTGACCCTGTTTGATGTATTTTTCTTAGTGTTCATAAGGTCCCAGAGACCATAATAATATTAAAACAGGGAGAAGAACAGAAGTGCCATTTGAACTAATGTCAAAAAGCAGGGTTCATAACAAAAATTTAGGCAATAATGTCCATAACATGCGTCACAATATAATTTTGTCCTACAGGAAATAACTCACTTGGACGTCCACATTATCTGGGACTTAATAGTGCTTAACCTTAACTATCTCTTTCGTATTTCCTTTTAAACTTACTAAAAGGAGGTTGAAAGTAAATAAATAAATAATAAATGTGGACAACATCACATACATTGTTCTGATCCCAATTTGAATAACTATTCAAAGCATTCGTATTTTGGAAACCAGAAACAACGAAGGTACCACAAACACCCAGACCCGAGAAAATGTAGAAAAACACTTTTTTTCTACATTGACCCGTCCGGGAATCGAACCTGGGACCTCGGAGCAGACGACACCTTGAAAACCGGTGTGTACGCCACTCCGCCACGGAGGTCGTCATATAAAGTGATAACTTACTATCAGTATTTAAACTTGAAAAATTATGTCTCAGGCGGGACTCTAACCCGCATCTCCTCGCATGCCGGGCGCAGCGCTTTAACCATTTAGCCACCGAGACACTACGTCATAGGCGTCAATTTTTCAAGCATATTCTTTCGCTGCAAGCCAGCGTTGTTTCATCAAATGTTAGGAGTTTTCACCCGAAATAAACATCTTTGCAGATGTTTGACAGTCAGTTAAGATGAAACAGCTATTTAAAAACCGCGCGCGGCATGCGAGGTGAAAAATTGCAAAATTGACGCCTATGACGTAGTGTCCCGGTGGCTAAATGGTTAAAGCGCCGCACCCGGCATGCGAGGAAATGCGGGTTCGAGTCCCGCCTGAGACATCATTTTTTAGTTAAATACTGATATTATAATTGTAATTTAATTGCTTAAAATATCATAAAAAGTGATGACTTACTCTTACTTGACTACGGCAAAGACAATATGATGATGATGTCATGATTTTAGCAGTCTATCTATTTATATGTTGTTTGGGTATTTAAGTGGGTTCCTCATTTGCCACTAAACTACTGAGCCTCTTTTAGAGAGTGAGGTGTCAATCGATTCCTTATTATAATCCGGGTAACATAGGCTACCTTTCGTTAAAAAAAGCTACATGGCGAATGCTACAAGAATATATTTGGGGTACTTTGAAAATAAAGTTTGCAGTCATAATACTGGGGTATCAATTCAAATGAAAGAAGACAAAATTCTAAGTACAAAAATGTTTAAATAATTCAGCAAATATAGGGTGAAATCATTGCATTTACGTAGTCGGTTGACAGTTTTTTAAACTATTTATACTTGTTTTATTTTTCTTTGTAATCCCCTGTCATTAAGTGACTATGGTGGTCCCACACTGCCGTTAGAAACTGTTTACAAAAATTTTTTAACAAAAAACATTTACTAATAAATTGTAAAATTTTGTTTGGAACACTGATGAAAAAAAATGTTTACTAACATTTTATAACATTTTAAGGATATTGACTCGCAGTTTAGGTTTTGCGTTCAGAGTGTGTCAGACAAATGGTCACGAACAAAATAAGTAATACTTTATTTTGTTACAATTTGTTAGAAAATGTTTACTAAAATTACCTAACATGAAATCAATTTTTGACATTGTGATCAAATGTTCGTAAACAAATGTTACTAACGTTAGAAAACATTTTGTAACGGCAGTGTGGGAGCACCTTAATTCACATTGTTAAATCTGCAAATAGTATACCTTTGTGTCATTGGACAATAAGTGTCGTAATACTATTTAAAAGTTGTACTCGTATATAACTGTTTCAAAAAAATTTAAAGAGTGCAGATTTTCAATATACCAATACAAAACATTTTTAACGGTATGATAATACTAATTCACCAATATAATGAAGGTGTTCTAATTGCAGGAGAATACAAAGAAAAAAAAAATTATGCATCTTTGTACTTTTTTATATAAAAGTAGATTATTTTTCAGCCTCCCCTTGTATCTAAACCATAATTTTAGATTATATGCTTATCACTGCAATCAAATCGTCAGAGTATGGCATGGAACAGCCGCTTTACAGGGTTTTATAATACATCTTAATGTAAAATATTCTGGATATTGATTTAACTCTTATCAAATTATTATTGAAATTGTAGTATTTTTTAATGAATAATAATAATATTTTTAAGACATTCAACGCTGGACCACACAGAGTCGATCTAGTTCTAAATTTACTATTATATTAGGTAAGTAGATTGGCGAACGATGAACTTATTTATAGAGTTTTTTTGTAAATATGTACTTATTATACATAGAAAAACACCCAGACCAGTACAAACAGGCATTTTCACATACAGAAATATTTGTACTGTGAGGGTATCGAACCGGCGAACCATGGCTCAGAAGCAGCGTTTACTACTACTGATCCAAATTGTTCCAGATCAGTACAAACAGGCATATTCATGTACAGAAATATTTGTACTGTGCGGTTATCGAACCGGCGACCCATGGCTCAGAAGCAGCGTTTACTACCACTGATCCAAATGGTTCAAGGTTTAAGAACTTTTCCTTAAAGTTTGGTTAAATTATGGTCTGTCAGGTAGATAATTGATTCGTATAGTCTGCGTACCCTATACCTAAGTATTTTAATTTCTGATTAATTTAAAGTGGCGTAATTTGTGAATGTTGTATAAGAGTCTTTGACCTTTAACAATTTTATTGTCCTTTAACAAAATGTGTTTTTTTACTTAATACAGGATAGGCCTATACTTTCTCCCATAGTCTGTTTCTTTATGTTTTCGTACACCCTGTATAATAGTTAACTGGCAAGTGTTTTTTTAAAAAAAATATTTATAATCTCAACGACACGATGACTAATACCTTCAGATACTTTGACTTGGTAAATGTTGAATACAAATGATTTTAATTTACGCTTATCGTAAGGTAGACATTTACGATCTAGTCGTGTTAATTATCGGCAACGCAATAACGGAAGTGGTGAATTACTTAATCTGTGATCTGACTGACTTAACGACTTTAATATGACATCAATCGATGAGTGCAGCACCATTTTGATCCTTGAAATTGAGTTATTTATTGATAGATATCGTAAATTGCTTATCTTGTATTTGTGTGTCTTGAATTGATTTCGATGGTTTATATGGAAAAGTTAGTGTAATGTTGTCAAAACATATATCGTAGAAAAAATTGACGCAACTTTTAGGCAAGACTACATTGTTTCAATGGATATTGTAAAGACAGCCGATATTGTTTATCTTGTAGTATTTATGCATTACTTATTCATTTAAGTTAACTTGAATTGGTTTCGATGTTTTTTATGAAAAATCTAGATTAGTTTCAGAGCAAGTATTGCTATCTGGCTACCTGATGAAGGATATCTGCCAGAATTATGACATCTAAGAACTATACTGCGTGATAATTTTAACATCATAAGGTATATAGAGGTTTACATCACAAGTAATAATAAAAAATAATACAAAAAAGTATCTATTATTAACATAATTTATTTCATGTTCAATAAATAACGGTCGTTCGTAAGATCTAGTTAAATAATAACAACAGTTTACCAGCCGTAGGAAGCTCCCAGACCGGTGTAGGTGACGTGCGAGACGGCGGGGGCGGCGGAGTATGTCACGGCGGTCTTGACGACGGGGGCTGCGGCGGCGTAGTGAGCGACAGCGGGAGCGGAAGCGGCGTAGTGGGCGACGGGGGCAGACGCGTAGTGAGCCACGGGGGCAGACGCATAGTGAGCCACGGGAGCAGAGGAGTAGTGAGTCACGGGAGCAGAGGAGTAGTGAGTCACGGGAGCAGCGGAGTAGTGAGCCACGGGTGCAGCGGAGTAGTGAGCGACCGCGGGAGCGGCGGCGGCATAAGTCTTAACGACGGGGCTAGCGTACGCCACTGGAGCGGCGTGGGACACGGATGAGTAGGACACGGCGGGAGCAACAGCCTTGGCGTAGACGGGGCCAGCGGCGTAAGTGGCGACTGGAGCGGCGTAGCTCTTAGCTACGACGGGTGCGGCGTAGGTGACGGGGCCAGAGTGGGAAGAGTAGGATGAGTAGGAGACAGCGGGAGCTACGGCCTTAGCTACGACGGGAGCTGCGGCGTAGGCTACGGGAGCTGAGTGAGACGAGTAGGATGAGTAGGAGAGAGCAGCTGGTGCGGCGTAGGTCTTAGCTACGACGGGAGCGGCGGCGGCGTAGGTGACTGGAGCGCCGTGAGATGTGTAGGATACAGATGAAACAGCCGGGGCGGCACTGTAGGCCACTGGGCCAGCGGCGTGGAGAAGGTTGCCAGCGGAGGCGATACCCGCGGCGCAGAGGAAGAATACGACCTGCAAGAAAATACAACAATTAAAATCCAAATTTAAAATTTAAACTCAATTAAAAATGCTTGATAAAAGCTTCTCGGTACCTTAGTGAACATGTTTGTGTTGTTCGTTGTTGTGGTTTGTAATAAGTTTTGGGGCACTTGCTTTCGCTTTTATATGGGCGTCTTAAACTGGTATTGGTACTGAATCTGCTGAGCCTGCCGCGGGCGATCTGTCACAATGTCAAGGTGAGGCACCACCCAAACCGAAACGATTACGGTTGTGTAACCGATGCACGCACTCAAGTCGGCCTTACCCTTACTTATTAATAAACTATAAGGAAATCCGTTTTCCTCAAGTTCACAGTAATAAGACTTCTTTAATATTTTTAGGCTTGATGTGAACTGTATTGGACAAGATGTAACAATCTTTTATTTTGATCTGCACATAATTAATTTGTCGCATGTCGATATGCTTTAAATAAATTATGTAGGGACAAAGGACATTCATGATAAGTACCTATATAATACCCGTCCTGTGCCGTCCCTGTTCATCCCGTCCCGTTGGTCTAGTGATTTAAGTTCCCCAACTATCTAGTTGTTTAAGGGTCCTGGGTTCAATTCCCGGGTCGGGTAACAAGAATCCTGAATGTTCGAACATTGCTAGGATTTGTGATCACCAACCCGTGTTTGGCAAGCGTGGTGATTATGCCTGAACCCATCATTGCTGTGATAACTTAAAATCAATGATGAAGGGCTTTGACTCGTGAGATGATTGTAAACCGTTACTATATACTTTTACTGAATATATTGTTTAATAAAGCCAATTATTTTATCCAGAATTGTCGGTCGAGTTACGACAGAAGGCAAATATTTTAATTGTGCTTTATTATTGTTGCAGTTTAATACCGTTTGGAGGTAAGTATAATAATTAAAATGTACTGGATCATTACTGCGGAGGTTGTTTAAATTGCATAGAGATGGCAATGCTACTCGCGAAATTACGCAAATTCCTGGGAAGCGGAACGCAACACTCAGCTAGTGGTCTTAAAAATTCACGTTTACATTCTGTTATTTTATAAACATGCACGTTTCATTTAACGTAAAATGTTTTAAATTACGAAAATTACGCGAAATGTTTTTAAATGGCTATTATGATAGCTTTAAACAAAGTTTTTAAAACTGTTTAAAACATTCTAATTGTATTATTTTTTATACTTTCTGTTGTGCAAATAGTAAGATTTTATATTAAAGTAAAGCAGAATTTTTCGCGTAAGTTTTATATTTACATATGAGAAATTTTAATAATGTTCTTCGTCGCTCATATGCATTGTATTAACCTTAACCTTTAGTTTACAAATGAGTTTAAGTGAACTCCTTTAAGATCATAGGTGGTCAATTTGATTACAATAAGTTGTTAAGTCATCCTTCTTTAAATTTATCATCATCATTTTCAGAGCACATCAGTCTACTGCCACAAAACTTCTCAAAAAGGATTATTTTGCCATAATTGTCACATTTGAGTTGAGAGGCAGGTTGGTGATCGCTGTTTGGCACAGAGTAGTAGGGACATGGTACAGAGAAGTAGCGGCTATATAAAATGAATTTTTGGGGTACCTACTCCTTAGCACCCATAGAAAAAGAAGGAACAGTGCAATTATTTTGCTCACCAGCACCCGCTTTTGCAAATTTAGCGTTCATACGTTAAATTTCTTAATAAGTACTTTATTTATAATATGAACATAAAATAATTCTTATTTGTCTAGAAACTTCCATGCATTTCTATGACTTTTAAATCGAACCCGGGACCTCGGAGCAGGCGACACTTTGAAAACCAATGTGTACGCCACTCCACCATGGAGGTCGTCAAAAATTTTATATATTAGTTATACGAAGATGGACAGTTTTAAAAACATAGTAGATTTATTTTATTTAATAACTTTTTTTCTTTATGCATTCCCATATAAGGTAAGTAGAGCTTATTGTCGAAGAACATTATTGTTTACTTATAAACTGGAAATATTTGTTGATAATATTGATTAGAAAAATATAAGAATTTTTCAGGCTGAATGGGATGAACAATGATGTAAATAAACTGTTTTTTATTTAAGTAGAATACTTAACACCAAAACATGTGAATACCTAAATCATTTTCTGTGACACCTAAAACTTTACGTGTAAGAATATTGAAACAATTAAAAAAAATACTTCAAGCGTTTCTGGTTAATCATTTATTTAATATCATCTAATATCACATATCATTTGAGTATCAATCAGGTATACGCCTTTGGTATATTCACCAGGATTTGTTCCATCCTGCCGAAGCAGCACTAGGATGAGCGTATGCACCCGCGGAATTGTGACTAGGGGATGAGTATTGGTTCACGTAAGAGGTAGCGGGGACACCTGCATAGCCGTGACCATAGTTGGCTCCATAGCCGCTGCCGTAGCCAAGTGCTCCAGTGTAGCCACTTCCATGGTTAGCTGGGGCTCTGTATTGCGAGACGTATGAGGTGGCTGGGGCGCCCGAGTAGCCATGACTATAGGCGCCTCCGTACCCAAGACTAGATCCGTAGCTGTTTCCCGCTCCGTAGCCGTGTCCTGCTCCGTAGCCGTGTCCTGCTCCGTAGCCGTATCCAGCTCCATAGCTGTGTCCTTGAGCACCAGCGTAGTGTCCTCCATAGCCGGCGTTGTACGGCACTGAACCAGACACTTCTTTAACTATAGACACATGGGACACTGCGGAGCCTTGGTTTCCGTGGCCACCATATCCTGCATTATAGCCAGCGTTCCATCCATTACTGGCGTAGCCACCATTAGCGTTGTTCCAACCGTTATTAGAGTAACCACTGTTAGCATTATTCCATCCGCTACTAGCATATCCATGAGCGTTGTTTAAAGCCGATAATCCTCCGGCCTGTGCAAGGCCTACCAGGCAAGCGACTAAAGTGATCTGTAAAGATAAGGAATAAGTTAGCAGTTTTTTTTAACCAACAAAAAACAAGGAAAAAGTTATCAATTTTGAGTTGCTGTATTCTGGGTGATTATAGGTTTTTTACTTATGGCATCCATTTCGTAGGGACAATATTATCAAAACAAAACTTCTTAGCATCCATGGATTCACTGTGCGGGTGAGTCCATTGCGATGCCAAGATACTCGGGACAGCAGTGACTAGGCCCTGCAGCTCAGGTTATGGTTTAGTGAGGGCTTCTGATGCGCGGCTCACTTCTATTGCCCATTATGGCTGATGCCGCTAAGGTGAAAGTTTAATGTTTGTGGCAGATTTATCTCAATTTGTATACAATGAGTGAATGTTCTCTTCAGATTAACCGAGAACAACAAAACCAAATTAAACAAAACTGGCCAACGCCGTAAAAACTTCGAGAAGAAAGTGTTGAATTGAAATCTGCTTTTTTTTGGTCAGTTGTAAAATAAATGAAGCAGTCTAATTTACCTTAGAATACATCTTGTTGATTGTTCTTCGAGGGTGATGAATGGAATATTGTTGGGGCCATTGTTACACGCTTTTATACTAAAAACGTCGGAAACAAACACTCTTTTTCAAGGTTCAATTAGTTTTTTAGAGAACCAAGCGTAACGTGTCTTAATTGTGAGAATACTTAAGAGCTCATTAACTTATTATGTTGAAATAAACGCAAAGTAATGTAAAGTATACGTGTTAGCATTAGTTACTGAGCAGACACCGATAGTAAATAAGTATTGTTTTAAGATTTACTATCTTAGAGATTTCTCTTACTAGAGAGAGTGTGAATATTTATATCAGAGCCGGAAAGTCTGCAATTGTGTTATTATTTGGTGATAGGAATACAACTAGTGGATGAAATGTTATTTTTTAACTTGTTAAACTAATAAAATTTAAAAGGTTGCAAAAATCTTGAAAGGTAACTCTTATATCATATCAAGAAATTTAAAATTTTAATCAAATTGAAAAATAATTTTGATTGAATTGGCCCTTTATTATTCGAGATTCTGTACGACTACACTTCGTAATGGCGACATCGACATAATCTGACCTATCCTTTCATAGGCGTCGAATCAGCATTTTTGATATACATATTTAGTATACCAACTAAAAACGGTTTAAAAAAAGGTGTATAGACTCTTTTGTAGGGCTTGCGGTGCCGCGGTGTATTGGTGTGTTGTTTCTTATTTTACGTAATTATTAAAGAAAATGCTATTAATATAGCATTAGCATCTTATTACTATTTTATTAAAAGTTATCTGCAAGGTTTGATAAGCAAATAGAGGTGTCACAATATTTACACAAGTTTGCATTTTGTTTTGCATATTTTGCTAAACTAGAACAGACATTGACCTTTGCGATTAAAGTACCAAGTTGATTTCAACTAATTGTCCCAACACTTGTAAGGATATTAAGTTATATCAAGTTTGTATCATGATAATTTTAGCCTCAACCAGTCAAACAAATCGATTGATACTCGATTTAGGTCTACCTGGGTGATATCGGATATATTAGCGTTTTGCATGCGATGCCTAAAAAAATATTTAAAATTCAATTTTCTTTATCTCTATCACCAACCTATTAGTACCTATTAGTCTACTTCTGGACAGGGGCCTCTCCCTGGAAGGTTTTTGCCATAGTCGCCACACTTGGCAGGAGGGATGACATTCTTAGTTTGGCCAAAAGTGGAGAGAAGACGCCTCTGCTCGTCTTTTACGCGCAGTAATCCTCTATTCGCCTGAAGATACCCATGGGATGAGAAGACGTGGTCCTATTCTTTTCATGTGCCGGCACTATACGACAATTTATTTGGAAGTATTAATTTAATATTGTGTATAATGAGTAAAATATTAAAATAAACATTGTGGTTTCATGTTTAATGTGCTTATGTGTAATTTCTTTTGGCCGAATCTAGTCCACAATAGTACTTTTACTGAAGTGTTTCAAAGACGCGTATGTTTAACATTAAAAAACTCACACAAAGGACCAATGCAAGAAAACAATGATAATAAAGAGTATAAAAGAAATTTATTTTGGTCTCATGTTTTAAAATGGGTTTTAATATTAACACTGAATCCTGAGAAAGTATCTACAACATAATAAATAGCGTCGGTTGTTGGGTAAATCACCAAGCGTATTTGCCGTAGCCGCCATACCCGTAGCCGGCTCCATGACCGTAGCTGCCATAAGCTACGGGGGAGTAGGAGTGGCCGATGTAGGGAGTGGAGTAAGCGTAGCTGACGGGGGCGTAGGACTTGACAATAGGATTGGAGTGGACGCTGTATTGGGAGACGGAAGAGATGGCATGGGCAGGGGCAACGTACTTAGCTACGACGGGAGCGGCTACGTAAGTCTTTGCTACGACGGGAGCGGCGGCATAGGAGTAGGCGGGAGCGACTGCGTAGCCACCGTAACTACCGTATCCACCGTAGCCGCCATGGCTACCGTAGCCGCTGTAGCCGCCATATAGGTGACCAGCGCGTGTCAGTCCCAACAGGCAGAGGGCAGCAAAGATCTGAAAATAGTAAACAAACTATGGTCAACAAAAGAAGAACGAAAGTTGGTATAATTTAGAGTAGTGAATGTTAAATATGGTGGTACCAAAATAAATTGCTTACCTTTGTTTTTACGTTTTGTCATTATCTTTTTTATTTATGTATTAATAGGTACCTATAATAATTGTCATTATACTAAATTAGTCGCATAGGAATGTTTTTGTATTAGCACCTAGGCTTATGTATTGGCCTATTGTATAGCAGATAATTGATTTATTAGAAAGTAATAGATATCAATGTTCTTACCTTAGCAAACATGTTTGTATTGTTTCTACGAATTTGATAACGAGAATGATGTCAGTAGCAAAAATGACCCTTTATATACAAAAACGTAACTCGGAAACCTTACCATTGTCAAGGTTCTATATTATATTTACTAAATTACTGCAAATTATTATTACTTACATTGTGTTAGAGCTCTGGTTAACATATTTAATTTTAAATGTAGTTGCGTGCTAAGAATTTTGAAGGTGAGTTGGGGTTTACGATCGTTTTGCTGAGCTAATTAACTTTGAAAATGTAATCCGGAACAAAATCTGCACTAAAAGTAATTGTGTGTTGACATAAAACGTGTACTTAAAAAGAGGCTGTTCGGTTTTTCTCTCTTAACATTGTCACAGACCGCTCTACCGCTTGTACAGACGGTACATTGTCTCAGTAAGAAAAATATTAAAAAAAAACACGAGTTTGTTTTTGCGGTTAGCTTAATTTTTTGCAGTAGTAATAAATGAACAACATTCTATAATCGATAGTCTCACCTCAGAAAAACTTATCATCTTACTGTTCCATCTTAGAGCTACTGTATTCAACAGTTGTGTTTTTCATAATTTTAATATAAGTAACAATTTTAAATTTAAACAAAAATTAAAAAATAAATCATAAAATGCTAGTTATCCATAATTAGTTATAAGGGTTATAAGTTATGACTTACAACTATTAGTTTTATCTGAAGTTTTTTAACCTTGCATATTTTTATCAGCATAAAGTCAACAGTAAATTCGATCGTAACTAAATATAACTATTAGGCTTAATTGAATATTGTGACATAACTTTAACCCGTCTAGCCTGTTAGTGGCTTCGTCGTCATTCAGTCTAGCATCTCTCTAGACAAAGTTCACAGAGTTTTAAAGTCTAATAACTCAATCGTGAACCGCAAAGCTTTGAGGTCAAACGTTACAACAAAGGTTCATTGAACTGAGCTTGTAAAGCTGTAAGCTTGTTGACAAGTCACGACAAAAATAAAATAACTTTCGCAATGATAATTTTAATTCGCCTTAAGGCTTTTGCTAAATTCAAATTAGACAGAGTTTGACTACTGGCATTCATAGTTTTGATATTGCGCAAATATAGATCAAGCAATGCAATATAAAGATGGAACGGGTTTTATATTGCCTAAGTGTCATCTTATGAATGTTGCAGTTGTTTTTATTACTTCTGGCAATGTTATACAATTAATAATTACGAGGTGTAGAGCTAAAATCATAGTGACAAATAAAAACTGCGCTGTTGGATAAGTAAATGTTACTTTTAGTAGAACAATAATAAATATCGATTATTATGCAAATTCAACTTTTTGATGTTTATTTTGACATAACTTATAAAACATTAATTTTGCTTTCGGAAATTCATTCGGTACAAGTAATTGCTTTAATATAATCCGAACGAGTTCTAATAGCGAAACTTTGTTCATTTGCGCAAAATGCGACACATAGTCTATCTAGGTACTCGTAAAAAACACATACATGCAACAGGGTCAGCAACTGTGTATGTTTTTGTATATCATGTCATAACTGCGTTAACTTAGTATTTATTTTTTAAAGTAACGGTTTATAATCATCTGACTGCAGGGCAAAGGCCTTTATCATTGAATTTAGGTTACTAGAGCAATAATGGGTACAGGCATAATCACCACCCTTACCAAATACGGATTGGTAATTCCACAGCCGTGCAATGTTCGGAAATTCGAAACTCTTGTTGCCCGACCCGAGAATCGAACCCAGGATCCAGTTACTTAAACAACTAAATCAACAAATAATAATAAAAACTTGAGAGGTGTCAAGGGACACCCGGATGGAACGAAGTTCATTTGTAGCGAAGGAATTGTAATAAAATTTTATTTTATTTTTAATTCTCTCTCTCTCCCTCTCCCTCTCTCTCTCCCTTTCCCTCTCCCTCCCTCTCCCTCCCTCTCCCTCCCTCTCTCTCTCTCTCTCTCTCTCTCTCTCTCATTCTTTCGCTCTATCTCTCTCTTGCCGCACGGCTTACTGCTATAGCAAAAAGTATCGGTCAAAAAGTGTCGTTACAATTTTTTCCGTCTAGCCCCCTATCGCAACGCGCGATAAGGAACTTTGTTCCAATAATGTCATAACTGCGTTTAAACTTATTATGATTAGTTATTATCATATAGTAATTAGTTGAGGAAATCACTTGTCTTAATCAGATAAAAGTGAATTAATTAAGGTGAAAATTCGTTTACCATGTTATATTTTGCTAATTAATTTCTATCAATATGTAAATATAATTATCGACACTCTCTCATAGCTACTAACTTATAAATGAAAAATGAATAAATAAAGGTGGAGAAAATTACCTACCTTTTTTGAGTCGGTGCTTAGTAATTGTCAGTAATTTATTGTTTGGCATCGACTAAAATTGGTGGCTTATTTCACGCTTTTCGTCGGAATATTTGTGTTTTGTTTATAACAAATGATCCTAACATTCACAAAGCTTTGAAATGTACCATACTACTCATAACATTTATTAAGCATGCTAAAAGCGTCGCAAGCGCAATATTGTGCGAATGCCTCGTTACAATACTATGAATGAGTTGAGATCGTGACGCGTTGTGACACATCGAGATCGACATCAGTTTGTGTAGGGCTGTCGATTTGTTTATGTAGAAGAAAAAATTCAAACTCACTTTGTTTTTTTTTAATTTTTGCTCTTTAGTATACATTGAATTAAAAAAATAATAGGATTGGAGTCGCGTTTCTTTTATATCATTATAAAAGAAGGGATCAGAAACAGAATGAAATAAAATATGGAAAAAACTTTTAATTTGTAACAAAAGAGTATGTGTATATAAATAAACGATATCATTTAATTATTCATTCATATCATTCATCATTCGTAGATGTGCCCAATCATTGAATAATTAAAGAACGTCCCCACCGAATGAACAAACCATTGAACGTTTGGATATAACTTGCATTAAATGTCACCAGGCTGTATCTCAAGAACCGCTATAGCTAGACAGTTGAAATTTCACAATTTATGTATTTCTGTTGCCGCAATAACCACAAATACTAAAAACAAAATAAAATAAATATTTAAGAGGGGTTTCCCATACAACAACCGCGATTTTTTTTGCTCAATATCAATAATGGCAACAGGTAGGCACTTGAAATATTCAAAAAACACTCATTTTATATAGTTTACTGTTGCTTACCTAGTTAATGGTACGGAACCCTTTGTGCACGAGTCCGACTCGCACTTGGCCGATTTTTATGAGTTTCTGGCGCAACGCCACAAGCGCCGAAGAACTGAGTCTTCCCTGATCATGGCGCTTGCAACAGTGCTGGATTAACGGAAACTTATAAAAAATTGTAAATGGTAAGTATAATAAATAAATACCAATAAACTTTTTGTAATAGTAGTGGGCAACCCTACATGAACAAGTTGTACCAGGCCAATTTCGGCAGTTCACACCTTAACAGTTGAGATTTTCGTAACGTTACATCTTAACTAGCACACTCGTACGGCTTTGTCTATAGAGCGATTCAAGGACAGGGGGCTTTAGAAATTAGGGGCAAAAATGCGTTATGTTTAATAATCATACGCATTGTCATTTAGTTTACGAAATGATTGGTGTAGTTGATGGCGTTGTGCATCGCCTTGAACGCCAAGGTCCTAGGGTCAGGGTCTGCTGGGATAGGTACGCCTCTGCCAAAATTTAATGTATTTGTTATCTCGTAAATTGGATGACAATAACTTGTAATGCTCAGAGTATAATATAGACTGTGATATGAAGTTATGAAGATAGAGTGTACTAAATTCTGAACTAAATTAATAATGTTATATTTTTTTATTTTCTGTGTGCTGTTAACCTCTTTTTTTTTTCATATTTAATTGTGACTATGATTCTCGAAGAAAACACAATAAAAAAAGACTCCTCAAATTCAGAAACTCCTTATTGTTTCGTCGGTTGACAAAAAGGATTTATCAAGCAGTCTGTTGGTTGAGAACGATTGCGAAAAGCAATAAATATCTACGTATTTTTCGCTCGAATGTTGTTTTCTGTATTAAGTGTCTGTTATAAATCATTTGCAGTCATGTTTTTCACAAAGGTACGACGAAATAATTGTAAATGCATTGTAGTTCATTTAAATGATTTGAATTTTAAGAGTTCATAAATGGAAGCTAAAACAAAATTACAAACCCGCCCGGTTGTCAGAGCTTTCCGGAAAATTTTAAATTTTGACCAGCACCGACGAAAATTTTATGCGAGTTTCGTAAACCAATTTCCGTTGTGTTAAAATTTTTTTGCTTTTAATGTAACTTAATTATTTTATAAGGTAGCATAAAATCTTTGTAGAGCCTTTTGTTAGTTTAATAAGGTAAATACTAAATACATTTTCAAAAGAGGTCGGATGTTCGATTTATTATAATAATCAAACCTTGTTACTGAATATACTCGTATTATAAAGGCTAAATTGGATGGATGTTTCTTATTTAATCATACTTCGACCGCTGAATGGATTGGAATAAAATACATGACACACAGTAATAAGCTGGAATCGCACATAACCTACTTTTTTAAAAAAAAAATTGAACGTTCTCATGGAAGATAGTTAGAAATTCAAAATCCTACGTATGATGTAGCAGGACACGGCTGGTGAAATATATATTTTTTAAACTTGCGTATTAAAAGTATTGTGTTAAAAATAAAATTTAAACAGTTCCATCATACGTATTATAATATAGTATTGCTAGTCAATGCTAAAATTGCAACTCAGCCTGTGACTAATTTATTCATCACAATTATGTATCTACTTAGCGTAGAATGTACGAAACCATACATAAATGGTTTGACACAATTCGCAATTCATTAACGCATTTTATTAACCTGGATACAGCCAACAAAACCTTGATAAATTTTGATGGTGAAAATTGTTGTTTAATGACATATAGTCATACAAATTACAGTTTGAAGCGTAGACAGAATAATCTGTGGTACTGTTTCGTGCTAAGTCAAGGCAGTGTGTTCCGCACTTTCGACACATTGTCTTGACCTTGATACGTAATCGTCGTAATAAAAATACGGCAAAGCGCTATCCAAAAAATATCAGCAGTGGTTCTGTACCTTGGTCAAGTCGCGTTATATTGGGCAACAAGACTATTGACGACCTCCGTGGCGGAGTGGCGTACATACTGGTTTTCAAGGTGTCGCCTGCTTCGAGGTTCGGTTCGATTCCCGGACGTGTCAATGTAGAAAAAATGTGTTTTTCTACATTTTCTCGGATCTGGGTGTTTGTGGTACCGTCGTTGTCTCTGATTTCCAAAATACGAATGCTTTAAATAGTTATTCAAATTGGGGTCAGAACAATGCATGTGATGTTGTCCACTTTTTTTTTTAAGTGAACAAGACCTATGTACAAAATTAGGGGCAGAGTTGTGGACAAGAGAGGACCAAGAACACGCTAGTACTCGTATGATGATCTGTTAGTAGCTGGGACATATTGGGAAATATGGACTCCAAAGTGTCACACCGACCTAATTGTATGGAATTACTATTAGGTATAGCTGTTTCGAGTGATTGTAACAGTGTATAAACCAAACCATAACCAACCATAAAAAATACTTAGCACCATTCAGCTTTCGACAAAAGAAAAATATTGCTTTATTTTAATGTTTGTTAACTTAAGTGAAAGTAAATAAATGTTTTATCACAGTTTTTCGATTCAGGAAATACTGTAAGTAGTTATTTATGATATTGTGTTTTATTTCAGCCGTTTTTATGTAACTTTGGGGAACCATAAAACTGATTAATATCTTTCATATTAACACATAATTGCTGTTATGAGCTGATGACGTTAATTGTGTTTAAAATATAAACTAATTATTTCAAGTGCCTCATATTTTTTTATTTTTTTACTTGTTTACTTTTGTTAATGTATGTATGATTTGGATTTGACTGCAAAAATGGGAAGAATCACAATTATGAAGGCCTACATTTAAAATAACTCGAATGTTATTATTTTTAACTCTACATAATATAAAATATTTAACTTTTTTTTAAAAGTATTGAAAGTAACCTATTTGCTATAATAGATTACTTTCAATAACTAATAATGTTAACAAATTTTGAGCGGTAAATTTACAGTAAATTTACTACAATAATATGCTACATTGCTGCACTTAAAATTAATTTTATTTATCATCACCAACAGTCTATTGCTAATCAGTCTATTGCTTGGCCAAAGCTTTTCTAAAAGGGAATTTTGATACCTATATATATATAATCGAAACACTTAGTCTTGGCAGGCGGCGATTGTATTTTGTCCAATAGTAAGACTCTGCTGTTTATTTTTATGGCAGTACTCCTTTAGTCACCTTTTGCGACCACAAACCTAGAAGAGGTTATTTTAGTTTAGGCCATCACCGAATGGCACTTGTAATGACTTATCTTTGTCAGTGTTTATGGTGTGTGTATGGCACAACAAACGAACTTAGCACCACCCTTGTTGATCCTATGCGTGTTGTAAGAAGCGACTAAAAAAATACTGCCCAAAGAAGGCGGGCAACAGCATCTTGTCTTTACCATTGGCCAATCTGCGAACCGATTGTGGCGATTATGTGGCTTATCCTAGTTTTGCGCAACCTACCTCCAGCAGCCGCAGAACCGACAACCGCTGGGGTAAACGAGTTCTTAAGTGGAAACGTAGTTTAGGACGCCCTCAAGCCAAGTGATGAATTGCGCAAGATGGCTGGCAGGAGCTGGGTGCGAAAAGCCGAGGATGCACCTAAGTGGCGTGCAACTGGAGATACCTATGTGCAGCAGTGGACGATAGACTGATGATGATCTCCAGCAGTGGACTGATATGGGCTGATGATGATGATAAATGATGTCATTATTTTTATGAATGATTTTATTCTTGTTTCGTCTTATCTACAGCTGTGAATATCTAGTATGTCTAAAAACAAATATACGAGTCCTTATATGAACACTTATTACGTTCAAGTTGTTAAGAAAAGCAGCAATTTGCCGCTAGTGCGGCGATTGACTGAAATGCGATTTGCCGAGTGACCTAACGAAAAACTTTTGTGGGGTGCGGACTAGGGATGCACAACATCCGACTCTATCGATGTTAAAACACGAAGATAAAAATTTGTTTTACCTAGTCGCAATAATAAATAAATAATAATAATAAATAAATAAATAAATAATAAATGTGGACAACATCACATACATTGTTCTGATCCCAATTTGAATAACTATTTAAAGCATTCGTATTTTGGAAACCAGAAACAACGAAGGTACCACAAACACCCAGACCCGAGAAAATGTAGAAAAACACATTTTTTCTACATTGACCCTGAAAAATTTGTTTTACCTAGTCGCAATAATAAATAAATAATAATAATAAATAAATAATAAATGTGGACAACATCACATACATTGTTCTGATCCCAATTTGAATAACTATTTAAAGCATTCGTATTTTGGAAACCAGTAACAACGAAGGTACCACAAACACCCAGACCCGAGAAAATGTAGAAAAACAATTTTTTTCTACATTGACCCGGGAATCGAACCCGGGACCTCGGAGCACGCGACACCTTGAAAACCGGTGTGTACGCCACTCTGCCACGGAGGTCGTCAGTCGCAATGATGTCCAAATTATCGTTGATTGTATAATATGTTTTTTTATTCTTTGAAGTTTATTTTTAAAGCTTTAGAAACCTTTATTTTGCCCTAAACAATAAAAACTGTCAACTACGTCAACAAAAAACTACACATATAGTCAACGTGTCCATTTTGGAACCTCCTTTTGTTTCACCAGTAAAAATGAATACTTGATGGCAATTCACTTTTATATTGCAAAATGTAGTTCAACCTTATCGCTATAAATATATAAATTAAATAGCGATAAGGTTGAACTAGATAGTTATGAATGTTATGACTTAATATTTTTAATTAACTGATAATTCCACATCCGAGATATTCCCGACCGATGGTATTTTAGTCTGCATCAGAGAACAAATTACTAGAATTGTCATAATCATAAATTGTTTTTTTTATAAATATGCAATTCTTATTTACAAATAACTATCCAAACTATAAATCGATTACCTACATAGTCACGAATTCAAAACTCACACAAGAAACACATTTTTTTATTACTCACAGAGAAAACAATAGGTAAGCAATTTAAACGAAATTCAAAGGCGCATCCCTAGAGCAAAGCTTTTTCCGCTCTCCGACGTATTGTACCAAAGGATTTAACCTTCCATTGGCGTGTCCCTTTGCCCTTAATGTAATGTGGTTACTGAGGTAAAGGAGGACTATTGTTCAGGTTATTGCTCAGTGTTAGCTAATGATTTTAGTATTGACCATCTGATACTTCAAATAGTACTTAAGTTAGTTTACATAAACATTTTGTTAGGCAATTCAAGTCAGATCTTTGTGTATTTAGGCTAGTGTTGGTTTATGTGAACTCAATCGACCGTCACAGATCTTGGGAGTGGTTATGATTTCAAAGTGAAATGTGGCAAAAATATTTGCCGTCTGATCGGCCACGTAGATTTAATGCCGCATACAATATAAGTTGAGCTTGTAATGAAAGCTTGTAATATGTGACACACCAATAAAATGTTATTTCTCATAATAAGTTGCAAAAAGTGACCTTGTCTATAAAACCTAAACTAGTAGAAGAAAAGTTAAAAATGTCATCATCTTCATC
The DNA here is from genome assembly GCA_949315895.1 of Anania crocealis. Lineage (NCBI taxonomy): Eukaryota > Metazoa > Arthropoda > Insecta > Lepidoptera > Crambidae > Anania > Anania crocealis. Next base: position 7,890,328 of record OX438862.1, read on the forward strand.
GTCATTTCAGCCAACGCACACTGCTGGCAGGCCTTAAGGATCTTCACAACGCGACAGGTCATGGATCTTTGTCCGGTGCGCGGTTGCCATTCAAAAAAACCTAAAAACTTCTTCTTACAATGTTCCGGCCCACTGCCACATCAGCTCCGCAATTCTTCTAGTAGTGTCGGTTATCTTAGTTCTACGTATTTCCTCATTTCTGATTCTATGACGCAGGGAAATACCAAGCATTGCTCTCTCCATTGTCCGCCGTGCGACCTTGAGCCGGCTTATGAGACCCATGTTAAGCGACCACGTTACAGCTCCATAAAGTCAACACTAGTAACACACTCTGGTCAAAGAATTATGTCTTTTTAAAGGAGATGTCCCATAATAGGCCCAGACATAGTAAACTATTTAAAAAATCAAGAAAAATTTACTTTTTCTGGAAAAAATACATATAAATTTAAATAACGTATAATTTAGTGGTTCAAAAATAAACAAGATCGAATAATTTATCAAACTCCATAGGCATTCCAAGATGGCGTCAATCTAAAAAAACTTTAAATGTCAGTAGCTGTCAGATACCCCTTGTCACTTTGGCATAATCATTCGCTTCAAGTTTTTGTTCTGCTTGTCGTGTTTTAATGTAGTTCATTATAACGACCTCATTTTCGATTTCTGGATTAGGTATTGATCGACACATTACTTTCATAATGTTTGTTGTTACTACAGCAAGCGATGCAGCGATGGCACGCACTCGACTCCTAGATGCGCGATTATGAAACCAAAACTGACAGACGTCATCAAAATGTCATCTTCCGCCATGATGGTTTTGTTGTTTTGTATTGCTATTTTCTTACTTAACTCTTTATTTGAACCACTTAACGAAGCCAATTTAAAAGAATTGGATAATAACAAAATCTTGTAGGTGTATTGGTCTATCTTTTGGTGGGGTGTACAGGTTCTGGGCCTGGCCTCTATACAATTTGGGACATCTCCTTTAGGTAATTTAGCTGAAAAGATATTACAGAAACATAAAAAGAAATATATTTAAGTATTCCTCTTCTTTTCTGCCGGTTGAAGCACAAACTCCAAACATCAGTTATTGAACTAGGTCGGTAAATTACAGCATTCTTTGCCCTTTCTGCTACAGAGACTACTACCTATGCTGATATAAATGATTAAGTTGTGTAATTTATAACCAAGCCTTTTTAGTACATGACTTTTAGATGCCACATATTTGCAGAGCTTTTATGGAGTGCTAGGTATTTTTGACTTAATCATACACTTTGGTGAGTCAGAATAAATTGAATAATGTCATAATTACATAAAGGCGTCAGTTTATGTTTCTGACGAAGAGGCTGGTTCTATGTTAAGAAAAAGTAATGTAACAGCCTATAATCGTCGCAGTGCAAGGCAACGGGCATTATTATTGTAAGTATTTTAGTTACCACGGCATGGTCACGAACCCGAGAAAGTAGAAAAATTTAAAGCTCTTATTGCCTGTCCCGGGAATGGAATCCAGGTCCCCGTGATCTTGGCCCAGTACTTAGTTTAATAAACCGCTAGACCAAGGGACGTTACAAATATGTTCATTCGTCTAAGACGCATTATGAGTTTAATAAGAATATTACATTCTTTTAACATTTCTAAATAATGGCATGCTTAATATTTCTGATGTACCATGGTGACAGAATGTGTTTTTTTTTTGGTTTTAAGTATGATCAAAAACTTTATTTCTTAAAACGTATTACATAAAATCATTTACAATAAAGGGCAAAACTAAGGTATATCTACATCTACACTATACTCGTATATAATATTGTTGCACACGAATTCTGTGTGCAATCATATTACGTATTTATGTATTTATGTATGTTTATATATTTATTATACTATATGTGTAAGTTTATTAATCCCTCGATTGTGAGTTATTCCAGACACAATTGAAATCAATTGTTATCGCGGCACGCGCGTGCCTTCTGGGGGTTGAGGGAATAATAGTAGTTATAATTTACTTTCATGTTTGTTATCTTTTTTTTTGCACCGCCTGTATTATTTCTGTTTGGCCCTATGGTTGACTGGGAGATAATACTTTTAGCATTAAGTCCGCCTATTGTACTATATTTTATTTTTGTGCAATAAAAAGTAAATAAATAAATAAATAAATGTGTGTGTGTGTGTTTGTAATGAATAAACTCAAAAACTACTGTGCCGAATTCAAAAATTCTTTCACCATTAAAAAGTTACATTCACTTTTAGTGGCATAGGCTATCTTTATTGCTAGAAAAAACTAGGGATCCTTACTAAAACTTAACGTCAACGTTTACGGTCCACCCGTGCGAAGCCGGGGCGGGCTGCTAGTTAAACTATATTTTTGTGAGGACTTCGTCTAGCAATGGACAAAATGTGGGCTGGTGATGATGATTAAAATGCTTACGCCAAAGAAAGCTGTCTATTGAGGCGATTATGAACACAATCCTTTTTAAAGCTTCAGGCTTCCTCATTCATTCATTCTTCATTATTTCCTCATTCAGCTTCATTCATCAGTAATGTAGACTGATTTAAAGATTTTTAAGTAAAACCTTACTTGACGAAACAAGTTATAGTTTCCAAAAATAAATTCAAGTTAACAAAGATTCGGCAAGTCGACAGAAATACGCTAACCGGATTTATGTAGCACGGGCGAGTTCAGAACAATGACTTGATATTTTCTCGCTGAAATGTATACTTTGCTCTTTTATTAATTTTCCTTTTCTGCTTAAGAGGAAACACAAGGGCCGTTTTTCCATACTAACGTAGTCCCCTGTTTCCTCCCTGGAAAATGCCAGTAGAGCAATAATTTTTATTACATAAATCTATAGCCACTATTAGCATATTTCTGTTTTCCTTTTTTTCATAAATTCAATAATAAAAGAGATATGAGCTTCCAAAAATCTAAAAAATTCGCCAGATTTTCCGCTGTGCTCAAACATCCAGAAAACAAATTTGGCTAAGTTTTAAGAAAAAATGCAAAATATACAAACACGGCCAAAGCCTTTCTTTAATTTTTAAGGTAAAAAGTATTTAAATAGGTCTAGTTTTGGAAAAGGAATCGGGGGACACAGAGCGCGATAGAGTTAACTGCATTTCGGTCCAAAATGCAGTTGACTCTATCGCGCTCTGCGGTGGAGGTGTTCGGGACTGCGCGACAGCAATAGATTTTACAAATACCTATTTTTCAATTCTCTCGGCCATAGTGTTTCCTCTTAATAGACTTGTACATGGACGTTTCTATTGCTATATTAGCAACACAGTCTTATTATAATTATTGGGCTCTACAGTTAGGTAAACGTCAGTATTAGAAGAACTGACTCTAACACCGGTATTTATAAAGAAGTAATTACTTATTGCTTAAGAAAGTCTTAACTTAAGATGTTACTACCTAGTGCTTAAGTGAAGGAAATGGGTCACCATTAATAGTCATTTATTTGGCTGAGAATGTTAACTTTTCATAGTTCTAACTAGTAATTAGGAATACAAGTTGTCACCTAAGTAATTACTTTCAGTCAAGTAATTACTTTTACTTGTTTATAAATACAGGTGTTAGATTAAGCTAATATACATAATACAAGTAATATTTTATTAACACGCATGTATGTCGTATATTATGTATTATGATGACTTGGTGATCTCCGTAGTGGAGTTGCGTACACATTGGTTTCTCCTACTCTTCGGTCCTCCCGGGTCGATTCCCAGACGGGTCAATGTGGAAAAAAAATCCTATATTTTCTCAGGTCTATTTGTTGGGGTTCCTTCGTTATTTCTGTTCCCACAAAACAAGTGCTTCCAATTGTTACCTTTTTTTGGGATCAAAAATAGTAATTAGATACGTGATGTTGCCGACAAATATGATGCTTTAAATTATTTAACCTGTTTGTTATCAACTAGTGAAAATTGCAACACTTTAAATATGTCGCCTACAAACTAGCGACTTGACAATTTAATCAAGAATATGACTGTCCTAATGATAATTTAACTGGTTTATCGATGAAGCAATGCTAAAATTGGGCCTATTTAAATATGCAAATAATCTTAATAAAATTTTGCAAGTCTTCAAAAACTGTGAGTATTCATGCAATTTTTTTTATTATTTTTTATTTTTATTTTTTTAAAATGAAAAAAAGTTAGTCAAGTTTTCAATTTTTCGTATTTATTCGCATTGTATAAAAATAAATATACAAGTATACAACTAGGTTTGTACAGTCAGAGATGTTTACCAGCCATAGTTAGCGGCAAGTCCGCTGTATGATACGTGAGAGACGGCAGGAGCGGCAGAGTATGTGAGTGCAGACTTGATGACTGGGGAAGAGTATGCAGCGTATGGAGCGGCGTAGGGAGCGGCGTAAGGAGCGGCGTAAGGAGCGGCGTGCGCGGCGTATGTAGCGACTGGAGCGGAATACGCCACAGGAGCGTGAGACGCGTATGTTGCTACGGGAGCAGAGTACGCTACGGGAGCGTGGGACGCGTATGTTGCTACGGGAGCGGAGTACGCTACGGGGGCGTGAGCGTAGGTCGCGACGGGAGCTACAGCTTTAGCGTATAAGGGCGCGGCGTGAGCTGTGTGGGTCGAGTAGGATGAGACGGACGAGACCGCGGGAGCGACGGCTTTGACGACAGGCGCGGAGTACGCCACGGGAGCGGAGTACGCTACTGATGGGGCGGCATACGCTGAGTATGCGGGGGCAGCGTAGCTCTTGATGACGGGGGCGGCTGCCGCGTATGTAGCGACGGGAGCGGCGTATGAAGCGTACGGGGCTGCGGCGTATCCACCGAGCAAACCACCAGCGCGAACGCTCGCCACTGCGCACAGGAGGACTACAAACTGAAAATAAATTACATAAATTAGTTTCTGTTACAAGTTTTTCAGCATCAAAGCACACTGTTTTTTAACTACTTTAATTTTTATTTTATAATTTAGGTTTCTATTCGGAGTTTCGCAAAAAAAGCTTCTACGATAATAAGTTTATACTACCAATCTTTCAGAATTAAAACAAAATCTAGTTAAAAATTATAAATTATTTAATAACTATAAACCGCTCTTTTGCAGAACTAAAAAACCTAAAAACCAACGATAAAAAATACTGTTATTCGGTATTTATATCAGGTACGTGTAAGATATTTTCTAAAATAACCAATTTTCTGCAAACCATTGAGTAACTTTAGCAATTTGTCATGAAACGAGTTTAATTCAGCATCAAAACGTTTTATTTACACTTTTAACATACTAAGTTATTGAACTTTTAATGAGCATAAGCTCAGAGTAACACAAAAAGTTATGATATCAGTAAAGTTATGAGCTTATTGCAATATAAGTATCAACTCATTTTAAGAACACTTTTGATGATATAGGTCGTCGAACCTGCGACCAGTCTTACAAAACATAACGAACTAGTTAGTGCGCTATAAAAACCGAACTTTCACTCTTATCTACATTTCTAACAAGCTAACGTTTATCACAGCACTAGAGCTAATACCTTGGCGGCCATTTTCTATAATAAGTCCAGTTCACAAGTGATACAGCGTGTGTGATCCTGCGCGCATTTATAGTGAGTCGTTACCCCCGGCGCAGGCGCCGCCTTGTACCACATGAGGGCTGACCTCGGGCGGGTAGATGTAGGGTTGTCTAGCCATAGAAACATTTACCTTGTCTAATTTTTTTAAATGTTGCTGGAGGAATGTCTTAATGCGATAGCAAAAATAATTATAAACCTGGCAGAGATCTCGGGGTCCCGAGTTTGATCCCCGGGTCTAACAACAAAAAGTTTCGAATTTTCGAACATTGCTCGGGTTTGTGATCACCATTTGGTAACCGTGGTGATTATGCCTGTGCCCATCATTGCTTTGGTAACTTGAATTCAATGATCGTGGCCTTTGCTCTGCTGTGGAATGATTATATAAGCCATACTAGCAGAGTCCTCGAAATATTTAGTGTGTAGAGTATTAGATAATATACACCATTTATCGTTAGAACATGTCGAACATATTTAATGAAATGTTAATAAATACTATTTTGGTTTATTATCCAACTATTTAGCTGAACCATCTTCAAAAATCGCTAGTGTTATTTTTAACTTTGTAATGACTAGTATTAAGGTGGAATTTGTAAATACGATAAGGGTAAAATAGAGCTGACATCATAGAAAATGACAAACAAAACGCCTCAATAAAATAAAGAGAAAAACTCTATACAAAAGTAGGCAGGTAAGTACATTTTATTGTTACATATATTTGATATTCGTCTCTTTGAGTGTAGATATTTTTGACTGTGTTGGTTTCCAAATAGGTTAATCATCAGCCCATATTAGTCCACTGATGGACACAAGCCTCTTCAAATGGGGATTATGTCATAATCACCATGCTTGGATAGAATAGGCTCTGTTGCACTTATCTTCTAGAGGTACTCCTTTGGTCGTCTCCTATGACACCCATGGGAAAAGAAGCCGCGGTGCTATTCTGTTACATGGCTCGATATTAAGTTTCTATATATTATACTTATTTTTTATTTGTAATGACAAATGTGTTAGTCTTTACAAATTTTAACGCCAGTGTCTTTAAGATGATATAATAAAGATCTAATCTAGTTAAAATTCATATTTTAATAATTTTATTTGCAAAAAAACTCACTTAAGTAATGCAACGATACTAAGTTGGTTACATTGTAAACTATATGGAAAATACCATATAAGTAGTTCAGTGGGGTGGGCCCGGGCTGCGAAATTCCATAAAAGTTCTCTTTCTATAGATGTCGTAGATATCTAGTACGACAAGATGCAATTAAAGGAAAAATAACTCTTTATAAGTACACAATCAAAAGTTTCTCTTCCCTGCTACGCCCAGTTCTATAATTAAGGCAATTGACAGCCCTAGCATCTATGTCGCTCGCAGGATCCGGCGAAAATACACGTTAGTTCATACAAGACGCAAGTTGAGCTAGATCCTTGTGATTTATGTGCTTATTATGCCTCATGCAACAACTTGACAACACTCATTATAAGTAGTTACTTAAAATGTTTTTATGTTGAAATTAAAATGTTGTAAGCAGCTTAATTTTGATCACACTAAAAGAAGAACATACTTGGGTTTGGAGCCAAACGATTGTTATCGATTTGTTACGACCTCCGTGGCGGAGTGGCGTGCAGACCGGTTTTCAAGGTGTCGCCTGCTCCAAGGTCCCGGGTTCGATTCCCGGACGGGTCAATGTAGAAAAAATCTGTTTTTCTACATTTTCTCGGGTCTGGGTGTTTGTAGTACCTTCGTTGTTTTTGGTTTCCAAAATACGAATGCTTTAAATAGTTATTCAAATTAGGATCAGAACAATGTATGTGATGTTGTCCACATTTATATTTTATTTATATTTTTATATTTTGTTGATTCACTAGCTGCTGCCCGTCACTTTATACAAGTGAAATTTTGAATTTAAAAATATGCTCTGGATAAAATGTGTTTTATTTCAGCCTATTTATCTGCGCCCTAAGCTTTATATCTCCAGATTTATTTAGCCGTTCTGACGTAATTGAACATTACACAACATCAACTGCATCCAAACTTCCACAGTTATAATAACACTAACGGTTGTCCGTTGACTTCGTTCGTGTGGAATTATAAACATGAAACTATCCCGCGGGAAACATACTTATCCGTGATAAAAAGGAGTGCAATTCATTGCATATGTGGTATTCCAAGCTAAAAATCTATCTTGAAAAGGTAAAACCGCGCAGAGCAGGGACTGATAGTATATAATATTAGTAAGTATAAAAAAGGCATCGATTCAAAACTGTAGTTACGTATTTACCCGACATATTTTTTATCTTAATTTACCTGTTATTTGTTTAAGTTATTCTCAGTAAGTGAATTGTTATATTCTTTATGAAATAATAATAAAGCCCTTAAACGACATTTGAGGCTTTTCTATAACATCATGATATGATTTCTGTAACAGTTTATTCGCAGATTTGAACCTAGAATCGCTCAAAGTCATGAGCTTAGAAACGAAATCTTAAGATGAAGAAAACTTCACATATTTACCATTTTTTCACTTAATGTATCAGTTCTTTTGATCTGAATGTGGGTACACTATGGTAAAATTTTTGGTTATTAAGTGTAATCTAGATAAATATTTATCGACCGATCTAGTATCGGAGCTAGCCAAGCTTGTAGTTGTGTAAACCGAATGCATGTGGTGTTTTGTCTAAGGGCAACTTTGCATGTGTTAGGCGTAGTGTATATTGTATTAGAAAGAAAGAAAGAAAGAAAATATTTATTAGACACTAAAAGTACATTATACGTTACTAGGAAAAGTTAATTTACTTTCTTCAACTGGATAATAATGGTTGCAGGCTATTGCATTTAAGTCGGTTGGTTACCAAAGATAGTTGTTTTAGTTTAAGTATGAAAAATTAAACCATGATTTGGTCAAAATTTGGTCAAAATTGCAGGATTTGCAAATTGTCAATCAAAATTTGGAGGGTTCAGATCTTTTGAAGATTTGACTGCATTATTTTTTGTAAAAAAACTAATATAAAATGAGGCTACAAAAAACTTTTCTAATAAAGAATTCACTGACGAAAGGCACAAAACAAGCTCCTTTTTGAGTATTTAAGCGACTGCTTTATCCAGTTATTTTTTTCAAGGAATTATGTTTTAAATTAAAAATAGTTCCTTAAAAACAGTTTCAAAAATATGGATCATTCATAATGCACCAGCTCGTTTTGTGTGGTGCCGGCACGTCAAGAGAATATCACCACTCCCTATCTTCCTATGGATGTCGTAAGAGGCGGCGATTATGGAAAAATCCTCCTATTGTAGAGGCCCAGCTGTGGTCTAATACACGGTGCAAATTCAACCACCTGGAAAACGAAGCCCACGTTATGTCATAATGTATAGCACCATGTTAGGGTTATTTAATTTATCAAGGTTTATATTTTTAAAATATTTATTCAGAAATTTTAACTTTGTAACACGCTGTGACTTGCACACACGTATTATTTTGCTGCAACGGGGTCCCGGATGAATGAACCTTACACAGCTACATCCGTGCGCGTCACAGCGTGTTTCAAAATAAGTAGCTAAACCAATATTTAATATTTTTATACTTTATTTGATATTTTAGCAATTAAATTGAAATTATAATATCAGTATATAAACTTGAAAAATTATGTCTCAGGCGGGACTCGAACCCGCATCTCCTCGCAGGAGGATTAAATATCTGTATATAATTTTTCAAGTTTATATTTTTGACGACCATTTGGATCAGCGGTAGTTAACGCTGCTTCTGAGCCATGGGTCGCGGGTTCGATCCCCGCGCAGTACAAATATTTGTGTGCATGAACATGTCTGTTTGTACTGGTCTGGGTGTTTTCTATGTATTATAAGTATGTATTTACAAAAAAAAAAGTATATAAGTAAGTTTATCGGTTGTCTAGTACCCCATACGACAGGGTACTTAATAGTACCTTAATTTGGGACTAGATGGCTCAGTGTGGCCCAGTGAGGCATGTCTTAAATATTTATTTATTTATTTATTTATATACTGATATTTAATATTTTTATTAAAAAAAAAAAGAAAAATAAAGAAAATAACACTGCCAATATGTTATACACAATGATTACATAACGTGGACTTCGTTTTACTGGTGGTTAAAAATGCACCGTGTATAGGCTGGTGATGATGATGAAGCACCAATACAAATTTGGTGGCTTATGTTATTGTTCTTGTATGTTTATTGTTACTTTATGTGATATTATAAAGATAAAGATAGCTTATCTTTCGCTGTAATACTTGTACACTAGCCTTTACTATGATTTTGCAACACACGTGGACAGGTCAGTCGTGCAGCCGCCACCATAGCTAACCTGGGTGTAGCCACGCACTCTATCGCCGATTTTCGATTCGAAACGGTTTGACGATTGTATTGTCAACTTTTGTTTACACCTAAGACAATTGCAATCAAATAAAAGCTAAAGAGCTACAGATTGTAGTGTACGATGCGAATCTGGGTTTAAAGCTTGCAAAGCTAATGGTTTTGTGATCAGCAAGATCATTTGCATCATCAAAAGTTCAGTCATATACCAAACAAAAATTTATTATTTTCTCAATTGCCTGATTTTGGAAATTGGGGATTTTTATCATGAATTGGTATAATGACGTGTTTTGTAAGGATAACGTTTATTAATGTATTTAGATATATTCATTCAGTAAATATACATAAAAATTTTAAGCTTTATTCAGTTTAGTTAGTAAAAAGCTGTAGAACGTACGATCTTTATTCAGAATAAAACTGAGTCTGAAAAAAGAGATAAACATAACAGTTTGAGTTTGTTCCGACAAAATAATTGTTAAAGCTGCTGTAAAATAATAATAATCAGGTAATTCTGTTACCTGAATGTAGGAAGGTATTCAAAGAAAAAAACACAGTTGAATATTTTTGTGTGACATGGGTATTATTTCTGTTGCAGTGTTCGAATTTTATTTCCCGAAGTTGAACTCTTCATCGAAGAATCAGGGAAACCTTCGTCAATATACATAACATAACACCAGAAACCTGGAACGGCAAGTTTAGCATAAAGTTCGTTCCATGTTTTCGGCTTCAAAAAGCAGGAAATTTGTTAATGGGGAAAATTGCCTTCGCATTTTCAACATATTTACACTATTTATTACTGAATTTCTAATTGACCACAAACAAAAGACAAGAAGGCTCCACTGCAAATTCTAAGAACAAGCCTTACTCAGTCCTGGGTACAGCACCTGACTGGAATATTTTAATGGGTGAAAAGCACCATTAAATCCCAGAAGATGTGTGTGTTTCATCATCCAGAAAGGACATTTTTCTTTTTTCTAGAGCTACAAAACGGATTGTACTTGTAGATCTTACCGTGCCGCGGGAAACTAACATACCTAAAGAACACGCAATGAAAGAAAACAAATATTATGATCTCCTAAATCTCATAAACGAAAAACGGTTATATAGTTAGTCTATATGCTGTAAAAGTAGGATCGAGAGGTCCGCACGTTGAATCCATGGAGAGCTAAGAAGTTTGTCTCACTGTTTAAGAAAAGAGCTACGAGTAATACAATGTTAAATTTCAAAGATAAAAATAAAGAAATTTTAACCACTTTCCAAAATTTTTATATGCGTTCAGTATCGTATTTAGAGTCTATTTATGAAGTAAAAAATGAAAATCAAGTTGTCCTCCGAAAATATTTTTCGCGATATAGTTTTCATTTTTTACGGTCCTAAACCGTAAAAAAATGTTATGGTATAAAGGGAAAATCAAAAACTTATGAATAGTATCGTAATGATAGAATGACATGCGCAACGCGTAAAAAAAGTGTTGCTAGGCGGCCGTATCAAAAATTTTAGATTTTTGGCGGACATTGTCTAAGTGCTTTTATGTTGACATTTTTGTACTGGGCTATACCAAAAGAAAAAAATACGTCACCTTTTTTTTGTCTTGTAGATTGATAAATTAAAATTTCATCCTGTATATGGAATTAAAACCTATTACATATATTTCCTTGTAACATACTTATTTAAAAAGAGGGTGACAATAGTGACCGAGCTTCTTGCGCTATATCTTATCGGCACTTGCCTACGAGTGTCCCTAAGCAGTAGTAGAATAAAATTTGGGACGTGATAAAGCGCCTTTAAGGTTTTTTTTGTAGCAATATAACTGATTTTACTGATGACGCGATTTTTCCATCCTATGGCAATCGTTCTTAAGAAATACTTGCCTTTGACATTTTTAGGAACATAGTTAAGTTTACCTCGACTAAGAATAAGGTGAGCTTAATAATTTATCGATCACACAACTTAAGGAAATCAGTCTTAAAGTAAACCAGCACATTTACTAACTAATAATTCTATTACATGAGCCTTTTAACGTGGCTGCTAATGGCTGTTTGCACACACTACAGTAATTAATATCAATGTTAGGTATGTTCCCAATAATAGGAAAATCTATGTTTCAAATATGTAGTGTTATCCAATTCGATGAAAATTACTTCAAAATCCAACGTGTTATTACATTCATGGTGTGTGTTTTTTATATATTTTTTCAGGATGGACAGTCAAAATGATAGTATACACTTAATGATACTACAATCCTTCATCCTTGATTTCAATAAATGACGTGATCCAGGATGCGTCTATTTTGAATTGACATACCTTTTTTTCATATATTTTGCACTAATCATTGTTTGATCGCGATAGTAATTACTAATGTCAATAATTATAAATAGGCTTAATTATACTTTTTTTTTTGGATTAAAGGACAGAGGTAACTTTGCAAATTACCTAGTATGCTGTTTTAATAGAATCTACAAGTGGTAGAAAAAAATTCATCATGTGATTAATTACTTTAATACTAAAAGCCAATTATGTACTTACAGTTAACACTAATATGGAAGCAAGAAATTGCAATAAATTACATTTCTAATTATATTAAAATTGCACTTAATTTAGTCATCAGTCGCGCCATAAAAACTAAATTACCATGAGCCAAACCCATCAAATGTCTCATAAGATTCTTTTGAATCAAAGTTATAATCTGTTTCTGCAGAATGCTTCTTTTCTTCTTTTTCTTCCTTAGAATTGGCATAAGCGGACAGGCCAGGAGTGATAAGTCTACCGGGTTGAATAATCGGCATTGTAAGCGGTGGGGAAGCCCGAGTCGTGGCTTTTGCTGGAGCAGAAACGGGAGTGGTAGTTTTGTTATCTTCTTTACGATCTGTTTTTGATATACTGGATTTATTTTTAGAATCAGTTGCCTGAGTTTGTTTAACAGGAACAGATTTAGTTGTCGGTTCTTCAGTTACATTTTTGTCATCTTGATTAGTATTTGATTTTGTGTCTGGCGTTTTTGCTGATGTTATCTCACGTGCTCCTTCATCTGGTTTAGGTTTTTTCTCTTCTTGGGTGAGAATAGTTCCGTATTCAGAGTTTGATATATAAACAGTGTCGCCATCTGCCGGTGAGCTTGTCTTTGAATTCTCAGCCTTAGTATCTTCTTTTGTTATGACAGGAGTATCGAAGGATCTATATATTGATGAGTAGGCGTAGGATACAGCATCATCATCGGAGTGTATTTCTCTTGTGGTTGAATGTGCAATTGCACAGAGAAACCAGACCAAATCCTGAAAGAAACAAGAATAAGCACATGAAAACCCAAACATCCAATTTTTATGCAGTAATAGACAGTAACATTACAAACTTCACATCACTCAAAAACTATATTTGCGTTATTCATTTCCTGGTTTTGGTTAGTTTACGGAAACTCACTTTTAAATTCATTTTACAAAAAAATTTGGTCAAAACAAGGTAACTGAATGACCATTGCATTGTCTCGTACGAAGTTTTTATACCTTTACTATCAGATTAATCCTTCGCCCCAATATTGCACCTTGTTTTACAACTTAATAAGATCAATGTCTCGAAAAAAAAAGGTAGTTAAAAATAAAACCTGTACGAAACCTTAAACTCAAGTTTACCTTTGACTTAATGTTTAGTTTGGCACCTGAAATAATTATAGGCCTTTATTACGAACGAACTGAGAGTTGAAAGGTCTGCTGACAGCATCTTCTTCTGGAGTGACAGAGAATCCAAGGAAGTACTTCTAGAGTTGTCGAATTCAGAATCTATGTAAAGAGTCAATACAATGGTTTGGTTGTTAGGAAAAACAAACGCAAAAAAACCTGCACATTAAGGAACTTGTTTAGATTTGTACCAATGTTCCAGAAATGGGGTAGCGAAAGTTTGATTGCGGTCACTTGAATGTAATAAATAGACTTGTCAAAGTAAGAATTCTCTCTATGAGGATGGCTCACCTAAAATATAACAGTTTTTTGTATGTAAATAAGGTAGCTTTACCTTAAATTATTAAAATAAAAAAAAGCATACACATTTAAAAAACCTTCTTTATTCCACGTAAGTTCAAAGTTAACAAGCAAAACTGATCTCGATACCTATTTCAAACGATTGCATAGTACTTGAGAATCAGTTTATCTAGCAATGTCTGTCAATGAACTGTTTTAAGATATTAGCATCAGTTAGCATTGCTTATTCTAGCGTGGGTGCGACCCAAATTTTGAAAGTACTGGAGCCTGATTCACTGTCCGCATACAGCTCCATTTTGGGATTGCAGTACCAGACCAAGTAGGTAGTAAACCTACGTAACTATTTATGCATTTAATATCTTCATACTTTTTAACAATGCAGTTGTGTCGGGACAATAGTTATAATTATTGTGCTTTTTATTTTGCTTTGAAACTGACCCAATAGGTTGATAAAGCCTAATGTGTGTTATCAAGCGCACAAGATAAACCAGATTACCTATTTCCAACACGCATACGATGAACTTACATTGAAAATCTAAAGAGGCTCAAAAAGCATTTGTTTCCAGGCAGTCTTTATCAAATACACTGCAGAATCTAGTACACTTGATGGCTTGGTGTTGGGTGTATTACTAAAATACACGTTTTAATTATCTAAGTCAACTAGTGATAGTTGCAATGTTTTATTTATCAGAATGTTATAATGTTAATACAATACACTGATACATTTATTATACTAGCAAGAATTCATAAGTAACCCATAAAATGTCAAGTTCTCAAGAAACGATTTGAAATGCAGCACATTTTATACATAATCTATAGCAAACGAGCTAAATTAGATTTCGTACTGAAGATATAAATCACCTTTTGTCCAGTCTCTAATATCTCACTCGCAAGCTAGAATGCTTAGTGCGTCTATACAATTTATATCAAGATTTTTCAATTAGACGGATTGATGTTAGTCAAAGGCACAAATGTGAGCTTAAAATGGCTATGTCGGGTATCAAAAGGGCAATTACAGAAGTATAGCAACAAGAAACGGGGGAGCAGGATCATCTTTCGACCATGGGTGATGTTGGCAAAATTCTCTCCTAAAAAAAATACGTCGGTGGTATTAATGTGGTGGACTTATGATGACGAAAATGAGTCTAAAATTAAATAGTTCTTTGTGAAATGAATTGATTGTTTTAATTTGTAATTGTATAAGGACGTCTTACCAGTTAAACTCATATAAGAGGTCATTGTACTGTGAAACAACTTTTTAACTAACATTGAAATCGCGAAAACAAAATCCGCTTCCTTATACTAAATAGCCAATCAGAATTTGCAAGGTCTGTGTAAAAATGACCTTTTGACGAAAAAAGTCGTACTTGAAGTACTCGTGAAGCACGAAATTGGAGTCATGCTTATAGAGAATTTTATGTCGGTATGTGTACACGTATGAATTTGTGTCTTTGTTCTTTCATGGTATAATTTAGTGGTAGCTATTAAGACAGCAGCAGAATCATCCCTATAAACAAAAAAATACATTAAAATCAGTTGGTCACGTAAAAAGTAAGCCACGGTCATAGATGAAACATAATAATATCCTTTTTTTTGTTGATGGAGAATATGGTCTGAGTTATATTTATCATTAAAGTACTACTTAATTCATTTTTATGTAATTTGTTTTTTAAAAAGCAAGCAAATTCATTCAACAGTTATCATAAAATGCCCAAAATAATATCCAAAAATACGTCATAACCCTCCTTTAATTATAGGTCTCATACATAGAGGTTGATAAGCAATGAAAGTTTAATGCACGGCCTTCGATGGCATCAATAAAACATTGGATGGTAAGTGGCAACCCCTGTCGGCTCACTATGGAGGTGCAGATATTTTTTTAGGGCGGAAAATTTCCCTTTCAAATATTGATTTGGATTTTTATTGTGGCCGCAAAGATGTTTTCATTCGACATGGGACCATTGACGATATGTTTTGATGGTTTTGCCTCGTTTTTACTGACTTACGAATTTTGGACGAGTTGGTAATTGGATTTGTTACTTCCCTACTGTTGGGTTATACCCAAAGAACACGGAAAAATGTTAGAAAGGCGTAAATATAAACTTGAAAAATTATGTCTCAGGCGGGACTCGAACCCGCATCCCGCCTGAGACATATTTTTCAAGTTTATATATTATGTCACTGTCAAATTGTGAAATCCGTCAGTTTACAATACAATGCGTAAGATTATTAACTAACGGTGGGTTAGGTTAGGTTAGATTGTAATCTTTTGACGTTCAATTATAAACTGACAAAGTTTACAATTTTACGGTGACATCAAATTTAATAAAGTTAGAAAGGCGATTTAGGCGGGGCAGGCGCGCCACAGCGGTTATGAGCAAATGTTTATACTTTTGCCCAAACGTGAGCGCTGTGGTTGGTTTCTCTTGACGTTGCTTGATTGGCGTTCTTTAAACTCGTTTATGAGTAGTGGGGCGCAAGCGGCGACATTGGTTCTCATACAAATGGCGCATGACAGCCTTTTTAACCTTTTTCCATGTTCTGTTATTATATATATCAATATTAAAATATACTTCTATTGATTTATTAACTTAGTTAATTTTAAATAAGTGGTAAATCTTTAAAATTCCCCAGTATTTCAATACATACACTGCTGTATGTATACCAAAAGCTTCAATAGAATAACTAATATTAAGAACATTTTAAGTGACTGTTCAATATAATTTGGTCGAGCTTTAGACTTTAGTAGGAACCAGTATTATTTTTCATTGTAATCAGTCCCGCAATAAAAGATTGAACATTTATAATAAAGACAACTATAAATATACAGGATATTTTCAGTTGACATTGGAGTCCGAGTTGACTGAGGAAATGGCGCGTGTATGCTGAAGGGTTAAATATAAGTAAACAAACAGAAAATTTCCTATCCTCAGTAGTCTGCCTTTGACCTTGGTAATTGAAGTAGTTTTACTTTAAACACGTAATTTTATGTTTCACTTTTGTTTTATACACGCTGTGATATAAGCGCTGTTACCCAGTGTAGAGTCATCAATTCTAGGAGTTTTCGCTAAAAACATACTTGTTAAATTCACGCATTGACGTAATTGTGTCAGTAGCTTAACGGACAAAGAACCGCGATCGGATTGCATAGGGATGTGGGTCCGATTACCGCCTGAGACAATTTTTTTTAAGTTTAAAAACATAATTTATAATGGTAAGTCCATTGCGAAAAAAATCATGAAAATTGTACCTTTAATATTTTTATTTAACTACCTTTTTTCATTTTTTTTATAATCAATGGGCTTACTACATACTTAACTCTACGGTTAAGAAGAAGCCTAAGATGAAGCGAGCTTACCCAGAAAGTGGCACTGGTTCTCCCAAACACCAGCGGAACACTAAAAAACTGTTTGGCGCTGGACTCCGGCAGGAGGGTGGTAGCATCTAGGCATATGGTATCTTACGAAGCCTACCTCCGCAGAGGGATCTGCTAGGTGTCATCATTGGTTAGAAAACGTCGTTGATCCCTGAAAATAATAAAAATATTAACATGAAAGGAATGACAGGTAGAAAAAAATGAGCGAATGTTTCGTAGACAATATATAAATTCAAGACAAACAATTTACGAACACTTAGCTTTTTTCTGTTTACACCAATTACCTATCTTTAAACTAACCAAAACTTTATATGCAAATATTAGGGGTTAAAGTATGAAATTGCCGTTTTGTATGGACGAAATCGAGAAAAGTCATTTTTCCATACTAACAATATTTTTGTTTTTTTAAAAAAGCCTGAACCGTTTTCGATGCAATTAAAGGTGAAAGTTAGATGGTTATAAAGCTACGCATTATAGTATTTAAATTTCTGAAAATCAAAGTATATAATACAAATATACTTAATTGAATCAAGAAGGTCAGCTGACACATTGTAAGGGGTCTTTTCAACGACTTCCTTTGAAGTAATAGGCACTAGTATTGCATTTTTTTTTAGTCAAAAGTTACTTTATTTAGTTTTTGATACAATACAAAAAGAATTACGTAATAATATGACTATACTTAAGAGCTATAAACAAAATAAAAAGTGGGAAAATAATCGGCAATTTCATACTTTAACCCCTATTATAAACATTAACCATTCAATAGCAGATCCATTTTCTACGTCTATTTGCCGTTTCATTGAATAAATTTAATATACACTAAATGGAGAGGTAATTACACAAAGGACAACATAATTAGAATATATTTGTACTTGCGTATAGACGTGCCCTTTCGTCTTCGGGCCTTTTAATATGTAAATGTCTCGTTAACTCAAGAAGCAATGTTTGCACGCAGCTCTCTTACGACGGAATTGAGAGTCAAGTAAACAAGATAAAAGATTTTAAGAAAATAAAAGATATAGCTCAATAGAAATCAAGAACAATGACATTTATTTATTTATATTGATTAAATTAAAAGAAAACCGGCCAAGTAGGGTGAAGGGATCCGTAGTTGCACGTCGCAAATGTCGGAATGCGATAACAAATATTTGATGGTAGAAAACTTGAACGTGGCATTTTGTTAGGTATAGGGAATTTGTTTGTTTTTCAATATAAATGGTGATTGTGTGTGATGATGATTAACACCTTCATTGAAAAAAAAAACCAGTAGGTTTACTATTGTCTTTTACCATGACTTAAGCGGAATCCTCGATGCGGTGTGAAGTTTATATAACTTTTGATAGTTCAGAATAATAACCTTTTTTATGCATTGTTAACCTTTTTTTTTATTAATTTACTAAGCGTAAGAGAACACCTAAGGTTTGTAACAACGATATCATGCAAGTAGTTGGTAGAGAAATAAAAATGTATTGGTGAACACAATAGTTATATAATATAGTTTTTGTAAACATATGGAACAAAGTCAGATTAGTTACACCATTTTATATTACTCAAGAACTGCGGTACAGATTTTGATGATATCATTTGTTGGATTCGTCTGCGTCCCGAGTATCAGAATAACTATTAAAAATCCGAAAAATTACGAAAAAGTTAATGAATAAGAAAAATCTTCACATTTGATAGCATGTTAGAACATGATCTATTTCCATGCCAAAAATTATCCAGATCCGTTCATCCGCTTTGGCGCAATCGGGTTACAAACATTCATCTAAACTTTTGAATTTCAGAGTAATAAGTATTTTTTGACATATATTCCTATCCCCTCATTACATCTTATATTAAAATAGCACGAGTGTATTCTTATCATATCCGACAGAAAGCGTAATTAAAATTGTTAACAAACTTTAACAAACTTGCGTATCAAATCGTATTAGGTTATGTTTTAGGATCTAAATGGCCTTGAGCCTTGGAATTGTAAATCGATTCTCAGTCGCAAATATCGATTCGCTAACAGATGTCTCGATGTGCGCAGCACTTCAATGGCCGAGTCATTAATAAATGTTTGATCTTTCTGATTGGGGATCTTAATGGCTATTAAAAATAGCCTACTTGAAGGTAGTGTAGCTTTAGATTGCGACACTGCTGAATGCTAAAGCCTTACATCATAACAAATTCTATCTTAAGTATTGGTTCGAATTGTCAAATTCTTCTTGTTTTGGATAGTCCATTTATCAAGGAAGGCTTTAGGCAATACACCTTCAAGCTGCGATCAATAGGAGCAAAGCATCAGTAAAAATGTTGCAAAAATAATCGCTGTCATAATAACAGTAATAACGCGGACGAAGTCGCGGGCAACAGCTAGTATTATAAAATAGGTGGATAAACAAACAAAAAACCTATCCTATCTTTCAGTTTAACCTTATAGCAGCACAAGTTAGCATAAATCAATTTATTTTGAGACGGGCATAGGATCAGGTATATTTTTAAAATTCAATAAACAGATTTAATATACTGATTTAAACTTTCAGGGTCACTATCGTAAGAGTAAGAACTAGTTCTTCCGTGATCATGGCGCTTGCAATACTGCTGAAATATCTGAAACTCATAAAAAATGGCAGAAATCTCGAAACAACTAACTCTTAAAACAGATTTAACCTTAATTCCGATTTTTACCTATATACGGTTCCAATTATTCCATAGATTGATTGTAATAAGTAGATCATACCATAAATCATATTAACTTTACATTCCTTCAGAATACATTTAGCTCTATAGTTTTCAACAATATTAGTGAAGCTTTTATGCAACTGTAATCGGTTTTTTGTTGTATAAGGAAAACTCTTTCTTTAGGATAGGTTAAAAAGTATTATGGTAAAGAATATGCAAAACCTTCCGCGCAGTTCTTCCCGAATAATTGAGGGAACCATTCACCATCAGATCCTTTAGATGTCCAGCGTATATAGTTGATTTAGTATTCGCTGACAATCAATCAATCAATCAATCAATCAATCAATCGACATAAGTCGCGTTGAAGGGAGTTGTTGAAAGAGCTCACCAAAGATGCTTTTGACAATATCGCTAAAAGCCTCGCATACTTTTACCCTTAGTGTAGCTCAATTACCCCGAGTTACCAAATGATTTATGCCTGAGTACGTCTCATAACCTATAAATTACCTAAACGTTGCATACTATGGTCACATTGACTCCAGCTAACGATTACAGGTCAGAGAATAGACCTTTAACTCAGAGTGGCTCGGCAGTGTTTCCATTGCGATGAATTGTTGAGAGATTTATCGTTATTAATTTTGAGTTTTTTTGTTTGATGAGCTGTTGCCGGCCGCAGGTAACGAAACTTTATTGGAAAACCAAATACAATTCTTGAATGAAAAAATTGGACTGCCTCAGGTGGGAATCCAATCCAAAACTTTTCGCTTACTGGGCAACTCTCTGCTGTGATCACGCGGGTTCGTAATAAGCATGGTTACAGCAAATCGTCAAGATATAGGTAAGGTGATGTTAATCCAAAAACCTTATTATTTGTGTGTATGTAAAACCTTAGCACTATTGAGTATAAATATTGCTATAAATAAATACAAGTTATTTATAGCAATTTACGAAAATCTATACTAATATTATAAAACTGAAGAGTTTGTTTGTTTGTTTGTTTGTTTGTTTGTTTGAACGCGCTAATCTCAGGAAGTACTGGTCCGATTTGAAAAATTCTTTTTGTGTTGGATAGTCCATTAATCGAGGAAGGTTTTAGGCTATATAACATCACGCTGCGACTAATAGGAGCGAAGCATGAGTGAAAAATGTTGCAAAAATAATCGCGAACATAACGGAAATTGATGCGAACGAAGTCGCGGGGAACAGCTTGTATATTTATATAAACTATTACATTAACTTTTCTTACACCCGTATTTATAAAGAAGTAATTACTTATTGCTTAAGAAAGTCATAACTTTAGATGTTTCTACCTAGTGCTCAAATGAAGAAAATGGGTCACCATTAATTGACATAATATTATTTGGCTGAGAATGCTAACTTTTCATAGTTCTAACTTCTAGTAATTACTAGATTAAGAATTACAAATTGTCACCTAAGTAATTACTTTTACTTGTTTATAAATACGGGTGTTAGTGTGCGTGCATTATGGTGTTTCCCTATCTAAGTATCAAACGAAGTATATAACCACGTTACAAGTCTAATTTAATAGCTCTGATTTGTATGACCTGACAACAACCTTGGACGGTATGCATATTTTACGAGTTTATCACGAGTACGGACAGCAGTAGCAGGATCACATTGAACAAAAAAGACATGTGGCACTCGGAGACTGCCGCGGTAATGCTATTGCATAGCATTTTTTATCAACTTATGCAATTATAAAACTAAAAATTTTATAATTTTATGTATTTTCTAATTTTGACATTTGTAATTAAAATTTATGGCAGATATGGTTACCATAGGCAACCATATTGTCAAAATCCTTGTTTTTTTCTAAATTCTTTTAAATTTCGGAAATTCAAAATTGTTCGATCGTGCCTCGCCCCAAGTGTGTGGGTGTGGGTGTTAGATTATTTTCGTTACGGAATTTCTGGATTCGGTCTCCACGCTCAAGGCCCGCGATAGAAGCTATGCAATAGCTTAAAAAAAAGCGATTTCTTACTTTGAAACTACAAAAAATTATACAGGGTAATGTCGTATCTAATCATAGGACGGCCAATTTGAAACATATTATGACATGTTGTAGATAAGACATAATGGAGGCTATCGTATGGTTCTTAATTAAATGTAGAAAACAAAAAGGAATCGGTCATTCTTAACTCATAACGGGACACACACAATTAAAGATGTTTTACTGTAACAACGTCAAGGTCAAATTATAAAATTGGCCAATCCTTCCACAAAATAAAGATTTGTGTTAGTTAAGAATAAGAAATGTTTTTACCAGTCAATTTTTATTTTATTACTAGCTGTTGCCCGCGACTTCGTCCGCGTCAATTTCTGTTATTAAGATCGCGATTATTTTTGCAACATTTTTCACTGATGCTTCGCTCCTATTGGTTGCAGCGTAATGTTATATAGCCTAAAGCCTTCCTCGATAAATGGACTATCCAACACAAAAAGATTTTTTCAAATCGAACCAGTACTTCCTGAGATTAGCACGTTCAAACAAACAAACAAACACACAAACAAACAAACAAACTCTTCAGCTTAGCTTCTGCTCAGTATTAGGTATAAAAGGCACATACTAATAATAATGGTATTTATTGTATTCTTGATTTTTTACTGACCATACACACATGACACAAATGTAAGTTCCGTTTTCCCAGCTGTACAGTTTATTTAGCGCAGTGTAATGACTGCAAGTGGGTTTGGTAGCAATTTTCTTAACACAAGTAACTACTAGGAGTAAATTGATAATTATTTGTATAATCATTATCTACGTTTTGACATCGCGTGTTAATGTCTTATATTTTCTAAAGTTAATTTACTCTACTTTTGTAACTGGTTGTTTCTTTGTGTACAGTAGACTGGATTGCTGAATATCGTTTCATTTGTGAAAATACCAGTTTAAATTTGAAAATTAGGGTTTTTTTATCTTTAACTTCTGTGGACACGAGTGATTTCGACATATTCTTTTTGCTATAACGAACTTAAAGTAGTCCCTTGTTAAGTATTTTAATAAGTTAAGTTAAGCTTCGTAATATGGGATGAAATGTTACATAAAATAAAGTGAAGAATTTACATAAACAAAACTGAACAACATAAAGTAAATAAATGCTTGTAACTCACATATTTTGAGTCGGTTGCAGACGAACAATCAGTGATATGATGATGGATACAAGTTTTTTAAATACTTAATAATTTATTGTGTGTCTAGTCCTAAAAATTATAAGGTTCTTTAAAATTTTAGATTTTTGGTAGCCAGTTAAAAAAAAAATATATTTGCAAGTCATAGTTTTGGGGTGGTAGGATCTACTACCTTCTGGTGGTCCACCCTGGGCAACGGCATCTTTGGTTTTCTAACCAATGATGACGGCTAACAGATCCCTCTGCGGTGGTAGTCTTCGTAAGAGGCCGCCTGGATGCTACCACCCTCCGTCAGCGACAAACAATTTTTCTGTATTCCGCTGGTATGTGGGAGAACCAGTACCTCTGGGTAAGCTCGCTCCATCTTAGGCTTCTTCTTAACCGTATAGTTAAGTATGTAGTCAAGTGCAAGCCCATTATTTATAAAAAAAAGGTAATTCTAAAATAAAGTAACAGCCTATAATCATCCCAATGCAGGGAAAAGGCCTTCATCATTGAATTTAAATTCCTGAAACTAATTAATTCCTAAAAAGCCTTGTGGTGCCAATAATATAAGGAATGATATCACCTATCTACGTTGTGAGAAGCGACTAAAGTAGTAGGTAGGTACTGCCAGAAGAAGATGCCAGGATTCCGTATCCGAATGGCAAAAAACGGAACTCCTCTTTTAAACTAATCAAGTGAAAATTTAGAAAAAAATACATAATGTAGATCTTAACAAATACTTTAAATGATAAAAAAAAAACAAAAAAAACAGTCGAATTGA
Organism: Anania crocealis; assembly: GCA_949315895.1. Lineage (NCBI taxonomy): Eukaryota > Metazoa > Arthropoda > Insecta > Lepidoptera > Crambidae > Anania > Anania crocealis. Next base: position 7,914,142 of record OX438862.1, read on the forward strand.
GAACCTCCTCCTTTTTTTGGAAGTCGGTTAAAAATTAGTTTGGACAAGATCAAACCGGTAGTTTTTGAGAAATATCACATTTTTAACAACCGCAAATATAACTTTGTCCTTCATACAAACACTATTTACAGTCAATTAAATATTATTGTATTTTGGCTAAGTGGAAGTAAGTGGACCCCTAATTCAGTTAAAGTTGGTACGGAACCCTCAGTGTGCGAGTCCGATTCGCACTTGGCCGGTTTTTAAATATTGGAACCTTACTAATAGAAAATACTTGCCTCCTTCAAGGCTAGATGTCCAAAGGATATTATATTATGTTTATAGTCTATATATAACTAGGTAATTGCTTTGTTTTTTAAAGGTTAGATGTTACAGATAACGTAGGCGTTATCAGAAACAGCATTTATATAAATGTACGAGTAAATAGAGGTACATAAATTTATGGTTGACGGATGACATTTTCGACGACCATTTGGATCAGCGGTAGTTAACGCTGCTTCTAATCCATGGGTCGCGGGTTCGATCCCCGCACAGTACAAATATTTGTGTGCATGAACATGTTTGTTTGTACTGGTCTGGGTGTTTTCTATGTATTATAAGTATGTATTTACAAAAAAAAAGTATATAAGTAAGTTTATCGGTTGTCTAGTACCCCATACGACAGGGTACTTAATAGTACCTTAATTTGGGACTAGATGGCTCAGTGTGGCCCGGTGAGGCATGTCTTAAATATTTATTTATTTAATTGACAAAATAGCAGAGATTGTGTTTGGAATTAATACGAATGCGAAATGCCCGTATTAAGTTAATTTTTTTTTTAATGTGAGCTCATCTGATGTCATAACCTAACTGATTTATCTAAAACTAGCTGTTGCCCGCGACTTCGTCCGCGTCAATTTCTATTATTATGATCGCGATTAATTTTGCAACATTTTTCACTGATGTTTCGCTCCTATTGGTCGCAGCGTGTTATATGTTATAAAGCCTTCCTCGATAAATGGACTATCTAGCACAAAAATATTTTTTCATTTCGAACCAGTACTTCCTGAGATTATTGCAAACAAATAAACAAACTCTTCCGCTTTATAATATAAGTATAGATGATACATTTCAACTTATCGTGGAGGCCATGAGAAAATCTATCATCTTTATAAAAATATTGAAACTGACTGTTGGGCCCAGATATTCTAAACTTGACGTAGCATATGCTCATATGTATGAGAAAAAGAAAAAAAGGAAATAATTTATTTGGCATCAGAAACAAAACATACATACAGTAATATACAACACAGTAAATAATAAAAATAAGACATAAGAACATTTAAACATAAATAGAAGCCAACAAGTCTCCTGCTCGGCATATTCATCGTGGCAGCATAGAGCATGTCACGACGCTAAAATTCTGCGTGAACCAATCAATCTTTCATATCTTATTATATTATATTATCTTACTAATATTACAAATGTAAATGTTTGGATGGATGTTTGTTACTCAATCACGCCAAGACAACTGAACAGTTTAAAATGAAATTTGGCAGATAGATAATATTTGATTAGGTATAGCATATTGATTACTTAAAATCCCGGAAAAATGTACAGAAAAGGTTCAACGTAGTTTTTAGAGGTCAGAACATAACATTGGTTACATTTTATCCGCAAAAATCGTCTTGTTAAATATATAAAAGATACTTAAAGAGATAATCCAAAAAACAAGTGTAAATAAATATTAACAGCACAACGAAGTGACAAAATATAATAATGACAATATAATATAATAAAAAAATAGAAGATATAAACAAAACTAAAAATATAAATAATGATATCAAAAAAAGACAACTAATCGCTAAGCTCAAACACCTTATTCTTGCTTAATCATCCACAAAACAAAGTAATTGTTTACGCATAGCTTTGCTAACTTGGTTCAGCTTCTTACCTCGATTCCCGTCTCTGGTGTCTCTGAAGACATACAAAACTATAGTTATACTATTGTTGGCGGCACAAACATTTAGTTTAGAATAGAAGCTTTGGAAGTGTAGAACAAGTTAGACAGGATATGAGTGATTACAGCGTTCTGATGCTGCGGTAATTATTGCTAATTATAATTGAGTTTGGAAATTATTTAGGATAATGACTATGATGAGTCTTTAGGAAAAGCCATATTAGAGTTGAATGGACAAGATTATCCAGTAAAGAAAAGTTTGAGATACTGAACTTAAAACCCTTGTAGATCTCACCTAAGTAGGTACTGGGTATGTAGTACGTTTTGCTAATAAATTATTGGTTCAAATATATAAGTTGATATATTTCAGCTGTAGAATCACCACAATGAATGCTAACTAAAAAATAAGTACTTATTTTGGCAGAATTCATTGGTCTTAAGACAAGACTAGGCCCCGAAAAGATATTATTTAGAAGCTGAATACGATAAGCCGAAGTCGGGGTATAATGGTGCGTATGTGGGGAGGACCACAGAACATTGTTTTGTGGGGAGGACAATGCCTAGTAGAACTTTAAGTCGATGATGATGAAGCACCGAATGTGTGATAGTAGTGCTGTTTCAAATCTAAAGAGCCAGAGAACATTGCGGCTTTAATTTGACATGTTGCAATTTACAATAAGGCTTGCCTATACATGATCATACTTTCATTAAAAATATTACTCACCTGCTTCAGACGTTTTATCTTTCGTTGTCGATTGCTAGCAGAAGTGCCTCTTTAAGCTTTCGTACCATTTCGCTATAGTTCCATGAAAAAGTGATTTGTTGTACTTACTTTAGAGTGAAGACAATGCACGTGAAGTTGTTCACATTTATTTTACTTTTACCATCAACAGTTGGCTTGTAAGTAAGTAAGCTCTATGTAATTAAAATCGCGTGCTTTCAGCACACAAGTTTAAATTATTCTCAGTTTCTTTGATATCGTTCATAGGCTATCTTAACTTAAACTTATACACTACTCAAAAACTTGTCTGATGGATGCACGTAAGTTGTTCTTAAGCAAGAACTGTCGAACTCCGCAAACTTGGCAACTACCGAGGCAGGAATATGAAAGACACCGAATGAAATGTTTAGAACTTTCTTATTGCGCTTCTTTGGCTTATAGGAAATTAAATCCAGTAGATGGACAGAGCATCGCCAGCTGAAAGGATTCAAGTTTATAACTTAGGAGACGAGGCATGGTAAAAGAAGTCTTAAGTGTGTTTTAAGGCCTAGAGTACGAGTAGATTAGATATGAATACATTTTCTTAAAGATTGCAATTTTTTTTGCAATCTTTAAGAAAAAAAGATTGCAAAAAATTCAAAATTGTTCGATCGTGCCTCGCCCCGAGTGTTAGGTTAGGTTATTTTCGTTACGGAATTTCTGGATTCGGTCTCCACGCTTAAGGCCCGCCATAGAAGCTATGCAATAGCTTAAAAGTGCTTTAAGTGGTTATTTATGGTGAGAACAATGTATGTGATGTTGTCCACATTATAACATAAGTAGTCTAAAATAAAAGTTGACATCACTGTAACTATTTAATGTAACGGCGGGAAGCGACTTTGTTTTACACTCAACATATAAAATCAGTGTCAAATTTGTAATAGAAATTGTGAATATGTTATCATGATTTATTCGTGGTTATAACAGTTTAAGTCCTAAACAGTGTGAGCATAAGTAATGTTCACAAAGGTTTGGCGCCTTGCCTGACCTGTGTCGCCTCTTTGCCAACATTTAGCCGTATAGGAGCAGATTAAGCGTGCTAATAGCGCCTCTGCTTCAAATCACTCTGGACAACCGCCAGCCATTCTGTGGCTCATTACATCTTTTATTGACCACTCTATGATGTTAAAATATTCTTGGACTAAGTAGTACTATTATAACACTTTGATATAACGAGGAATGTGAATGTTCAGTCTTTGTTTAAGATATCCGTTTGTGAGACTCAACGATAGAAACTGTCATTCTATTCCAATGGAAGCATAAGTATTTTGCTAATATTTTTTTTTTAAATACGTTTGTTGAAAAATAATAAAATCAAAAACCTACATTGTCGTGTAAATTTCATCATTCATTCTCTTGCCCATTTTTCATAAATTTAAAGAATCAAAAACAATAATTTTGACAAACGGTTAAGAACAGTATCGCACGTCCTTTTCCTATTAATAAACCTGATCTAGATAAAAAAACTAGCTGCATTTATGCTAAATGTCAAGGCTTAGAACTAGTTTACGTGAAAATTTATTATTTTTTGCCGTCAATAAATAAGTAGAAATAAAGTTTGCGTAGTTTCTATGCAATTAGCATAGACCCAAGTATCTAATTAATGAATAAAACTAAATATAATTATGTCTTATTTGGCACAGCTGGTTGCGTAGGCAGGATAGTTTGTACAACATAGACATATTTTACTTCACCAAACGAACTTAAAAAAAGGTAGCTACGGTAACCCAATTTAACGGGGTAATAGCGATTATTTTATGCTTATGATACTCGTAGTATATCTTTATTGACGAGTTTACAAATAGTAATTATTTACGAAACAATTTGATTGTTATTAATCCCACAACTACTTAACTTTATCTAGTGAATGTTTCTTAACTAAATTAGCAAATTTAGCTTTTAAAATTAGCAAATTTCAATTTTCGAAACACTAAGAATTTATAACAATTTCGAAGTTGACTCATATGTAATAATGGTACAAAGTAATTTGTTCAAGATGAAGAAAACGCAATTATAATGACTAGTCGATTCTTGGAATGCAATAACTCAATGAAATCAAGTCGAATGAGTGTTAAGGTTAGATAGGTTTAACATTTTTTAATGATCATAGACAAGTTTATTTAAGTCTCCTTTTTTCGGATTTGCTTTAATTGGGCAGTTAAGTAATCATAAAAAAAATACTCACTTAATAACAATACTTCAACAGACAATAATTAGGTCACTATGAATGAAGTAGCTGTAGTATGATAGGGTATATTTTGAAATATATTCTACGATTAGGTACAATACATATTAATTATAAGAATTATCCGTATAGCTCTAGTTTAAAATAAAATGTTACGACCCCTTCTCGTCTGTTGGGTGTCGTAAGAGGCGACTTTAAGCCTTCGAGCTTATTTCAGACACAATAAAAATCAATTGGTAACGCAACAATCGGCTGTCGCTTGGGGTTTGAAGCGTTAAGTGTTCGGCCTGAAAAAGAAAAAAAGGGGAAAAAGCATCTTGTTTTCACCATTGACCAAACTTCTTACAGACGCTAACCGGCCTTCGACTATGAGATCTGTTCAAAGAAATAAATATATTTACAGCTGCTTCTCAATAAATATTAATTACTGAAACTATTAATCATGTCAAAAACCTTCATTTATTTCCTAAGACAAATGACATACACAATTTGAAAATCTAAATAAAATCTGAATAAAAATAGAGTTGCCGGTCCAAATTAAATAAGAGCGAAAACATTTTTCAAGTTTAAAACAAGTAAACAAATCATTATCAATATTCTTATTGCTCTTGTTAAATTGTAGGTGAACTACCCAATTAAATTACATTGGGATCGAAATCTAGTTATTAAACTTGAGTTTTTGGTACTTCATTCCTTAACTGTAATAAGTTGAAGACATTTCCGGATTGAGCCAAAATACTGTAATCATATTTTGAGAATTACTTTACATTTTTACTTTTGTTTGCAAAGAAACTGAAAGAAAGAAAGAAAGAAAGAAAGAAACGTTTATTTGTCGAGACCCAGAGTTCTAGGCCGATTAAGGTGTACAAAAATAGGTAGCAAAATAAAAACATTACAAGTAGGTACGGTAAAGAAGAAAAGCACACACTCAACACGGTAACATAAATAAATAGGACGGGCCTACGAGTCTCAAGGTCCCGGCAGAAAAGCATCACCTCAGCATATGTTGTGCGCGGGCACACAACGCTGGTCTTCCGATGTAGCCACCGAGTGAAAACACGGACAAAAACAACCAAAAAATACAAAATCAATAATAATAATAATAATTAAAAAAAAACTTAATAGCCTTATAAACACATGCTTAAGCCGTACCTGCAATTTTAAGACAAACCATAACTTCAAAAATCATTTTAAACTAACCCGGATTGCAAACCTTCACAACTACAACCACTCCTCAAATATTTAAACAATTTGTTGTTGTGTACTTTTCTCTTCATTTAAAGTTTCGTTCCATTGCAGATATTAAGATAAATTTTCCTTTTATTTCAAACATAATAAAGTCAATTCAATCAATACATAAATTTTCCTCTTTCTTCGTAGTTACAAGCACTATACTGTAACTGTTAATGTTAAAAAAAAAAAATTAGTCTAATAAAGATTTGTAAATTCTATTTGCTGAGTAGAGTCATCTTTGCAGTTCCACCAGCTTGTTTATTTGACCTTTCCCTTAAGATCTAAACTTTGAAAGCTATTTTCTGAATGTAATGAAAAAATTTCTTGCATCGAATTTATACAAAGGACATCAAAATGATTTCAGAACTTGTAATAAGGAAAAAACAAATACAGATTTCACCAAAATAAACGTTCCTACTAAGTAGTACGATCTCAAGGTTCATTATTGGTTATGCTTTTAAGCAACTAAGCAAATGCCCTAAACTGACTAGTGGCAAGTATAGAATTTCGCAAATTAATAAATTAATGTTTATGTGCCGGATGGAAAACCAATTAAAACGGCCTCAATGTAAATGATATCCTTGTATCACAAGTGCACTAATTTAAGTTAATTTATAAGGCATTTAAAGCATATACATACTTTTGTTCCGTCTAAAAATCTTCATCAAAAGTTCATAGTTGAAATTGAGTGGAGCCCAGATTATTTTCCACTCAAGGAATAATCGTTACAGATCAGGCTATATCGTAACGCAAAGATCGTCACATCAAATGATTAGTAACTTATTATGAACCGCCGAAATCAGAACACAATTGACCTTGTTTGACAATTATGTTCTGTTTCCGGCGGTGATTGAATTTGACGACCTCCGTGGCGGAGTGGCGTACGCACCGGTTTTCAAGGTGTCACCTGCTCCGAGGTCCCGGGTTCGATTCCCGGACGGGTCAATGTAGAAAAAATGTGTTTTTCTACATTTTCTCGGGTTTGGGTGTTTGTGGTACCTTCGTTGTTTCTGATTTCCAAATAGTTATTCAAATTGGGATTAGAACAATGTATGTGATGTTGTCCACATTTATTAATTATATTATTTATTATTTCTTGTTTTCAGACTGTTTTTTAAACAAATAAATTGCTGTTGTAAACTGAATATTGCCTTGAATAAAAATAGGAATAGGAATTGTTTTTTCTATTTACACGAATAAAAAAAACAGTCAGTCAGATTTTGATTGTAATTTATTTTTGAACATAATTCACTCGTATTTTGGAGGTTCATAACCAAAAACATTGATAGAAAACCGCTTGTCTGCAGCGTAAAAATGCCTTGAATAAATTTTTCGCCACAAACAATGTCTTAGTAGCTCAATTGGTCAGTCAGTGCAGTCGTCTGGTAAGCGAAATGTTGTAAGTTCAAGTCACACCTGAAACATTTTGTAAAAATTGTATTCATGGGACTGTATTTTTAATCATTTTTTCATTTCGATAGTTCATATTTCCATTACTTTGTAACACGCTCGACTTACTCATAAAACTGACTGCATCATAGGTTGAAATAAAACTGGACTAATCTTCTTTGCAATGCCAACAAGATATCGTTTCGAAGATGCTTTATTGGTTTTGGCAAAAAACCCGAAAATCAAGATCGTTAAGTTAAGCCAGCAGACGATTTTAATCGATAATTGCTCCAATTCATGCATAATGAGTGCAGATTATGAAAGAAGCTTTGATAATTTTGCACTTACGCTAGGCGCAAAACTGAATATCTTCCAAAATCAGTTTTTCTTTATTTTACCACAGTAACATTTTGAAAAATAACTTGTACTTAATTAATGAAAGCTTCTAAAAATATAACTGCATCATTTTATTTTCTATGTGTTTGTACAAACTGCAAATGCTCGAGATGAAAGTTAAATCTATCTTTACTAAGGTTATTTAAAAAAGAAAGAAATAAAGAAACATTTAATTAGCCAAAAGCACATTACAATATACATAGACGAAATTACAGGTAAACAGTAAAACAAATGACACAGAACAAAAAAAAACAAATTGACAAGTAATAGGGCCAATTAGATCCCACCTCAGCATGTGCTGCAACGAACCAAGGGCCGCTGAAGCGCTGGTATTCTGGTGGGGCCCCTAAGAGTGACACGATTTAAGATTTAAGTGGGTCTAAAAATTTAACATCTGCACTTACATTCTTATGTCACAGCGTTTCGTATACAATCAAGTTTCTTCCGAATAGTGAGACCGGATACAAAAGAGTTGAGAATCAGTAGGCTTATATAATAATTATGTACACATAAGTGTGATAGTAACTGGATATCACGTAGTTATTTTGCCATCCTGCAATTAGTGCTAAGATATAATACAGCAGTTATTTATGTAAAATTAAATTTATCCAAATCAAACGCTTCAAGAATCCCTGTTCTGGTAGAGGATGCGTCCCAAGAGTACGATAATAATAACGTGGTTTAGTGTCTGAATGTTTAAAGGATTATTTATTCTGACGTGGACCAACATCTTCATGAGTGGCCGTCAATCTTTAATCGTAAGCCACTTCATTAGATTGTCTTCTTTTTGTAGCTATCGTCAGCATACCTTACCAGGTCGTTTATCCAACGAGCCTCTTGGCGTCTTATACTACAATTGCCTCTGCGTGTTCTTTAAGATTCCACTCTAGAACTCGTCTTCTGAAATGACCCAACTGGATAGACTCTGACAATAAATTTGCTAGTGCTGATACTAAAGTATACCTACTCGTATGTAGTATGTATACTTTAGAAGTGAGCTTACCGTATTTACATGTTTTAGAGTACAAGTCCGCCTGGACAGGTGATCGGGCCATCGCAAAGGTTCTGTTAACATTTGCAATGGCCTTCAGATATGTGGGTCAGTGTAGCGGCAATTTTGAACCGAAATAATTCTTGGATGAAGAGTACAAAAAGTGGGCTGACAAGTACTATTTTTAATATTATCTGTATATGTTAAATGACCTTGCCTTTAACTACATCGAAATAGGATTTAAATTTTGTACAATATAAGTACCAAATTTATGTTTTTTAGTAGAGAGAACGGGTTTCGTATTTGTTTACAGTTACGCTCTGTGCGATGTACCTACGGCTGGACTTCCCATAATAATAATTATGTCACTTTCGAGAGTAATTTAACAAAAAGTAGTAGTTAATACAAATTCATGATAAACTCCGCACATCGAATGCTATACGAACCAGAACAATAATATTGCCATGAATTTATTATATATCTACATTGATTGGAGTAGTACTTATTGTACAGACAACAGCACATCAACCTGCCACAAAACGTCAAATTTTCTCAATTGATAGTGATCTCTACTTTTTGGACTTAAGATTGAAAATTAATTCAATGACCTTTAACTTTTTGGATATGTTGACCTGCCGTTGCTGTACTAGAGCCATGGATTTATTCATCCAAGATATGTGCAAATTATCGCAAATCATTATTATATTTTTTGTACACCTACCTCGGGGAATTATAGAGGCTATAATTACCTTTTGATATTTTGTCGCACGCTAAAAAGATCTTCTGATTAATATTTAGAAGTTATCCTTACTTGGTGATACAACTTTTAATATCGGATTAAAACAGTGTATAAATTAATCTCCGTTTAAGGGACCGCTCAAAAAACTTAATCTACAGTTTATGACTAGTGTTGGTGGCGGCCTGAATGAAGCAATTTTATAATTTACAACGTTTATTAGCATTGAACATAGATAAACTTTTAGTCGCAGCGAGTTCACAAGTAAAAATATTCTGTAGACTTAATTGCAAGAATTATTTGACTTGGGATTTATAAAATGTATCATCATTTACATCATCATCACCAGTATTTATCAGTCCACTGCTGAATACGGGCCTCACTTTCTTGAGAAACCTTCTTGTTCTTTGAAGACAAATCTACAAATAAGTAGGTAATATTTTAAATTTGTATATCCACGCGTTTCTCAGAAAAAGGGTCTTTACAGATATACCAAAAAGTAATCCTTTCTTTCATGATAGATAACTCCAAAAGTTGTATGAAATCCGCCTAAATGGCATAAGACATTCGATGTGGTCTATGTAATCAATAAATTCTTAGGGGCTACTAAAAGCGATGATTGCGATGAGTACTTCGTAAAATATGTACCAAAATTGTTTAATCGATAAACGAGTTTAAAAATACCAATGAAATTTATTATTGTCGTCTGCAATTTCAGATGCTTCTCTGTACTAATTAATTTTTACAATGCAATATTGTATCTCTGCAATAATGTTTTTAATTGTGTTGTCAATAGCCGTCAAATCCTTGCCCGAGAGCAATGGGAGTTTAAAGTTGTAATATCATAGTTATCCATGTACGGGCCGGCCTTACACTTTAGTTCAAGTACATTTCATCCCATTGTTAACGCTCGTAGCAATTTATCTTAATACGTTCGACGTTTATTCGATACGATTATACTGGTATTTAAAGCTCATGTAAATTTACACAATCGAAAGCCGATTTTAGTTTTGAATGGAAGGTACAGACGTGAACAAAGTAGTGCTTCGTTTTGTATAGAATAATGTTTTGCGACAAATTTTAAAAAGCCATTACGATTATTCTGTTTTCTTTGTCTTTGATTAGTAAAACTGTGAAAACTAAGTTTCAGTATATACCTATTCATATTAGAATTTCTCACATGAGACATAGAATCTCTAATAGGTGTATTTTGCCACAAACAACAATCATGTTGTTGGCAACTTTTGCCAATGGTGTAGACATGAAGCATTTCCAACTTCTTTTGTCAGTATTCTAATGTCAAACAAACACTGTGATTGGCCAATTCACAACTCACAAACACATCACAATGGTCAGTGAAGAAACATGGAGCTAACAAATAAGAAATTTATTTTGCTCCTTGACTGTACCCCTTGTTGATCTCAATGATGTATGCCCGCGATTATGATAAGCGACTGAACTTCACACGCCTCGCCTTGGACTATATGCGTATAAAAATGAGCTTGCCATAGTAAGCGAATATTAACTATCTGTCGCGGTGATACATATGATGTATTCAATAAGACGACTTATGTATTCAACTAAGTAAATTTTGACACGACAAAGTTTAAGTAGCAATTAGTCACTTAAATTACTTAGCGAAAACAGTACTGTTAGTAGTTTATAACATATACTAGTTGTGAACTGTTGTTTTTAATAAATTAGCCTTGAAGAGTTATTACACAGACTGTATTTTGTACATTTGACTGATATTGAACTTTTTAGTATTTTTCGTAGTATAGTATAGTATGGTTATTTTTCAGTGGAAAATGTAGTCGTTATGCGATTTTCTAACGCAACTAAAGAACCATGACGATGTTAACTCCACTTAACAAAATATAATAATTACTTTCCTGGGCTTCCTGTATCTTTCTCCTGCCCTTTCTACCAAATGCCAATCCACTAATACTTGTGAATCGATTTGAATCGATTGTTACATTTAGTAATAAAAATATGTGTTTTCTCCAACTCATAGATAAACAGGGAAACAAAACGCCTATACAACTGAACGTAACTATTTTCAAGACCAATTTCTTCTTGATTTCCTACTCATTGCCAAGCAAGTAAAATAAATACAAACGTAACAAATTTTAATTATAAAAAAGGTTAAATACTTTACGTTATTAAATTTTACGTTTTCAGAGTTTTAAGCTTAGTTTTTCTTCTTTCAAATTTGAGTGAATACATTTATTTAATTCTCTTAATAGAAGATGAAATACTGAAACTCTGATTAAATAATTACAATTGAAGTAATTTGGAATTTGTAAATTAATTAGTGACGACAACGACAAACTAGGGCCCTCGGGTTGGATCTGGACTCAGAGGTGGAAAGTTAGGAAGTCAGACCCCTTCGTTAAAACTTCGCCGAAAGGGAAAATGCGAATTTCAAGTTTTTCCCCAGAATTAATGTTTGGTTAGAGTTCCATCGGAAAATATTTACTTTAGTACCGAATGTTTATAGATTAAATGCTTAATGGAAGTTTAGGGGTAACCCACTTATAAATAAAGTGAAAGTAAATAATAAGTCGATATTATGTCTGAGAGGTATATAGTTACCTACGTAAATACGAGTGGTAAAAAAAAGATATAATAGTAAATAATGAGGAAGAAATGTATGACGGTATAACTTAAACGCGAACGAATAAAAGGTGTGTTCGCGATTAAGTCTTGTTATACGTTTCTAAATAATCATACAACGCTTTCTTAAAAACAATTTCGAAATAAACATTATAACAATCATACCAAATCTGGCTAGCAGGAATCGATAATCAGACTGATAATCAGGTAAGTGCTGACCCGAGTCAGAATCAGGCCCCTATCTAAACTTATCCAACAAATCCTAATTATAATACACTTACCGACTATCTTTCTTGGTAACGCGATAAACTCGGTACCCGTACGGTAAATCTGTAGATGCTAAGAGGTTTCTTTGGTGTCGGTACGACAGGGAAAGTTACCTTTTGACGTGACAACGTCTTAAATTAGGTTGCGGCTGGGAGTCACTTATGAAAAAGTGTAACGCTCGGTAACGTTACGATGAGTCACCGAACGAGAGAGAGGCCCGCCGAATGCCTTGCGTCTCTCTCCCACTCAACTATGATCGGTCTGCCGCGCGCGCAGCACTAGAGAATTAGGCGCATTGAATCGGCGCATGCTTGTGTCTCTGTCTTTGTCTTTCTCGAACGTTCTTGGCGTTGGAAAAACAAGAAAGCGTCATAATACAAGTTCACACGTGTGGTTAAAGTATCGTCAGCTGTGTCTGTAGTGAAAAGACGTTGTCACGTAAAATCTTCGCCCGTAAAACCGACTTTGCAGGCAACCATTTTTTATGCTTTAGTATATTATGTTACTTTAAAGCATATGTATGACGAGTATTTGTGCGATCAGATGCACGGACTTTATTTACTCTATAACTAACAGTTAGAGGGAAGTTACGCGATCAGTACAGTATTACACCAGCAGTATCATAATCCATCAGCCTGAGCAGAATTATGCCTGACTGAACATGTCACCTGACTGATGGACTGATGGTTTATTATTATCATAAAAAAAACGTAGTCAAATAGGACGCCCTCGGGCCAGGTGGAGTGATGATTTGCGCAAGATGGCTGGCAGGAGCTGGATGCGAGAAGCCGAGGATCAACCTAAGTGGCGTGCAACTGGAGAGGCCTATGTCCAGCAGTGGACGCGATAGGATGATGATGACGATGACGATGATATTATACTTAATATTATATAAAAAAATATGTAACGAGATCTAAACGCAAACACACATAATTTTACTGCCTGACGTTTAAAAACTTCCATTAGTCTATAATAAATGGCGAAATACTGATAGTAAGCTGGTAGTGTCGCCCATTTGTATCAACCTCACAGCAGTCAGTGCCAAAGTAAAAGGCTTATATCAATATAATAACGGAATTAATAAGTTGCACCTTCAGTCTGTCGACAGTCAAAGTTTGCGCAGAGTGATAGAATATTGCGCATGTAAGGAAGCCTTTTTAAGTCGGAGAGACTTTGCTTCTTTGATAGTCGGGCGGTCAGGTCAATCACGCACATATCATTGTATTTAAAAACATTATCTAATTCTAACGTCTTACCGCTGGTCCTAATAACCCTATCTTCAGTTTTGGCATATCGGAGATAGAGAACAACTTCTGTCTTTGTTTCTCTGGAGATCAGAGATAGAAACTGTTTCCTATCCCTGAAATGAAAAAACTGGCGATAGATAGATTATTGGGATCGGCCGTTAGTGAAGAGATAGGTTACATCAAATGTCTTAATCTAGCACAGAAGTCAGGGACTAATTCAAATTTTGTATGTATTTCTGATTAATAAATTTATTTTATTTATTTATTTATTTATTTAATGTCACAAACATAATTGAATAATGCATTTAAAACTGCTATTATCACAAGTAGCGATTATACTACCACAAAACAATCTGTATAGTGACATCATCGCAGTTTAATTTGTTATTATACTCTATTTTCTACCTCAAATTTGAAGATATAATACAATGACATATAGGTTGGTAATTAAGAAAGTTGTTCAACGAATTTTATATGGCAATTATTTCATTAAGGCCGTCCTTTGTGAAGCCTTCTCGCTTCAGTACATCTTATTGCGAAATCTCTAATTAGCGAGAAAAATTACGGCAATTTTAATACGTCAGTCAGTAAGGATTCACTTGTGAAACAGTTTCTACTATGAAACATAGTAAAATTATGCTGAGTTACGAAGGTTCTGTAGATATTTCTCAAAATATTAGCTAGCTACATTGGTTGAATAATTTCGGAAAACAATTTTGATTGCCAATTAAAAGATCGGTATCCTCTGAAATTATATTATTTTATTACACAAAATTAGGGTAATTAAATTAATTGATATCCCGTTAAAGGAATTGTGTTGCTAGGTACCTTATTCGTGTTAAAAATCGTGATAAATTTTATCCACCACAAAGACATGTTACAAATGTACCTACAACTTTTCATCAAGTTTTAGTGGCACGCGAATTACACTTATCAGAATTTAGGGTTTGTTTTTTTAGCAAAATACAAATATATGCTCAGTGAAATTCTAAAATTCAAAATCGATTTCATAAAGAACTTATTATCGATTTATAGCATACAACTAGGTGTAATTGTACGAAGTGATCTCCTATAAAGTTGTTAATTATAAAGACATATGAGATATTATTATATTATTATTATTATTAAGGGGTATTATGCCCAAAGTTAGCGACCACAATTTGTTAAGCCTTTGTGCAAATTGCCAAATACTTGTATGTCTTGTATTAGGAAAACGTAATTACATGTTAAAACTTATCACCAGTATAATCTCCGAGGATCTAAAGTCGTTCTTTGGAAGACACGTTAAGCCAATGGTCCGGGCTTCTGTCACAAGATGGAAGTATAAAAACCGACTGTCCTTGAATGTTAGAAGAATATCAGTATATTAACATCTGCAAATTAAATAAGGCACATCGATGGTAGATGGCACATTGATGACTAGAAGTTCTCAACGGATAATATAACTGCTTGGGCGATAACATTCGGGGACCTAATGAGGTTGTCAGAAAACGGATGAATAAAATTTTTCACGTTCGCTGATACTGCTGTGCTGATTGCTTGTAGTCAAGGCTTATCGCATCCTCAGACTTGATTGTTGTGTGCCCAAATAGGTACTTAGGGGATTTATAGGACTTAAAGGACTCCGATGTGGCCAGTACTCATGAGGCCGAATACTCCGCAGTTGTGCCCTATAGGGCCAAATCTGGTTTGAACAGGGCTTAGTATAAACTGCCTAGAGCCGTTTCTTGGAATTTTACGGACGATAACTATGTGATGAGGATATCATTGTAATGAAAGGTACATAGAAAATCTTAGTATGTATGATTTTGTGTACATACTTAACTGGAATTTTATGTTTTATTTTCGTTGCTGATAAATATTTGAGATAAAGCCGTAATGTAATTTTATAATGGAAAATAATTTTCTTTAAACCTAATGTAAAACATATAAGTAAGTAACAGCCTATAATCATCCCACTGCAGGGAAAAGGCCTCCATCATTGAATTCAAGTTACCACAGCAATGATGGGTGCTGGAATAATCACCACGCTTGCCAAATCGCGGGTTGCTGATCACAAACCCGAGCCATGTTCGAAAATACTAAACTTATTTTATGCTTGACCCGGGGATCGAACCCGGGACCCCTAGATCTTGGCCTGGTATTTTAACCACTGGACCAACGGGGCGTTAATGTATATGTAAAACATATATTGCCTTGTAACTGGGAAAACGTTGCTCCATTCTATCGTGTTAGATCTGGGTGGGACAGGGTTTATGTAATACTAACGCGATGACGATATTATTGTCCTGACAGGTACAATAAAATTTTAGGTTATGTAAATTATTGTGTCTCTGAAATATTTTGACGTTTTTCCTGTGCTCCTCTTGCTAAATGTTTTAGATAAAACCGTCTTAAATGAAGAATATTTTAAAAGTTTTTATAGGCTTTAACTTTTCTTTTAGAGCGTAAAGGTATTAACCCCTTTTTTTAACCCCTCTTACTGGTACTGCAAAATTTTAAATCTTGAATCTTTTTGGTAGTTTTACAAAGATTAATAGGTACAAGTGTCAATACAACACAAGAAACATACTCCCCAAGCTAGTTTTAATTTACTTAAACCAGTAAACAAATATAGACAAAGTATTAACAATAATTTAATATTAAATGTAGCAAAAAATTGCAAATAAGTTTGGCAGACAAATGGGTACCCAGTCTATTGGCAAGCGTAGGTAGGTAAAGCGCTAGAACTCTTCTTTCTTTGGAATACGGATCACTAAAACTGTTATATCCACTTAGCTGTGCGATTTTGTAATGACATAATTAAAGTTATTTGTCGCATTCTTGCACCTATGTAGGTAAGATTAATTTAAAAGGAATTTGCCGCCGCTTGAGACAAAGAAAAGTTGTTGTTTTAATCCCAATGTTTAATAAAATTGAATACTTATTCATAGGGTTTTTCATTTAATGGTCAATATGACAATTGCAAAAAGCACAGACGTTTTGAACTAATTATCAAAATTTCTACCCCGATGACAACTGATTCTTTGAAATCAGTTTTATTTTTGTAAGTATTTATTAGGAACCATTGTTAGAACCCAATGAGATGTCATATTATCTTTATTTAATTCTATTATTCTTTGAGACAGTCGATTTATGAGTGGACTAAGATTTAAAAAAAAAAGACATTTCTGAACAAGTGTGGAACGGAATGATGGTCGGTTTGTCAATCTGTTTGCCTTATCATGATCATCTATCTATATCATCCCACAGCTGGACAAAGGTTAGACAAAGGTTAGAGTTATTTAGAATTCTATTAAACTTAAGATTAGTTTGGAAAGTTGGACACTGTAAAATATTATAAACTAGCGGACCCGACAGACGTTGTTCTGTCTTAATGGCAAATATTGATTAGGAAATAATATCAAAAAAATTAACAATCGTTTACTAATAATATGCTAAAAGATACACAACATTCTTACTGGCCATGTGTAAAATTCATTTTTTTTTACCCTATTTTGACGATATTTGCAGCACGCATTCTGTCAATGTTATGTCAAACGCCATACATTAAAAAAGTTTAAGTTGTCAAAAGTGATAAGGTTACTATACAAATAATTTAGTATGGTGATTAAGTTTTCTTAAATTTTCTAATTTTCCATGCAATTTTCTTACTTTTTGCTTTCATAAGAACATTCTCCTCACAATAACAAACAAAACAAAAAATGAATTAGCGAAAACGGTCCAGCCGTTCACGCGTGATGCGATGAACAAGGGAAAAAGGGATTTATTTTTATATATATAGAAGAAGATTAAACTTTTATGATGTCTTGAAATTATTTGTAGCTCTGTGACGGTGGCACTTTGACAGTTATTATTACTAATGCAAACTTAGCCATACCACCACAGCTATAAGCAGATGACCATATCATGAATCTTAAATCTTTTACAAGTTAGACATCGAGATGTCACAAAAATTTTAAATATATTAGTCAATTTTTTTTTATTGATATAATTTTTTTACTGCCTTGGCAAAATAATGACAGTCAGTGACAAGCAGTCGACAGCTTCAGGTAGGAGGTAGGACAACTCACGAACTGTCGCTTACTGGCGTGTACTGGCCCCTAATTCGCGTAACCAAATCGTATCACAATCGTAATTGAATAGCAGATTTTTTACAGTTCTAGTATGGGTAAATGTCAAAATCGTCCAATTCAATCACGATCGAACTGCGATTGAAATAGCTGAATAAGGCCCCTGTACTACTGTACTGAGTCTGTCAACTGATCAGACGACTTATTTGTGTCGGCGAAAATTCATCAGGTTCAAGTTCTGGCCTAAACGACCAAGTCAAAAACATTTTCGTAAAAAAAAAACGATATTCTGAAATAACTAAGGCAATAGGATATTTATAGGTAAATAAATACAGTTGACTTTTAAATTTAACCCGGTGATAGTTCGTAAAGCGGTAAAAAAATAATAATAATATTTCTTTCATGTCTGGTATTTGATAACATCCTAAATCGTTACCGTAGCGCATTTACATTTAGAATTAATTAAACTTTTAACTAAATATGCCTACATATAAATATCATAGTACTTACTATCCATAATTTCTACCTGTGGCATGCGTTCTGCGTTCTTTAATATATGTACTTAATTATAAATTATCTCTCACGATTAACAAAACTTATGCCATTTGCGTTTGCATTACAATTTGTAATTCAATTTTAACCTTCGCAAGACAGCTGTAGACTTTTAATAAAATTGAGTTTTAAATCGTCCGTGTTAAGGCTCTTCTTAGACAATTTGTAAGTAATATGTGGAAATGTGTTTATGAGAAGCCATTTCCTCTGCTTGATTTGTGAATTCACATGCGAGTAATTTAGCAAAATGCTGTGTGAAGTGCCCGTTATGAAGTATTCATCTTTAGAGAACCGGTTTCAAGGGGCAAAACGGAAACTGGTAGCACCATTCTTATATTTAACTAACTTTACCTATTGCATGCAACATACAAGATCTTTTTAACAAATGTCACTATACGTTAGTATTAAATTTCGTGTCAGACTCATCATCATCATCATCAGAACACATCGGTTTACTGAAACATTCGTAGGTTTTTAGGTAAGGTAGGTTTTGGCCTAATCGCAATGCTTTTGGCGAGCCAATGTGTGGAAATACGCTGTTGCCTTAACTAGCAATACTCTTTTATCAAATGAAATGAAATCTAATTTATTTTTAGAAACTAATCCATATATTACAACTAACTTACAACTACTAAGCTGAAATAAAAACAACATTGCTTAAAAAATATATAAAATACTATATTAATAGAATAAATTAAAAGGGCTGGTGTTTTTTAGTTGGGGCTGCACCGTGATTGTTGCATCATAGGGAAGTAAAGAAGGATGACCACTGTCCATACATGAGTTGACCTGTCAAATCACATTTTGTTCTGTTGTTAAATAACAATCCAAATATTTTACAAGAACTGCTTTTGTGTCCACAACTTAGTATTTAAAATATAGTTTCAATCGGCAGTCGGGAATTTAAATAAATTATTATATAATATTTTCAGGTTATCCTTGTATTCTATCTTACTTGTCAAAGAAAAATAAACCTTATGCAAACATCATAATGGTCTATTACTTGCTGATTAATTTGGCATTAGTTTACGTTCATTTCGATAAAAAATCGTATTATAGATCTTTGTCAATTGACGCTGAACTGATATTAGATTAAATTGATGGATTGGTGCATGTCCCTAAACTATAAGACCTTTAGATTGTTACATTCATACATTCATGGGTGTCATGCCTACAGTTACATTTTGTTACTCACTGCGAAAACAATGGTTTATCTGTGACCGGAGTCTATTTTGAGGTAGTATATTTCCTCAGAAGTAGAAGCAACAAGGCGACATAAAAGCAATCAAATCAACAAAATCAGCTTTCGTATAGAGTTAGCAAAAGTAATCGCGTGGGCATGGAAGCAGATATCCATGTAAATGCACAGTTGTCAGAGGTATTAAACAAGAAAAAGAATTCCTCAGTACATTCGGCGCAAGCGCAACAAACGAAGAATTGCAAAAGTAAAATCAATTTAATGGCGCGGTCTTTTTGTTTTAAAAGATGTTACATACTTGCCAAGATTAAAAATATTTCGTTTCACGCGAATATTGCTTACACGAATGATTCAAACATTTTCCTTTTTTATCTTTAATTGAAAACATATTAATCATGTTATTTAATCAGTGTGGATTGCTTTCTAAATCATAGTAGTTCAATGTTAAGAATAGCACTAACCGTAAAAACAGTTACGAACTTAAGTTCGTAACTTAAATAAGTAAATCTTACTCGAGATGTACCTTCTTAAAATGGAACATTTGTGTATGTTTTTAAAATGGCTGTGTTCTGCTGAGTAATATTTCATCAAAGTGTTTATTTTTATAAATAGATAACCTTTTTAGAATTCCTAAAAAATCTGCTATTTTACTTGCTATATTACGTCAGTATTCCTCAACATTGATTTTCAAAATTTTTACAGTTCAGAAATGAACGTCCTTCTTTATACTAATGTAATATTATTTAGGTGTTGGATTGTCTGTTTTTTTGAGATCTGTCTGTCAGTTAATGTCAGTTCAAGTTATGACTGCTATGTATTTTTCCGTCAAGTCCTGGTCGAGTGTAGATGTCGCCGTCACAGGAAGACCCCGATATTCGATATGGGTGTTGCTAATAAACAAAAATAATTGTACTTGACCTGATTGTGAAATGTGACCCTAATTGCTTTTTTTTAGCCGTAAAATAACCTAAGCCGTAAAATAACTTGAAAATAAAATGTAAGTGAAGTGTTGTTGTTTTAGTTACCGTTAAATAGTGCATGAAAAAAAAAGACTATCATCAGTGTGCAAGGATGAATAAAACAAAACTTAAAGTGATAAATCAATAAAAAAATCTGTTTGCGAGGCCGAGGAAATTTGATTACAGGATCAGGTTGACCAACTCAATTTATTCCTCGACAAGTACAATTTAGCATGCCAGGTTTACTACGCGGGGTTGGTGTATAAGGCTGTAATAAGACCTTTCCTTATGTACGGCAGCAAAACCTGGACCTCAGACAGCGGCCACTACAAACCATCCAAATGGCTGAAATGAAGATGTTGCCGTGGATATGCGGAGTGACGAGGCTCGACATGATACGTAACGAATACGTTCGCGGTAGCCTCGGTTTTCGCGACATCGCTGGCAAGCTGCAAGAGAGCCGATTACGGTGGTTTGATCACATCTCGAGACGGCCGCCTGACTGCACCGCCAACAAGGCCTTCAATTTCAACATCCCCGACCCGAATAAAGAGATAGACCGAAAACAAGGTGGTCTGATGTAGTGAAATGAGACCTCGCTGCCTGCAACGTCACTGTGAGCGACACATCAGACAGGGGAAGGTGGAGAAGGAAGACGAGAAAAGGAGACCCCACCACCATGTGGGAATAGAAAATGACAGGAAGAGAGAGAGAGAGAGAGAAAGGTGACTACGCGGGCAGATTATTTTTATCAACCTGTCATCATGACAACCATCCCCGTTCTCCCCTATTGCCGTCATCCTCAAAGTCTCTGTAGCAGTCTTTCAAATCTTAATTAACGTGTTATTTTCAATACATTATTTATAACATCATAAAGGTTAACTATACTCCATAGTATGCCCATTATAAGTACAAAATATTTCTCGCAGTAACTCATGTTATTTTGCAATTTCCACATGCGTGGCCTGACGTTAATTTATACATCTGGTCCGAAGCTTGTATGTGTCGTGCGTGAGATATTACACGGAGATTTTATTAACAGATAACTCGTAAAACTGTACTAAGAATTAGTCCTTTCCAAATGCATAATTGTTCGCTAAGTAGCAATTGAAATAAATATTCAATTTGTTAGCGCATTAGCTTTTCAGTCATAACCTACATTGTTATGTTAAAGTCTACTTTTGGGTATCTTTTAAGTACAATATTCCCTCGATCTTGAGTTATTCCAGACACAATTGAAATCAATTGTTATCGTGGCACCCGAGTGCCTCCTGGGGGTTGAGGAAATATACAATGTAAATAAAGTTTTCTTTTAATTTACTTATTTAAACCTTCAACACATCCTTCACTATCGGTTTTTACCAAGTGCCAAAGTAAGTGTCTTGTTTTCATGAGTTTTTTGAAGCACCAGCACTGTATCAATTGCCATGACCAGGTAAGAAGCAATTTGAAATTAAGATAATGATTGAATTAAAAAGAAAGCTTTGTGTGTGTGGCTTTAAATTGTAACTCGCACTAGCATATAAAATATCTTATGTAAACATATTTATTTAAAAAGAGGCTGAGAATAGTGACCGAGTTTCTTGCCCTGCTTCTTCTCGGTAATGGCCCACATTTGTCCCAAAGCAGTGGTAGGTTTAAATATTGGGACATTAAAAAGCGACTCCAGGGGCCTATTTGCAGAAATAAAATTATTTTTGAAATAGGTTTGATTAGCAACAAAAATCTATAGCTTGATGCAGGACACCGTATATTATTGCTCAGCTCAGTTTTTTTTTTTACGATTTTCTCTAGTAATATCTAAGTCATAATATCAGAATTTAGTAGCCATAATTAATACCAATAACCGCTTGATTATCCTGCTCATCAGTCTGATTACTCTAACACGCGGTTCAAAATCTAATTGATTAATTCGCAATTAGCTATAATCAAGCAATTAATGAAACTATCCGTCTTAGTTGGTTCAAATCCCATTTGATCAGGGAGAGTTGGGCTTTTGGTTATGATCTCGTATTCTTGTCAGTCTCGGGTTTGATTCCCGGTTGGATAAATTTAGGGAACGATATTTTCTGAATTGGCTTGGCATTGCAAGGGGCGGTTCAAGTCTTGCTTTAGTAAGCTCGTTATGCCGATGGTCCTAGTTTATATCGCAAGATGGGAGTCAACAAAGGTACAGGGCCCCAATTCTGCTAATTTACAAATGGCGCAATGGCATCGCAATCGTATATTTTGACATTACAACCATACAAAATGTGTCAAAATATACAATTGCGAGTCTATTGAGCCAATTGTAAATTAGCAGAATTGGGGGCCAGATCTACTGCTAATATGTATTTTATTACAGATTAGCTTTTGCCCCGCGGCTCTGTCCACGTGAACTAAACGCTATATCGTGCAAGCGAAAACCTGTGCCCATCTGTGAAATGAAAAAAATAATTAAATTTTATTACTTACATACATGTCTAGTGTGATAAGGTCCTTATAAAAATCATGCAATGATACAGTGCTTGATATATCGATACGAGCTATAGGTACTTATGGTTAAGCTAGTCCATGTTTCCTAACAGAGGAAGCAGAAAGTCATACATTATCATCTTATAAGCATGTTACAAGGTTTTAGAACATGTAACACCTATTTGGTGTTTACATTATGCAGTTTAGTAATCGCTTATTACTCGATCAGTTTGATTTGTGAGATAATTTTAACTTCATTATGCGACCTACATTGGTATTTAAATAAAATTATATTTTTCTATTTTTAGTAATCTGTAACAGCTTATCAATTATTATGGTATGAATAAGTGTGTATGCAGCAAGTATGTAACAAAAGTTTCTTACTCAAACATCAAATTCAGTCAATTCGTAAAAAGTTATATGTTTATACATATAAAAAAATGGTTAACCTCCTAACCGATTGTTTTGTCCTTTGAAAATGGAATATAGTATCTACGGTTGTTAGATATCGCTACAAGCGATAAGACCACCTAAATTCAAGTACAATTCTAAATGTTTCTCATGTTTTAAATATTTTCAGACTTGCCACACTGGGCCACACAGAGCAATCTAGTCCCAAACTAAGCTATTACTAAGAAGCTTGTCGTATTGGCTACTAGACAACCAATAAACTTACTTACATATATTTTTTTGTAAACATATACCTATAATACATAGAAAACACCCAGACCAGTACAAACAGACATGCTCATGCACACAAATATTTGTACTGTGCGGGGATCGAACGCGCGACCCATGGCTCAGAAGCAGCGTTTACTACCACTGATCCAAATGTTTAATTGTAATTGGTGTGGTGCCATAAAGGTTATCTATT
Organism: Anania crocealis; assembly: GCA_949315895.1. NCBI lineage: Eukaryota > Metazoa > Arthropoda > Insecta > Lepidoptera > Crambidae > Anania > Anania crocealis. Next base: position 7,938,011 of record OX438862.1, read on the forward strand.
TTTTTCTACGTATTCGTAAAAAAAACAATTGCTATGTCCCATTTGATACGGTAAACAGTTGGGTTACCGTCAGTATATCAATGCAGTCATTAACCTGTAATTGAATATAACACTGGGTAACAGAACTGTACTGTTCCTTTCCCTAACGTATGGTAATTGGTCTCAATCAACCTAGATATGTCTAGCTAGCTTAGGTATTTTCCAATATTTTAGAGTAAGCCTAATAGGTTTCACAATAAAAACAGATCCAGCAGGTTGATTTTTCACTTAAATAAGATTTAATTAAAATTGAAATCCCGGATGAGTGATTAAATTTATCATTAACTGCACTCAGTGTATGCAGATTCCCAAAATGGGAAGGCAAATTATTTTTTCATTGACATTTAGAATGCATTAAGAGGAAACACAAGGGCCGTTTTCCATACAAACGTAGTCCCCTGTTTCCTCCATGGATAAAGCTAGTAGAGCAATAATTTTTATTAGAAAAATCTATGGCCACTATTAGCATGTTTCTATGTTTTCTGTTTTTTCATAAATAAATTAATAAAAAAGATATGAGCCCCAAAAACCGAAAAAATTCGCCAGATTTTCCGCTGTGTTCAAACATCCAGAAAACAAATTTGGCTAAGTTTTAGAAAAAAAGGAAAACATCCGAACACGGCCAAAGCCTTTCTTAAATTTTTAATGAAAAAAGTATTTAAATCGGTCTAGTTATGGAAAAGTAATCGGGTGATTACGAAACGTTGATTTGGTGAGCTTTTAGTAGGTATTTTCGGTCCAAGAAGCAGTTGTCTCTATCACACTCTGCGGTGAAGGCGTTTGGCACTGCGCGACAGCAACAGATCTTACAAACACCTATTTTTCAATTCTCTCGCCCGTAGTGTTTCCTCTTAATGTACCTATTCGTACAAACAACGATAAAAACAAACACCATCCTCCTTACATTTATAAACAAACTAACGGACCCTGCTAACTTCGTATCGCCCCATGATCGCCCCAGATTAATATTTGATTTTGATGTCTTATATGTCATTGTCATCAAATATGGCGTGTATATGGAAATACATTTTTATTTTTAATGTTAACTTTTCAACGTTTTTAATACTTATTATCCTATTCCTGAGGAAGACGAATCTAATAACACCAAAATCATAAAAATCTGTCCAGCCGTTCTCGACTTATAAGTGGTGTAACTAACACGACTTTTTTTTGTAAACAGGGTACAATTTTAACCACTTTCCAAATGTTAATATAGCAATCTACGAGGCATAAAACAAAAGACGTACGTACGTTTTTCTTTTGATATAGCCCAGTACAAAAATGTCAAGATAAAGCACTTAGAAAATATCCGCCAAAAATCTAAAATTTTTAATACGGCATCCTAGTAACACTTTTTTTACGCGATGTGCATCTCATTCATTCATTACAATACATAAGTTTTTGATTTTCCCTTTATACCTCAACAGTAACCGACCGTAAAAATTGAAAACTATATCGCGAAAAATATTTTCGGGTGACAACTTGATTTACGTACTCGTATTTTATTTCATAAATAGGCTCTAAATACGATATTGAACGCCTACAAAAATTTCGGAAAGTGGTTAAAATTTCATCCTGTATATAGATTCAGCCTACATGTGTATGAATACTTACTGTGACTTCCCATAAGAAATTTTATAAAATAATTATGTCTGGACTTCAAAACTATATTTTGCTTGCGTTGGTAGAAGGCTTGTTGGTCACACGGGATCTGCAACGTATGACGTGTATAAGCGCTCGCATTAATTAATTTCACAGAAGATAATGGTAGTCCTACGAACGTTCTGCGCACCCCCCTAAGCCGATCGCCAACAACACGAGCCACAGCCTACAGCCGAGCTAAGACTAATGCATCCCGAGCTATGGGCACGCCTGTGGCCATATGTGTGCCTAATGTGAGTGCCAGTACATGGAGGGTCCCCTCGCTGAGGGATACCGCTGGTTTTTTTAGGGTATATGGAACTCACACGGAGTTCCGGAGTCCCACATAACTTGTCACTTCCCCGGGGTGACTGAAATGCTTAATGTCTGCATTTCTCCAACGTTAAAAAAAACTAAGTGAGCCCACTTTTAATACCTCTATTGTGTAGGAGTTTCCGAATTGATTGATCACATAGGTAAGGTTTGCTCATGAGGCTAATGACCAAAGCGGGAGGTAATGCCAATGTTTTTATCACATTCTATTTAATCTTGTAATCTGCAATGAATTTGTGCAATCAAGAGAAATGTTATTCGTCTAAAATAGGTAGCATAGGTATTAAGGGTTAAAGTATGAAATTGCCGTTTTGTATGGACGAAATCGAGAAAAGTCATTTTTCCATACTAACAATTTTTTTGTTTTTTTAAAAACGCCTGAACCGTTTTCGATGCAATTAAAGGTGAAAGTTAGATGGTTATAAAGCTACGCATTATAGTATTAAAATTTTTGAAAATCAAAGTATATAATACAAATATACTTAATTGAAGCAAGAAGGTCAGCTGACACATTGTAAGGGGTCTTTTCAACGACTTCCTTTGAAGTAATAGGCACTAGTATTGCATTTTTTTTTAGTCAAAAGTTACTTTATTTAGTTTTTGATACAATACAAAAAGAATTACGCAATAATATGACTATACTTAAGAGCTATAAACAAAATAAAAAGTGGGAAAATAATCGGCAATTTCATACTTTAACCCCTATTATATCGTTAAGGATATTTGAAGAACTAAATCTTAAGTCCAAAGGCATTAATATTAATAATACCTACAATACACAGTCTACATTCAAGCTTGTTGATAGAAATGCAATAACAGTTTCTCATTAGACATCAATGCCCATATTGCAAACGTACAGACTCAGGGACAGTCCTTAAGTATACATTATCATTTTAAAATTGCATCTAAGCTGTAGGTGCACATTTCCATTGCAAATAAATTATAAGTGTAATTTGTGTTATTTATATAAATTGGATACATTCAGTCTAAAGGAATATTGAGAGTTCCAATTAATTCGTTAATTTAGCAACAGTTTTACGAGCAACACAAGTAGAGAAGACTTACGAAAGTTTCTTTTAAACGTAAACACAAACAGCTTACAATTAATTATCGTTAATCTCTGGCTAAGCATATTTTATGCTGAGAATTAGAACAAATATGAACAAAAGAAAGCTTGGAAAACTCTGACACAGAATTCGTAAAGGATGACCACTACAAGAATAAAAAACAAACTGTAGTTTTTTGAAGCTTGGTATCTATTGGTATCCCCGTCCGTCCGTCGTTCGCCCGTAAAGACAGGTAGTTAGAGAAAAGTGCAAACGGATTCTTTGAAGTACTTATATCAAAGCTGACGTGCGTTTTGGAGCGTTTGCAAATGGAGCTAGTTTACTCAACGGGCGGGACTGATACGATATTTTGTCGGCCGGCAGATAACAATGGAAACGTTATAGTAGATTTAGATGTCGCAAGCGTTCTGGGCGTGTTCGTATGCGTTTTATCTACTGCACGAATCTGGATCTAGACTTTTGTGAAAGGTCAGACGGCCCAGACGGTTGTGAAATTTAATGAAATGTAGGGATTATCAACCCATTATCATTTTATAAGTACACCAGTATAATGGCTCCTGTTTAACTTAAAACTATTTGATACCTTACATATATTTTTAGGTAAAATATTTGATTATCTGTATGAAAGATAAGCTAAGCTCGTTAAAGTTGGTTTGGTACAAAAAGTAAACGGTACAGTAGAGTCCGTTAGAAACACTTATGTCACGCCCTAAGCTGGTAATGATGATCTACTAGTACAAATTTAATGATTGTTTAAAATTATACTGGTATTAAAATTAAGTAGCTATACATATACATCGAATGATCGCCTACATTATAAGTATTTGCAACACTAAATTACTACAGTTTGAACAGTTTATCATCAATATTAATATAATAAATACAGATTAATCGATGAATATGATTCACTCCGACCTATGATGCAACGAAGTGAGGTCGTTGAACCAAAGTTCAAGGTGTAATTCACTCATCTCAGTGTTTCCATTATAATACGTACGCAATCACGATCACAGATGTTGGAAACATTAAGTGGAATTGAATGTGGTATTTTATTATCATAGGCTTAATGATCGTCTGTCCACTGCAGGACAAAGGTATCTTTAGTCAAAGGCTTTGGCAGGTTGGAGATGAGAGTTTGGCCATTGGTGTAGAGAAGACGCTACTGATGTTATTCTTTCAGCAGTAGGTAAAAATTGCCTAAATTATACTTATTTGGAACAAATTAATGAAATTAATTCTTGTTTTAATTTAAAAAAAACATTTATTATTTAAATATTTTCAGAAGGGACAATGCACTTGTGATACATTTACAAAGATCGATGTAAAGAACCATTTTTTAATAGTTATTTAAAAAGAAAACACGTAATGTCTTTCCAAATTTAAATATTACCTGCTTTATAAGTTTTGATTTAATAATGGTGACATTGTAGTACAGATATTCTGTTGCCGCATCCATTATTTGCGTTGCTTTCTCACTCTGTGGCGAAAGCAGACGAGTCTGGCGCAGTCATTTGTTATTTATTATTATTAACTATGTGAAGTAGGCAACTCGTGTCAGTCAACCACTAGTTCAAGGTGAATTCTACTCATCTCTATTGTAGTGAATGAATTAACTTGCATACGTTTAAAGAAGGTCGTTGAACTCTTTTGATTACTCGTAGATGTTTGAATATTAGAACTCTAAGCTACTACTTACTTACTTACTACTTCTATAGTTTGAAGGTGAATGTGAAGTTTGCTTATTGTTTTTTTGTTTACTTACATAGTTTATGGAGAGCAAACATTTGTAGACTATAATTTTTATTTTTTATATGACTTTACTTACATGTTAATAAATAAAAAGACTATGTGACAAGATAATGTCGTAGGAGTGATGTGTGTGCATGACAAGGGGTAATAGGAGCTCACTTTAGTCAACTTTTGCCTAAGTATAAGTGAGTAGTAACTATAGTAAACTGACGTAAATTTGATTTCAGGGGCTGATCAGTAACAATCTTATTTAAACCTTGATTTATTTTATGTCCATATTGCAATCCATTCATCATTAGAAGTATGATGTAGTCTTAAATTTTTCCCCGAAATTACTTTGTTTAAAAAAACTTTTTTGATAGAAATAAGCCACCAATTATTGTTTTGGTAGAATAGAATAGAATAGAATATGTTTTTATTGCAGTAAATGTGGTACAAAGAGATGAAACAAAATACATGGCTGCTCACATTTAGCCAGAAAACAATGGCATGCAATAAGTGAGAGAGATTAACGATTAAATTAAATTATCAACAAAGAAAAATAGAACAAAATAAAAGCACAACAAAAAATAATTATAGAATACAATAGGATTGATTATTAAATTAATAACAATTAATTCATTCACTCACATTTTACAATTGATAAATTCATTCACACTATAAAAACATTTCTTACTTAATAATTGATACAAAGAATATTTGAACTTTTTTATAGGTAAGATTTTCATGTCATCTGGCAACTTATTATATAATTTTATTGACATAAAGAAACAGTTCCTTTGGCAACCCTTCGTTGAACAAGATACCGAGTCAACTGCGGGATTTTTACCGTTTTATTCAAGGAACTGCGTTTTCAACTTATACTAGCGATATATATTTGCTATAAGTAAGTAGCTTGGTAAGTAGTTTCTAAAAATATTATTAAGATAGATAGATAACTAATTTATTTGCATCACATACAACTACAACACACACAAACAGTTGACGCTGCATATAAATAAAAAGTACATCCATTTAAAATACATACAAAAACAAAAGGGAAAAAATAAAAAGATGTGTGTCGCAGCGATGCAAATGGGCCGCAGCTCAGCGATTCGTTTGCTTGGGGCAAACCACTGATTTTCAGCTACCACCCGATGACAAGCCTCAGGACGCGTTAGAGGCGACAGACGCGATGTGATCATGTGAATTACATAAATAAATTTATAAATTAATCAATAAGGAAACTAATAATGCATGCAATAGTACCTATATAGTCAGATATACCTGCACAGTCCAACTATAGTATGTAACAAACTTCTTAATAAGCTGTTCCATCTTCACCGATTGTCATATCTCTATATCTCTCTATACATAAAAGAAAGTCGTGTTAGTTACAACACTTATAAGTCGAGAACGGCTGGACCAATTTTTATAATTTCAGTGTTTTTGGATTTGTCTTTGTCGGGAATAGGATAATAAATAATAAAAACTTTGGATAGTTAACGTTAAAAAAATAAAGGAAATGAATTTTTTGATTATCTTTTTCAACCATGCCTTATTTATTTGATGACAATGACATTTAAGACGTCAACTCTGAGGCAAAACCCCTTAAAATAAAAGATCTAAACGAATCTGTAATCTTATAAAGCTCATTTGCATACATAAGTAGATCCGAGATTATCAAAACAATGTTCGGACGTGATCTCGTTAATTAACCATTGTAAAAATTCCATGCCAAGGCAATCGGCCATGGTTGCGAAACTTGAACTTTAATATTTTTAAATTTAAAATTGTAACCTTTAGAACAAAGATCGGTCCGAATTAATTCAAGAGCGTTGAAAGGTTTGGGCGCTTCCCAGATCTTTTTGTTGGTTCATTGGAAGGATTACAGATGGATAAAGATTTTTCCTAAAGCGATTTTTAAAGTGCCGAATAGCAAAGTAAAATAGGTGTAATCTATTTGATCGCCATCGATATAATATAAGAACTTTTATTTTTCCCTATTTTAATTTAGGGACTTTAACCACACGTTAAAGAACTTCTCACTGTTCTGTTTTATAAGTAATCTTGATCGATTTTCATATTTTATATTGGTCTTTGAAATTGCCGTTTTGTATGAAAAAAATTAAACGATTTTTTTTCATGTATTTTTTATTTGTATTAATCGAAGTAATCACCCATGCAATCAATGCATCTTTGCCAGCGCAGTGGCAGTTTATTGGTGCCCTTCTTAAAGAAATCAGCTAGACGGGAGGCGACCAATTCTTCAAAGGTATTTTGTACTGCCTCTCTGGTATTGAATTTTTTCCCGCCAAGAAGTTATCTAAATTCTGGAAAAATTAGTCTGTACGCGCCATGTCTGGTGAGTAGGGCGGATGATGGAGAGCTTCCAACTCCAGTTCTTGCAACTTGGAGACCGTCAGCTGTGCAGTATGAGGTCGCGCGTTGTCGTGCAGAAGCAGCACAGACGAGCGATTGACCAATGCTGGTTGGAGATGTGCCAGCTTCTCCATCATTGTGTTCAGTTCTTCACAGTACACATCTGCAGTAATGCTCACCCCGTTTGGTAAGAAGCTGTGATGAATCACACCGGCGCTAGACCACTAAATAGTGACCATCACTTTTCTAGGGGTAAGTTTTCGTTTAGGGCATTGTTTAGGTGCTGAACCAGGATCCAACTAACTTGCTGAGCGCTTGCGGTTATCAAACAAAATCTATTTTTCATCGAAGGTAAGAAAATTCCTTCATTTGTGTGTCTGTTGAGCAATGCAAGGCACGTCTCGACGCGTACTTCGCGCTGGCGATTATTGAGTTCGTGGGGCACCCATTTGTCAAGCTTTTTTACCTTGCCAATTTGATGCAAATGGACCAATATTGTTTTGACGCTAACGTCAAAAGCTGTTGCTAATTCAGCCGTAGATTGTGTATCATCAGCTTCCACAATCGCCTTTAATTCGTCATTGTCGACCAAAGTCTTCGGACGACCGCGAGGTTCATTTTTCAGGTCGAAATTTCCAGAACGGAAGCGAGCAAACCAATAACAGGTGGTGCGTTGGTTTGTAGAGTTAGCTCCTTAAACGTCGTTGATGTAGCGTGCCGCTTGTGCCGCGTTGCTGCCACGACGGTACTCATATTCCATAATTACTCCAGTTTTAAACGTATCCATGATGAAAAGGTTAAAATGCGATGAAAATGTAACACTAATCAATAAACAAATTACTACTTTTGGAAAAAGAATTCCATGTTTTTAAAATAAAATTAATTTGAAATTACAATTCTTAGCCAAACATAAATTATTTTGATTTGAAATGGCCAGTACCGATTGGAGTTACTTTCAGAACAGAACAATGTTCTCGTATATGACAAATAAATATGTCTTATGAAATAATCCTATAAAACTTCAGAAATGATTTCCGGGTATTAATCAAAATAGGTTTTTGACAGTGAAGGCTATTCGTTTTTTTTTTTTTTTTTTTTTTTTTTTTTTTTTTTTTTTTTTTTTTTGACGGACCTATCACTGAAACCCCATATGGGAGGCTTTAATCAGTTAAACCGGGCAGAGTGTGGCGAGCGCTGAAGGCGCTCAGCCTAGGTCCGCCACGCTAGCGGTACTCCGGTGCGGCCGAGGGTGAGGCTTCGCGAAGCGAAGCCTCAGGCTCGCTCGCACCGGGGCCCATACTAGCGGGCGTGATCGGGCCAGTGTGGGGTGCTAAGGGCACCCTACCAAATGGCGAACCCACCAGTGGTGGCGCCGCCGGAACCGGAGATGCCGTGGCATGCCGGATCACGGTCGGGCTCCATTCTGGCGGGCCCGATCTGGGAGGGGGGATCGGACAGCGACCTCAAGGGCGCCTCTGTAGGCTCGGACCTCGGCTTGGGTCGCCGTCCGAGGGGGGGGCAGGTGAGAAGCGGCCAGGCACATGATTGTGTCGGCCGAAATGAAAGGCGGGACCACGCACCCGCCTCCGACGGGTGCGGTGTGGAGAACTACTGTGTTGTGCAGTAATTGAAGTGCTTAAGGCGGTGTTGGCTGTTGTGACATACGCGGTGATCGGATCGTCGGGGTCGTTCAGCACGTGCCTGGGCCGACGGCGTCGGAAGGCGACATCCCTCTGGGGGGTGTACGTGGCGGCTTCCGCTATGAGCGGATTGGGGTGATTCACTGCCTTATCGAAAAAGCGTTGAGAGGCTTCTTTCATATAGAGGGCAATGGATTGGATCTCGAGATCTCGGTGGATATTATTGTTGCGTACGAACCACGGGATACCCGCGGCCCGACGCAAAAAGAGATTTTAAAGTGTTTGAAACTTCTTAAGGAGGGATGGGGCGGCGTGAGCAAACACCGGACTGGCGTAAGTCATCACGGGGCGGATGCAAGTTTTGTAAATTGTCAACTTATTTCTAAGCGACATTTTACTCTTGCGGCCGACTAGGTGGTATAGTCGGTGCGTGTAGAACTTCGCTCGGTTACAGACGCGATTGATGTGCGATGCGAACAATAGTCGTCGGTCAAGGTATGACACCTAAATATTTGACCTGCTTGACCCATGGGATCCGCTGGTCGAATAGGGTGAAATGAGTGGTGAAGGCTATTCGCAACTATCTAGACATCTAATACGTCTTGATTTTGTCCGTCCTTGTCACTCATCAGTGTCCTATTCACTCAAATGGGACTGGTGTGTCCTTGACTCGAGGTTAAGAGTGGGTTAGAAAAAAAGGTCTTATAAAGGTTAAGCTTTTTTAAGCGTTTATTAAGCTCGTTTTATTTATTTTTTCCAAATATATCAGGTACTTTCTGACAACACGGAAAACTGTTATTTAACCTAATAAAGGTTACAAATACTTATCATACCAAAGATTTGTGACGCTGTTTCTTCAGTAAGAAATAAATAATCTCAACTGTTACTCACCTGAGTTACTTATTGTTGTCAAGGGAGTTACGAAAGCAATGAATATTTTAAAATGCTAATGCTATTAAGTAGATTCTAGTTTGCACTACTCTACATAATCAGATTACAAGTTTAAAGTAGTACATACAATAATGTGAACATAATGTAAATATCACTTGATATTACCTATGTACAATCGGAAGAAAAAGTGGCATATCACCCAAAGAAAGAATATGGCAAGACTTATGTTACGTCATAAATACTTATTTTCGAAAGACGAAATCATAAAAAAACAAGCTATAAATTTTGAGTTAGTGTAATACGATTATCTAAAATTTACTTATTTCGGATTTTCGTCTTTTCAATTATTTTTTTGTTCTTTTGACGACCTCCATGTCGGAATGGCATAGGCAACTGTTTTCAAGGTGTCGCTTGCTCCGAGGTTCCAAGTTCGATTCCAGTTCGAGTCAATTTAGAAAAAGTGTTAATCAATATTTTGTCGGGTCTGGGTATTTGTGGTACCTTGTTTGTTTCTAATTTTCACAAAACAGGTGCTTTAAATAGACCTACTTTGTGATACATATACGTATGTGATGTTTTCCACATTTATTTATAATGACTTATTAATTTCTAGATAAATATGATTAAAGTTGGTTGAAAAATTTTTTATTTTTTTAAATTATTAAAAAAATATATACAATATTACACAAACTTAGTCTTTGCCAAACTGCTATAGAGTTTGTTGGCAAATTACAGTCTCGTATTATATGGGTCGCGGGTTCGATCCCCGCACAGTACAAATATTTGTGTGCATGAACATGTCTGTTTGTACTGGTCTGGGTGTTTTCTGTATATTATTAGTATACATTTACAAAAAAAAGTATATTAGTAAGTTTATCGGTTGTCTAGTACCCCATGCGACAGCGTACTTAATAGTAGCTTAATTTGGGACTAGATGGCTCTGTGTGGCCCAGTGAGGCATGTTTTAAAATATTTATTTATTTATTATTTATATTATTCTATATGTATATTATCCTTATTCTATATAGTATCTACTATTTCTTTTTAGCCAATATATGAAAGCCCTAATTAACCATTACTTTTAACTATAATCTAGTTGGAGTGACATGATACTTCTATTTCATATAAGACAAGTCTCAAAAAAACAAACTAAATCAAAAACTGGACATCAACTACGGACACCTAGACAAGTAGTGTTTTTTTAATAATCTTTTCAGATGTATTGTACAAGTTGCCTTTTCAATTATCTCTGGTGGCAAATCACTAAGTATGTAAGGTATAAACCAATGACGGGTACGCTTACCGTAATAGTTGCTCGCCCGAGGTATAACTGCAGTTTGTGTTTTGATGAAGCCCAGGTTGGATAACTTACGTACCCCGCCCCCGCCATCAGTTAAATACGGGACTTTATTGTTATTTTTTTCTATTAAAATTAAAGTTTTGACTTTTAGTTCTATAGGCAGTACTTCACATAAATTATTTATTATATTTTCTTGTTTTTATCTATTAACAATTTTAAAGTTATTTTCTGTAAAGTTTTAATTTTATTTAAGTATGACGGGAACGTAGATCCGTAGGCAGCCAATCCATATACTTAAATCGTAGATGAACTGCCACACCACTTTTCTTGTTCACTGTACACCCAATGTAACTTTGCACATGCAAATGCATTCTTACATAAGAACAAGTGATATTTGCATCGTCAAGGAGCATATTAATTAAATCACAACAAATATTTATTTTTATAACATTTACTTTCTTAGAACCTGACAATATTCATACAATCCTTCAACCCCCAGGAGGCACTCGGGTGCCACGATAACAATTGATTTCAATTGTGTCTGGAATAATTCACGATCGAGGGATTAATATTTTATGTATATCATCATTCTCATTATCATCAGACTGCGGCAGTCCTCTGCTGGAAATAGGGCTCTACCAAGGCACGCTACTTTTCTCGTTCTTGAGCTTGAGCATCCAGTTACTGCATGTACATACTTATTATAAAGTCAACTAATTATTTGCCATAAGCTCTCTTACTCGTATCTACGTCTACTTCTGGGCAGAGGCCTTTCTCAAGGATCTCGACGACGCCACGAGTCACGACGCGACGATTGGTATTGCGCTGCCCACATCCAGCAGTTATTCCCATGACCTTCGTTAGATCTTTGGTCTTCATGAAGCCCACTTAACGATTGTCGTCTCGTCTCTTGATTAAAGTTTTTTTTTTGTTTCAAGTTTAAATACTGATATTATAATTACAATTAAATTACTAAAATATCATACAGAGTATTTACAATACTCTTATGAATACAAAAAAAAGAGACGTAAACTATACTACGAGTACTATTAAGTAAGTACTAGCTGACTCGGCAAACCTCAATTTCAAATTTCTGATAAAATGATTAATATCTATGCCCATGTCACTTCCCACGGGTGGCGTACAGTTGCGGACTAAAAAATATAACACTTCTGGTATCTTCAGATCAGTTATATTGTCAATAACTCCATCATATTAACACGTTTGATGTTACGATGATACTTTATAAGTATCTACCGTAAATGTTACCCTTTACGTATTTAGTGACGTTTACAATATGACCATAATAATATATGTAGTTAAACTACCGATATTACTTGCAAAAGATGCGTTAATCCTATTTAATTAACATCATGATAGACGTATTGCCTGTTTGAAGTTGTCAGCACTGTTGGCTGAAAAACTGAATAGTGATATGAATGATGCCCTGCAAAAGCATCCGCGTGGTATTACCTATATTTTTTGTAATATAAATAAATAAAAACACAAAATTTCCCCCCCCTTTTCACCTCATTGAAAGAATATTTCAAGTTATTAACTATCCTTGGCCTTTTCCAAAGTTTAAACATGGTAATACAATATTATACTTAAATCGCTTCTGCGATTAGAAAACTCAACACAGAGGCAGAAGCTACTTCCACAAATATTTGTAAGTTTTTTTTGAAATGAAGCTTTTCTCGGCACTACCGAACACAACGTGTTAATGTACCTAACCTAAAAACTAAGCCAGATTTAACTGATGTAGTATTTTTAAAGAAGGAACAGAATAGGGCTGTCAAGACCCTGAGTAAATTTGAAGTATCTTAAGCAACAAAGTACAATGTTGTGTGTACAAGCCACTATCAATCAAACATACCTACAACATTATTCGCAAGCAACGTACGTAACTAACAATACATTGTCGCTCTATTCCGAATATGTTGCAATGTTTGCGATGTTAAGGCCACACAAATGCTAACCGGTCAGCGGTGGCTCCGATGGATCATTACTGCGCTTGCGCAACATAGTATTGCGACCATTTGCATACTAAGGCTGTCAGCTTATAGCTATTTTTTGTAATAATACAAAACAAATATTATTATATTTAAAATCATATTAATTTATCACGAAATTTGTATACTGTAGACACTTCATGTTCTCTTTTCCTTTTAAAAAAAGTACTTACAGAATTGTACTAAAACTAAACCGAGTCAGAAGATATTACCAGTTTAAATAAAACAGGTGATAATATTTACTTTAACAAAATTCTAATCAAATCAAAATGAAGTGTAGCTTGGTTATTTATATGAATGACTTCCCATTAAGTTCAACCAACTTCTTACTAGAGAGTAATAGTAAAGTTGATAACAATACTTGAATGTAAATCCTGTTAAGAGCTGAGATTTTAGATATCTCTGTTGGATTCAATCATCTTTCTTCTTCTTTCATGGAGGTCTTCATCTTTCATGGAGGTCTTTGCCCTGCAGCATTATAGGCCGTACATTTACTCTTCTTACTTTTAATTTATTATTCGTGCATAAAATAATGACTCTTAATCCCTCAACCCCCAGGAGGCATGCGCGTGCCGCGATAACAATTGATTTTAATTGTGTCTGGAATAACTCACGATCGAGGGATTAAAACGAGAAAGCATTGTTTTGTTTTTGGCAACCCTATTGCATACCCCAATGTTTATGTTACGAGTTTTCTTGATAGGACAGGGTGTGTGCTGAAACTGGAGCAATTTGGCGATTTGGTAGATTATGTTTTATCAGGCATAATTGCTCTATCAAGTACTTATTTTTAAGTACCTACATAACAAGTATTCCACATTGTAACATCAAATTGACCTTTCTAATTGCTTTTTTTTCGGAAATAAATATGCTCCTGCTGACTCAGTTTAAGCTGATGAAATTATAAGTAATTTATGGGAAGGATGGATTAGATCAACTAGATTTTGCCGATCAACTGTTTTTTACCCTTTTAGATGACTTACTTATAAGATAAATAAGAAAATTTTTGATGGTGTTTGCGAAAATTTACTCTGAAAATAAGAACTATAAATATCAATAACTTTCCATGGAAATCTGCCGATTAGACTGATAGACATGATGCCATTGCATCTTAGAAATTACCTAATATTGTTTGTACTAGTCAGACTATCTGGTTCATCTAAAGTTAAAAATATCTTAGAGTTTCCAATAAAATATTAGTAATAAAAGGTTAGTTCATGAAAAGGATCTTCATCGTCATCATTCATCATTAAAGTTAAAAATGTCTTTGATTTTCCAATAAAATATTAGTAATAAAATGTTACTTCATGAAAAGGATGTTCATCGTCATCCTCATTATTTCCTCGATTGGGAGGTTAAGTATGACTACCATCTTACCTATGGCCTATTTAGTTCTCATTTTTTATCTTTTTAGGGATCCGTAGCCGAATGGCAAAAAACAGAACCCTTATAGTTTCGTCAAGTCTGTCTGTCTATCTGTCTGTCTGTCCGTATGTCACAGCCACTTTATTCTGAAAGTATTAGCATTACACAGTTGAAACTTAGTAGGTAGGTGTATCCTGTTAAAAAATTTTACTTACACCTATGCGTATGGGGTATTTATGGATAGGTCTTTTAAACTGACATCGAGGTTTCTAGAACTATTTTTCCAAAAGTCTAACATTTGGAAGATAGACGCTTCCAAAGTGGTAAAATAAATACCCCCCCCCCCATCTAGCAATTAAACTAAGCAAATACTTTCAAAGAAAATTGATTTGGACTAGATCAAACCGGTAGTTTCTGAGAAATAGCACATTTTTACAACTGCAAATATATCTTTGTCCTTCATACAAACACTATGAAAAACAAAGTTATTTTTGCAGTCAATTAAACATTGTGGTATTTGGGCTAAGTGGAAGTAAGTGGACCCCTCATTTAGTTAAAGTTGGTACGGAACCCTCAGACCGCGAGTCTGACTCGCACTTGGCCGGTTTATTTCTAGCCACATGGTTTAAGCCGACTTTAGGCTCTGGCAGGCAGGTGGCAATCGCGATTCGGCTAATACAGTAAAGAGTGTGTTGGATGTGCACTAATCATTGATAAAAAAAAGTACACTTTGGCTACGTGTTAAAAATATATTTGTTATTTAACAGTTTTGGAGGTTGAAGGTTCCGTACCTTTTGGTAGCAAAACATTGATAAAATTTACCTGACTTACAATACAGCGGACCCACCTCCATTTGGAGAGGCCAGTGACCAACAGTGGATGATGTGATGATGAAGATCAGTAATATTTGCCGATTCTCTTCAAAACTAAAATCGAGAAATTTAAAATTAAGCCAGAATCTTGATATAATTTGCGCGTTATTATTTCGTTCTTGTAAAAATACACAGACCTGGCACTCTCGTCCTCATTGGCTCAATGCCAGCGCTAAATGTCAGCCACCGGTGTGCCCGGTGCCATTACGTATTTACACCTTCCGGTTCCTTGGCGTTGTTTGGTTAATTCGTTTGATGTCTTTTTAAAAACACTCCTAGGAAGTAAGGATTCAAGTTGAAATGAAAACAAGCTGAGCTGCTAATGGCTTTTGAGATAACGATGATAAAGCGATTGAAAACAGACCTTAGCCCTAGTGATAATGTGACTTAGTAGTAAAGATACTATTTCATTCTATGGAGGGCGTGGTACACATAAATAAAATCATATAAACAGCGACCATATGATCGCACCAATTAATTCATCAATTAAGACCATACATGAGTATGTAAATCAACGTTTTGTAGGTCACTTTGGCGATTAACTAAAATAGTATCAACTAAGTCCTGTAGAGCGAAGTTATTAAAACCTACATTTGTATAGTCAACTATTTGTGAACCTACACAAAAAGTTAATTTTTTTGAATGAAACTTTAGAATAAGATACTAGACATTATGTTAAAAATTTTGGTAATAAAATTATAGTATTTCGTTACGTTTGGACTTTATCCGCCGATTAAAGTTTTGAGTTTATAAATACCTTATTAAAACACAAAGTCCAAAAGTGTACAAAATAATATTAGTTAATAAAGATTAGTGTAAAGAAAACTAGCTATGATTTTTGTATTAATGATAACTTTATATGCGTAAAATTACAATTGTACAATAAATTATTTAATATCTAGAAAACGAAATACGTTTTCCTTATGTCATTGTGTACAACTTTTTCTGTAACTTATGACTTATCAAGTGTAAATAAATGTATATTGAAAATCTTAAGTCCGGCACAGTTAAATATCCCTCTAATATAAAATTATAACTATGTATGTAGTGACTTCATGTTGAAGGATATTTGTGCTTATAAAATTGATTCATAGTTGCATTTTTTTCACCAACTGTCACTCCTGGGGGCTGGCGGTGGCCTGAAAGAGATATCAATTTTATTAAAGAGATTTATTCTTTTATAATCCTATGACACCCATTCAACTTATCTTGTGAAATTGAGAAATCAAGTGAATGAACTTGCTGGGAATTAAGATTAAGATGCAATGAAATCTGCAAATTAAGGAATTAAGATACTTATTTTGCTTAAATAAAACATTAACAAAACAATTAACACTAGATGTATCAGAAAGTACAATAACAATAAAATAGCTAATAAATTTATATAAAGGCATTCATAGGTCATTTTGTTACAATAATATTATCACTGTTTTAATTTGAGTAAAGTAAATTGAAGATATATTTACAGTAAATATTTAATTAAGATATTAGCAGCACCATTTTAAGTTACCGTAACACGATAAAAATTTCTACACAATTAAAACCTATATTCACATCTGCGTTAACTTCATCTTTAGCTTTAAGTTAACCTATGAACAATGGACGACAATGGTAGTACAATTGTATCAATTAGTCAAGACTGCTGGGAACAATCATCTCTCTCTTAGTTGATTAACGAACTACTGCTTACCCCAAAGGACTTACCCGATCACCGTAGGCGAGGGTTGAGTAATTCGTTTAGTTAAAGCTAACCTTGGGCTGTTGATTTTATTGAACACTAAGAGATCTAGGCAGATGATTTCAGCGAAAGTAATTTTTGCTATCGATGCCTGATTTCCAACTGTTATTTTGTTCACCGATTGCTTTGTGAATACTGTTAGGAACATCGATTGCAGACCAAATATTGTATGTCTCAATAACTAAATGGAACACTATCGATAACAAAATCAACATGTTGCTATGATGCAGTTATTATATGTTTGCATGTTATAAAGCCAAAACTATTCGAAGTTTATTACGCTCTGTATGCCAGTGGAGTGTCCTCAACGTTTTTGGTTATACATACCTCCAAAACAAGTTTTTTTTATAAATATTTGGGATCTTTTTTTATTTACATTAAATAGCATTTTATTTATTTCTACTTTATTGCTCAAGTTAACAAAAAAAAGTTGTACAAAAGGTGGCCTACTGCCTTGTGGCATTCTCTGCCAGTTTTTAATTAATTTTATTTATTTAAAAACTTTGAAAATTACTAGAGGGTTTGACTAATGAATATAAAGTTATACTAACCCTGGGGTGTTCCAATTACTGCTGTCACACATCGCAGTGGTCGGGGTACTTTCTTGGTGCCTGTGCAGAATAAATTATAAGTACCTACATAAGGTGAGGTCTTGTAATAAAATAATCGAATATATGCCAGAGTACGCACCAATTAACGTAAAACGAAATAGGCAATTGACAGGAGGATTAAAAAAAACATTTTGGTAGGAGCTTTTATTCCTGAACTGAACCAAATAACAAGTATAATTTTTTTAAATTGTTCTGTGCTAAAAACATCAAGAAATTGCTTGGCTGGCTGCACTGGACCAGTCTGGCTGTAGTAGCTAAGTTTTGGAGTTGAATTTGGTGTTTAATGATTACAGACATACAGACAGACGCCAGAAATTCTTTCCACAAACAGATTGACCGCTTCAACCTGGCTTCCGCTGCCACACTTTTTGGTGTGTAGATAAGTTATAAGTACCATGTCAAAATAATGGGTTGTGTCAATAAAACTGGAGTTAATAGTCACACTAGTTATTTTGACATGGTACTAACCTGATAAGATGCTTTTGTTGCCTTCTGTTGTGTTTTAGTACTGTAATTACAATAATTTCGTAGGGTCCTCAATAAAACATACTATTATAACGAGGGTTCGCTGTGTTATCTAATAATAATATCACTTGAACATCGTTTTCTTTTTTTTCTGTAGAGTTACACGAAAAATAATATACTAGTTAAGTACGTTTTCAGTCAAATTAACTAAAATTAAAGAAGGCTCATAATTTATTTTCTTAGTTTGATACATGATGGCTTACAAATGATCAAAAATCGTATTGTCATTCAAGCTAAAATGATATTATAATTGTATTTTTTTCTATATTAAACCTCAAAGCGATATTTTACTTTTAGGGCTTACTGTACCTACTGTTCAGCTTTATAGTTTTTGTTTAAATAAAAACGGCTCACCCTGCTCCAAGATTAGTGAGCGTCATCGCCTCATGAGCCCGTATCTTCCATCCATAAGTTCTCCACAATCTAACACAAAGAGGGGTCAGGCCTGAACACCACAGGAGGCCGAGGAGGAATCCACAGAACCACCAGCCATGCTGTAAATCCAATAAAATCATTCACATTTATGAATGTCAGTTTAGCCCAGTGGTTTAGCCAATACGGTGACATTTGGCATTATAGTGTCTGCTCTTAGAAATCAGCGAATCTAAGCAGTAGGTACTGTATGTAGACGCTCCAAAGAATGGCTTTTTCCCTTGCAAGGGTTGCAGCGATTTGTTAGGCTACTTTAAATTTTGTATGTAGACTTGCCGTGGTAGGTTTAAATATTGGGACGTGTAAAAGCGCCTCCTATTTGCAGAAATAAAACTAATTTTACTGATTTACTGCCGCATCCCGGATCTTAGTCAAGATAGTAGGGAAACAGGTCTTGGACAAAGGTTTGACTTACAGATAGATTTATTTTCATGTATTGTAACTATTTTTTTAACTACCTTGGCAAACACTCGTCATGTCTTTGCTGTGATAAGATACCTAGTTAGTAACTTAGGAACAACTCACCTAATGCAAGTTTGCGTTTGTCTTAACGAACACCCGAAACTTAACCCTTATCATTTAGGTGTGAAGTGTAATTAAATTTTGGGATAAGTTGGGGACGGTCAAAGTGTTTTAAGTATGTATGGATTATGTATGAACAACGGAACATTGATGAACATAGCTTGCATTAGCAGATATCGTCTTAAATAACAAATATGAAATTTTTTGGCCAGCACCTGCTGTAGTTCCGCCTAAGATACATAAACAATGATTCATAACTGTAATTAGCCTTCGATAAAAAATTAAAGCTAGGAATTGTGAGTTTGGATTCAACAACTTTCTACAATCCTGTCGCAGCCATCAGTCCTCGTGGTGTACGTCCCAGTCCCACATTGCATCGTCTAGTTAATTTATGGTAGCAACTCTCAAAATGTATTTTCCAACGGTTAATTGGTCTGTGAGCCACATGGCTTGCCCATTGCTAATCAGTAGCCTGAGCAGTAAAAGAATCTTTTAAAATCGAGATAATAAAACATTTTATAGTATAAAGTAATTTTAAAACATTAATATTCTTATGAACTGAGTATAGCAGCAGATAGGACGTTTTTTCGCTGAGAGCAACAGTAAAGTAATTCTCAAATACTTATGTATGTGACAGATAGCTTATAAAAACTCGTAAAAAATGTTATTACCTGCTAAGTAATAGGGGATAAAGTATGAAATTGCCAATTTGTACTGAAAATCAAAATTGTTTATTTTTTAATTTTTAACAAATTTATTTAATCAAAATAGTTACCATTATTATCTATACATTGCTGCCATCTAATAGGAAGGTCATTTATGCCTTTGTGATAGAACTCTGAGGATCTAGACTGCACAAACTGTGTGAAAGCATTTTGTACTGCCTCCTGGGAAGAAAACTTCTTGTCACGTATATAATTGTCCAAATCACGAAAAAAATGGTAGTCCGTTGGAGCAAGGTCTGGCGAATATGCAGGATGTCTAATGGTTTCTAATTGCAGTTCCTGAAGGGTCGAAATGGTTTCTCGTGCTGCATGAGGTCTCGCGTTGTCATGGAGCAATAATGGTGAAGATCGATTTTATTATTTTATTTTATTGATTTGACGCAAATGAGTCAATATTGTGGGTAAGGTTACGTTAAACCATGCCGCTAATTCCTGGGTAGTTTGACTAGGATCGGCTTCCACCATCTCTCTTAATTCATCGTTAATCACCTGTGTAGGCGGTCTTCCTCGTGGATCGTTCTTCAAGTCGAAGTTTTCATCACGAAAGCGTTGAAACCAAAATCGCACGGTGCGTTCATTAGCAGATCCCTCTCCAAACGCAACATTGATATTGCGGGCTGTTTCTGCTGCGTTACTTCCGCGTCGGAACTCGTATTCAAAAATCACTCGAATTTTCGCAGTATCCATCTTTCTTGTCTAAGTTAAATAACAAAAACAATTGAAAGTCGATATTCAAATGTTTCACATTTTTAAAAGAAGAACATCATAGAAAACATGTGAAAAAAGTTTCATTCGAAAACCTCAAACCATGAAGATTCTATGTCAATTCAAAGAACCTATTACAATAAAACGGCAATTTCATATTTTAACCCCTAATACCATAGTCATTATTGTTACCTAAGAAAGGCGTTGATAAAACGTTTTTAAGTATCAAGTTTATCCTGTGCCTTATCAAATGTAGGTGTGTTCTGGTAGAAGCAATAATCTATAACGAAAAGATACGTAAAACATTTTAGTAAGGCAAGCTTAAGCCCGCTTTTTCTTTACCTTATCTTCCTAGTGTTAAGAAAAAAATAAGTAGTCTGAGTGATACTATACTGCGGTAAAGTATCACTATACCCACATGGAACATGTTCTGTCACTATATCTTGTCCTTTTTCTTTTCAATATTGGTCACCGGGAAGAAATTAGTTTTGCAGGTCAAACTAACTTCAAATAGGTATATTGAATAGATATCCAGTAAGCGCCCACAACTTTTTATACTTTTAATGGTATTTTATGCTTTTTTTTTTCTATCCATCAAAGATCTTAAGGTGTCAGAGTTTCCCAAACAGCCTAATTGTGGGCCTATCTATGATGTGATTTTTTTAAAAGAATTCCATCTTGCGATGAAAGCCGGGATCAACAGCCTAACGTATCTTTTATCTTCTACTTAAAGAATCACTAGCAACTACCTTTTTTAAGTAAGTTAAAGGAATATCAATTTAATATATCGTCAAAGCAACTATCCGCTTGTAGACTTTTTTCCAGACACAATTAAAATGGGGACAACTCCCCCCAAAAAGTCTACAAGCGTCTATGAAGGTAACAGTTCCTATAATCAAGAACTTTATTTTACAGTGACGGACTAGTAGTCCGTCACTGTAAAATAATGAGCTAAATCTACAAAACAAAATCTAGTGATTTACTATTTGAGCGTTGGATGGTAAACAAATTCTGAAGAGTGCTCTCTAAATTGATTCCCGACACAAACACTGAATGGCTTTTTGGTACTTTAGATAATAACGAAATTCTATTTGCGTGAATTGAATCGAAATGCATAAAAATCACGTTAAGTGGAAAAAGGTCATTGACACCTAATCGTGCAGTGCTTTGTGTGCGAGGCGTGCAAGTTTGAGATAAGGCCGTTTGTTTGAATGAAAAATTGCATTTACAGGAGTTTCAGAAAATCTTTGTTGGGGTTCATTCAAATTGCTTTATGATAGTTTTTGATTGATTAGTGCCAGCAACTTACCATCGGCGTCTGTTTTAATAATTTGACTTTTAATCTGAACTAGCAGCAGTAAAGTTTTCAGCAAATCGTCACGTTGATAAGGGATTGCTAAGTAAAATTCATCAGTTATTTGTTCATTTAACGCAAATATGTGGAGTCATAAAAGTATTTGAATCCTCAAACAAATGACTAACTTGATTATACGATAACTAATAACAGGATTAGAAAGAATAATTCCTTTTATATTAATAATGTATACACAGAACCCAATTTATTTCAGCAAGGCAAGCAAATGGTGCTTGCTTGCAAGACCCAGCAATAGGGTACAAATTCAAAAAACAAATTGAAGTAGTATTTACCAACGAGGAGATGTATTTGGAGCACAGCAAAGTCCTCAGAGCCGAATAAACAGCAAAAAGCGGTTTGCATCTCGCAGCGTGCTTGCTCACTGACATCAGTACGTGGGTTCGCCAGGCTGCTGCATGGGAGATGAGGCGAGACACGTACATTGACACTTTCTGAGGAACAAAAATTTTATGTTGTTCTATTGCATATAAGGTTGCTTCTTTGTGTTCCTGAGACTGTTTCATTACTGCTGCTGTTGCTACTTGATAGCAATAAGTTCCATGTTAGTCTCTATTTCCCTATCTATTATATAAGCAACTAATTATTTTCAAGGTAAGAATGTATGTCCTATTATTGTAACAAAGAACGACTGTTGTTTTATTCTTAAGGCTTCCTAATAAAAATGCTAACATAATTGTCGAAGAGTAGTAGAGGTGTGTCTATACTTTAAAATACTAAGCCGGAGAAAAGTACTACTGAATACTGAAAGCCACTATTGAATTATTCAAACGGGTTAGTAAGAAAATTTCCAAGTTTCGTTACCTTTTGTGCAATGATATCTCCTTGATTATCAATATAATATTGAGCAGTGTGTATATGGCTAAGAGAAATGTTCAGTTTTCTCCTGAACGGCATCAACTGTAGTTCCAGTTCTGTGAGTTTGTACACAACGTCTGCTCGCACTTGTTCTAAAGGTTTTATACTACCGATGTAGAGCCTTTTGGTCCGGGTGGCTAGAAAAGACATATTTTATTTCCCTGTATATTTCCCTTTATTCGAATATAAGGACACAAAATAATGTTACTTTTGAACTAAACTTTAGATGAATATGGATGATTAATGGAAGAAACAATAATTAGGAATGATTAAGAACAGAAAATGTAAACATATGTACATGAAATGAAATGCACTAATTTAATTTACAATTTATATAAGTAGGTACATAGTATCTCAAATGTAAAGTATGCCAATAACTTCGTTAAACATATCCTTATTCTGTGGCTATAAATCCTACTAAGTCTTTACCATCAAAGAAACACACAAGACCCTTTTTGCAATTTAAGTAAGGTAGGGGATGTGAGAAAACTGTAGACAACTGATTTTTGTAGCATACTGTAATATTATATAAAATTCACATTTTAAAAAATTCAAACAACGAAAGGTAAAATTTAGGACGTTTTTTTAATTATTGGGCGTATTATTGATATGTTATTTTTACATTTTACCTTAGTCACTTGATAAATGCTTCTATATCTATAACATCGCAATGCCTTCAGCATGGTCATTGCTTTTAATCCCTGAAGGTAATTTACTTATAGTGCGTCTATAGAACTTAGTTGTCTGTGCAGAATTAGTATAATTGGATATTACCCATCGTTTCTAAGCGGCCAGCGGTAGTCAAGTCGGATACCTGGGCAGCGACATTTTGAAGTTGATCCACTAAGGACGGCAAATCTTTGCCTACTATGGGACCGTTGTAATCCATTCTTGAAAGAAATGATCAAGATTAAGGTAAATGATCATTTTTCGTACTTAAACTGAGATCACAATTGAAGTAATCAAAAATTACGACACCCAAGTTTAGTGTAAGTATGATCATACTAAACATTGTCAACCAGAAGAACAGGAATTAGATAATTATTTAATTCATTGCTGCATTCACGTTCCTAGAAATTTGTAAGTATTGGTTTGGAGTGTAGGTTATACTGTAACTAGAATATTGAAATATTGCGCTGACTTTCTTACAAAAAAGCATTTTTACCAGTTTAACGACATAATTTGAAAATCTATCATTCTACTTTTAACTTTTTTTTGGATCTAGGCGAATGCATCTCATGCATTCGAAATATCAGAGACTCATGAAAACAAGGTGGTAAATAACTCTTAAAGAATGTAAGAAAATCCATAACAATTAACACTTTAAGCAGGATAGTGAAAAGATGTGCGGACTTTGAGTTTAAAATTATGAACTTTTTATAACCTACCTATATTTAGCCAAATTTACATCTGATACCACAAGCATCCGACTCAACAGTCGGTTGAAGTTCAGCGATATTGTCTTGAGTAAACCAACGTCGATGGACGAAGCCAGTCTTCCTAAATCTGCTTGGAGCTCCTCCCATTCAAAGTAAGAGGTCTCTTTATTAACATCCAGAACTTTGTCGAGCTGGAATACTGTGTACGCTGGACGGTCTTTTTCGCAGTCTCTGAAAGAACATGCACTGGATTTATGGTCAATTTAAAATATTGGTACATATTAAGTTTAACTAAGATTCCAAAACGTTTAACCGACATCAGTGGTAACCTAAAAGCTGGCTACTTCGCAGGGCAACTAAGCATCGCAATTAAGTGTGGTGATGCTGTCAGAATCTTAAGCACCTTACCACAAGGACTTAATACAACATGACTTAAAAATCCATACCATGCGTGACGACATAATTTGGCCGGGTTATAGAGTTGACAATGACATAAAATCAATGTCAATCATTCAATCGAGGACAGTTTTAAGTGTCATTTTTGGATTACTAATGTTTGACCAAAAAATTATAGACAAATGGTCATTCGACAAACAACTTTTAACCAAATTAACAGGTACTTTATTTGATATTTTAGCAACTTAATTGCACTTATAATATCAGTACATAAACTTGAAAAATTTTGTCTCAGGCAGGACTCGAACCCGCATCTCCTCCTCCTCCTCCTCCTCCTGCGAGGAGATGTGGATTCGAGTCCCGCCTGAGACAAAATTTTTCAAGTTTATATACTGACAAATTATCAGGTATTTGCAATTTGTAGATACTCGTATATCAGTTAGTTAATATTTTTTGCCTCTCGTTAATTAAATAAGCAAATGTCATCCGTTTCTCATATAATGATAACATTTATTTAGATTTTTACTAAAATTGTAGTTTTCAAGTTTAAATACTGATATTGTTAGTATGGGTTTAGGATTTAAAACTACTTAATGTACCCGATAGAATATATTATAATTAATTGACACTTAAGTTCCTTCAGTTAATATATGTAGGGGCACTAGTTTGGATTTATACAGGCATCTGGAACCCAAATATTATACCCTATATCAGTATTACTGCAAATATTATATTTTCCCCTATGGAGTTTGACGGAAACATATCACTGCTTAGTGTTTATACAATAAGACCCCATCAAGATTACCACCCCAAGATTTTATCAAAAATATATACCTTAAAAAGTCCTTCACAGAAACATCAATGGTCACATTGTCAAGGTCCCTGAAAAGGGCATCAAAAATGCCTTCGTCTTTGTGCAGTAGCGGGGACGGTCTGTCCAGGAGAGCTGTCAATGTATCATATTGTGGTTTGTCCCACAAAGGATGGCAAACATACACCTGGTAAACAATAATTTCTTTTTTAGTTAATGTTATTGCAATAAACTACTTACATTAAACATCTGGTCGTGCGTGAGGCGGATTCAGAAAACACCGGTTGATAATTATAACCTGCTAAGGATTAACTGACTATGTCACCATCACGTTGAAGATGTTTGTTTCAGCATGCTTATTCTTTATATCCTGCTAGTTCAAAGCAAAGAGTTTTTAAACATTGTTGCGGTAGCAGATATTAATAACTCTCTTTTGAATGTAATAATACAAATTAAGTCAATAGCGTCTATTATTATTTGGTATTGATTTTTTTGTATACGTATTAAAACTTGCAGGTTAGCTAGCGGTACTAATAAACACAGTAATGTTAAAGAAAGAACAAATTCGTCCAGTTATTAAGGATCTTAGATTGTAACGCCTTAATAGTTAGTAAAGGCAAGTTGATAATACCGTAAAATTATTTGATGATGTTTTATTTACCTCGGCATGGCCTGTAATAAGGAATATGGCTGATATTACTCCCCATAAAATCAGAGATGAGAAACATAACCACACTGCAGACCTGTAATGAAAGGTATAACCATATTAAATATAAATAAAGTATAAACTGAACTAAATTTTTTTAACTTAATTAGTAAAATTTTTAATTCAATACCTATTTGGTGCCGATTTCGACTTTTTTAGAAAGATTTACTATATATATTTTACTTAAACGTTAGTGAAGAAACTGTTATTTCTCTATAAATCATAGCTTAGGTTCATAAAACAAAGTTTATCGGGTGATACGTGACTGGAAATAAGTAATATAAACTTCTCAAAATCATCCTCAACCGTCGGACTGAGCCGAATAGCATCAATCCCCAAGACCTTAGGAAAACATAAATTAATTTTCGAAACCTACTTGGTCGTGAGTAAGAGTGTTGTAAGTGAATTTAACTTACACTTGTAGAGTGCGCTTGCCGTGATCTTTGGCGTGGCCGCAACCACACATCATGGCAAATATTACAAGAAGCATTATGAATCCAAATGTGATAATGCATGCTGGAAAATAAACCATTCAAACTAAACATTTCCAAATAAGCTGCAGCTGTCACTTTGATATAAGCACATCAATGGATTTTAGATAAGATAGCACCCTTAAAAAACAAAATTATATCCTAAGAGATCATCAAAGACCCTGTATGACAACCTGCCCGGTAATGCAAGTAAGATAATAATGGAAGCTCTTAGGATACTGACTGACTTAACGAAACTAAAATAAAATTGGGGATAATATCTTATAATCAGAAGATATATTCAGATTCCAAAACTGAGGAACATTTATAAATAATAAAATGAAATAATAACAGTTTTTTCTAGTCGTCGCGATGTTATCAGTATGAAATAACGTTAATAATATTGTTATTTAATGCTGCAACTTGCGTACACCACAGATTTTCAGGATGCTAAGCTCCAAGTTCCCGGGTTCGATGAAGAAAAAAATTAAGTGACACGGATCTGGGTGTTTTGGTACCTTCTTATTTCACTGACTTTCACAAATCTAGTTGCTTTGATAGTTACTTGCTTTGGGATTAATCCAGTGTATGCAATGTTATACATATTTATAAAAAGTAATTACTCACCCAGCATCAGTGCCCATCTCCAAAAGTCATATTTCTGCACTCGCTCCAGACTGAACTCAATTCTTCTTGACACTGAGTGTAGGCCAGTTGTTAGATGGCGCACTATATCGTTCAAAACGTTTGAAGATTCGTGGACTGATTGGCGACGAGTCTCTATGTCGATGAGTATATCTGGAAGAGAACATTGGAACTGTTAAGAAACTTAACGACATTTAGATACTTAATCGTTAATACTTTCATTTGTATGCGCGATATATACCTAGCGGGCTTTGCGACCAGCGCTTGTTATACGAGCGAAGACGCTTACTAGATTATTTACGCTTGAGCTAATAATGTGGTTTGAGAGTCTCGTGTCTCTCACGAGCGTAAAAACACTTCCAAATCGTATGTATTTGCGTTGTAAACGTGGCACGCTTTCGGTTTATTGAGGCAAGCGCTTATGCTACAACAAGCGTTATATCATATAAAAAAGAATAACTATTTGTATGATTGTTATTTTATTGATGGACATAGGCTTTTCCAAAAGGAGGATTTGTTCATAATCGCTACTCTTGGCAGGTAGGTTAACGATTGCAGTTTGGCAATGGTAGCGAGAAGACGCTGCTGCCCATTTTGTTCTGGCAGTACTCCGTTAGTCGCCTTTTACGACAACCATTGGAGAAATGCTGTGGTACTATTCTTTTTATGTGCCGGCACTACATGATATTGTAAACTTCTGGTAACTGGAAAATCTAAATTTGCAATTGGTGTTCATTTTCTGCAGCCAAAAAAGTAAAGAGTCTTTGAACTTTCCTAGTAATAAAAACGCATGTATTAACATCTGAACTTACCTTTCCTGGCCTGTATGGTCTGAGTCGCAATAGCGGCTGGCAGTGTTCTGAACTCTTGTCTAGCTATAGAAATAGCCCTCGTCAGATTATGGACACCCAAGGTCCGAAGGTCCAGTAATTGCTTCTCATGAAGTATCTGTGAGCGGAAATTTTAATTAATATGATTTTCCTTCAACTTTGGAGCATTTAGGGTGACTCCTTCGAGGCTTTTAAGTTGATGGAATTCAATTTATAGAAACTAAATTAGAAATTTAGAATGTCTTTCAGAAAATAAATACTTTGTATGTTTTAGTTTACTGGTTAAATCGACTACAAAGAATAGAACCAATTGTCTTTAATAATTAACAAGCGTGATGTTTCAACAAAGTTTATAATAATGACCAACTAAAAAAATTTTCGTTATTACTTTAGTATGTTAATCATCACTACTAAAGTCAGTAGCAACTTCGAATAACTTTATCGGTTTGATTTTAACTGAATTTTGACAAAACTTTAATCATCGTCGTGATCTTCACCAGCCAGCATATCAGTCTACTGATGGACACATGTAGCCTCTCCAAATGGAGGATTTGGAGAAGCCGAAATGGCCACGGTTGGCAAGCCGGTTGGCGACTGGAAGACGATGCTGCCGGTCTATTACTAGCAGTACTCTATAAGTCGCTTCTTACGACTATTAAAAATTCAGTCGACACAGAACAAATAATCAAAAAATCGTCGGGCGCCTATTTAAAATTAGTAGTTTCTATACATTTTTTTTACATCACGACAAAAGGTTTAATTGGTTAAATCTTTTTAAGAGTTTTGGGAAAGGTATAATTTTTAGAGAATTTTTTCCACAAAGGGCAAATCGACAGCTAAAAGAAGTATTAATCT
Organism: Anania crocealis; assembly: GCA_949315895.1. Taxonomy (NCBI): domain Eukaryota; kingdom Metazoa; phylum Arthropoda; class Insecta; order Lepidoptera; family Crambidae; genus Anania; species Anania crocealis. The sequence continues at coordinate 7,966,861 of OX438862.1, forward strand.
TATAATATCAGTATATAAACTTGAAAAATTTTGTCTCAGGCGGGACTCGAACCCGCATCTCCTCGCATGCCGGGCGGGCGCCATATGCGGGTTCGAGTCCCGCCTGAGACAAAATTTTTCAAGTTTATATACTGATATTATAAGTGCAATTAAGTTGCTAAAATATCAAATAAAGTATTAATCTTATGTTTTCTAATACCTAATAATTAACATGAATACCAATTAAAATCAAAATAAGCGTTCCTATGTTTGGTCCCCAACTATTTCTTAAACAATTAAATATACTGTTATGATCATTTGGTGAGTAATTCTGCGAATATCAAATAATATAGATACACCACGCGGTTCCAGTCGTAGGCAACAACTAGTTACCTGTAGGTACAGTTCACTACTAATGGGTCGACCACACGATCAGTCGCTAATCCATCTCCAAAAAGGCAATAATGACTATCCTTCTTTAAACCACTTACTAGCTCAAACTTAATTTGCATTTCCAAAGAGTTAGTGTTGATCGTATCACAGAGCGGTGTATCTTTGAGATTACAAAATTTCTTCAGATTGTCCAGTTGGCGAGAAAGGTCCTTAATCTTGTCTGATGCTGCCGCAGCCAAAGCGCCAGCCTTCATGCTGACGTCACGCAGTGAAGATATCTTTGATGCGAGATCTTCGCTTTCTAAAATAAAAAAGAGTATACAGTTAAAAAAGAAAATGAAAATGAAAAAACTTTTCAAATGTACTAATCACAGAGGCCACGTAGGGCGCATCATAACCAAACAACCAACCAAAAAAAGACTTTGCCATGCACACTACATGTACTTACACATAATATAAGTATTTGACTGTACAACTAAATACAACGATAACGGCCACAGAACATGGATTTCTATGTTCTGTGATAACGGCAATGTTAGTTTAAATGGCAGATGACGCAAAATAATTTTGTATAAAACAAATTTTCAAATTAATTATCTGGAAAGGGTCAATATCATACGCGTAATTTTAATCAAACATTCGAGAACTTCCACACATTTCTTAATAAAAGGAACTTCAAGTTGTTTCGTTGTTTGAACGAACTTACGCGTGTAATGTAACTTCAAAGAAAATATGGGGAAGTTGCGAACTTGTTGAATCAAACAGAGTTTTGTTTGAGTACGTCACGCAACATTTGAAATAACCTAATGAAATTGACGCCCTCATCAGCACTTTTGACGAGACATAATTAATTTTCCAAGACTTGTTATGTTGCTAACTGTATTGTTTGCAATTGTCGAAGTTAGTGTATTTGAGAAATTGTACGTAACTGATAAAATTACGTATGTAAAGACACTGACAATGTTTATGTTTTTTTATTTGTTTTTGATAAGCACTAAACTTATTGCACCCAGATTGACATTGATCTTTCAGTCGGTGAAAAATAAGAAACTATCGACAATCATCATGCAATAACGGCCTTATCATCCCACTGGAGGGCAAAGGCATCCGTTACTAAATTCAAGTTATCTTAGCAATAATGCGTAGAGGCATAATCCCCACGCTAGCCAAATGCGGGTTGGTGGTCATCACCAACCCGAGCAATGTTTGAAAATTCGAAACTTTTTGCATAAAATGATTAAAAACAATTCTGTTTAACAAACTAAATAAGCTTAGCAATTAATATTAAGTCACTGACTTAACTAATGTAATGACAACAATATTTACTAAATATGAATTTGAAATAAATACAAAGCACTGAGACAAAATGATAACATGGTTATACAAAAATACAATCCAATTGAGAACTTCCTCCTTTTTTTAGAAGTCGGTTAAAAACGGATTTATTTGCTAAGGTTTGTTTGAATTAAAGTTTAATTTCGCTGTCTACAATGATTACACTTAACAATTTTATTGTCCTTGCCTTTCTAAATTGCTCGAGATAGCTCAGTCTAGTTTAATTGTAATCAAACAGCCCAAGGGATTTCTATGTAGATATTCAAACCTATTTTAGTTTCCAAGAATCTACCTACTTCTGAAAAGCTTGTTTAACATTCACAGTTATTTGACCTTTTGATTGCTATATTGTTTGTTTGAATAGTAAAAATGTATAAAATAAAAACATTGTAGCAATAATTCAATTCGATAAAACAACGGTTTAACAATGGTTTTTAAGGTAAGAAATACACATTTTATACAAACCTTCCTTTTTCTTGAAATCGGTAAAAGAAGTTTTTTTTTATGAAAAGATCAATCACAGTGTATTTTGTTGAAATTATTAGGTAGGTATCTTTAAAAATAGATATTATAAGCGATACCAATAAATATTATGCAATTAATAGGTACTAAGTTGATGATAAACAACAAAATCAAAGGCAATCGTCAATTCTTAACGCATAAATATTTTTATCGAATCAATACACTGTGTAATAAATTTTTTTTTTAAGACATGCCTCACTGGGCCACACAGAGCCATCTAGTCCCAAATTAAGGTAGTATTAAGTACCCTGTCGTATGGGGTACTAGACAACCGATAATCTTACTTATATACTTTTTTTTTTGTAAATACATACTTATAATACATAGAAAACACCCAGACCAGTACAAACAGACATGTTCATGCACACAAATATTTGTACTGTGCGGGGATCGAACCCGCGACCCATGGCTCAGAAGCAGCGTTAACTACCGCTGATCCAAATGGTCGATGTGTAAGAGTATAGTCAAGCAATCGTAACCTAGTAAGTACAGACAACAGCTCGTCAACCTACCACAAAACGTCAAATTTTCTCAATTGATATTGATCTCTACTTGTTAGACTTAAAGTTAAAAATCTATCCAATGACCTTTAACTTTTTGGGTAGGTTTACATGCCGTTGTTTGTACATTAGTAATAATCTATGATTCATCTTCCAAACATCATCATCAACATCATCCCACAGCTAGACATATTCTTCTCCGAGAGAAGATTTGCCATAATCGCCACGTTTGGCAAGTTTCGGCTAGCGCAGAAAAGACGTCTGCCGTCTTCTTGTATGTAGTAACTTTCCACATGACTAAAATACCACATGAATAACACACACATTTTTTGTTACAAAGTAAAAATCTATTAAAGCACATTATGGAAATGAAACTACGAGGTACCAGGAACACCCAGAAAATGGAGATAAGTGATTTTCTTCATTGGTTTCTCCAGGATTCGAACACTGGACCTCGGAGCTGACGAACCCATAAATAATGTTTACATGAATCACCCTATGGTGATTCATGTAAAAAGGGTTGGTTAGTTATAATTTACCCGTAATAATATCAGCCAGTGAATCAAATACTAATTCAATGCCGCTTTCAGAAGCGATAGCTTGCTGTATTGGTTCTCCCAACAGACCCTCGATATCTGCAAATGAATGAAACGTATCATAAATCAACACTAATGAATCATTAATCATCATATCCTAAAATTTATTATGCTGCCTCAAGATACTTTGTGATAAATAGAAGCTTTCATTTATTCACTTTGTCAACATTTAGTGTAAACGGTACAAATCATTTGTTGAATTAGTAATGATTAGTGAACCCTCTTTAATTCAACATTTGAATACCTAAAGCTGCGTTTCGACAGAGAAAAAAGAAGCGAACCGAGAATTGACAAATTATAATGCTCGAAAGATGCTCGGATCACAGATTTTGAGCAATATGGACTGAGTGGATAGGAGCAGTCCTCTTCACTCCGCTCAGCTCCGTTTCTGTGGAAATGTCATTTTGAAAACAAAAAGGAGCAGTTGCGTCGAGGAGTGTGGCTTCATGAGGTTAAACCCGATCACATTCTGAATTTGCTTATCACTATCATCATTTCCACATCAATCCACTTTTCGACATATGGTAAGTAAGTACATTGCAGTTTGACACGTTTTCTTCTGTCAGCATTTATTTCGTCGTATCTTATGATACCCATGTCCTTTGTGGTGTAGCTGTAGTCGTTTGATGAACCACTATAACAACCTTTAAATATAGTGGAATCAACAGTGTCTAATGGTTCATACTTTACCTATACAAGGCTCCCGGGTTCGAATCTTGGTCGGGTCAATAAAAGCCCCGATATTTTCTAAATTGATTTGGGCAATGGGCCTAGATTTAGATGGTGTAGGTACAGCAATAGTATAGTCGTCTTTTTAAGTCATGTTAAGCCGTTGGTCCCCGATACTGTCGCAAGATGGAAGATTTGGAAGGCTCTGACATCAGATTATTCTAGAGAGATAGTTATACAATATAAGAAAATTATATAAGAAGAGGGTGGTACTATTCTATTTCAGGCCAACACTATAAGCCTTGCCACACCATTTGTTCAGCCTCAAGGAAAAATAACGTAAGGAAAATGGTACACTCAGTTATACTGTAGATATGAGTCTAGCTTTCGGCCAAAACCTAATTCCTCCCGACTAAGGGTTATAGTGTCAGGATCTGTTGCTAATTGCATCAAATGTAATTATTAGACTTACAACATTAGAAGAAGTTTGAGTGCAAATCGACTTTAATCAACGCCCAGTATTAGGAAAAAAACGAATGTCAAACAATAACTACATAATTTTAATACTTTTCATCACATTCTTGGATACAGAGATAGACACAATAGAAGTTTTATTGTTATAACATAGACAGTTGTAGTGTGTCCCCGTAAATAGAAATCATTTAAACTTTTGGAGTAATCATAACATTAAAAAATTGCATATAATACAGAAAATCCACAATTTTGAAGTGTTAAAATATTTATGTTTATCACAAATATTTATTTGCAAAATTATTGTTGTTTTACAGTTAGATAATTTATGTAGTTATCGTTCAAACCCACTTTAAAGTTTAACTCGAATTTAGTTTTTCAAAGTTTTCATGTTAGCGTTTAATAAAAAAAGTTTAGATAGCAAAAAAAAGTGAGTCTATGACGTTTTGTGTCCAAAATTTGTAACAAAGATATTAACTAGAATAGAACAGGGGGAAAATACGCCGTCTTCCCAGAACGGTCCAGTGCTTGACCATTATTTATGTGAGCGATAACACAATGCCGTGTTCCATCAATGTGTTTGCTCACGGAGACTGGGTCTCTCGGCATTATGACAATGCCCTACCTTTATAGGGCTGGCATTTTATTTTTAAAATGCTGATTTTAGAAGAATATTATTTTAGTTTGAACCTTTGGAGCCTTTGAATATTTACTAATGAATGTTAATTTTCACTGAAGGACAAATTTTTATTATTAAACAAATACTTATTGAGTCAAGCTAAAATTATTTTATTTGCTAATATGGAAATTGATTTTACGTAAACTAGGTTTTAGGAGTTACAACGAAACATTCTAACTATTCTCATTAGTCAAGTTTACATTCGAGTATTTCTAAGCGAGACATCATACGGATTGTTATTTTTTAAATAATCCTTATAGGTAATAAAACTTAGCAAATGGCACAAGCTTTTAAACAAAAATAAGGTTTCAAAATCGAAAAAAATTGTATTCACCTTTTTTTGCTGTTGTTGAAAAAAAAAACGATAGCCAGCCCTACAGAGGGCATACCTCTTACTATGTTACAAGGGACAAGCTCGTTAGTCTAACATAGGTGGAAAATCAAACCACTTTGATATGCGAAGTGGGGATTTTCTTTGCACCGGTAGTTTCAGTGAATAGGGACCACGGATAGTACAACCATTAGTTGAGTTTGTATTATTAGTATGTTTGTTTAATGAAAAAAAAAACATCACCTAAACATATCTGCTTAGCATTCTCACAAACTAATATTGACAAGACCAAAACAGTTAGGCACATCACGGGAATGTGGCTTGGTCACCCGCACCGCTTCTCTTTGCTCGATCGCACATAGTGATGCCCAATCAAATACTAGCTTTCAACAGGGATGATACGGTTAATAAGTCCTGTTGTTGTTTTACTTGAGAGATTTTTGTTCTAAGTATTTAATTATATAACAATAGAGAAAGAGCACTCATCTATATATATATAAATGAAAACTGATTTAATGACTGACTGACTGACATATCAGCGCACAGCCTAAACTACTGGGATTTAAAATCTGAAAATTTTCACCATGCTTCGTTTTGTAGTGCAGGCGAGCACTAAGAAAGGAATTCTGGAAATTCCGCCTCTAAGGGGGTAAAAAGGGCCCAATACGTTTGTATGAAACTCCGTCAGTTTTGAAGCTAAGTCGATGAAAATTGGTATCCAACTTATGAATGACGTCTTTCAGGAATTTTGAAAATTTAATCTAAAAGGGGATAAAAATGGGGGCAAAGTTTGTTCGGTTCCGCGTCATATCCATACTCTTTACATATTTGTACTCTCTGACTTCACTTAGTTTATTATGACATTCAATGTGTCAATCAGAAAATAAATATCATTTCTTACAAATAGAATAGCCGTGTAGAATAGTATTATTTTAGAATTAAATAATAGGCGATGGCAATAGAAATGGATGAATTAACTAAGTTAAAACGTACATGAACTTCATTAAAGGTTGCATTATAAAATTCAGCAGCTAGATACAAACCCTACGAGAAATTTCTGATTATGGATTAAAATTAGTGAGTGACCAGTGGCAAATGTACAAAATTACTAAGAATAATTTGGAAGAGATACATACGTCAGCAAATAATTAAATTACTGATGACCCACAGTTGGAAAATGAGATTGAAGGAATAAATAAACATCAGGAAATTACAACACAGCTTGAACTAAAATTGCAGAGTTTGAATTCGATAGCACGAAACAATTCCATGTATGCAGAAGGTACTGAGGAGCAAAGGTCGGCCACAAACAAACCTTAGGACATCTAAATTGAACTCAGTACCATTAGATAAGGACGAAACATTCAAAAACATCATTAAACGGTTGGATACTTACTTAAAACTGAACAGATGTGATGATATCGATACAAGGCAATACACGTTTCTAACATCTTTGAGCCCAGAATTACATCAGAAAACGTATTATATTATATTTATGTGCTCAATGGGATCCTTGAGAGAATTTGAGGAGTTAGATAACATTCAGTTAGTAAACTATCAACAACTAAAAATTGGACAGATTACTTGAAGATTTAACAATGGTGTATGACGGAACTCTTGTTTGCATATCAAACTATAAAGCTCAATTAGTGTTCAAGAAAATGTAACACCAATTTTCAAGTAGTAGTTCAAGAAAATGTGACATCAATTTTCATCTAGCCGCGACGTATTCCATACGTCCTGAAGGACAAAGTTGACGAAGAAATAAGGAGGCTATGTAACGAAAATTTGACAAAACTTGAAAATTCCTATTGGCTGTCTTATCTATATTTAGGTACATATTCAGAAAATAAATATCAGTAATTACTATAAGAATGTTATTATTTAGAACTTAATCATTTTTAGGGTTAAAAACGGAACCCTATTAATAAGACTTCGCTGTCTGTCCGTCTGTCCGTCTGCCTGTCACCAAGCTATATCTCAAGATCCGCGATAGCTAGACAGTTCTATTTTTGCAACCGCAATAACAACAAATACTTAAAACAAAATAAATATTTAAGGGGGCTCCCATAAAAAAAATGCCATTTTTTGCCTATTTTTGCTTGCTATCAATAAATGGTAACAGGTAGGCACTACACTAACTAACGGCCGGTCCCAATAATCTATCTATCGCCAGTTTTGACATTTCGCAGATAGGAAACAGTTTCTATCTCTGATTTTGCCGTCCCGAGAAACAAAGACAGAAGTTGTTTTTTATCTCCGATATGACAAAACTGAAGATAGATAGGTTATTAGGACCGGCCGTAAATTAATGTAGGTACCTACTATTGTTTACGTAGTCAATGGTACGGAACCCTTCGTGCGCGAGTCCGACTTGCACTTGGCCGATTTTTGTTTATACGGTAGAGACAAATATTGGGACATCGAAAAAAGTGTATGGAATTACACTGATATGACATTGTCAACTATATTAGGCAGTACAAAAATACTTTATAAACTGTGCATAGACCCGTATCTCAGGCAGAAAAAGGTACCAGGAATGTTGCAACAACACTAAGCAGCTGACTGGTGGATTAAATCAATATAGACTGGTAGACCATTTGACAAGCTTCCATTTAGAAGATAATTTGATAAACTTCCATTTAGTAACGTTTTTTTTTCTAGGACGCACCGCTTTTGAGGTCCTGGCAAAGTTTGTTTAGTGAAACTGCCTTTCTAACGCATCCAAATTATCTTTTTATTTAATATCCTCAATATTTAAAAAAATACACTTTTATAACATGAAAATAAAACGTTGAGAAAAAAAACACCTCACTTCATAATTCCGTGTTGTTTAACTTAGGAATAGCTACCACCACCTAGCTAATGACCAAGCAGCAGTAATTAATGATGTTTCGCTTACATCATTTGAAACTGAAGAAATAAATAACAATTTATAGACACAGTGGTCAGTACAGACGAATCAGTTCTCTATCCTGTCAAGTTTCTGAGCACTATTTATCCTGCTGATCATCCTCTACCATTCATGCCTCGAACCCACATCCCACATAAAAGTTTTGTGAAACTACGTCAGATTTTTGGCATACATTTTGTAATGTTATTTATAAGGATTTTTTTTAAAATTAATATTTGAGGGGTGAAAAACGGTGGAAAATTGTGTGGTTCATTATTTGTGTGTAACATCATATTGAGGTACTTGAAACTTCGTCTATCGATTATGAAGGGAGAATGACATAGGACTGCCTTTTCCAAAGCTCTACACCGATGCTGGTAAGTACACCGTCTAGGTCATCGTACACCGTCCGATCCAGGTCTTTTATCCAAACGTAGCATGCAAGCAAATTGTCTTTGTAAAATCGCCTTACTTGGTTGGAAATTAAGAATGTGGTTTTTTACACAGGGCCACTTCTTACAGGGCTCTACGCCAGTGTTGATCATATTCGTATAAAGCCTTGCAAGCTGCTTTGAATGGTTTGTTGTACTACAGCATTGACAGTTTTTAAAGCTTCAAATGATATTGTACGTGTCAAATTTCTTGCTTGGACCACGGTACGCTAGGAGAACCAACACCAGATCCCTAAAACGATAGTTTAAATAGGCCTCTTTCATCCAACTATTGTATCAACGGGCCCCGGTAAGCCGGCAACGACGTATCGGCTCCCACTAAGGCCGGAGTTCACCAACAGACGTTTAAGTTTAAACAGAGTTTAAACAGCGTTTAAAATATTATTTGACATATTTTGTATGGGAATTGTGTCAAATTAATCGTGACTCTTTGTTTACCGGCTGTTTAAGTGTTGGTGAACTCGGGTCTAATTAAGTGCCCACCACCACCTCGCCCGAGATGGCCACCCTCGGCACTGTAGGCAAAGAGTGGAGGAGAGGGGGTTGAGTCGTGACGAAAACTTTGTAACAGATCAAATACCACGCGCGCGAAGCCGCGGGCATCAGCTAGTCATCCTATGATTATAACGGAATATGATCTAAACTGTACAAAAACCTATGCAAACATCTTATAACATATTAGACAAGTTTTTTTTTATTAAATCACTAAAGTACACACTAATGTCTAATCTAGGTACTTTTGTCATCAGAATTTCATTGCCGCAGACCAAAACAACAAAGGATGAAAGCTTTTTACTGCAGTAAGTAGAGTTAGGTACTTTACAATCTTCACTCTTGTGGCAATGTTTTTCAAACCGCCTGTAACAGATCCTTGATATGTTTTTTTAAACTTCATTCGTAAAAATATAGAACCATCTAATTTTGATGTTAGGAATCTAACCTTTTTAAACAAATATGAATTATAAATCATGAGATATACCACATTTTTTGTAAGCATTTTATTTTAATAGGACTAAATTATTATTAACTAGCTCTTTGCCCGCGGTTCTGCCCGCGTGAACTCTACGTCATATCGCAGTTATCGCACGGTCGGAAACCTGCGCCTGGAGGTGGCATTTAGAAAGATAGATTAGGTAAGCTTTATACCTGAATCAATTTTTATCTGTGAAACCATGGAAATACACATACATAATTTCAACCCAATCGGTCAAGCCGTTTAGTAGTTGACATACCGACAGAAGCGCCACCTACCGGGTCCCGCGGTAAAAGGTAGCCTATGTTTATCAAGGATAGTGTCAGCTTATAATAGTAAAATAATTTTTGAAGTCGGTCCAGTAGTTTCAGAGCCTATTCAATACAAACATACACACACACAAAAATACCAATCTTTCCTCTTTTTAATATTAGTGTAGATGTAGAATGTAGATGTAGATGTGGAAAAGGCTTTACATGCTTTCCAAAGCATTACTATAACCCACCCGCCTCTTGCAGACAAGTAAATTAAAAATATATTGTTCCCTAAATTGACCAGAAGGGAATCTAACTCAGTTAGGAGGCGGACCATCGAATTACTACACCGATCAGACGCCACGACAGAGTTATTGTGCTCTTTATTAAATTCCCGCCGTAAATTTCATTTATTATGAAATCGTGTTATAAATGTAATTATGGATTTAGAAAAATATTTTGCTAATGATTTCCGCTAGTTAACACCGGCCTAGGTAAGTACCTTCACCACCTACCCGCACTAACACTGATTGAGCAAGCACTTCATGCAGGAAAACCGCCCGCCCCCACTCAAATATGCATGCAGTACAGTTGATGCAATTATGAGTACCCAACATTGATACAATAAAAACCTTGACGCGTTTCGCCACTTCACGTAGCATCCTCAGATGTGTGTGGTGAACTCTGGTGAAGGTACCTAGGCCAGTGTTAACAAGCGGAAATCATTAGCAAAATAATTTTCTAAATCCATAATTAGTTATGGATTTCCGCAAAGTAACGCCTGAATCTATATTAATTTTTTGTTATAAATGTACACTTTTGGTAATCATAGATAGGTATATTCTCTGTTCGCCTGCGTAGATTAATGAAACTAGCTTACTTTTTAAGTCCTCTTTGTATGCATGTAGTAGTAAGTCAACGGGTGGCGCTAGGCTATGGTGCAATTCTCGTGCTGCTGCCACGAGCCACGCGGAAACATCTGCGCATGCGCATTGTATTACGTTACTGCTTTCTAGAACTGCGGTGTGAGCTTGCTCATTGCTTACGGCCATACCGGATATTAGAACACTGAAAAATAGGAAAATACACCATTAATTTAAAACATGATTTTTCTCGACAGATACCTAATATGTATTGGTAGCTCAAAGTTAGAGCAGTTACTTAATTTTATGATATTTTAGCAACTTAATTGCAATTATAATATCAGTATTCAAACTTTAAAAAAAAATCTCAGTCGGGTCTCAAACTCGCATCTCCATGCATACCGAGCGCAGCGCTATACGTACTATTTAGTCAGTATTTAGACACTGCGTCACATCACGAATTTAAGTGTGCAAACTCCTAACATTTGAGGAAACTACGCTGGCTTACAGCGATAAGAATATGCTTGAAATATTCGCGTTGTGACGCTGTGCCTCGGTGGTTTAATGGTATAGCCGCGCCCGGTATGAAGATGCAGGTTAGAGTCCCGCCTAAGACATAATTTTTTAATCATTAATTACTGGTATTAGCGCAGATACTTAAGGCAATCGAAAATTTTGTTCAAGAAATTGTATATCCAATGATTATTATGAAATTCACGCAAATACCTACATATATTTTTTCCGGTATGTGGAGTCAGGATCCAAAACATTAGGTATGTACCTACAGATATTTATCATTAACAGCCTAGATCAGTCCACAATGAACACAGGCCTCTCCAAAAGGAGGATTTTGCCGTAGAGGCTTGAGAGGCTGGTTGGCAATCGGTTTTTGGCCAATAGTATTTAATACGACGCTCCGTCTTCTTCCTTAGTTGTCTCTTAAGACATCCATAGGAAGAGATGGGATGGTACTATTATTTTATAAGTAGTAGTAGTAGTATAACAGCCTATAATCATCCCACTGCAGGGAAAAGGCCTCCATCATTGAATTCAAGTTACCAGGGCAATGATGGGTGTACTGGCATAATCACCACGCTTGCCAAATGCGGGTTGGTGATCACAAACCCGAGTAACGTTCGAAAATTCGAAACCTTTTGTTGCCCGACCTGGGATTCGAACCTGGGACCCCGAGATGTTGGCCCGGTATTTAAACCACTAGACCAACGGGGCGTTTTATAAAATTTCACTTAAACTTATCAATCAAACTTTTTACAAATTTCCATGCCTACAAAAATAGGCAGAATATCGACTTGAATTCATTGTTTCCCATTTCAATGTACCATACAATGATGTATGAAATAAATATTTGAATTTGACTTCTTATAATCGTAGATAAGCATGGAAATGAAAAAAAAACCATAGGCACAAAATGTTTTCAAAGTCATACTTTGGGCTTGAATAAACACGACTTTCGTTTATCTTGCAATCATAGACTTATTTACTGGAATGAAAGCTACGACGATGAAATGTATTTCTTCAGATTTCTACGACTGATCAAATAAAATATGGCTGGTTCATCGCTTTATCTTTTACAAACTAACAGGATCGCCATTCCAAGATACTCTTAACCAACAAAGCTCAGATATACTTTGTGTTTTTGGCATTAGGTTGCAACGTATAACTCAACAAAAATTTATAAAGGAATTTGAAGTAACAAACTTTAACATGAAAACTTTATAACAAAACTGATTTGGTTTAAATAAACATTTAATTGGACAATTTAAAATCGGTATAATTATGGTTAGTGTCAGTTGTTGGGTGATAGACACCTACTTTTAGTTGGTCTAGCTACTTAAGAGGAAACACTAAGGTCGAGAGAATTGAATAATAGGTATTTATACAATCTATTGCTGTCGCGTAGTGCCCGAACGCCTCCCCGCAGAGCGCGATAGAGACAACTGCATCAAAATCAACGTTTCGTAGTCCCCCGATTCCTTTTCCAAAGCTAGACCAATTTAAAAACTTTTTTCATTAAAATTTAAAGAAAGGCTTTGTCCGTGTTTGTATATTTTTCTTTTTATCTAAAATTTAGCCAAATTTGTTTTCTAGATGTTTGAACACAGCGGAAAAACTGGCGAATTTTTTAGATTTTTGGAGGCTCATATCTCTTTTATTAAATAATTTATGATAAAAAGGAAAACATCGAAACATGCTTATAGTGGCCATAGATTTTTGTAATAAAAATGTTTGATCTACTGGCATTATCCAGGGAGGAAACAGGGGACTACGTTGGTATGGAAAAACGGCCCTTGTGTTTCCTCTTAAGTAAGATTTAAAAAAAGATACAATACGAATTAATCGCCTCTACATCTTTCGTTGTTTGAAAAGGGGTTGTTGCGGCTCTTTCAGTCTACAATTATAATTGAAACATGCTATTTTATGCCGTTTTAAGTACAAATCACACTATCAAATTAAATCATCATCACTCTCATTACCAGTCTTATCACTCGACTGCTGGACATTGTCCTTTCCACAAAGTGGTTTTTGCTATATTCGCCACCTAGGGCGCGTGGAGTTTGAATCACAGTACTTTGACAGGATGTTAGGTAAATGATATTATAAGCCGATTATTTTAAACGTCGTTTCTTAGTAATTAAGTTTAATAGGTAAATTAAAATATTTAAATCCCTATTTTGCCATACATCTATGCATATTGTAACATGGTCTAGTTTTTATACCATTCATCTAACACGCTCTATATGGGTATATTAGTCATTTTGTTTAAAAATCGAACTTAAAAATAACGAGAATGTTCTAGTCTAGTAACTACAAACCTATTAATAATTAAATAACAATTTTATATATACATTAAATCTGATTGTAGCCTTGATTCTGATGACAGAAAGTAATAAATCAAAATAGAGGTACATTAGTTTTAGAATGAAATTACTAATGAATTCTTTTTGAAGGCGATCCAATAAAAACCAATCAACTTTCAAGTGTTGCGAGAAAAAAGAATATTACTTAATTCACCCAAAATTATTCACCCTTCGAGCGATAAACATCGGCAATGTACCTTTTGCCTTCTAGATATTTACACAGAATTACTTTCATTTGAGTTTGTTTACGATCTAATCTCACTGGGCAAACAATTTATTTTTTACTGTTAACAGAATGAGATGAATCATTGAGACCGTTATGTTTTTCTGATTCCTTTTTTTTTATTTGACGCTAATCAGTCTCCGTATTCGCGGAAAGGAAACTAAATATAATCAGAATCAGTCGTTCAATTCATTTGTAGTTTTTCAATTCTTATTAAACAACTATTGAGTAACACCTAATACTGGTTGGTTGCTATTAGCAAATTATACTGTAAGCTGTATCGTAACTAATTTACTCGGTTCTAAATAACAATTATACGGTTGCATTTACCGTCACGTTTTCTCAGTGTAGACTTTAGATTAAGAGATATGGAAATTGTAAGAAAATACTTATCCAATAAGTATTTTCTTTGTGTAAAATTTCCCGGACTATATTTAGTTTGGAAATAAGATAGATTGTAATAAAGAAAGCAAAAATCCCTGAAATATAATATCAGGGGACAGAGCTGAGCCTATAAAGGGCACAAAGAAAAAAAATACACAGTGACACACAAAGTTTATACATTTTTGTGGCAAAATCTCAATTATTTCAACTGAATTAGACCTTAGTGTTTAGCCTGAGGTGCTGTTGTCTGTAAAATTTGTTTATAACATCAACTTTTTCTAATAACTCAATGAAAAACTGCTGTCGTTTGATGGCCCGCTATTGTTAGCATAGAGATGTGCTATTTATAATCAGAAGTTCGGAAATAATAGTATCGATAGCTAGAACAAAACATTATCATTATTAAAGCCAAGCTCTATACTTTGCCGTTTGGTGCCGACCTAAAATAAATTAGTACTAACTCTTTCATCTATCGTGTCGTGAGACCAAAGGAGTACTGATAAAAGTAGACGCACATCAGCTTCTTTGCTCCAATACTAACCAAACTGCAATGGCCGTCAACCGCCTGCCAAGTGGGCGATTTAGAGAAATCAGTGAGAGATGATAGATACTCAGTAAAAGACGTATTTAGTGCGCACTATTAGATTTGATATCAGTAAACTTGCATGATACATCTATAACAAAGCTTATATACTAAGAAGACGGACGTGGTTGCTTACACACTCAAAAAATCCTCCTGTTATAGAGCGGTGAACAAGAGGGTCGAAGTTAAAGTTCTATAGATGTTATTATTATTTGTGAGATTAGCCAAATAGTGCTGTTAGCAAAAATATTAGGTAACTGTATTTGAATCTTTTTTAAAGTCGATACATTAACAGAGCGGGTTGGTTTGGTCAAAAAAGAAATGTATGTGTGATGAGCACATTAATACCTTTTTTAATACTGTATGTTGTTGTTAAAGGACAAGCTTTGCTTAGTTTGTTGCCATGTGACTAATGTAATGTAATTATTTGTATATAATATTGTGTATTGTGCCTCTTTCTAGATCATGTGGGGTCGATTCATGCTACCATTAGGCTCTGCTGTCGATAATTACATCATTTTCCGGTTTGACAACACTACTTTATAGGCTAAGGGCCAATAGTTGAAAGTCCTTTTACCTTGGCATCAATCAAAAAACCTTCAAAAAGAAGTATTAGTACATAATGTTTACTTTAAGTTTTCTCAATTAATTTGAACTCAGTACCTCAAAAGAGAAACTAATGCGAAATTGTGTCTCTGCACTTAAATAGAGTTTCCCTAACTTCGTGCATGGGCAACTTTGTAATACCAAGTTGTTGTTTTAAAATTAATTACAAGGGTGTTTGTAAAGTGACTACGTTTTACTTTTACCGTTATGAAATTTTAAGATGGATTAAAAAAGAAAATACTCACTTACATATGTTTAGTTAGGATTAATTTAAAAACTAAAATCATGCATATTTATCTGCGTAAAATGTGGCTTCAAGGTATCTAATGGTTCCTTACACATTTCGCCTCTAGAGTCATGCAAACACTTTTTTTATGTATTTGATGTATGATGTATTTGATATGATTAGTATGATCATACAAATTATGTCAGTAAAAGAAAGTCGATCGTAATGATGAAGAAACAAATCTCAAAATTATTAAGCAGTATCTAGTCATTCGAATTACAACCAATAAAAATAAAGTAAGTAATTTGGAATAGTGCAAATGTCGAAACATGTCAATAGATTCTCGTCATTAGAGTAGTTTTTTTTTTTTTAATACAGATTGAGTCTTGTTTTCGTCAGGTATTTTAATTATACAAACGAGATCCTATGTATAAGAAACTGTTTCGGAATAATGCCGTTTTACATCTGGGTTTATTCGCATATTGAGCTCTAAATAATTAACTCACATAAATAACTCATTCACTCATTTTACCCCAAATTATATCAGTCTTGTCGTGAAATTGGTTCAGTATGCCAATGAATCCTCACAAATTCACAATCTATTAATCCTATGTGCCAGCCTCGGACTACATGTAACAAAACGTCATGAATAACATTTATCACCATTAAAATAAAGAATAAATCATGACCCAATTCATCTAGATACTATCCACACTAAAAGCCCAAACAACCATAGCCAACTAGCGAAACATTGAGTTCACTTAGAAAAAACAAAATCACATTTAACACTTACCAACAAAGCAGCACAACGAACAAAGTCATGACCACGAGGACCCTGTCATTGCAATCTGACTCGTCTACTTCAGGGAATAAAGCTCCAGTTTCTGTTTCATCGTCGCACCGGGATCGGGAGAAAAGCGATAATATTCCCAGGATCAAAAGATACGACGGTATCACCAAGGCGATGCAGCTAAACGCTATTATGAAAGCCAGGAATGTGGATTCTACTTTTATTGACTGGAACCAAAATTATTATATTTTTAAAACAGTTTTCAAAATACTACACATTATCATATTCAAAACCGAATATGAGTTATTTGTATACTATGTATTAGGTACTCGTAAGTTTCACTTTTAGAACGAAAAAGAAATTTATTATTTCAACCAGTATCATGCCCTGCTATTGTTGCAGATATATACAGATATATCTAGATACAGATCCAATGATGTTTAAATTGTCAGTATCAAACAAAACTAACTAGGTAAGTCCTTTTTTGAAAACTGTAAGCCGACTAGCTGATTATATCCATTCCTCCAAATGTAGAATAAGACATTTAGTATAATAGTTTTAACTCTTAGCGAATAGAGTAGCGATGTACCTACTCGTAGTTACTTAATATGCTTAAGCCAATTAATTAAAAAAAAAAAATTTTAAGCATTTATACTATCTTTAGAGAAAAGTAAAGTTTGTACACAATTACCTACCTAACATTTGGTATAGTTAAATACATAAATACAAGGCGCTAACAAAATCATCGATCTCGAAAAATACCAATACTTACCAGACTTAGTTGTTGAATCAATTAGCAACATATCTCTACAATATACAAAATCATAAAATGTGACCTAAGTATTTTTATTACAGCTGAATATTTACCATGGCAACTATTTAAAATGTCATTAGAGACGAATTTGAAACCTTAGTAAATTTTCACAGCTTTAGTTTGTTTAATTTTAAAACTTGATAAACACATTGCGACATAAAATTTTGCATATTATGCATGTAAAAGTGAAATTACTAATAGGATTCAGCGAGTTCTTCCTTCCGAGAAATGCTGCCAGTATAAAATGGCTAGTCGAGTAACTTACAGAGACGTTTTGTTTTGTAAGTCTTCGGTGTTTGCCAGATTTTCTATATTGAGTTCTATTTCTTTAACCTTAAGGCGAAAAGGCGACTTTCTTTATACTAATGTCCGAACATTATCGGGTTACCAGGAAGCGATTCTTTTAAAACGTCAATGCCGTCCGGTGGACATCGGACAGAATATAAGTTGGGGTTTAAATGTGGTGTGATATCTTATTCTGTCCCCAAATTATGAGGATGGTAGTCGCTCTGTCTGGGGATTATATCGTATATATCGATATTATCGGATTATATCGTAGAGATTTTATGTATTATAATTTATGAACAAATAATTAAATTGAGACAATCTAACATAAGATGATTTAAGAGAGCTGCTCTCATTTCGTGACGGTTTCCGAGTTTAAGCTTATTCGTTTTAAAAATTCAAAAATTAAATCTTTCTTTTATAGTTTTACTCACACACTATATTTTAGAGTAGAAATCCAAGATGTTAATTTACAATAACGCACGCACGACCACTAAAGGGCTCAAAGTTTTTATGGAACAGATACCTCCTTTCTTAACTTAATAGTTTTGTTATTTTTTCTTATCACTTTACATTTTGGAAATTTGTAGTTTTGTCCAGAAACACAAAAATCTTTTTACACGAGCATGTGATGTAAACCAAAGATTAAAAAGAAACCCGAACAGACTAGTGAACAGAGAAATCTCACAGTCCAGCAAGTGTGGGAAAAGCTGCTTGTCCATGTGTATAAGAATTTATAATAAAATTCCGGAAAATATTCAAACACATAATGACAATAGGTTCAAAATTAAATTGTATAATTGGTTAAAGGAAAATATTTTTTATAGTATTAATGATTTTTTGGATAAAAGTATAAGATGAATTATTATTTCTGTTAAGTACCATGCCATAAAATTGACTATTGTATGCCTTTTTAAAGACTAATTGTGAGAAACGTATGTTTTAATTCCATCTTTGTGTACCACAGTTATAACAATAAATGATTTATTTATTTATTTATTTATTTATTTAATCTAGATTACGTCTGCTTCCATTATATGTATAATTTTTTTTTCATTATACCAACTTAAATAATAAGCATGACGTGGCAGCCTATAATTAAGGCAACACTATAAAAAGTAACCCTTTAATTTTAGTATTAAGAATTGATTTTGTGTATGCTTTGTTGGCTGTCCTTAATTAAATAAATAAAAAAATACAGGTCGTCTGTATACTAAACATAATTTATATGCTTAGTTCATCCATTCCAAAAAAGGTATAGATTTTCTAAAAATACAATTTGCCAGTTTTACAAATAAAGGGTATTGATTTTTGTATTGGGAGACCCAAAATGATTTCTAAAAGTGTGGCATCTCTCCCGGCTTCACCCTAAAGAAATTGAATGTAGAGACAACGAGATAACTTCCGTTTGCTGTTGTTGTTTTTTAATTTTGTTGTTTTTTAATGAAAAAAATAAAGAGGATTTATGTAAAAGTTATAGCGAATCGTATGTAATACAAAATACAGCAATGCGTAATATGAAGGTTCATATGCTAGCTATGAACCTTCTTTTAAATGTCATATTACCACAATTTATTTTTAATATTAAAACATACCTAAAAAGATCAAAATCAAAAGATTACGTTTTGAGGTAATTAAATCTGCAGTCTTGTGTACATATTAAGTCTACACTAGCATAAGTGTTTCAATTGCTACAAATTTAAGAAAGTAATCTCTTTTACCTGAATAAAGGAATAAGGAAAAGTGAACTTTCCCCAAACAATGTCCTTGATGAGACCTATAAATAAAAATAATAACATTGCTACAGTGCAGTGGTGTACTTTCTTATGGGTCTTCTAGACAAGGACAAACGGGACGACAGTACCAAATAAGGATGACCCGGTTGGTGTAGTAGTGCGTTGGTCTTCCACACCAACGCCTTACTACCCCAGTGTCCCGGGTTCGATTAACGGTCGGGTCAGTTTAGGAAACGATATTTTCTGAATTAGCTTCCGTAAGAGGGTGGGGCTATAGCCGTGCGTCGAATATGACGTTAAGTCATTCACCCCAGCTACTGTTTCAAGATAAAAATCGTAAAAATAATTTACACCGATGGCGATCTCATTTTGGCCAGTGATGGAGAGGAAACGCTGCTGTCCGTTTCTATTTGGCAGTATTTCTATAGTCACCTCTTACGATACCGGACAAATGGGGTGATGCTTTTACTTTAATCTGTGGACTTCAATAACAAATAGTAACAGTATTCTTACATTACCGTTTAAGTAGACCAAAATTTGTATGTTATAAAATAAACTGGTTAACAAATATTTTTATTTATATCTTTTGTACTCAGATAAGTAACTAATTGGCACTCACTCGAAAACTTAAGCGAAAAATACCGATTCAATTCATTAAATTTTAATTAAAGCCTAACCGAGGGTTACTTTTAACACATACTCTATTGAAAATACTTTTAAATTAAATTTGTTGGTTGTTAAAACTTTCCTCTTGATTAAATGTCAGAATAAAAACAGACGGATTTCATACAGACATCAGAATACAAAAGTTTAATAAACTAAAGTAAACTTGATACTAGACAACCTTAATTTCGAACTGTGTTACCTTAATTTAATACTATTCCTTGAACTTGCCTAAAGAAAAGTAAAAAAAAAACTGTTACCAAAGTAATGGTAGCATAACGGCTTATTGATTTTTCTCAAACTAAAAAATATTTACTTTGCCTGCATTTATGCGACTCCTTTATATAAAGCTATCATCGATCTAGCTTTATCACGCAAATTTAATACTTTGGTAATTGAAAATTATGCAAATACTACAACGTTAAAAAACAATTTAAATTGCAGATGAATAAATTAAGAGAGAAAAAATCAAATCATCCGATTCATAGCGCTTTGCTATTGCATTGCAGATTTTGAAGCCGATTCACTGAATGCATTACTGCTTTGCCGCGGTGCATCTGATCATAAAGGGCTTAGGCATATGAGATTAAATTGCTTGTACGTTTGATTTTATGTTTCTATAAAAGAGAATTGTTCATAAAGTAAAGTCTGGTATCCCTGGTTTGTTTTAATGAATACTACATTTACGTTTGAAACGATAAGAGTAAATTGAATGAGAGTTTTTAGAACATTAAAAGTATATCTAACTTAGATTTTTTTTTGATCATAGACAAGACATTTAAATTCTTATCCCCTTGAAAAAAAAGGACATTGAGATATTATATTATAAGTTTCAGTTGCTTTGTTGATATACTGCAAGAAATTAATTGCTTACGATGCAGTTAAAGCTTGGCCCTTTTTAATTCTAACCTAAGAATTCTAGTAAAAACTGGTAATTTAAATTTAAATAATAAGGGTTAAAGTATGAAATTGCCGATTATTTTCCCACTTTTTATTTTGTTTATAGCTCTTAAGTATAGTCACATTATTGCGTAATTCTTTTTGTATTGTATCAAAAACTAAATAAAGTAACTTTTGACTAAAAAAAATTTAATACTAGTGCCTATTACTTCAAAGGAAGTCGTTGAAAAGACCCCTTAAAATGTGTCAGCTGTCCTTCTTGCTTCAATTAAGTATATTTGTATTATATACTTTGATTTTCAGAAATTTAAATACTACGAGTATAATGCGTAGCTTTATAACCATCTAACTTTCACCTTTAATTGCATTGAAAACGGTTCAGGCGTTTTTAAAAAAACTAAAAAATTGTTTGTATGGAAAAATGACTTTTCTCGATTTCGACCATACAAAACGGCAATTTCATACTTTAACCCCTAATAATATAAACAATTCACTTACCTACGGGAAAGTCAAAAGGGTAGATCACCGTGAAAAACTCCGACATAAAAGCAAACGGATGGAAGCCTTCCTCCAGCTTAAACGCCGGAATCAAATAGGTTTCCCTCTGAGGAAGGCCGCTAAATCTTATTTTACCCCTGTCCTTCGCTTCGAACCAATCTTCAGTGTAACTCGCTTTTATACTAATTTCCGTTACAACTGGCTTTTGCGTTGCGTTCTGAATTCCTTCAGACTCTTTGAATACCTCTCTGGTTATTGGTATTATTTTTACAGTTGATGTAGTACTTGAGGAAGTGAAGGTTGATTCAGTTGTACTCGTCGGTGGTTCAGTATTTTTTTTAAATAATATTGATTCTTTTTGCTGTCGTCTCTCTTCACTTTTTACACTTTTAAAGCTATTGAACTTTGCCAGCCAAGGTTTCATGGATACAGTAAGGTTGGTGCTATCTGCATCCCGTTTGTTATGTGATCCACTCATTACTCCTTTTTTCTCCAATTGAAAGTCACTACTAGCTACTTCCATGTCATCTGAAGTCCTAACTATATTTTTTTGGTTATCTTTATAAGTCGTCTCAAAACAAGAATCCCACACCAAAGGCAGCGGATCTATTACGTCACCAGTGAAACTATTAGTCGTGTTTTCATTTTCATTTTTCTCATCAACCCAATCAAGTGAAAGTAATTTCACGTTTTCTTGTTCATCGAAGTTAAGTTTTTTATCTTTTTTAGAATAAATCGTGGGAATTGCTTGAACATTTTCCTCTGGCTTATCTTCGCCGAGCGCTGTGCCGTCAATGCTGTTTAGATTGTTTCCGGGACTACCCGCGGGCGCCGGATCTAGCGTCGTCTGGATTTGTTGGATTTGCAAGGCAAAGACCCTTTCTGTGGTGACCTCTGGTAATGCAGTTAAGGCACTTGAGTTTACGGCAACACTTTTTTGTGATAAAATAGCTAGTAAAATGCTGGACACTAGAGTAGTCGCGGCCATATTGTACACATATTTTATATGGCGTGCGGTGACCTATAGTATCGACTGCGGACTGTCGGGCGGGACGTCGGTTAGAGGATTTGTGGCACTTTGTAGTCTGCCCTGCTACGTTGCACAATCGTATCACGGCTCCGCTGTACCTTTACTGGATTAAAGAGAGTAGGTAATAGGAGTACGCGGAGGTTCTTTTATGTAACGTTTAAACGTAAACATTTGATGCTGACCTTACTAATTAACTTTTATATTTTTCGACATGACCAGCGCAGCGATTTCGGTTGCGTCTTGCGACTTGTTAAGCGCGTGCCATCAAATGGGATTCGTGTAGCGTTTTCGTTGCTGGCAATTAGACAGATTTTATAATGAAATAGGTCACGTAATATCACTGAAATCGTATGATATCACTCGTCAGCTGGCTAAGTAGTTAGTGCGAAGACTAAATTATGTAAGTATTGTGATTAGCATGGAAAATATATTTTAAATACTTATCATCATAACTGTAGAAACATAAAATAAATAAATTAATAATTAATTAATAATAATAATTATTTTAAGACATGCCTCACTGGGCCACACAGAGCCATCTAGTCCTAAATTAAGGTACTATTAAGTACCCTGTCGTATGGGGTACTAGACAACCGATAAACTTACTTATATACTTTTTTTTTTTGTAAATACATACTTATAATACATAGAAAACACCCAGACCAGTACAAACAGACATGTTCATGCACACAAATATTTGTACTGTGCGGGGATCGAACCCGCGACCCATGGCTCAGAAGCAGCGTTAACTACCGCTGATCCAAATGGTCGTCAATTAAGTTTAAAATCTTAGATATCGAGGTTTCCCTTTTTCAACCCAAAGGTTGTCTGGTAGAGATTGCTTTTAGCAATAAGACTGCCTTATTGTACAGATGTGTCGAATTTTAATTTATGTTACCTTTGTTTTGTGCAATAAAAGTATAATAAAATAGACAAATGCTTTTTACTTATCGACGACCGACCGACGAAGTTTTGACGACCATTTGGATCAGCGGTAGTAAACGCTGCTTCTGAGCCATGGGTCGCGGGTTCGATCCCCGCACAGTACAAATATTTGTGTGCATGAGCATGTCTGTTTGTACTGGTCTGGGTGTTTTCTATGTATTATAAGTATGTATTTACAAAAAAAAAGTATATTAGTAAGATTATCGGTTGTCTAGTACCCCATACGACAGGGTACTTAATAGTACTTTAATTTGAGACTAGATGGCTCAGTGTGGCCCAGTGAGGCATGGCTTAAAATATTTATTTATTTATTTATTTATCGCACGTTTTTTTCATTTAAATTGCAATAAAAAGCAATTTTAATGTAGTTTGTTAACGAACCACTTCTTAAAATTAATGGGATTATGGGAATTTAGGGTAGATAATCCGAGGTCTACTAAGTGACGAGCGAACGTCTGATGTTCACAAAATGTCAGGAAGTATTACAATACTTAACCATATGCGTGCTTGGTAATGATGGTTTACTTTTATGGATTCATGAACATACCAAGGTTTAACGTATATTTTTACTCCGATATCGTCTTACAAGTTAACGAGATTGATAAACCGATCAATTTGATCAGTTTTCGTTATTTATGTTCTGTCTTTAACTTTCTGATTTGCAAAAAAATATAATTATGCTCTTTTTGTGGCAGTCGTAACACAAGTGAATTGGAATAGATAATCACTATCCTTTCTCATCTTATAGGTATTGTAAGAATCGACTAAAGGAGCCCTGCTAAATGTAGACGGACATCACCGTCTTCTCTCTACTATTGGACAAACTGCCAATCAGACAACCAAAATTTCATCATCATCAAAATAATAATAGAAGAATATTTGAATATTCTTCATTTTCTTCTGGCGATGAAACGATTTCGGCTGATGATGATGATGTACATACAGCACATAAACCTACCTAAAGTTATCAAAATTTACAGTTTTTTTTTACTTTAATTCAAACAGAAACTTGAATATTTTTTTTTTTAATCTAGGAGAGCTCCTGAATAAGTCAGTAAGAGTTGTGAAGTCTTCTGCAATTCTGCATACGCATGCAAAGACAAATTTTGAAACAGTTACCGATCGGATTTCCTCAATCTAGTACCTATCTGAATAATTCATTTCTCACTACGCAGCGACGGATCGCATTTGCGATGCATTCTTGCATTATTTACGACTTTGCGCCCGTCGCTTTGCGTAAATCAGTTTTCTGTTGATTTTGCACATTTTACAAGGCGCGTATGAATGTTGAAGTTCGTTTGTTACTGTGTATTCTGGCCCTTAATTCGCGTAACCGAATCGTATCACAATTGTAATTGAACGACAGGTTTTTGACAGTTCTAGTATGGGCTAAATGACAAAATCGTCCAATTCAATCACGATCGAACTGCGATTCGGTTACGCGAATAAGGCCCTAGTTTGTTAATCAGAAAGTCTACTTGAGTTTCAAGAGATGTCTATATTAATGGGTTTTTATTTACTTTGTGTATTACTTGAAGCGTAAAGACCCTCAAAACTCCATAAATTTGTGGCTTCTACTAAAGATTTGATTTTTCTATTGCTTATGAAAAAGGAATCACTGCATCATATTTATTGTTTGTGACACTATTTTACGTTCTATTTTTTAACTAACCAAGTCCAATTTTACAGGGTTTCCTTATTTAGTTTTATTTTATCAACTGTAGTCCTTTACTTTAATAGAGCGTACCTTTATTCGATTTTAATTTATGTTTTGTGAAGAACTAAATTTTTGATAAGAATATTTTTTGTCAGTGATAAAAAACTTTTAACTGTTGGTGTTTTGAATTTACGCAAATACTTTAGATTTTAAAGTTTGTCTATCCATGTAACATGAACGCTTTTAGGTCATGCCGCTCGCATGGTCGCCCGATTCAAAACAAATCGGGATAATTTGAAATGAAAAATCCCAAAACACAGATTGTGTATTTTAATTTGTACGTATCACGAGTTCCCGAACGCTCATTTTTAGACATTTTCAGTACTGTTCATAGATATTAGATGTAGAAAGAATAAACTTTACGATGACTCATTTTAAACCCTTTCATGTTACTCTACGACATAAAAATCTACACTTGCAGGTGGGAATATTTATTCATGTGCTTGCAGCGAATGAACGAACGTGAACTTATGAATGAAATACTTTTTTTTATTAAATCCTACAATAGCAGCTGCATGCATAAACCTTGTGTGCGACATGTGACAGCAATTTGAATACCGTAAACACACGGCAGGTCTCAACCATTCCTAAGCATTCTGGCCGACTCCCCAAGAAGGTCTGAACAGCCAGCTCACTATTCACAGAAATATAGTCGGTAAAAGCAAAGACTTTGAAAAGGTTTTCGCGAGTTTTTCGCGTGGCAGAGAAAACGAGGGCGCCGGGTTATATGTGTGTTGTGTCAACATAGGTCTTTTCTTTCGGCCGAGGTTTTCCCGAGATTTTTTTAATGGTAAATTGACTAGTAGCAGGTGCCTGAAGGGAAGCGGGTCAGCGGGTCTCAGCCATGTCATGTTCATGTGTCACCAGGGACGGATTCCGACTGAAATTTTAATGGAGTACCAGTTTGTATTTGGGCTATTGCATGTATTCAAGTAAAGATATTTTCTTTCTTAATCCCTCGATCGTGAGTTATTCCAGACACAATTGAAATCAATTGTTATCGCGACAACCGGTTGTCTCATGGGGGTTGAGGGATTAAAGGTGCGACAGACATAACTTTAATAATACTTTTAATGTATTTTTAGGAGTAGCAAATCCAACTTAAAACATTTATGATACAGTTTAATGAAAAGTACGATATTTTTCTGTATAAATTAAAATTATACCCTAACGTTTGTTTCAGTTATCAGCAGGTATCATTATTTGAGTCCAGTTTTGTTTTTATATACCGCGTACGTAAAACTGCAAATGCACGTAATTCCTGGTAAGGCTCCTAATTTTTTACTATATTCGTACATTCATTTCATTTTTTTACTTTGCAGGAAAATTTTAGATCATATCTGCCGGCCCTGACCTCAGATATTTTATTAATTATTGCTTCAACTGGAGCGCGGCTCATCTTGCGAGGTGACCAACCTGCTTACCTTAATTTTTTATAGACTAGACTACCTACTTTAATCTAGATTGCCACCGAACCTGAACTAGTTTAAGATCTTGTCAGAAGAGAATCTCCGACTATATATAATTATATATATATTGTAAGAAATAAGTTGTGGTGTTTGAAAATTTGAAGAAATACTAACGTGTTAATTATTTATTAGGACAAACAGTATTTTTATGTCGATTCCTATCGATGAATGAACTTCAGATTAGCCGTTCCGAAAAAGATTAATACTTGAAAGAACATAATCTTTTTGATTTCCACCACATCAATTGCTTTGGTAGTTGCTTACTTTAGCATTAAATATTGTTGCATTCATGTAGTAGTCTATAATTATTTATTGGCATCAGAACAACGCAGATTTGTTCATTAATATATCTTTTTATAAATTATTGTGGTGAATTCATAAACGTAGTATCTATGGATGAATTTCGAATCTCAACTTAGATATTTTTTTAAATTTTATATCAATGGCCAGCTATTTCAAATTACACCGTCACCGTCTTATTTACTATATTTTTTTGTTCTGTTATACAATGACACATTACATTAATAACAATTTGTTAAGCAGTCTCCTTAGATGTTTTCCTTCAAAATAATTTCTTGAAAAGCAGAATTATTGAACAGGTACCTCAATTTTAAACTTAGGTATCTCGTGTTCGAAACTCAGTCCAGGACATCGACTAACTTAAGGACCGTTAGATTTGGCAAGTATTAGAGTGGACAGTTAAGACTTAAAGTCTTGTGATCAGTCGAGATTTATAGCCAATTTCCCATAATATCCTCAAATCAAACGGAGTTAGCTCTACGTTCAATTTTGATGGCAGATATTGGATTTATGATAGGATATTTGGGAAATTATTGTACTAAAATTATTTTACTCGCTATAATAATCGAGCCCTTTCCAACCAATCATCCAGTCTGGAATTAAATCATATGTTTTGAGAGACCGCTTGTTCAAAACCCTAGGTACAATTTAAGAGCGGTGAAAATCCGTAATTCCAAACAAATCTGTTGCCGAAATAGCGATACCTACAAACTTTGCCAAAATAAACTCGATTAATTTACTTGTTTGTCTTATCAGTAGAAAATAGCTTCTTTATTTGGGCGTTGAATACACGAACAAAGCACCTAGGTATCCCTTGATACTTTTAGTAAAACACTTACATTGAAGGGGTAAATATATTAGCGTTTAAAAAAAATACATTTTAAGTCATTATTATGATCATTATCATCATCATCATCATCGGCCTATCACAGTCCACTGCTGGACATAGGCCTCTTCAATTGCACTCCTCTCCAGGTGGCTGGCAGGAGCTGGATGCGATAAGCTGAGGATCGACCTAAGTAGCGATCATTATAGCTATAATTCAGGTTCAGGTACAGTGTTCAGTTATAGAAAAAAAAGTACGTTCTACACATTTTTCCTTTACAGCTTGATTAAATTTTATTGTTTGGATATGCCAACGTTTAAATTTTTCATTGCTCAGTTCTTTTTATATTCAACTATCTCCAGTCAACATTCATTCTTCAATTTCCCACAAAATCTCTTTTGTTTATTAAACCCTTTTTGAATTCAAGAGCAAAATGTTTCAAAACAGCTACATTGGATCCCAAAAATTCTTTTAGGCAGATCTGTGTGAACATTTAGTTTTAATTAAAAAGAAAAGTGAACGTACCTGATGGTCTTTCTAATTTCACAACCGAAGACCTGGTTGGGTACATTGTGGTGGTACGTAAGTCAACTTAATAGAAACGATATTTTTTAAATGGCTTGTAACTGTCGTATAAGAAAAACGTATATGAGAGAAAGCAAAAGCAGGAGGTAAAAAAATACATCTGTTTGTATATTTGTGCACGCATCACGCAAAAACTACTACAAAGAATTGAACGGAATTTTCAATGATCTATTAATAGAAATGTTATACATATTTTGAACTCCACGCATTCAAGGTCCAGGCGCGTCAGACATTTATGATTCAACATTTAATATTTATTCACCGAAAGCAAAGGCTAGGAACCCATAAAGTGGGTATGTGATGGATTAATATAAAACTAAGTAACTAAACGTAAATCTTAAACTGTTGACTTTTGACGGATTGCTCGCTATAGCATATGTTAAGACATCTGGCAATAACACCATCATTATCAGACAATATTAGCTTACTACTGGTCGAGGCCTGTCCAAAAGTAGTCTTTTGTCGGCACGCTATGCAGGCAGATTATCAATCACTATTCAGTAAATGTTTGAAAGAAGTCGCTAAATTACCGTCTTCTTCTCCCTGACCTCCCTCAGTCACTTCTTATGACAAGAAAGGGTTGTGCTCTTAAGTCCAGCACCACGCCAGGTCAAACACTGGTATCAAATTTGTATGAAAATTGGTCAGTTATAATAGGAGAAGAAAAGGATTATATAATCACGTTATGAAGTTCTCGAGCTACTTGTCATCGAGCTAACTGTCTCGCAAAATACTGCACCAGTTTTAGGTAAAGTCTGAGTATAATTACATGTATTTTGACCGGTCATTGTGCTCTAAATTAGCACCTCTTCAATATAGGCATAGTCCTCTAATGCAGGGAATGTCTGATTGTAGAGAAAACACCAAAGCATGTGATAGCACAGCGCAACAGTGTAAGTACATAATGGACAGAATTAGTCCATACAAGAGGCACTCAGAGATAAACGAGGTCTAGTGGTTTTCTAGACTGACCTAATGGTTTAAATAAAACTTAATTTAAATCACGCACAAAGGACCAACTTAAAAGGTTAAGTGCGGAAAAATTTAAGTCCAACCAACTAACTAACATCGCGGGTGACGCCGCGAGCAAATGCTAGTTTACCTGTAATTGGATTACATGAAACAAACAATACTGTTAGATCCACGGACTTGTTCGTTCCACAGGGGATAAAGGTTCCGTACACGGGAATAAAGTTAAGGGGAAACATACAAACGGTATTTGCTCCAATTCTCTGGCAGTTTGGCACCTTGTTCTACGAACATGGATTTGTGTTAAGTATTTTTCGCGTTTTGTCCTTTGGGATATATCATTTATTAGGCATGAAGTTTGTTTCAGTTTATCTTTTCTATAAAATTTTTACCTCAATAAACAATTTTAGACTGTCTCAAGTGGGATTTAGACTATATTAGCGGCATGAGAATTACATGCTACTCCTCAGCACGATATGTGAAAAAATGCAAACAAACGCAAGTGCAACTCCTGTAGATACTCCCTTAGGAATGCATGTAGGTATAACAGTAGTGCATTTGTTGTTAGAGCATGCCTCGCAACTTCAGTTGCCATCTTCAGGAGTTCTTACCTTGGGTACAAATAACAGCTTTACTTATAGCCTAACCAGTCTGTATTTCTTACCTTGCATGAGTTTTGAGGGACTTGGGGGAGCAAATGCAAGTACGCCGCATTTGCTTGCATGATCTAGTTGAGTTGCAATGTTGTTGAGCATATTATGTCCTATTATGTACCTATTATGTCTCTTCTCTTTTAAATGATTTGTTATCTGACTACTGAGATTCAGGCAATTCGCTTAGTTCGGCAGTCACCGTAAATTTTCGATACCATTGTAAATATTTATTATGTAATAAACATTATTCTTATTCTTATATTAGGTATACCTACAGATTTTTTAATCAAAATATTTTTAACACTTTATTCAGAGAGCGGTGTCATTATATAACCTTAAATCTGGAATTTCCCAAATAATTTTTATTTGCTCTCCACGGGGCACGGTAAATTTGCGCCGGAATGAACTTGTAACCCGATTGTGAAATTTTGTGCGCGAGCGTCCGACCGCTTGCCAATTCCATTATTTCTCTCTCGCAGTAGGCATGGATACCGAACGCATTCGCTATCACTCTATGCAATTTACATTTGCTACCGCTGGTTGATTACTTGAATATAAAACTGGTATTTTTATACAAAGGCAGTTTAACGAGTCGTCAATTCTACTGTTTCGTTAAAGCTTTTATGAGTACTGGGCTCAGTTTTATTTTCGTTATTTTAAATGTATTTGTTTATAGTTCAGTAGTGTTCCGAAATGAAATGTCAACTGTGCAGAATATCGCAATGTCTAATAAAATAACAGTTTATTTTTAAATAGGCAAAGTGATGATATGGGTAACAATTATCTAAGCAGTAACAGCCTTTAATCATCCCACGACAGGGTAAAGGTCTCCATCATTAAAATCAAGTTAACACAGCAATAATGGGTACAGGCATAATCACCACTCTTGCCAAAAATGATCGAAAATTAGAAACTCTTGTTTCCCGACCCGGGAATCAAACCCAAGACTCTGAGATCCTAGCCTGGTACATAACCACTAGACAAAGACAAAAAACGATGTATCAATAGAAAATCCTTCATTTGGATCCCAAATATATGCCTTTGTCTTTTGAACTTACAAAACTTATTTAATGGAATTATTAAAAGATAAAACAGTATTTACTTTTCCGTTTGATTGAACGAATCATGGCCGCGGGCAGACTGATATATACTTTTTTACTTTTAAATACCTGCATAAAAGCGTCTTTCCAAGTATTTGGAAAGAAGCCCAAATAATACCTCTTCCAAAAAAATCAATCCCTACTTCATATACGGACTATCGCCCCATATCAATCCTTCCATTCATTTCAAAAGTTATAGAGCGTGTCGTCCATCTGCAATTAAGTTCTTTCCTATCCAAAAACAATCTCCTAAATTCGTTCCAGTCTGGTTTTAGGTCTGGGCATAGTACGACTACGGCTTTGGTCAAAATCACGGACGATATTCGATGTGGTATCGATAATAAACTGCTCGGCATATTGCGCTCACTTAACATATCTCCAACGGTGCTTGACTGGTTTCATAGTTACTTGCATGGACGTCGGCAGCGCATTCGTGCTGAAGATTCTTTCTCTGCATGGTGCGACATCAGTGCTGGTGTTCCGCAAGGTGGCGTTCTGTCTCCTCTTCTCTTCGCAATTTTTATTAATACCATTTCACTCAATCTCTCCTCCTCTTTTCACTTGTATGCAGACAATCTCCAGATATATTCTCAAGGGCGTCTTGAGGAACTTGATAGGGTGGTAAGTGTTATAAACACTGATTTAACGCATATCCTGAACTGGAGCCGGTCATACGGTCTCCAAGTTAACCCCTCAAAGACGCAAGCTATAATACTTGGTGGCTCACGGCAAATTAGCAAAATAGACTGGAGTAACTTACCACCTATTATATTTGACGGCGTCGTAATTAGCTACAGCAAAGTTGTGAAAAACCTCGGTGTTCATATAGACTGCTCTCTCACCTGGACGAGTCAGATTTCAGAGGTTAGCAGAAAAATTTTTGCAACGGCAGCGTCAGTTAACAGACTACGTAATTTTCTACCGGTACCTACTAAAATTGCGCTTGTTCAGGCCCTCCTTTTCCCAATTCTTGATTATGCAGACTGTTGCTACACTGATCTTAATGAAAATCTCCTAAATAAACTTGAACGCCTTCAGAACTTCTGCATTCGCATTGTCTATGGTCTGCGAAAGTACGACCATGTCTCAGAATACCGAACGCTCCTGAATTGGCTACCTATTCGTCGTCGGCGCGATTTCCATTCTCTCCTTTTTATATTCTGTATTATTCAATCCAAATTCACCGCCGTATCCAAAGGAGCGTTTCCATTTTCTGCAGTCAGCTCTCGGTCATGAAATGCGGTCATTCAACAAGCTTCGTCTCTCATTTCCTCCTCATTCTTCTCACGCCTACTCACAGTCTTTCACTGTGCAATCCATCCGACTATGGAACTCTCTACCGTTGTTTATTCGGCAGTCTGAAACACTTTCTACTTTTAAATACAAACTCAAAACCTATCTTTTATCTCTATAGTATTCCTATTTCTCTTTCTTTCCTTTCAAAATTTTTGTAACAAGGTTCTTTTCAAAGTATTGTTGGGTCATATTTTACATGTATTTATTTGTTTATGTGTATTTAATATTTGCATTTGTGTGTATGTTTATTGATTGAGTAGAATATGTATTTTAAAATTAATTTGTAGCTTGATTATTTTATTTATTTTATATATTTTTAACCTATTTATTTAATATTTACCTTTAATAACTCTTTGCCGCCTTCCCCACTTATTTCGATTTAATTGTCCTTTATTGAGGTTGTCTGGAAGAGATCGCTTATAGCGATAAGACCGCCTAAATTGTACAGCTTAAAATGTATTACATGTTAAAAATGTATCCTGTAAGGTGTGCAATAAAGAGTATTTATTATTATTATTATTATTATGCAATCTCGTATAGTGTTAAGTTGTATGTACCTATTTATTTAAAACAATGCAACAAGATAGTTTAGAAACCTATGTATAGACAGCGGCAGGTCAACCTACCCTAAAAGGTAAAGGTCATTGAATTAATTTTTAACGTTAAGTCCAACAATTAGAGATCAATATCAATAATAATTGAGAAAATTTTCAAATCGTCAAAATCAGACAACAGCACATCAACCTATGGTATGGCTATGGTCCTTAGAATAAGGTTTATTATTCTAAGCTATGGTCATTGACCATGGTGTTTTTGTTCATATTAGTTTGAGATGAGTAAAGAGTACTCAGGACTATAGCCCTAAGCCTACTACTTCTATTCATCCCTGAAACATTCGAGAACTTTCATTCAATTCTGCCACACAGACAATTTATTGAAACAAATCCAGTGCGAATGGATTACATGTCTGTACAAGAACATACGAGTATTTAGATTTTAGAACTAATCTCTTACTTTATTACAGTTATTTAGGACAAAAGGTGAATGTATAATGGGAATTCTGCTAGTCAGAGATTTTAACTTCCTGTATTAGACTTTTGACATTAATTTGATTGAAAAAAAAAACCTTATTTCTAGATAAATCATTGTTGGTCGAATCGATGACTCTGCTAAAATACTCACCTTGTTTTAAAAGAATCTGACACGTGTACCTTAGTAATATTTCCAAAATTAAAAAAGATAATGACTTTTCGCAAATAACAAAAAAGATTCTGTGTATAAAACTGAAAATTTTTAGTAAAATTTCGACTTTTCCCGTGTAAAGTAACTTACGTAATTGTTACACTGTTATACATTGAATAAATAGATTTATCGCACCTCGTTGATTATTTGCTGGGGGGCCGATTACTTGTCCGAAATTTACTTGACAGAATTTCAGTTGTCCGAAAATTATAGACCGACATTTCTTTTGCTATATGTATCAGTTGACTTATTACCGTCCATCGAAATATCTCTTGACATAAGCATCATTTTACCGAACTACGGTTCATCGATTTTCATGATAACTTTTTACTGTTGGTCGAAGTTCCTTTTGAACTTTTTTCATTTACCAGATGGCTTATTTGCCATACGTTCACTTGACCTAAATCACATCTTACCGAATATTATCAGGCTACATTCTACAATTATTTATATTTTAGTAGGTGCCCGACAGCCCAACTCGCCGTGGTCCTTCGCCGTGGTACTTGTCTGCCCAATACTAGAGTGTAATTTAAAAGCCGGAGACGCGGAGGGAGAGCAGCCTCCGCCCGCTGTAACGAGGCGCAGGCACCCGTGCGAGCTGGAGCGGCTGAGGCTGGAAAAAGTCGAAGCTGCGGAAGCGAGCCTATGCTCGCTTCCGCAGCTAACAAGGCGCAAGCACCTATGTGCTTGCGCCTTGTTACGTAAGGGCAAAGAGGCTGCACTTCCTAATGCTTGCTAGCATGTTGCATGCTTGCTTTCATGCTGCATTCTTGCTTGCATGCTGCATATTTGCTGGTATGTTGCATGCTTGTTTGCATGCTGCATGCTTGCTTGCGTGCTGCATGCTTGCTTGCATGCTCCACTACACCATTATGCAACGCTTTAGTATCTACGTAGAAATAATTTTACCTTCGAGTTCAATTATGAGTTTGATGTATTATTAATGTAGTTTTTAAGTATTATTATAAAAATATGACAAATAAAACAGTGGTGTAATGAATGTTCGGAAAAAAAATTCTTCGAACAAATGTTATTTCAGCCAAGCATAAGTTCGGTAACAAGTTTTGTAACCTAATGAAACGTCGGGGTAACGATAAAAAACTAATTAATAGTAGGTCAACTGATACATTCCAAAACGTCTTTTCGGCGAAATGAAGAAAGGCGAAACGAAATTAGTTGTAAAGTTTTCGGTAAAATAAAATTCGGTAAAAAACAATTCGGACGTAAGATAGGTAACCATTTGCTGGACACCGGTTTAAAATAAGTTCAAAAGTAATAAGTTGTCTTCGAATTTCAGCCTAGTCAGTAAAAGTTAAATTTGCACAAAAAAAGATAATAATATTAATAATGCGTTGAGTTACGATTTTCTTCATTTGGTTTCCATTTGAATGATTTAAAATACATGATGAAATTTTAACCACTTTCCGAAATTTTTATAGGCGTTAAGTATCGTATTTAGAGCCTATTTATGAAGTAAAATAGAAAATCAAGTTGTCACGCGAAAATATTTTTTGCGATGTAGTTTTCAATTTTTACCGTCCTAGACCTGTTAAAGGTATAAAGGGAAAATCAAAAAAACTTACGAATAGTATCGTAACGAATGAAGGAGATGCGCAACGCGTATAAAAAGTGTTGCTGAAAAATTTTGATTTTTGGCGGACATTTCAAGCAAATGTTCCGCAATCGCAGATATTACTGTCTGGCGATTGCGAAACGTCAGGCAAAATAATAAGGTACGAGTATGATCGCATTTCCCGTTATCGTTCAAATAATTTGCTAAGTGCTTTATCTTGACATTTTTGTACTGGGCTATACCAAAAGAAAAAATACGTCATATGTTTTTTGTCTCGTAGATTGATAAATATGTTAAAATTTGGAAGGTGGTTAAAATTTCATCCTGTATTTATCTGATTTTATCCGACTAGAATAATTATCATTTTATGCTATTCTATAGTATGTTCAGGTTTCCTGTATAGGTAATATTACGTAGTTTAGTTTATCTCACTATAATTAAAGTTATTATATAAAGTAAATTTCTTGTTTCCATGACTTGTAATAACATGTCCTGGTACTAATAAACTTGACCTCATAGTGTAATTACTTATGTTTAACTTAATAACCATCAGTAAATGCATCGGCTTTATCCTCCTCCTGCCAAACTATAGGGGAGATCAGAAATTTATTTTTCTATTTTTATTGGATTATCATTAAAAAGCAGCAGAACAAACAATTGTCAATTAGGTACTTACTTCTTTGTTGCCTCAAGGTAACTCATTTAACATTTTTTTTAATAGTTAATGGGCTCTTGACTACATGCTTAACTCTGCGGTTAAGAAGAAGCCTATAAGATGGGGTTTCCTACTGTACGGCATATAATTTTTTACTGTTTAAACTATGCATATTTGTCGTAAAATGACTGACAAATATGCATTGTTTAAACAGTAAAAAACAATATGCTGTAAACATAAAAAAAATCTAATCAAATTAAAGTTATATAACTCGCTTTTACTAATGGTAATAATAAAATATCCAATACGTTTGCAAATGTTTAAAAACTTAGGAAGGCTCTGAAAGTTAATACCAAGTTCTTGAAATTTCTTGGACATATCGTTATACAGACTAGTCGTACTATTTTATTTGTTTGTGAATATTTTACTATTTAGGTAAGAGTAGTATCCAGTCAACCATGCAATTCTGCGTTCGAAGAAGAAAGAAGCGGAAATAGTTTTTGGCACCTAGTTTAATCACGCAACACTCTTAATTTTCACTACAAACTGCTATAATCAACTACACGCAGCCTCTTTATATTTTCATATTCATCATCATCATCATCAATCATCATCAATAGTCTGTATTGGTCTACTCATTAAATATACTCCATTAGCCACTTCTTACGACACTCATAGGACGCGACGCTGGTGCTTTTATTTATTTATTTATTTAAACTTTATTGCACAAACACTAAAATGAAGTACAACAGGTGGACTTAATGCCTTAAGGCATTCTCTCCCAGTCGACCATCGGGCCAAGCAGAAATAATTTTGTGGGCGGTGCGACATAAAAAGCAAATTAAAAGACAAAAAAATTTCAAAAATAATAATAATATACACAAAATATACTACATATACAATACAATATATATGTATATAAACTACATACAATTACTAAATAAATTGAAAATATGTAAATAAATAAGAATAAGATGACGACTACTGCTGTGGAAGCAAAGTAAATGACGACTACTGCATTTTACCTAAGAAGTAAGACCTAACACGTTTCTTAAAAGCAAATTTACTCGGTGCTTGTTTAATGCTTTCGGGCAATGAGTTCCAAAGCCGAATGGACTTAACAAGAAAAGAATTTGAGACAAAACCAGTTCGGTGAGAAGGAATAGAGAGAGTGAGTTTGTCGGAAGAGCGCAACTGGCGGGAATGGGTCGAGCTGAGAAGAGAAAATTGGGATTTAAGATAAGAAGGGGAGTTTGGATCGTTCAATATAGAAAAAAGAGTGCATAAAATTCTGGCGTCACGCCGACAGGAAAGAGGAAGCCATTGAAGCTGCAAACGGTGCATGGAAATATGATCGAATTTACGCAAACAGTAGATAAACCGAACACAGTTATTTATCAAACGATCCAATTTGTTAAGTAGCGATTGGTTTAAGTCGGGGTAACACACATCAGCATAATCAATGAGAGGAAAGACAAGTGACTGGACAAGAGAAATTTTAGACTGGATAGGAAGAAAGTGCTTAAGTCTGTAGAGGGAGCGCAATGTGGCGTTAACCTTACGACTAACCTCAGCCACGTGAGTTGTCCAGCTAAGCGTGGGGTCTATATAAAGGCCCAGGTTTTTAACGCTCGAGCTGAATGGAATAACTATCCCATTAAAGTAAACCGGAGCAACACTGGCTATATCAATGTGGCTTATTTGTCGCTGACTACCAACTATAATAGTCTGGCACTTACTCGGGTTTACAGCTACGCCATAGCGATCACACCAAGCAGAAATATGCCTGAGGTCATCGTTGAGCTGCTGCACGGCGGCAACTATTTCGTCATGGCGACATTGCTGATACAATTGGAGATCATCAGCGTACAGATGGTGAGAAGAACCAATGCCAGAAGTGATAGAGTTAATGAAAATTGAGAAAAGCAATGGAGATAGTATACCACCTTGAGGCACACCAGTGTGCAGATCACGCCAGTGGGAAAGAATGTGATCTATACGGACTGCCTGCTGGCGATCCCTTAGGTAGGAGGCAAACCACTCCAAGGCATCTGAAGAAAAATTAAAGTGTGCTAATAAGGCTAAAAGGACATCATGGTCAACTGAATTGAAGGCATTGGAGAAGTCAATTAGAACAAGGACAGTAACTTTTCCATGCTCCATGCCATTCCTCATGTCCTCGGTGATTTTAAGTAACGCGGTGCTAGTGCTGTGGCCAGGACGGAAGCCAGATTGAAAAGCGCTCAGTAGATCGTTGGTAAAGATGTATCTAGATATTTGGGAATGGACTACAGCTTCAAGGACTTTGGACAGGAATGGGAGGATGGAAATAGGTCTAAAGTTATTAAGAGTGGTAGGGTTTGATATTTTAGGAAGCGGGATAACAAATGCTCTGCCCCACAATTTAGGATATGAACCAGAGATGAGGGAGAAATTAATAATATGAGTTATATAGGGCAGAACCTCATTTAGAACTAAAAATATCATAGAACGACTAATTTCATCAAAGCCAACAGCACTAGATTTAAGGGACGAGATAGTTTTCCTGACCGCATCAACGGACACCTCCTCAAAGGAAAAGGACTCAAGTGTAAGAGGAGGCATGGAGGCAATTTCGGAAATAGTGTGAGATTTAATACCATGGTCTAACGTAGTGGAGGAGGAAAAATGAATATTAAAATCGTCAGGCGAGAAAGATGCGGATATGGGAGTTTTAATAGAATTACTGCCTATACCTAAAGTCTTAAGAAATTTCCACACGCTAGCAAGAGAAGAATCGGTAATGTTTTCGTGGATGTAACGGCGTTTGGCTGATCTCACCATCTGGTTGCAACGGTTCCTAGCAAGCTTAAAGTTGCTCCAGTTTGTATCTGAGCGGTCTCGCTTAAATTTCCGAAAAGCACGGTCACGCTGAGTCATAGCCATGCGCACGCCTCTAGTAATCCAAGGAGCAGGAGGGCGTTTTACCTTTATTGGCCGAAGTGGCGCATGGGAGTTGTAGAGCAAGAGCAGGTTAGAATTAAAACAGGAAATTTTAGAGTCTACCGATGTTGCCACAAGAACTGGTTCCCAGTCCAGAGCGGCTGCGTCCCTCCTTAAAGCATCCCCATCAATTTTAGAAAAGTTGCGCATGAACACTGTGACTGGTTTCTGCTTAGTGGTGTGAAGTCTATAAGAGGCAAAAATAAGATCGTGTCTAGAGAAACCAGGAGCAGCAAGTTGCCCATGGGAAATAATATCAGATGGAGATGAAGTGAGGATTAAGTCTAACCATGTGTCAGGGGAATCAATGTTATGATGCGTGGGTTTAAGTGGTAGATTTGAAAGATCAAGGGAGTTAATTAAAGAGAACAACTTAGAAGAGGTAGGTGACTGAACCATAAGATTGGTGTTGAAATCGCCCATGATCAGCTGATGCGTGTAATCGGAACTAAATGACTCAAGTGCAGACTCAAGATCCTCTATGTAATTGACCCCCGGAGGGCAGTAAACCACACCAATGATGGCCCTAGTGCCCTTGACGCTGACCTCAATGAAAATAAATTCAGCGGAAGAATTGTAGGGGGCCGGTGACATTTTCACCACTTTAAAAGGTATGTTGGAGCGAAGGTAGATGGCAACGCCACCACCACCCTTATTGATGCGATCGTTGCGGATCAAGATATATCCAGGAAGGGCAAAATGCGCCGAATCAAGTCCTGGTTTGAGCCAACTTTCAGAAATAAGGACAGCGTCAAGGTAATCACAAGAGAAAGAGTCAAGTAGTTCCGAATAATGAGAGGGAATACTCTGCGCATTAATGTGGCGGACATTGAGAAACCGTTTCGTATTGAAAAATTTTTGCTTAATTAAGTCGCTGAGAGTGAAAGTGGTGCAAAAGGAGTCATCATCACTCAAAGAACAGTCAAGGGCAGAATAAAACGAATCGTCATCCATATATGATAAATAAAAATAAATAAATACAAATCAAGATAAGATAAACTATAGGTTTATAAAACAAAACGGAAATAATTGAACTTAAAAAACAATCATTTCTGCCCCAACCTGCCGGCTTACAAGAATAAAAGTAAGAAAAATTGACAAAAGCATAAAATATAAAACATGATCTGACCGAAACACATAAAAGATTAAAGAAATACGATTTAAGCAGATATTGATTGTACCCATTTCATATGGCTGTATGTACACAGTTCAAAGGTAATAAAAAAGACTACATGAAAAAAAAAGTAAGTTTGTGACTTAGTGTAAATTAATTGATAAGTTGGCTGTATGTAAAATCCAAGGCCGTAAAAACAAGTAGTAAAAAAAAAGAAAGTGATGTGACATTGACAGTTTTTCTAAGATTGAAAAAGTTTACAATAAACAACATTTTAGTGTACCTTTATAAAAAGAGAAATAGAAAAAAAAAGTGGGTACAATCGTGGTTCGAAAAGAGGGAACATTTAACAAAGAAACTACTTATTTTTCCTAACCGTAACAGCACGTTTTGGTCGTTGTTGCGACTGCGACACTCCAGAAGGCCCCGGCCTAGGGTGATGAGAGATATTCACGTCTGTAGGACTCTCACCAGGGGGCACAGCAGGAACACGGGGTTTCAGGTTAGGCGTGGCCTTGTCCAGATCCTCGTCGTTGTGGATTTGGCAGCGGCTACCGTCAGTGGACTTAATATAGATTTATTTATTGACAGATTCGCTGAGTTTGATTTCGTTAAATGATATACTTAATTACTATGTTTAAATAACAAGACACGTGAGCACGGCGGTTTGTCAGGCCCGTACTGTCGCGCGCTAGCGCTTACGGAGCGCATAGGCGCTCGATGGATATTGATCCATACATGCCAACCTACCAGGCCTTAAGAATTAATTAGATCAGTCGCCCGGTAAACGGAAGGATGTGGATTTAAGTAAGAGAACGAGGATTACAAAAAAGCAGATAATAATTTAAAATGACCTGGATTTTGTATATTTTTTCTATCTCTACAGACAACAGCACGTCATCATACCACAAAACGTAAAATTTTCTCAATTGATATTGATCTCTACTTATTGGACTTAAATTTGAAAATCTATCCAATGACCTTTAACTTTTTGGGTAGGTTGACCAGCCTTTGTCTGTACCTTATGATATACTAATCATGACAGTGAAAGTATTATATTAACCATCATCCAAACGCATAACAGAAATTAAACGCGATTATCCCAAACTTTAGGCAAACGAAATTGGTAGGTATATTAGTATAGGTGTTTATATAAAAATTTCCTAAACTGATTTCGTAATATCAAGTCTTGTTATAACATGGCTTGGATATCAGAACACGTCCTCTGCACATGCTCCGAGATATATTTCCGACAACGTATTATGTCCGGAGGCAAGACTGTTCTAAATCTTTGACATCACCAAGCTTGCACTGGGAATCTATGTACTGTAATATCTATTGATACCGTGAACATGACATTGTCGTTAAGGATCGCATCGCATTCAGTCAATACTATAAAAAAAAAATGTTGGTTGACAACATCACATTATTTTTTCTGATCCCAAAGTAAGAAACTTTTTAAAGTACTTGGTTATGTCGAAAAATTAAACAACGAAGGTACTAAAAACACCCAGACTATTGAAAACATTGAAAACTCCTTTTATGTTTAACTTTCAAAGGAAATCGAGTTTGAGACCTCGAGCAGGCGACCTTGAAAACCATGTAGTGTGTACGCCACTCTACCACGGAGGCCCTCAATTTTTTTTTTTATACTTTCAAGAGAGTCAAACTTCTTAGCGTTCCATGGAGTCACCGTGCGGGTACCAGGTCCATCGTGTGACAGAAAGGGAAACTCCAAGTAGATCCCGGGACTTGTGACACGGGTGTAGGTTTAAGAGGCCCCTTTCCGACGTACATCAACACTCACCTTCACTACTCGTGTTTCTCTCCCTGCCCAGCCAAATCTGGTACGAACCTGCTAATGCAGCTTTAGACACACGCTATAGTATAGAACTTACCTACTACAGTTCTGGCCAAGCCAAGTTCTTTCAACAGGTTATAGAGAGATTTTGCTATAGACTAACTGCATAACCGCTTTTCGTTAATTCATTTAGGAGATTATAATATTTGGGTTCTTTCATTGCGTGGTATGTTAAGTTTTCCACGGCACGGTAAGTTCGACAATACTTTTATATTACTATTCAATACAATACTATTCATTTTGTAGCTCTAGAAAAAAGAATAATGTGCGGTCTGGATGATGATACACCCACATCCTCACGTTTTTCATGTGTCCATTAAAATAGTCCAGTCAGGTGTTGTACCCAGTATTGAATAAGGCTTGTTCTTAGAAGGTCAAATAACTTATTTAAGTACTGTGTAGATTTCGTATGGTGAAATTTCCATTACTGATACATATAAAGTTTTCAAAAAATTAAAGTCCTTATTGTTTTTTGAATCCATGGATAAAACACACATAGTC
The DNA here is from genome assembly GCA_949315895.1 of Anania crocealis. NCBI lineage: Eukaryota > Metazoa > Arthropoda > Insecta > Lepidoptera > Crambidae > Anania > Anania crocealis. Next base: position 8,009,176 of record OX438862.1, read on the forward strand.
TCATACCAGAATGTCGCTTAGAACTCTTCAAGCTTCATTAAAAATAAGTGGCTTTTGTCATTGTGTTATACCTACCGCAATGCAAATTAAAACTTGTGATCCTACAGGACTTAAAATTATTGAAACTAGTTAATTTAAAAACATTATCATCTGTTATATTTTAATTCAGTATTTAAAAGAAACTCCACACCTCCAGTCCTAATTAAGTAGCCAAAATTATAGTCGATTAAATAATATGAAAAACTTTATTCGAACCCAAGCGCCACTTTATATAGGTTGTCTCACATTTTAGTTGACTTGTAGAAGAATTGGCTTTGATCTGAATAATATGTCACTGTTATTGTTAAGGTTTTCGCAAGAACCGCCGATAAAGGGTCACCCTATCCGTAGGTAGTTTTCAGCGAAAAAATAGGTTTTTAGTTTAAACAGACACAATCAACAAACAGTTTAGTAACTCATATTTTTTATCTTTGAATTGTGAATTAATATATTTTATAAATATAAACAACTAAAGTTATCACTTATCAAGTCCGTCTGTCCGCATTTGACCCACGTGAGAAGAGACTATGGCCACAGAACAAGAACCTCTGCCAAGTTAACTTGCTTTATAGTAAAATAAGTACAGTTACTGCATTCCCCTTTACTGTATATTGCGTCGGATCCCTTGAAATCGGTTCACGTATTATCGTCATTTAGAGGTGACGTTGACAGACCGAAAATATTAAGAGTCACCGATATCAACTAGCTTCCTGGTGAGTCTTCGCCACTACACTATTAGATAAGTTTCACTTCTTTATAACCGTATAGTTAAGTATGTAGTCAAGAGCAAGCCCATTATATAAAAAAAAATATATAATAAAGGGTCATATATTATACGGACCTTTATTTAGAAAACTGCTTTAGAAAAGTAAACATAATTTTTATTTGCCCAAATAAACAACCAATATTCATCAATACATTCCATTCAGGTATTAAGCAAGTAGCATCAAAAGTTTAGAAATACATTTATCGACAGATATCGTTATATAACTGCAGAGGGGAGTTCTTAGCAAATGTTCTACTTTCCTTTGAGAAGGCCTTTGGGAGATTTTATCTTAAGAGAAATGTCTTGTAGGTGTGTGATTTATTGCAGTGTTGATTTAGGAATCTACATCAGATATTTGTAATAGCTCTTTGGTAATTCTGATAATTAAGGTCAGGGTTTTTTGCTTTGTGCAAGTCTGTTATCACCATAGATATTTCATTATTATTGTCATCACCAACCAGTCAGTCCAGTGTTTGACACAGGCCTCTCCAATAGCACTTGGCAGGCGGGTTGGCAATCACAGTTTAGCCAGCGGTAGAGACAATTGTTTTTAAAGTAGGTAAAGTCCTAGCTAGACAATTACAGAAATTCGTCAGAATAAGTTCGTATTCGCTTCATAAATTCGTACCAAGTATTTAAATCGCAAACACTTGAAGAGAACTTACTGTATTTTGGCATTTACAAATCCTGTGTCTTAGCCCCAACATCGTGATTATCGGTATCGGATCAGCGGTAGTAAACGCTGCTTCTGAGCCATGGGTCGCGGGTTCGATCCCCGCACAGTACAAATATTTGTATGCATCAACATGTCTGTTTGTACTGGTCTGGGTGTTTTCTATGTATTTTAAGTATGTATTTACAAAAAAAAGTATATAAGTAAGTTTATCGGTTTATAGGTCTAGTACCCCATACGGCAGGGTACTTAATAGTAGCTTAATTTGGGACTAGATGGCTCTGTGTGGCCCAGTGAGGCATGTCTTAAATATTTTTATTATTATTATTATTGTAATTCAAGGCAACCAAACCATTCTAGCAAAATAGTTGTGGAAAATCTTTGTCATCGCTAATACTGGCGTTTGACTTAATTGTACCGTCAACCGAAAACATTGTGTTTAATCCTACAAGTGAATATAGCGTTACGCTAACAAATTCACGTATCCTCTGAACCGTAAACGTCTGTTACCGCTAGGTATTTACCTATTAACTTAACTCACTAAACACGGAATCCACAATCCGCACAAAACACCACAATTCTGATTGTCGTCGGCTATTGTTTGCTGGGAACGTGTAAAATGTTCTATTTATTTTACAATAATGCACACAATCAAATGTCGGTGTTAATTAGTGCGTTTGGAACTTCCTACATTTGTGAAAGGCCATTAGTACTGCGTCTATACTAAAGATTATCTTTGTGTGCAAAATAGAAAAGCCACTCACATAATAATATAATATTAAGTAGGTACTAGCTCTTGGTCCGCAGCTCTGCATGTGTGAACTTCACGCTATATTGCGTCGACTGAAACTTGTGCCTAGCAGTGAGATTAAAATTAACTAATGTCCTTTCCCAAAGTCTTATGTTTGTACCAAATGTCATTAAAATGGGTTCAGTAGTATAGGCGTAATAGACATATTATTAAAGTGACTTAACACTTATAATAGAAACAAAAAGATTAGATTTTAGGTAGATACAATTTATGGAGACGTCTCGAGGTCTCATATGTGTAAAATAAAAACTTTTTGATATGATTCGAATTTATAAGTTTTGTATTTTTGCTCAATGAGTTAGGTACTGTTACAATATACACCTAAAAAGTACAGAGTTTGTATTCGGATTTTAGTATTTACGACTCTTGGATATAAATGCCATAATGAGCAAATAAACTACTTAATAAGTAAATGTACTTTATTTACATTGAAAAGTATATACGAAGATTCACACAGAGAACGATAGCCTAACATAGTTGATGATCCCATACTATTAAATAGTATGGGATCATCAATCATGGGATTTTTGAGATTTTTAGACCCCCCCCCCCCCTTGTCACACATTTTACCAAAATTCCCATACTATTTTGCCCAATGTCACCAAAAGTTAGGCCCCTAATGTGCTACGTAATTTGTGGACGGCCCCTATTACATATTTGTTTATACATAGACGAAGAAGTTAATTAATTAAGAAATGTAAAGAAATACGTAAACTTTAAGTAAGAGACTATCAAACTAAAAGCAGTTGCACTATATTCTAAATTCTATTTCCATGTATTCAATTCAATACTGCCTCTAAGAACTATCTTGCTCACAATCTGATTTTACCAGATGGAATTCAAAGTGTCGTTTGACAGACATTGGAACCTTTTAAGGTGAAAAGGTTGCCATGAGTAGGCACCTCTCGAATGTCACATGTCTTCTGAGTTTCTGTCGGTTCGACAGAATCAGTTTCGAGAAAACGTAGGCTATTTTCCGCGTTGCGCCTTATTTGCAGTATACTCTCGTTTGTTCATATAACAACAAATTGAATCGAAACTTTCGGTCTCGGCTCAAAGTTATTGTCTTAATTGATTTACTTACGTGGTCCTCAGTGACGAAGAAATTAGTGGGTGGAAATCTAAGTAAGATTGAAGTTTGTGAGTTTGGATCAAAACTTTTGTATTAGGGTTGTTCTGTCGCTTCATGTTTAGCTGTGTCACTTCATAATTACATTGTTACTGTGTATTCGGAAGATACCATTCAAACTATTACTAGAGTCTAAGTATTTAGCTAAAATCATCTCTTTCCAAATTTAAATAATAAAAAACATAAAAATAAATGTGGACAACAAACAACATTTTGATCCCAATTTGGACAACTATTCAAAGCACTCTTAATTTGGAAACCAGAAACAACGACGGTACCACAAACACCCAGACCCGAGAAAATGCAGAAAAACTCATTTTTTCTACATTGACCCGTCCGGGAATCGAACCCGGGACCTCGGAGCAAGCAAAATTTTGAAAATCGGTGTGTACGCAACAAAAAACATCGAAATTGGTAGCACAGTAGTAGCCTGGTAAAAGTTATTAAAAATATTCGCTGGGAATCGTGAACCTCATTTTTTTGTAGGTTGAAATTACTTTTAACGGCACATTCAAAGGCATATTGGTGAACGAAGTTTGTCCAACATTACTACAGAGAAGACGCTGTTGTTCGTTTTTTTGCCAGTACTTTTAAGCCATGATAAGGGGTATAGTGCTTTTCAGTCTAGTAATTCTCAGTCCGCTATTAGAGACGGAAATAAATTAGAAGGACTTGACCAGCAACAAGAAAAATTTGTATCAACAATAAAGTTTCATTGAGTTAACCAACGTCTGAACAAACGATCAAGTCCGTTGTTCTTGTAACAACGAGTTGCTAACTCAGACGGTTGACTCGTCCCGAGCCGTCCAACAAAGTCGGCTGAATCGACTTGGCCACTTGGCAGCAATGAGGTCGCCGTTTCATTTAGTTTGTGTTTATCAAGTAGGTTGTAATTAAAAACTATTTATATAATTAAACTGACGAAAATCGTGATATTAACCGCCAATTTTCAAGTGCTTGACAATTTTCAATGATGTCACGAAATTTATAGAAAACAGAAATCGGAAACTAAGTGTACGAAATGTTGTGGGTTTTTTTTTTTTTTTGAATTTTTTAGGTATTTTTTTAAATTTTTTTGGACCAGGACAAAAACATCATAATTTTGGTCAGCCTGTCAAAGTGTTATTCGTCAAAAAAAAAGTGTTAATTAATAAGAACCTCTTTTTTTGTTGGTTTAAAATACTTTATTATCTTTTTGCGGCACAATTACAGTGATATTTAGCACTCTGTTCCGAAAACTGGTATTTATTTCAGTGCTTAAGACTTACTGCTTGGATTGTTTTGTATTCGTTGTCCGCTTGATGAGGATACGCATTTTTGCGTTCTCTAGCATCGCATTGCTTTAATTCAGCGGTGACTATTTTGGTATCTTCGTTTAGTTTTTTAATCTTTATAATATTTTCATGTTCTACGTTGAGGTTCCCTTGAATATGTTTTCTGTCCTGTATTTTTTTTACTTCATAGTCATTTTGGCGACAGTGGATAAAAAGTTAGCAATAATACTATATTTTGTTATGAACATACAAAAATTTAATGAAAATTCAGAACTGGAGTAAGGCAGAGTGCATTGGATCGAGGCTTTTAACTTTACGCGTATGTGTTATTTAAGTATATGATACCAACATAATGTACAAAAATAAAAGACAATCTAGTAATTTACAAGTACAGTTTCAATATTGAGCCGAGATTTAAATTAAAATTCCTGAGAACTCATACCTGTGACAAACCAAATATTTCTTTTCAACGTTTGCATTGCATATTTAGATAACATTATTATTTATTTACTATCAATATTGAAATCCAAAAAGCAAGTTTTTAAATTAAAAGAGGTGCTCTTGCATATCCTTGATAAAAAAGTGTGCCATAAATTCGACGTACTATTTCATGCGTTTAAATATTTCGGAGCCGTTTAACATTTCAGTATTGTAGAGAAAATGCTTGAAACACCTACATAGGTACTTGTATTACTGTGCGAAAACGGGAAAATGAGGGAGTTGGATGGCTTTAGCTGTTGCGCTTTTAAATGTAACTGGCGGGAAATTAGCAAAGTTTCGCGCATGAAATTTGTTTTTATAATTACATTTTCGGCGGTTATCATTAAATATTTAGTGTTTTTAGCAATCATAGTGCTGGTTTCTTGTTTTATTGCTTCTTGAACTTTTGCAAAGGTATTTTCTGTTATCGAGTTTTATGGTTTATTGTTCTTTCGTGATTATGGCGCTTGTATAATTTACATTGTATCGAATAAAAATTAATATGCGAAACTTGTAAAAAACAAAGCAATGGTAAACCCCAAAAATATTAACTCGGACAACAACAGAGACAGTGACCACAAATGTTTGAAGTTTGGCCAATAGTAGAGAGACGCAGCTGCCTGCTGCTGATCTTTTTCTGGTGGTATCAATAAATAATTTAAGGAGAGGGTTAAGGCCTTAGTTTCACCACGCTGGCATAGTGTGGGCTGGTGGATGGCAAGGGCGACGCTATGGGAACATCATCTCGCCGTTGGATGTTTCAAGCCGTCTGAAGGCCTCTAACAGGGCTTCTGAAGACTGTTATCTCATAACAACAGCCAACTAAAGCTTTGAGCCTTCTCCTTAAAATAGAGAGATAATTGTGCTCAACAGTGAGCGATATTGGGTTTTAACATTACTTTTTTTTAAAGTAAGTCGCCTCTTACGTCATCCATAGAATGCTTAGGAGGCGCTTTTACACGTCCCAATATTTTACTGCTACGGGATAAGTCAAGACTTCGGGCTAGTGCCAGGAAGAAGCAATGTAAGACTCTAGGCCACTTTTGTCAGCCTCTTTTTTAAATAATTATGATAACAATAATATATTTTATATTAGGCTAATGCGAGCTAGGATATTAATATAATCACATAAGGCTAGCCAAGCCTTTTTATTGAAATTACTTTAACATTATTTTAACGCACACATGGAGTTCAACAATAAATTGTGGTTAAATACATTGTTTTTGCAACTTCACGCAGTTTGAAACCTGGAACGGAAGGCTTACCTTTATGTCAGATGCTGAAAAGGTGTTTGTCACTTTCTTTTGGAAATAAATTAAGTAAGTTTATATGAGACGTAAATTTTTTTTTCTAATTGTTAATAAATAAATAAATAAATAAATCGTTTATTTAATATACAAAGATATCAAATTATATTATAATGAGCCTACTTAAAATTAAACAGTGCAGATAGTATCTTTTGCCTGAACTAAGCAGAACCTGTGCTTCAGGCGAAAAAGATCTTATGAATTTTATTTTATGTGCCATGAATTAACAATAAAATTTAACTTAAATAATACTAATTTAATTAAGGTAAGATAAGGTAACTAACCATAACAATCTATTTTATTTAAATACTAAAAGTAGTTCTTCTGTATCATTATAGGACAAGGCTTGCAAATATTTAGTTAGGGCTATTTTACAGTTAAAATAGTTGATATCATAGATATTAAGTGCTTTATTCAGTCTATTGTATAAAATTGGGCCCAGAGTTGTAAAAAACCTATTCGTAAAAATATATTTCGAAGTTAATTGCTTAGTGCAAACTATATCTTTCCGTCTTTTATTAGTTATATCTGCATTATAAGGAAGCATTGCGTGTTGTTTTAGTATTGTGTGCATTATAAACAGATGGCGGACAGTTAGTAGATTACATGATTTATATAATAGGTGTGTAGGGTAGAAAAAGGGAAGGTTATTAGCAACTTTTAAAATTGCTCGCTATAACAAGCAACTGTGAGTATTGGTTTCTTTTAAATGCTCTTTTAGCGAGTCGCGGTGCTAAGGGCAGTAAATAGCATTAGTACACAAAATAATCTTTTGCTGTTTAAACCAGGAGGCAAAATGTAATTAGTAGTCCATGATTCGCAATCGCAATACTAAGTCAGTTCAGTGGATCATACTATAGATTGCCTTTTTTTATTTATTTTAAATTTTATGAAAAGCTAAGCAGGCAAAAGACCAAGTCGTTTTCGTCGTACTTTTATACTGAAACATTTTACCTTATAAAGGTTGTATTATTTCCATTGGAAATTTTTGTAAGCCTTTGATTTAATAAAAAATCGTGGCGCGAAATGTTTTTTGGATGTCTAAGCATTGGAGAGAATATAAGAACAAACGGGGAGCAAGTAATATAATGTGACAAGAAAAATCACTTGTCACGAGTAATAGTGTTCCGATCTTGTCACTGTGACGAGACGCGGGAAAGGCGTAACGGGATTCAGGTCTAACCAAGACAAATGAATAGCTGTACAGACATATCCTTTCATCCTTGAGGCGTTTGTTTCTTTGTAATAGAGATTATTTTTTGTTTTTTGAGTAGAACGCAAAATTTACTGTGAAAAGTCGATGACTGTATAAACCGATTATTACTGCCTGATATTTATAAGACGGTCCATTTGATGTTTAGCAAAAGGTTATTATTAAGATATTAATAAAACAATACTTACCATATACAGGAGCATATTTAAAATGTTGGTCTCGTAAAATTTTAAAGACCTGTCTAACAGTGTAAAGTTCTGTAGCTGCAAGCGGTTTTATTGTTTCATAATTTTTAATGGTTCTAGCGTTTGCACACTTAGGTACCCGAGCCACCCGCAACCAGAGTCCTCTCGCAACATTCATTATGTACGAGTACATCGGGTCCCGAAATTAAAAAATTAATTGAATTGGATTGAATGGTGTTTTCGAATTATGTTTGTACAGTGTCAATACTATCAACGAAAAGCGTTAATATGTCAAACGCTTAAAATAAAACAAATTTAAATAAATAATACTAATCAGTTTAATGTGCTACTTACTTAACCTAATAGTACTTAAATTAACAGTCAATTTACTTCGGTATCGGAATATTCACCAGCTCCTCATAAGGAACTGCCATGAAGAACTTTTCTATAGTTCTGATAGCCAGGTCTACTGCGTAGTCTACAATTGGCTTCCCAAACTCTTCAGCGACCGTCTTCCAGTTTTCATTTAGAAATGCTAATACTGTGTCACCTGTAAAAGAAATCATTTGTTAAGGTCTATTGAAACATGAGCAGTATTCGCTGCCGCTGTGGGTAGAGGTATATACCGGGCGGATTTCATTCAGGTATTTAGTATCGAGTTACGCGGCTAGAATGGAAAATGGTGTTAACAGTAACATTACCGCATACACAATGGGTTGTCTCTAGCGCAAACGGCAGCAAATACCGCTTAGATCTGCATAGGCCTTAAAATAGTCTAAAAGCAAATAAACTAGACTGACTAATAAAAGATCTCTCAGTTTTCGACACATAATTATCTGAGCGTTTGCAACATAATATTATAGGTCATGTAGTAATTAGATTATAAATCTGTCCATTTTTGAACATAGGCCTCTCTAAAAGATGGATTTAGCCATAATCGCCGCAAATAGTTTCCTGGTTCCATACGACATCGTTTAATATACTCGTAATACTTGTGGGAGTTATCATGCGTGTCTGAAACCCCGAACAAACACCAAACCGACTCCTTTGGAAGTTTAAATAGGTGTAATGTAAAGTCTGGGATGTTAGGAAATTAATTTAAATTGTATATGGTTTTGGAGCACTAAATATTACGAAGATGTAGACTTAAATGTAGACTCTAATAGATTACTGTATTTCTTTGATGTCATTATCCTTATATCTTCTTTAGTTAGCTTTTTAAATGCTTAAAACAAGCATTGGGAATACTGGTTTAAGATCCACGTTGAAAAGTTATAACAGAGAAAGCTCGCTATGGTATAACAAAATACTCAACAACTTAGCAATTTTTTTATAAAATTGTACGTTGGGTGGTGACAAAAACATATTTTGATAATTGGACCGTCTATAAATTCGTGAACACAAACGCTGTAAAGTTCGAAACGTCAAGATAAACCAACCAATTATGTAAAACGATGCAAAAATATAAATTTATTTTCTATCTCAAAATCGTTATCGTAAATTCAAGAAATCGATAAAATGAAATAAATCTATTAAGAATAAGATAAGCTAAACCCCTTTTAGAAATATAATATAATTAATTTTGATGCTATATAAATACTTAATATTATTGTTCATCAAGTATCTAATCTTTAAATCGATTCGGTCCGTGTAGTAGTGCGGTGATTCGTATATTAAAAAGGGTTTGATTCCCAGTTGGATCAATTTAGTATCTGGATGCTGTAGGTGTTTATATATTATTATAGTCATAATTTGGATAGCATGTAAAGTTAACCTTTGGTTTTCTTGTCACCAGGAAAATCTTTGGAAAAATTGCATGAAAAACCAAATGTCTGAATCTATTTGATCTGGCACATGTAAGGTCGCGGTGGATGTAAAGTCCCGATAGCGAAATGTCCTAATTTCTAATCCCACTTGAAGCAATATAACTTTTTTTGGAATAAAAATATCTGTGTTTTATTGAATCTAAAAAAAATAATGAGCTGGAATAATATAACGATATTTTAATTTAGATAGATTTCAGTTAAGCAAATTTATTGCTGAAATTTCAATTTGCTTTTGAATTGTTATAAATAATTCGGTGTGCTAAATCGTTGATAACTTAATAATTAAGCACCGAAGGACTATTTTCTAATTCTCAAATCAAAGTCATAGAAATCTGTGGTTATATTATCTGCATGAAAAAGGATACCAGAAAAGTGGGCTATCAAAGTTAGTCAAGGCAATGATTAAGTTTATCGGATGCAATCAGTGTTTCAAATGAGATTTTCTTAAGACTGCCTTGAGTTTCATTTTACAAGAGCATATGAATATTTTTTTCGCAATCTGATATAATAAACACGTGAACACGACGTAACATCCGTCGGATGAAGGAACCAAATGATTATTTAATCATTTATTATTATTACATTTTCAAACATCCGTTTTCCAGCAATCAGTTATTTAGCCACCAATTTAGGCGACAAATGAATCGTGGCCCCTAATTTGGTTTCTAATTACTAGATTCACGAGCAAACCGTTTCATTTAAAAACCCTAATAGTAATTAATATTTAGTAATTGAAGAGGATATCCAGCTTATTTAGCTGTGTTTAATCTTATTACTAGTAAGTAATTACGTTTATGTATGTCACATACTTACGCGTTATTTATTTAGGACGTTTGCTCATTTTATACTGATGTAAAAAACCGAAGCTCTTACTTATCGCACATTACTAAATGTTATTAACGCATTCGCATCATTCTGATCTGATTTTTATCTCTTACTGCGGATCCGGCAGACGTTGTCCTACCTTAACTATATTGATTACGAAATGGTAAAAAAATTGTTATCAATTGTTTATTATTATTGTGCTTTATAATACACAACGTTCTTTGTTTGATTGTTCTGGCTGGTATATAAATAGTTTTATTGGTATTACGACATGGGAACAGGCGACATTAATGGCCTTGTGCAAACGTAGTGATTATCTACTTACTGTTTTCTTGAGTTTACGCGAACACTATACATTGAAATGATAGATAGTTTACGGATTTAGAACGCGTTAATTTTTTATTTAACCCGACGTTTCGAACCCTTTACAGCGTTCATGGTCACGGGTAGACTAAGGTGTTATTCGTCTTTATTTTCAAATTACCATCTTAAAGACGAATAACACCTTAGTCTACCCGTGACCATGAACGCTGTAAAGGGTTCGAAACGTCGTGTTAAATCAAAAATAAACGCGTTCTAAATCCGTAAACTATCTTTCATTAAAACGTAGTAATTACTTGCTCAGTGATGTGCAATTTGGCGATATTTGCAGCACGCATTCTGTCAATGTTATGTCAAATGCCTTTCACTAAAAAAAGGTTAAATTGTCAAAAGCGACAAAGGTAACATTATTTAAAAAAAAAATAGTTTTGTGCTTAAGAATTCATAAATTTCTTATTTTCCCGAGCATATTTCTTATTTTTTTCTTTCATAAGAACATTTTCCCAACAATAACGAATAAAATAAAAAAAGAATTAGCGAAATCGGTCCAGCTGTTCACGCGTGATTCGATGACCAAGGGAAATAGGGATTCATTTTTAATATATAGATTTCATAACGGGTGTAAAAAAACCAAACGCAGATCCGAAAACCACGTATTGTCCCCATCATTAGGATCGTTTTTCTCTTTAGGATCATACCTGGGAAACAGCTGGTTCCGAAGATATTTAAGGTCAAAGTCACAATTTTGTTTTCCATTTTATTACAAAAACTGTTGCCAAAGGATACTTAAAAACTTTTCTTCATACAAACATAGTGGTTGTTTTTATTATTTCGTTCACAATAAGGCTTTATTAATTACAATACGCAATGTACGGCTCAGCGCGGACGACTTTTGAACTTAGCAGCCATCTCCAGCACAGCGGCCTACGCTACGGCTGCTATACATTGCGCGCTACGCATTATAATATTTTTTTGAGTCCCATAAATAAAAATCATTTCCCAGCTATAATATTTTGTAATAGGGCTTGGTTTGCTTTTCAGATAGCGTAACTTCAGGGTCTGCGTTTAGTTTTTTTACAACCTATATATAGACTAGCTGATTTTCGTATCGCCTCAGAATAATATAGGATTTGACGTCTTAAATGTCATTGTTACAAATATGACGTGGTTGGAAAAGAAATATGAAGAAACACATTTTTTTAATTTTAACCTTTCAACGTTTTTAGTACTTATTATCCTAATCCTGTCGAAGACAAATACAATAACACCAAAATCAGCTCTGCCGTTCTCGGCTTATAAGTGGTGTAACAAACACTTGAAAATAACAAACCCAGAAGTGTAAAGTTGTAATGATAAGGTGTCAAAGAATCTACTTTAGGTTGGTAGTTATTAAGGAAATTCCAGTATGTTTTTTGTCAAAAACTGGTCAGTCATATTTTTAGTAGAATACAGTTGTGAGTTTAGAGTTGATAATGTGGGGTGCGTCTCATATGATATAAAATTATTTGATATAATCAAACTTTAATAACGATCACTTTGCGTAATAATCATTTGTTACAACAACACATCTTATAATTTTGTTTGACATAACGATTACTTTACTTAACATACAGTTAATTTTATACTATTTTGTATAACATTTATAACAAATAAAACATTTTGAAATAAAACTCATTTTATATTTCGTTCATTTGTTATAAATTTGTTTGTTATACGCATCATTTCGTATATATATTATTTGAGATAAAAACGTTTACATTGCTAAAATTAAGAATTTGGTTGAATCCCGACTCGCCGTGGTCTTTCCGCCGTGGTACTTGTCTGCCCTACACTAGAGTGCAATTTAAAAGCCGGAGGCGCGGAGGGAGTGCAGTCCTCGCTCGCAGTAACGAAGCTCGGGCGCCCGGGCAAGCTGCAGCGGCTGAGGCTGGTCGCCAAAGGCGACCAGCAAGCCGAAGCTGCGGAAGCGAGTGTGGGTGCCAGAGATTTGTTACGCAAGGGCGGAAAGACTGCACTTCCCGCAGCGCCGGAGAAGAGCAAAACAAATGCATGCATGCTTGCCTGCTTGCCTATATGCATGCTTGTTTGCTTGCATGCATGCTGCTTGCCTGCATGATTGCATGCATGTCAGCTTGCATACAAGATGATTGCCTGCAAGCATGCTGCTTGCCTGCATGCATGCTGCTTGCCTGCATGCATGCTTGCTTGCTTGCCTGCTTACGTGCATGCATACCTCCTTGCCTGCGTATTTATGGCATTTCGTACTCTTAAAGATTAGGAATATACCCTATTTGGTATTACTCGTATATTAAATAAAATTATTTGTTTTTAGCATTATATCATGCGAATGTTATTAAACGGATAATATGCTAAATGATTTTATCCCAACTGTTACTTATACGTTTTAAAATTATGTAATTTAAATTTATATCTTTTCATCATTATATTAAAGAAATGTTATATTGAACAAAATTATATTATTTGATTGTATATGTTTTGATATTTATACCATATGTTGTTATACTATATATTACACACCCGGTAATGTGTACCTACTCATAACACTACAAGATTTTTCAAACCTCTAAGTTTACCAAAGGAGAACATTTGATGTTCATCACAATCTTGTACAACGACTATTCTACCCGTAGTAACTAACAAAGTCACTGATATTTATCATATCATTACCAAAAACCGTAGCTATAAAATTAACTATTAGAAGCAGTTATCTAGTTTTAAAATTAATTGCTATTACGAGAAAAGCTCTTACTCAGTTCCTTGCTGCCCTTGAAGAGGTTCTTCAGGTCAAATGACACTCGGTCACCATAATCAAAGGAATACTTGTAGTTTCTTAGGGCGAAGTGGTTTAGGCCATTTTCGTCTTTGACGTATTTTGTGTTGATGTCCACTTTCATTCGCAGGTTCGCTGGAAAATAAGAAAAAGGTTTTACATTATTATAAAACATGGTGGTTTGTTGAGAAAAAATGTGTGAGAGACAAGTCCCTGCAACTGAACACGCCACGCTTGGTAACCAGAACACGTTCGCAAGTTTTCCCCTGATAGATAGGCTGGTTTACCAATACACAGGTACCTAAATACGAATCAGACCCGAAAAATCTGTGCTACGTAAATTTCGTAATCCTATTTATAAGAGGATTGGAAAACTTTCTGGTATTTCTTTTTTTATAAAACAATCAACTGACGAAGAAACGCATTGAAATATATGAAAATTATCATCTGATTGTTTGTCACTAACTCAAACTTTTTGTAGTTTATGAGTTTCAAATATATGACTCGTCTCCCTCTGTTCTTGAACAGGTTGGTGTTTCAAATTGTTGTTTATTTATCTCCTTTCTAAGTTTTAATGTGTAGTTAAGTAGGTATTAAATAAAAAAGTAATAAGTACTAACTTAATTTGACTTTTGCGTCTCCCTCCCCGTTGATAGGGAACAGCAATATTTTGCCAACAGCGTCGTATTGACCTTTGATGGTCAGGTTACAGTGGAACTCCAAGCCGAAGAAACGATTCTCCAATTCAGATCTGCAAAAAATATATCATGAAAACAAACTTTGTTTTTGGTTTTCATTCAAGATGCAACTCAGATCAGAGTCTTGTTCCTTGTATATCAAATATCACCTAAACGTAATGCCGATGTGAACTCATATTTATTTAATTACATTATTGCACATACAAAAACAGTACAAACGGTGGACTTTATGCCAAAAGCCTTCTCTATCGGTTAACCAATCCTCAACGACGTGGGATTTCTTTGAATTTCCATATTTAGGGATTGGTGCCAACTTACATAAATAAATAAAAAAACTCTGAAAATGCAGTTAAATCAATTCCAGGAAATATATTTTCAATTTACACTAGTAATTTTTAGTAACTTAAAATAGATTTAAAAACATAATTATCACTCTCATGGGACTGCGTTTATATTTGACTCTGTCCTAAGATAAAGTATTTTAATAATATCAATATTATCTTACTCGTTAAAGTCTCACTTTTGCACAAGGTTAGTAAAATTCAAACTAAATACATATTTTAACGCTGACTATACAAAGGGCACGATTTCGCTAGGCAAATAGATTGTTTATCCGATGTCCGGTTAAGTCGGAAATGACCCCCATCTAAATATCGAATGGACACGCCAAATTCGTAATAGCCGTCTTTGATGGCAATTTATAGTAGATAGGCGTCAAAATACAGGATGAAATTTTAACCACCTTCCAAATTTTAATATTATATGAATCTATGAGACAAAAAACAAATGACGTATTTTTTCTTTTGGTATAGCCTAGTACAAAAATTTCAAGATAAAGCACTTAGAAAATGACATTCAAAAATGTAAAATTTTTGATACGGCCGCTTGGCAACACTTTTTTTTACGCGATGCGCATTTTATTAATTTATTACAATACTATGCATAAGTTTTTGACTTTCCCTTTATGCCTGAACAGGCCTAAAAATTGATAACTATATCGCGAAAAATATTTTCGGATGACAACTTGTTTTACATTTTTTACATAATTAATAGGCTCTAAATACGATACTGAACGCCTATAAAAATTTTGGAAAGTGGTTAAAATTTCACCCTGTATATCAATCTACGAGACAAAAAACAAATGACGTATTTTTTGTTTTGGGATAGCCTAGTTCAAAAATTTTAAGATAAAGCACTTAGAAAATCTAAAATTTTTGATACGGCCGCCTAGCAACACTTTTTTTACGCGTCGCGCATCTCATTCATTCATTACGATAGTATTCATATGTTTTTGATTTTTCATTTATACCTTAACAGGTCTAGGACCGTAAAAATTGAAAACTATATCGCGAAAAATATTTTTGGGTGACAAATTGATTTACATTTTTAACTTCATATATAGGCTCTAAACAAGATACTGAATGCCTATAAAAATTTTGGAAAGTGGTTAAAATTTCACCCTGTATAAGCACAGAATATAATATTATATACATCAAGTAAGGCCAGTTTAGACTTTTTGTTAGTTATTTAAGTGTTAAAAGCTTTTGGAATACATTAATAATAAAAACCGGTCAAGTGCGACTCGGACTCGCACACGAAGTGTTCCGTACCATTGACTAGGTAAACAACAGTAGGTACATAAATTTAGTTAATGTTGTGCCTACCTGTTACCATTTATTGATATCGAGCAAAAATAGGCAAAAAAATCGCGTTTGTTCTATGGGAGCCCCGCTTAAATATTGTTTTTTTTTTTAGTAAATGTTGTTATTGCGGAAACAGAAGTACATAATTTGGGAAAATTTTAATTGTCTAGCTATCGCGGCTCTTGATATACAGCCTGGTGACAGGACAACGGACAGACAGCGAAGTCTTAGTAATAGGGTCCCGTTTTTACCCTTTGGTAGGAACCCTAAAAACTAGTATTTGCGATATCTTTAATCATTATTGACGACTTTCGTGGTAGAGTGGCGAACACATCCGCTTTTCCGGTGTTTCCAACTCCAAGGTCCCGGGTTCGAGTCCTGGACGGGTCAATGTTAGAAAATAGTATTTTTTTTTATTATCTCGGGCTTAGGTATTTGTACTTTATTATTTCTGATTTTCGTACTCTTAGATCGAATAGATTGGTCCATTGCAATTCGTGTTAATTGGTCATCTTTATGACGAAAATTGATGTTAATTTAAGGTAACCTTCCCTGTTAGGGAAAATGAGACGTGATTTATTATTATTATAACCCTACTTGTTTTGTGGAAACCAGAAACAACGAAGCTATACAAACAACCCGACCCATGACAATATAGATAAAAAACTTGAGAGGTGTCAAGGGACACCCGGATGGAACGAAGTTCATTTTTAGTGAAGGATTTTTTTAATTTTTATTCTCTTTCACTCTCCCTCTCCCTCTCTCCCTCTCCCTCTCTCTCACTCGCTCTCTCTCTCTCCTTCTCTCCTCTTCTCCTTAGCTTTTTCCCACTCTCTATCTCTCTCTCCCTCTCTATCTCCCTACACTATACATTGAACACTATACATTGAAATGAAAGATAAGTTTACGGATTTAGAACGCGTTTATTTTGATTTATCCCGACGTTTCGAACCCTTTACAGCGTTCATGGTCACTAGTAGACGGTAAAGGGTCCGAAGCGTCGGGTTAAATCAAAAATAAATGCGTTCTAAATCCGTAAACTTATCTTTCATTTCAAAACTAAAACACTACAGCAACAAAACACAATCTAGAAATATAGAGTTCAACTTATTGATGTATGAAAAAAAAACTACGTACAAAATCAATACAAAAAGTGTCCAAACTATATGTGCACCCATTTGACAGAAGAAAGCACTTTCAGAACAATCTGTATCAATCGAATAGATACAACATGACATAAATATCCATCCATACTATTGCAAATTCATATTGGGGGTTTGCCATAATCGCTACGCTTGGCAGGCGGGTTGGCGATCGCAGTATGGCCTGCTGTTGTTAGGAAACGCTGCTGCCCATCTCCTGATGACAGATTTCCCTCTGTCGGCTCTTACGACACCCACGGGAAGAGAGGGTAGTGCTATTCTTTTTATGTGCCGGCACTACACTTGGGAACATTGTACTCAAAGTTGTTGACCACTATGTTTACCTGGGACAGATAGTCCAGTTAGGTACGTAAAACTTCGAGAAAGAGATCTCTCGTCGAATCCAGCTCGGATGGTCAGCGTTCGGGAAGCTCCAGCATAATTATATTCGGGTCCGAAATACTTCAGTGTCTCAAGACGAAAGTCCAGTTGCCAGTAATGACATATGGGAGTGAGAATAAGGCTCAAGATGCAAGATGCGAGCAATGGAGAGAGCGATGCTTGGTATTTCCCTACTCGATCGAATCAGAAATGATGAGATCCGCAGGAGAACTAAAACAACCGACATCGCTCGAAGGATTGCATCGTTGAAGTGGCAGTGGGCGGGACACACAGCGTGGAGAACCGATGGCCGTTGGGGGGAAAGGTTTTCGAATGGCGACTGCGTACCGGACGACGTTCCGTGGGCAGGCCCCCTACAAGGTGGACCGACGATCTGGTCAACGTCGCGGGAAGCCGCTGGATGTGGACATCACAGGACCGATCGATGTGAAGATATTTGGGGGAGGCCTATACCCAGCAGTGGGCGTCGTTCGGCTGATATGATGATGATGATGACTATTGCAAGTCAACATAACTTGGCTGTTTTAAACTTTCATGGTCACTATCGTAAGAGTTAGTTATTTCAAATTCTTCAGCGATCATGGCGCTTGCAACAGTGCCGAAATATCGGAAACTCATAAAAAACAAGGTACATGGTAGAAATCTCGAAATAACTAACTTTTATAACTTGGCTGGGTTATAAAGTTGACACAGACATAATAAAATCAACGTCAATCATCCGATCGAGAACCATTTGAGACATTTTTGTATAGGGCTGTATATCTCAATAAATAATCTGAGGCAGACGATATTAATTTTCAATGATGACATAATGTTTTACATACGCAATATGTGTTTTCAACCAGGAGAGGTTCTTAATACGACGCGTATTTTTTAAAATTTATTATAGCATTACTTTTTAATAGGCTGACCTGTTTTGATGTTTTTTTGTGCTTGAGCACTTTTTTAGCACAAATGATCCCAAAATAGACTTGACTCAAAAATTAAAATTAACACTTTTTCAATAAAATTAAGGCTTGGAATAATGCACCGATTTTGAGAATTAACAAGCAACGACTAACATTGGTATTTATTTATGAAAAAAAAATTCATGCTCTTACTTATTCGTTTTTGACACAAACAACAGTATTATTTTGAGCTATATTTTATGATTTACATTAAATGAAGGTGAATTAATCTGACCTAATAACAATATTTTGTTACTACTTAGGTATCGATTAAGTTTTAATTACTGATCATTGTTCAACAAAGGTAATTAATTCATGACATGAGAACTGGTTAACAAACTGCCAAGGTCCCTTATATCATTTAATAATTGTCATCAACAGTCATTGCTTTAATGCTAATTAGTTTTTTTTTATCAGGATTTATTTTTTTGCCAATAAAATTTGACTTGTTTACTTACAATCAACCGTCAATACGATTTTTTTATGCATTTTTTAATTCTAGAGTATGTAAAATAATAAGGAAGGATGATTTCGTTAAGCTTTTTACATAATTGACTAATTTTTTTTTACTTTTTTGACTGTAGGTAAATTGGAAATAAAATAGGCACCATGTACCGTCATACTAAAATTATGAATGGTTAATTAATTGTGTTTCTTTAATCAATGTTAAAAATAAATATTGCTAAAAATTAGTTTAAAAAAACAAAAAAGGATTTTATGGAAAAAGTAAAACAAAATAAAGGAGGCTTTT
The DNA here is from genome assembly GCA_949315895.1 of Anania crocealis. Lineage (NCBI taxonomy): Eukaryota > Metazoa > Arthropoda > Insecta > Lepidoptera > Crambidae > Anania > Anania crocealis. Next base: position 8,028,399 of record OX438862.1, read on the forward strand.
ATCGAGTAGAGAGTGGATAAGGGTTAGCTTGTTGGTGGTGATGACCACAATAACAAAGCATAGCAAGGACCTCATACACATTATCACATACTTACCTACTATGTACGTTTTTTTATCGGCCTGTTGGTCTAGTGGTTTAAATACCGGGCCAAGATCTGGGTGTCTCGGGTACAATCCCCGGGTCGGCCAATAAAAAGTTTAGATTTTTTTTTAATATTGCTCAGGTTTATGATCACTAACCCGCATTAATTGTCAAGCGTGATGATAGCCTATAATATCCATCATTGCAATGGGTCAAAAATAGTGACGTACACAATTTCAATACCCGAAATAAAGATAAACTTGCCGTTCCAGGATTCATACTGCGAAAAGTGAGTAATTCGTTCATGCGAAATTCGTATTTTCAACAAAACCACTGTCAATTCCTGAACCTCCGGTACATAAACTCAAATCATTTATCAAAGATAATAAAAAAGATAATAAAAAAGGGCTAGTATACTATTAATGATTAAATGATAGGAACGTGTGACTTTAAATTGTCCTAGCTCGCACTGGTATATATCTCATGTAAACATATTTATTTAAAAAGAGGCTGACAATAGTGACCTAGTTTCTTGCGTGCTTCTTATCGCCACTAGCCCACAACTGTCTCGAAGCAGTGGTAGGTTTAAATATTGGGCCGTGTAAAAGCGCCTCCAGAGGCCTATTTGCAGAAATAAAACTGATTTTAACAATTACTTATTTATTATTTACTAGCTGTTTCTTACGTCTTTGTACGCGTATTATTTTGAGTTTGACACTATTACGAGACTTAACGTAGGCTTTGTGCTATTCAGCCTTTAATTTATATGTGTACAGTACACCACTAATTTCGTTTTGCTGTTATGACGTGTAGATTAACAAATTTTAATATTGATCCAAACTTTCGATTTTGATCCAAAATTTATAATAGAAAATTTATTTATAGTAACCACGATCATTTATATGATACTTTTATGAAAGTGCGAAACAAGCCTATCTTGGTCTTATTCGTTTTCTGCGCAAAACTAAATAAGTAAATCATTATTAATAATTATACTCGTGAAACATAGTAAATACTTACCCATAATTAATGTAATATAATTATGGTGATTATGATTATGGTAGAATATATGGTTGGCAACCCTAGATGAAACGTCTAACAAGATCCGTGGGTCCCGTACGTTCTCTCCCCATAATTTAAAGAGATTACTAAACGTTCATCTGACGTCAATGGTGACCCAAGAGCTGCAACTACTTCACACGGCGACTGCAACGCAATTCACCGTGACTGTGCTGACAGAATGTGGCCTACAATTTTAAAGATTATTATTTATTAATATTGACGAACTCCGTGGCGGAGTGGCGTACACACGGGTTCCGGACGGGTCAATGTAGAAAAAATGTGTTTTGTTTTTTGTTGTCCACATTTATAATTTTATAATTTATTTATTTACAATTATTGAATTTTTAAATTTTAAACGTTAATTACTACGATTGTTTTCTGTAGCAAAATGGTGTAGCCCTAAAAAAGTAAACGTTTTTAGAGATAACCGACGTTTTTTGTAGATACGAAGAAGCTAATAGCTTGAAGCTGGTGCCCAATAAAGAATTGGCGACCATTTTATTGCTTTTTGACCGTAGATGTGACATAAAAACTAGAAACACAATTAGTGACAAAAAACATCCTCACAAAATGAGCGAATACAAGAACATTTAGATGCTCTTTTAATTAACTTAAGATTGAAATTAATGTCAGTTACGTAAGGTTGAATTTACGTTAAAGCTTGTGTGACACTGACTTTAGCTAAGTCGCTTTAGACTCAAGGATTTTCTGAAGTGTCACTTTGCAGTTTTTTTTAATGATTAGTTAATCAAAAAATTATTAACCTGTTAAGCAACTTCGAAATTTCCGATATAAGATTATCCTTGAATCATATTTTATGGAAATAAAGTACAAAACTTCAATATCACAGATGAAGTGTTCAGTAAAAGTAAAACTTATAGTGGAAATGTACAGCTTTAGGTAGCCGCAGTTAAAACAGGTTAATTAACTGAACCTAGCGATCAAAACATTTATTTTGAAACTGAATTTGGCAACTCTTTTGATAACATTACCACATTCTGATCACGACTGCCTGTTGAAACTATAAGTTGAGAAAGATACAAGCAGATAGTTCATATCTAAAAAAAGCACTGTAAGTTATTTAAAAATGCATTACTGAAGGCTGTCTGATTATTGTTTAGCTTAGTTAAAAGTTTACTGTTTACTGGAATATTTTGGAAACCAGTAGATTAGTTAGGCTTCTGCAAATAGACCATGGAGGCGCCTTTACGCTTTCAATAATTTTATCCTACCGCCGAGTGCCAAAATAAGCAGCGCAAGAAGCTCGGTTACTAAGTATTATCAGGCTCTATATTTCTAAGTTAATTCCAAAAAAAAAGTTTTACCTAGGACAATTGTATTTTTTAACGCAATGTGAGTTTGTATTCGAGTTCAGGCAGGTCATTCATCAATTGACTGTGATAATTTATCTTCAGATTTTTAGTTCATACCTCTATGAGTAGTAACATAACAAAACTAAGGTCATTCAAAATGCAAAATTGCAATGGCCATACTGACCAAATGGCTTCTCTTAAAAAATTTAAAAAATTATCGTATTATACAAAAGAAATGGAAAAAATACTAGTGGAGAAGACATCGCTTTTAGCAAAAAGGCCGCATCACTGTACTGATTATCTATTTTCAAATTCTGTCCCTTGTGTTTTTGTGCAATAAAGTTTAGAGAACTGTATAGAACGGTTGTGCTTGATTTTTTCAACATCTTGTACATTTACGTATTTTAAACCTTCTAGGGATAATGTATTCTTTGCAAAAGTTACTCACATATTTTTCCTAACTGCTGCCTTTTTTAAAATAGGTTAATATAATATTGTTTTTTGAATAGTCCGGAAATAAAAAAAATACAAACTTACATGACGTTGTCAACTATGCATTTCCTAAATCCAGATACTCTGCCCTTGTAGAAGGTGACCTTTAGTCCACTGAGCGGTATGGACAGCTTGTCTATCGTGAAAGGGTCCAACGTTGGAACTCCAAGCTCAGGGATACCTTTCACAAATTCAGGAATGGCGAACTGCGTGGCTTTTACTAGGCATTCTTTGCTTGTGTCGTTGCAGGGGTGGATATAATCAGCTGCAAAAAAAAATGGAAATCTTAAACATACTGTTTTATTGAGTTTACGCGAACACTATACATTGTATATACTATACTATATGGATTCTTTTTTTACTTCATCTATATATAAAGTATATATAAATTTTAAAGCATAACGGTAGATTAACTCTTTTTTTTTTTTTTTGTTATATTTAAGATATGCCTCACTGGGCCACACAGAGTCATCTAGTCCCAAATTAAGCTACTATTAAGTACCTTGTCGTATGGGGTACTAGACAACCGATAAACTTACTTACTTATATACTTTTTTTTTTGTAAATACATACTTATAATACATAGAAAACACCCAGACCAGTACAAACAGACATGTTCATGCACACAAATATTTGTACTGAGCGGGGATCGAACCCGCGACCCATGGCTCAGAAACAGCGTTTCCTACCGCTGATCCAAATGGTCGTCGAACTTACTTGTGTAGAAGAGTGACTATTTAAATGCTTTAAATAGTCACTCTTCTACACAAGAAGGAACAAAAAGCTCAGGAAATTTTTGGTATAAGAAACTGAATATGTTTTCGATTATTAAAAACAGTGATAAAGTTAATGTGGTTACGTTAGCAGAAGAATCAGCACCATAAAGGGTGTTACCTGATAAAATAAGGTGTAGCAAATTATAGATCTAAACGACCTATGATTAGACAAAAAAACGTCTAAAAGAGTTAAAACTTTCTTGTTGCATTTTTTTTACACTTAACACTTACGAGGTTTAAAGGTAAATAGTAATTTACCTTCCCGACATTTCGATCGTAAGTTAACGTAGTTCGTTGCATTAAACCCCGTAAGTGTTCAGTGTTACGTCTGAAAGATGTTTTTGAAACAGGTGATCAGCCAATTTGACGACCTCCGTGGCGGAGTGGCATGCACACCGGTTTTAAAGGTGTCGCCTGCTCCGAGGTCCCGAGGGTTCGATTCCCAGTGGGGTCAATGTAGAAAAAAAAAGTGTTTTACTACATTTTCTCGAGTCTGGGTGTTTGTGCTACCTTCGTTGTTTCTTATTTCCAAAATACGAGTGCTTTAAATAGTTACTCAAATTGGGATCAGAACAATGTATGTGATGTTGTCCACATTACTACCTTATATGGCCTACTACTACCTACTATAATACCTATTACTCGTATGAGAAAGCAATTGTTTGGGATACCTTTAGAGTAATTAGATTTGCTGAAAGCTTATTGTTTCAGTATTTTGGTGTTATTTTCGGAACTTTCCAATAAAATATTTAAGCAATATTGGCGAAATATCGGAATAAGACATACCGAATTCTTTTTCATGAAGATTTTATAAAAGATTATTCTGTCTTCGTCAAGTTTACGCAAACTGAAAGCAATAGAAGAAAATAAAGGAACAAGATTAGGTTTTAAAACAAGGTAATAGTTATACTATCTACTTTTGATTAAATTATTTTGTTGCAGTAAATCCCGTCAATTGTGAAGTTTTAACAATACCATGGGAGAGCGCATGTGGATCATAAACACATTGTTTTCTTTATTAGTTCTTCTTAACTCTGAAACACTTCATTCGTTTGCTTACAATGTTGAAAAAATGTTGTTGAAGAGAGAAAAACAGTAATTTTATGCTTGTTGCCATCAACCATTATTATGTGCTAGGAAATTCAACTCTGTTGTGTTTTCCTTGTTAGCTTTAGTAGTAATTGTTGATTATTTAACCAGTAGGTATTGACTTTTTGTTCTTTGTGAACGGAATGTTAAGCGAAAATATTTATTTACGGTCATATATTGCTTCACAAGTTGTTTATCTACTTAAATCATACAAATATTTGAAAGACTTCGGAAATGTCGAGGATGCCACGTACATGTAAAAATGTCAATGATGTAAATTTTTAGATGCGGTTAAATTCCTATTCCGATTACAAGTTTATTTCAAGATAATTCTTGAAATAAACTTATTTTAATCAAATGAAATAATAAGAGATAGATTCATTTTTTAAAATTTATAATGTGTCTTAAGTCAACAAAACTCAAACAGGTCAGCGCATAAACCCCTTACGCTAATTAAACAGGTAGCACAAAATTGGACTTAGAGTAAATAACATACTTATAGACTACTTTTTTTTACAAAAATTTACAGTTCCTGTAGAACAATTTTAATATTAATTATTCCCTCGATCGTGAGTTATTCCAGACACAATTGAAATCAATTGTTATCGCGACAACCGGTTGTCTCATGGGGGTTGAGGGATTATTATTATTTTAATATTAAGTGTTATATTCAAAATTCCACGTGTACAAGGTCGCGGGCAACAGCTAGTAATTTGAATAATTGTAAATACTTATGTTCCGAATAATATTTGGTGTTGCAATAAAATGTATGCGCTAGTAACTATTTCTTATTAGTTGTTTGTATGTTCTGCAAGTATAAATGGTTGTTTTGTGATATTATAAAATAAACAACATCTACATGAATTAGCTTGGTTGGATGGTTATTAAAACTGAAAATCCAGTCATTACTATTTCAAGGCAGTCTATTTTAAAGGTTAAATCTAAAACTTCAATACTACGTAGTTTTGTTTTGAGTTCACTCTATGTTAAATACCTATTGGAATGACTTAAGTATTGCTATTGAATTAAGCTTTTAGTACTATTAGATTCATATTGCTCGTAGATAACAGTTACTTAATTACTCATAACACAACTAAAAACATTTTTGCGATTAATTTTACTAGCACTCTTTGGTCCTCAAGTTTAGTTTGACAATTATTGCAAAACGTCAACTTACAATATATCTAAATAATATAGGTAAGTCAATTGAGTCTTAGCTTAGCTTCACTGAGGATACTGAAATACATAAACTATTAGCATCTAAAGAACGTTAAATCATGACTTACGAGATATTTAACTCAAGTTTGTAATCCATGAGGTGGTAAGTCCATGGGCAGTGGAAATAATTTGTAAACAGTTGCATACACATATTAGAATGGACCATACCGTTACGCCAAGTAATTATATGAAATACTCAAGTTATAAAATTACTTTGTATATCACTATTTACATTCGTTTATATATAGAATTACAATCTATAATTAACCGTTGAATTAAGTACAAGGTGAACGTATTTTTGAAGCGTTGAGTAAGGACTTGCGAAATTATGGTAAACAAACCTTTTTGGCTAATAATTTGTATGGCTTATAGTGGTTTAAAGATGGCGTTATTATTCAAGTACCTACGCGTAGTAAAATCTAGAATGGCTTTTATGAAAATGAACAGTTGAAAAGGCTTTATTTTATTTTCAGCTTTATTCAAAATGCTGTGGCCGTAATTTTGTTCATTAAACTGCACAATTTGAAATGGCCTATTTGTAACCTACCTTGTGTTTGTAGTACCTACATGTATTTACTATGTAGGTAAATACATGTAGGTACTACATACACAAGGTAGTCCTTATGTTAAAAACATATAAATATAATAAATTCATATGTCAGATGGTATCGGAAAACTTTAAACAGAACCGAGTGTAAGTTAATTGGAGAGGCATATTATGTACTACCTACGGTGGTTTATGAAATGCTGTGCTTTTTACTATGTATTATTCTGGAAACCGTGTCATTTCTTTTAGTCACGATGGCCCCAGATAATTTGAACGATAGCAATACAGATGTAGTCTGTTGCTTCTTATTTGTTTTTATATTATCCCTCGATCGTGAGTTATTCCAGACAAAATTGAAATCAATTGTTATCGTGGCACCCGAGTGCCTCCTGGGGGTTGAGGGATTAAGTCGATGTTACTATTTACTTCTTATGTTAAAATTATTGCAATGTAAAAGATTTACAATACTATTGAACACTTATTTACTTGAATTACATTACACGGAATACCCCTTTAAATAAATGACTGATAAAAATTCAACAAATGATTTGTTTTTTTTTGTGTTTTGGGTATGATAAATGTCTTAAATATTCAGTAAATAGAAATTTGTTCATTTCAAATGTAAGTTACACGAAACATAGATCAGAGAAAAGACACCATAACATACATGACTTAAAATACTGTAGGATGCACTAAACATTGAAAAGTCCATTCATACGTTGATGCACCCGTTTGCAAGTATAGTAACTTAAACGAATCTGTCAGTTGCAAATTAATTAAAAAAACTTAAACTTACGTGCGGTTTTAGCGTGTCCACTACTCAAACAGAAGATGAGCAAGCTCAGAACAGCACAACACAGAAAAGATCTTGATTCCATATTTAAAACAACACTAGTGTTCAACAATTAATGTCAGTTACGCCACTGTAGCGACCGAGTAGCACAACACCTTTATATCGACAAACGGAAAGAGTCTCTTAGACCTTCAGAGTCGGACGCCCGGTGTAACTTAGCAATCGGCTACGAAGCGAATGGCTGGTGTCAAGTGTAGATCAGAGGATATAAGGCAATTATGCTGATTAAGATAGCGCGGAGAAAATTGTTATGTGCGTACAGTGAGCCTCATAATAGAATTTTGATAAGAAGATTAAAAACGTTGAAACTTTGCATCAACGCATTACAGACGATTAGTAAACTTTGCATCAACGCATGACTTGCTGCTTGCTTGGCAACGACGTTTATAAATTTGTCAACCCTGTTTTCAACCCGGGTTAGTAAAACGGAAAAGTGCGAGTCGGACTTACCCACCAAGGTTTCCGTACTACTTTGTAAATAGGCACATAATATTATAAATAGTTTAAGAATCCAGTCCATAAGTAAAAGTCTATAATTTAGTATAAAAACGACTTTTTTATGATTTAAATACAAATGCATATTGGTTTTTTGAATTTACGCGAAAAATTTATTAAAACGAACGATAAATGCACAGATTGAACTAAGGTATTAGGTATTTATTGGAATTTTAATATATATTTCGCTTTATCCAGACGTTTTGACCTTTACAGCCTTTTTTGGCTTTACAGGACACCAGCGTCAGCGTCCCGAATCTAAAGCAACATTTTAAGTGTCGCAAAACCTCTGGAATAAGCTTACACATGATATTCTTACCGTTATAGTTGTGACAATACACCAACAAAAAATGTATCAGACTATATTGTGATCTCATATATACATGAATGTATTAGACAGATACTCTTAGTAAAGTTATTATTAATACCTTGTCGATCATTCATATTTGATTCCTATTACTAGCCAGTTGTCTAAACTCAAAAACGTAGCTATTGAATTTTAAAATATGTATAATCGAACAATCAATTTAGATCATCTGGAATCATCTTGACTGTATAACCTCGTAAATAATTAAATAAGTAAATGTGAACAACATCACACATCTACTAAGTTCTCATTCTAAAGTAAGTAACTTTTAAAGCACATATTTTGTGAATTCTCAGAATCATCTAAGGTACCGTAAATACACAAACCCGTGAAAATGTAGTTTTTTTTCTAAATAAATTAATTCCTACGCTCAAAATGTTTTTAATATATTTGCTTGGCGACTGTACTACTGGTGTCGACAGCGTTTCGGAACTAAATGTGCATGCGCAGGTACGGTTAGCAAGGAATCTAGGTAATTTAATAGTATTATATCATCATCAATTTGATTTCAAAATCATGTTTAACAAACCGAACTTAGTTAAAAAAGGTTTGACATATTTAACTTTAGTCCAGTCAGTCTTTATATCTTATGACTTTCAGAATTTAAACTTTAAAAAAATACTGTTTTCTTGAGATTAACAAACACACTAATCATTGAAATGAAAGGCATGTTAACGGATTTGAATTCACGTGTATGTTGGTCTAACCCCGACGTTTCGAACACATCACAGCGTTCATTGTCACGGGCAGACGATCATGTCTGTTCAAGGCCATGAACGATGAACGAAAACGTCGGGTTAAACCATAATAAAGGCAAATTCAAAACGGTAAACATATCTTTCATTTTGAAGAAAATTGACTAAAGGCCGGTCCCAATAATCTATCTATAGCCAGTTTTGACATTTCGGAGATAGGAAACAGTTTCTATCTCTGTTTTTGCCTTCCAGAGAAACAAAGACAGAAGTTGTTGTTTGATTATTGGGACCGGCCGTTAGGCGGAAATCGTACCCGCATGGTCATGATTACCAGGCGTGGTGCTTTGTCCATTTAAGCTACCGAGACATTAAGTTTACGTCAGTGCGTCCATCGTAGTTTCATCAATATTTTGATAATGCAATCATAATTTTGCGGTTAAATTGCTAAAATATCATACAAAGTAGGTATTATGACTCTTATTCAACTATAGTCATTGGAAAAGTTTTTAAGACATCTATTTTAACAGGCCTTTGGTGTAACTAGTTTCGAATAGTTTCATCTTTGACAGAAGCCGGGACTAAAAGGCTTAGCGAGCATTCTGAAGCACATACATATTTTTTTATAAAAAACTAGCGGACCCCGCGAACTTCGTATCGCCTCAGATATTAGATTTTGACGTCTAAAATGAGTTAAATGTCATTGTCATCAAATATATGGCGGGGTCGGAAAATCTTATGTTTGTACGGGAGTATAGAAAAGTGTTGCTTTTTTACTTTTTCAGGCAATTTTCAAAAAAAAATTCTGTGTAAGAACCATCCTCGTACTTCAAGGAATATTATAAAAAAGGAATTAGCGAAATCGGTTCAGCTGTTCTCGAGATTTGCGCTTAGCAACACATTCAGCGATTCATTTTTATATTATAGATTATGAACATTAGTGTAAGATTCAATTGAACGTACCTAATGGTATGGATCTATTTAAGGAGTTATTCCCATCAGATCCCCTGCATCTGATCTACCGTCAATTTAAATTCCCAGCCGATCATCTAACATTTTTATGGTGCCAACGGATCCCCTAATTGTATTTCCAAGGTAAGCAAATTAGGTCAGTACAATCGGAAAGAAAATAAGTTTTGCAATCACATATTCATTTATGAGCATTAAAAAAAATTTTTTTTAATAAATAATGGGCTTGCTACTACTAAGAGAAGCCTAACTACGGTTACAAAGAAGTTTAAGATGGAGCGAGCTTACCCAGAGGTACTGGTTCTCCCACACACCAGTGGAACACAGAAAAACTATTTGGCGCTGGACTCCGGCAGGAGGGTGGTACGAGTAGCATCCAGGCGGCCTCTTACGAAGCCTACCACCGCAGAGGGATCTGTTAGCCGTCATCATTGGTTAGAAAACCAAAGATGCCGTTGTCCAGGGTGGACCACTAGGAGGTAGATCCCACCACCCCAATTTATCAGTAATCTTATGAGAAGTCATTTATAGCTAATTACTTTTTATGAGTATCCTATTCGTCTTTATTACGTCGGGCCTTTCATTCCATTGTTGAAAATAAAGTATGAGAATTAGCCATGTCCTTGGTTGTAGGGCGGGTTGGCGATCGAAGATTAACCAGTGGTGAAAAGCAAACGCTGTTACCCGTCTTCTTTTGATATTCAACTTATTATTTTGTAAATACTGAATATTATGATGATTTCTAGTATAATTATCGTTTTACGTAATAATTAAGTAAATTGGTTTACTTACTTATATTTCTTGCCGTGGCAGCCTCTAATTAAGGTATCACTTTACAATGCATCCTTTTCCGTTATGTGCAAATCATGGATAAGTGTGTTATGGTCTTGAAAATAAAACATAAACAGTAAGTATAAATATATAAATATATATATATATAATCCTTAAGTAAAGTAACGTCACGGCTCACTCTTTAGACGCCTCTAAATTATAGTAGTTAAATGATTAGAAATAACTATAGGGTGTTCGATAAATAGTAACTATAACGAAGTGAGTTATTTGAAAAAAAAAATCATACAAATCGGAATCGAAATCCTATTTGGATTTGTATGAAAAAAAAAATGAAAATGTTTATAATATCAAATTCCTGAGTTCACCATAATATTTATATGCATTATATTAAAACAAGCTGGTTTCGGCTTGGTATACCATTTACCTAACATTCTGTATGCGCTTCTTAGCCAGTTTAAAAAAAAACAGAAATAATATGACAGTTTTATTAGAGAAGTGTCAGTTAATTGCTATAGATAACTTGTATTTTATGAATTTACATTATTTCGGCACTATTACATCTATGATAGTGGAAGAAACGTGTTTAAAGCAAATTCTAGCATGCTTTTATCCTTCTAGTTGTTATTTACCTATATGCTGTTACATAAAAAAAAAACAAATGGGGCTAACTTAGCGCTCTAAGTTAGCCCCATTTGTTTTTTTTTTAATTTTCTTTAACACGATTCTTTGGTTAGATAAAGTATAGCGATACTTTATCTAACCAAAAATAATTATAAAAACGGTCAGCCTTATAATAACATAAGTCAACCTACATAAAATGTATACTAGCTAAAAAAGCGCGTCTTTATTCGTTCGTCGTTTGAAAAAAGTTATATTAAAAGTATTTTTAAATTTTTTATTCAATAATCAAAGAGAGATAATTAGTACAAGTTTTAGTTTGAGTAATCGCTATATAAAGCGTTATTGGGCGAAGGCCGATCATTATACGCATGCGGCTATCATGATTCGTTTACAGGATATCATCGAATTACCATTGCTTTAGGCTCATTATTGTAATTTTATTTGCTTATATTTTCATCTGATTACAAATGTAGCTAAGGTTTAGAAATTTGTGAGTAATGAGTTCAAGGTGCTGTGAGATTTTTAATAATACAGAAAGATACGAGTTGTGATAACAAATAATAACTAATTTAGTACGCATTTTTAAGGTTCCGTGACTCTAAAGAAAAAAACGGAATCCTTATATTATAATCATTCCAGTATCCGTCTGCCTGAACGTCAATGTAAATGTCGATGTCAATCATCCAATCCATCCACACATCCACCAACTTTACAAGTCGACTGTTGATCACATATGAGATAAGAAATATTAACTAAATTAGTATGCATTTTTATGTTTCCGTAACTCTGAAGAAAAAAACGGAATGCTTACATTTTTTTTTGTCTTTCTGAACGTCAATGTTAATGCAATGCCTGTCATCCAAAATTTATTTTTGCTTGTTATTCGAAACCAAGATCACCAAGGGGTTGACGGACTTCGGACACTACAGATCATCATAATTATTATAAATCTTACATTGTTGTTTTCATCACCAACTTCACAAATCGAGTGCTGATCACATGCAGCACATAATAGTATAATAGCCATAATGGCCAACCCTGGCCTGCCAAGCGTGGCCAGGGTTGGCGATCGCAATCTTGCCAATGGCGGAGAAAAGGCGCTGTTTCTTGTAGCGGTTTTAGTCTTCTCTTTAGACACCATAGGAAGAAAAGTTTTACTTATGTGCTGGCACCACATTGTATTATACTTACCTACTTTTGTTGGTACAATTAACTAAGGCCTAAGGTAAGATTATTTTCATCGCCTTTTGACAACCTCCAAATCATAAGGATGCGATTCCGTTGAGGCAGAGCTGGTTGGAGTGGACAGGAGCAGACCGTGAAATTGCCAATAAATTACACTTTTGTAATCTGTGATGTGAAGAGATTTCGGGCACTATGATTGGTCAGTGTACGGTCCGCTCCTATCACTCCGCTTTACGTCAGTATAAACGCAGCTTAAGGCTTACCTTACATTGGGCGGCTCAATCTTCGAGCGTGTGGACGACGCAAGCGCTTCGTGCATACCGAAAAATGCGGCGTTAGCGTCACTCTTTATCTGCGTGCAGCGTGTACAAAGCACGAACGCCGTTCGGACTCAGACCTCACAAATCGTTTTAAAAGATTAACCAGTTACACGTACTATATTTATACCCTTTTTATTCGACTAACCTCTCTGCGGGTTAACCTGTATATTACGAGTTTAAAGGCTTATTTTTAAAATATTGCTGATTAACATATATATAAGAGATGCAAAATCCCAGTCGCGAGTCGCGTTGCGGTGATTCCCGTCACACGTGGTTGTTTATTACTCGCTCGGGCATATTCGAATGTTTCATTATTATTAACAACAGTATTGTGCACTATTATTAAGGCTCTAAGTTCAATTCGTCCTGCGCGGCAGCTAGTTAGAGTCACGTCGTATTACGATCAAAGACTCCGTGGTAGCTATTGCTGTCACTTTTTGGTAGATGTTTTTATGTTCAAGAATGAACCTTATGTCAAAATTGGTTCCTAAAGGCTCATGAACCCTATAATACGGGATAATGATTATTGTGTTTTCAACCTACTCCAAAAATCTTTTGGTCCCTGGCGACGTGAGCTCAGCGTCCGCCTGCGTGAGCGACTACGCTCCCCGCACACCGCATCGCATTCGCATCTTTCACACGCCCGAGTAACGAGCGTGACTAATGTGGGGTCAGCCTTATACTGCGAACGATATCTATTCTGTATATTTATTTATTTTAAAAGCTATTTTGGTAGGTTTGGATATCTTGTAAATAGCTTGAATGCAGAATTTTTTGTAATTTACTTGTATCATTTATTGCTATCAGTAAGGTGTTCCTCGTAGTCATATTTTATTTTACCTTAAATACGGCTTTATCTTTTCTAGCTTTTTATAGTTACAATATTTATCGTAACGAAAAGCCTACATTCAGTTCAAGCTATGTCGCATAAAATTGCATGAAAATCGGTGATAAGCTTTTGCCGTGAGAGCAATGTAACCGATTGAATTACGTTCTGGTTTATTACTACCTAATATGAAAAATTTTGCTAAAATTAAGTGTTCTAAAATTTTACTACATTGTGAATTTGTCAGTTCATAAATACCTACATATATACATACATATTATCACGCCTCCTTCCCAACGGGGTAGGCAGAGACCAAGGCCTTCCACTTACTACGATCCTGGCATACATCTTTTGCTTCTTCCACATTCATCAATCTTTTCATGCATGCTCGTCGGTTTAGAGTACTCTTGACCTTACCTTTCTTCAGAACATACCCGATTTGATCGTGGTAAGTTCGTCTAGGCCTTCCTCTTCCAACGTTCCCTTTCACACTCGTCTTATAGATCTGTCTAGTCATTCTTCTCTCATTCATCCTCTCTACATGCCCAAACCATCTAAGCATCTCTTTCTCAATCCGTGTGACAATACCTTCTTTCACACCTAATTGAACATATTGTAATTACAAAACTGAATGTTTAGTTTTACGTAATTGGAAACAAGTAGTATTGGTAATATGCAAAAAAAACGTAACGTTAGTAGTATACGCCGTCCGCTTAGTTTACTTTATAATTATCGTATAAAATAAACGAAAATTATTTTGCGTCGATTGCCAAGTTTGGTTACAAAATATCATAAAAGAAATCGACTATTCCGATCTTGATCGAAAATGTATGTGTCATAAAGTACCTATGAAGTTGCCCAATTATTTTGTACCTAATTCATCCTTTATTCCCTATTTCGCTACTGGATCGATAGATTATGAAGCGACTGCTTTTAACGACTTCTAAACGAAGCCCAACTACCAAGAAAGACCAACGGCTTAACATACCTTCCGAAGCACGATAGCGAACCCCACCTCTCCCTACCACGAAAGTCAATTAAGAAAATATCTGATGAATGTCGTGAGCTCAACGTATTGTTGAGTCGTTCAAATCGTGAGCTTGACATTTACGGTTCATCACTGGGAAAATGGAGGCGTGCTTTACTCAATGCTATAAATAAGGCGTAATATTAAGTCATATCATTACTGCCAATCATAATCTCAATCTAATTGTAATTCTTGAATAAGTTTCATTTGTTTTTGTTATGTAACCATAATTTGTTTCACAATGATTATACCCACTTAACAATTTTACTTGTTAATCGTTTTACTAATTTAAATTTATTGTATTCTTTTAATAATTCAGTTTAATTATATAATTTTATGTTCAAAACTAAGCAAGTCGTTTGCACATATCAGTGGAGTTACAGTTTGTCTTCAAATAGGTCTAATCTTTTCTGTTTCTATATCGTGTATTGTAAATCTATAATTTGTAACAATAAACAAAATAAATAAATAAAATATCGTTTCTTAAATTGATTCGACGAGGAATCTTTACGCCCCCACCAAATCATTACGCCAAACGAGTATGTAATTTTACAGTAACCTCCTTATCAAATGCATATTGTGCGAAAGAAAAGATATATTTCGGTCATTTACCTCATTGTGTTTGCTTTTCAACACAAAAGTGCTCGCTTAGCATTATCGAAAAAAAATCCGAGGGATCAAGGTCTGTTATTTTAAAAAGGACGACTTGAACCGTAAAAAGGTGAGTCGCAATAATCCAGCTAAGTAATTGCATGAAATTCTGAAAATAAGGTCCGAGTCTTGGTAACTGCCCTTTTTACAGGATGAAACTCCAGCTCCCATAAAATGTCTTAAGTGACTTTTAGAGCTTACCTCTGATCGTTGTTTTAAAACTCCAGACTTGAGAATAAGAAATAACAAATAGTTAGTATCTGTCAAACTTATATCACATATTTTAGAGTTTACGCCTTACCTTTATTAAACGGTTTTTTTTATTTTAAAGTTGGAATAAAGTTAAAAAAACTGTGATATGCGAGGGAATTGGGATTGAAATATAAATAAATCAACAGAAAACTTAGTGCAAATGACAAGTAATAAATAATTATTACGACAAAAGTGTAGTTTTACACTGCTATAATAAACCAAGAAATACAGTTGCTTATAACTAAAATGATAATAAATTGATTATATTTTTATTAGTTATATCTATTTCGGTTTTTATATACACATCAAATCATATTCATGATGAGATCTATTTACAATAAATATAGGTTCCATTACAAACTGTTGAAGTAAGTTATTTTATTATGAATGAATGACACCACTAATCAAAAGACATGCTGAACTTAAAATATTTAAATTATATGACAAATTTATACTTCTTATGTTACGTAGCCTATTTTATTTTGAGAGTAATAATTGATCCACTTTTACTTGTAGTTGTCAAAAAATGTTAATATTTTGAAAATGTGGTCTTCAATTTATTTTTTACAATTACAATTCAGGTTTATGTTACGAAGAATTACAATATTATATGTATAAAATTACGTTTTTATAGCTATGTAATTCTAAACACATTAACCAGTAGAAAAATTGATTAAAACAAACTTCAAAAGTGTTATTTTAAAATACTAATAAACATTTTCAATGACAATAACAAAACATCTGTTAGGTAAAAAAGTCTGGTAAGAAGGCAGAAATTATTTGAATTGTAATGATTAAAATTTAATTATATTTACATAACAAATATATAAATATAATTAAATTTTTACATAACAACGCCCCGTTGGTCTAGTGGTTTAAATGCCGGGCCAAGATCTCGGGGTCCCAGGTTCGAATCCCGGGTCGGGCAACATAAAAAAAAAGATTTGAATTTTTGAACGTTGCTCGGGTTTGTGATCACCAACCCGCATTTGGCAAGCGTGGTGATTATGCCAGTACACCTATTATTGCTGTGGTAACTTGAATTCAATGATGGAGGCCTTTTCCCTGCAGTGGGATGATTATAGGCTGTTACTTTACTTTACTTTATATTTACTTAGCAGTATATTTGTCTGCCTTTTAAATACATTGTGTTGCGCTGAAGTATGTACTGTTAATGATTTTCAGAACCTTCAGAACCTGACATTATCACATTCACCAAACTTTTTAAGTATAATTTCTACAACCATACTTAGGTACTACAATTTTCAAATTAACCGCAAAGTTCAACAACTAAAAAAATATAGTATTTCTATAAGATTCATAAAAAAATATAACACACACGACAAAAACCGCCTATAACCTCTTATTTTGTGAGATAAGAATATTTTTATGTACAGTTTATTACAGTTGTATTTCAGTATGACTATTTAATACTGAACTAAACAAAGATCAATTAGTTTGCACTAGAGTTGCAGAACTGTCGATAGTTTGGCTATCGATAGTATCGATATTATGGAATCAATCAATACTATCGATAGTAATTCTACCAATCAATAGTATTAATTAATTTTTAATATCGATGATATCGCTAACATCGATAATATATTATCAATTGTCTATCGATACTATTAAAATGACGTCAGCTATCGATAGACTATCGATATTGGACTATCGAGCGGCAACTCTAGTTTTAACTATAGTTAACCAGACGTGGGCGACACGTAAACTTATTTATGTGTTATCATATTACCTTGACAAGTAAAACCGAAATGTGTTGAATGGATTTAATTAAATGCTATTGATGACGACGAAAATTTAATTATTTTTTTCGAAATTTTCTTATAAACACTAAGACGTCTATGCCAAAATGTTAACAGCCTTAAAGTTGTTTTGAATCTACAATTAAAGGCCGAAATGACCACAAAACTACGACAGCTAAATACTACCTGTATTCATCGGTCCCTAAGTATTAATTACTTCAAAAGTTGTATGATTTTAGGACTTTTTAAGACTACGCAAATATAACAAAAATCTATATTTATTTCTTAGTATTTATTGAATAACTGTAAACTGCTTTTCATTCTGGCATTCTTTTGTATTGTACATTATTGCTAAAAGCGGCCACTTTTAGCGTTAGCGTCTATATCGACTTTATAAACAACTAAATGAAAAGATTGCTGTAATTCAATAAATACAAGAGATAATTTGCTAAAATGATACTGTTCTAGTTTTTTGAGATTTGATTTTGTTTAGAAGTAATAAAATTAAATCAATTGGGGGCAGCACTTAGCAATAGTAGTCCCCTTAAGCAATTTTCCTTGTAAAAGCGTGTTTTTCGCTAGATAAAAAAGTTTAAATTACTTTATTACATATAGCGTTTATTATTATTTTTATAGTTTTTCAGGTAATCAATAACTTTACACCATGTACCCACGTTATTGCCCATTTGCTGGTCCTATTAACTAATCGATTGATTGAAGCGGCATCGTCACTACATCACTTTTAAAATGCTATTCATAAAACTCGTAGTATTCATTTCTGTTGAACTTATTCTTATAATCACATAACTTATGATCAGTATTTCGGAATGGGAACGTAGAGGAGTTCGTCATATGGAACCGCGTCGAAGAACTTCTTCGCAGTGCTCATGGTCACATTGATGGCGTAGTCGACCACAGGCTGACCAAACTCTTCGGTCACAATCCTCCAGTTTTCGTTGAGGAAGTTTAAAACTGTGTTACCTGAAATAGTACGAAAATATTATGATTAGTAAGAGAACATTGTTGATGTAGAAATTTGTTTACATGATGTGCAATTGGATAGGTTGTATTGTTGTTTTAGCGCTTGGATACACATAAAAAGGACACTCTTAATATATGGAATTTATTAAAAGATAGAGCCAAGACCTTTCATTTGACAAAAAGGTTGACAAGAAGCCTCTGAAATTTTCTAATATCTATCTACTAGTTTTCAAAGCATCTCTTTTTATTGATAGGTACTGATTTAATTAGCAATATTTAAAGACTACCTATCCAATAGGAAACAAAAAGTCAAACTAGGTGATTGTGTAAGTGACGATATTGATGTAACATGCGGTGTCCCTCAGGGAAGTGTTTTGGGTCCCATGTTATTCCTCATTTACATAAATGACCTGAAGACAAAATTTTTGTAATTTCTTAAAATAAATTTATTGCTCTGTTTGATACAGGTAAGCTGTACTTGATAATAGTCTAGGACGCAGGAAATCTGGTTATAAGATCTATGTGCATTTATTCATAATTTTATATTATTTTTATTTCATATTATTAAGTATTTCAAACAAAATCTTAATGAAAAACAAATGCAAAAGAAATATAAAAATATAAAGGCAAAAGAAATATCATTACGAATACTATCTATATGTTCAATACACGCACGCTTTACGCAATGTTTACATGCCGGCAAACAAATGTCATGGTCAGCTGGTTGCGCAAACGCATTTCCATGCGCAGGTCAGGTTGGCAAACGAGTAGCAACCAGTTTCGGGTTGGGCAAAATGCAGAATAAAGGCATAAGTACATACTACTGTTGCTAAAACCGGTTTACCGCGAATAAGTGACGAAATGCATTCGCTGCAGGGATTCATTCTTGTATTGTATCACGTGTTTGATGTTAAGAAGAGTATCAATGGACGAATGTAGGGATCGAATGAAAGGTATAAAACAGGCAGATTGCTCCAGGTACAGGTTTGACATATTTATTAATAGAAACGTTTTTTTTTTAAATGAATGTTATTTCGAAAGTTACTTTGATTAGCATTGCGGTAGATAAAAAAAAAACCCAAATCGTCTAACTATGTTGACCATCGATCGAGGAAATTTTACATCGAGTTTGTAATTCTAAAATGGTACCTCATGTCTTATAAAAGCAGTCAGTTTGTGACCACGGTCGATTTGACTCGGTGTTAACGTCAGGCAATAAGGTAAGGTATATTCGCCCCGAAAATCACGTTATAAATTTTTAAATAGTCGTGCAAAACGTAAATGTTTAAAATTAGTCCTATTATAGAAATTTAAAAAAACTCGATGTTACTTTTCCTCAAGTTAAATTTAGTTCATTCAGGATTTGTATCATGTACCCTGTTCTTTAGTGACCAAAAATCATGCAACAAGTGCTTGCAACAGTGACTTAATATCCAGAATTCATAAAAACATACATACATGATATAAACATCCAAATCTTTTGTAAGTGACCATGAAAATTTTAATTATTAAGTAAAGCATTGTTCTACGTAAGTATGTAAGTAGTATTTTAAAAGGAGTAGAAGTTCCTGAGCGGCTATGATGGAGATCCAACGTAGGCCGGCGTGCAAAGTATTTGGCGAATCAGGTGCAGGGGGTGAGAGACATGTTGCTACAGTAGTAAATAGTAACACACATTTAAACAAGGATTTAGGACTGTCTAGAAAGTTCCAGCATTTATCAGTATAAATGAACTCATTTGACTTTGTGTAACATAGCGCGCAATATGGAAACGACCGAAAACCCGCCAGGTGGCGTGGTAGCAGTGTATGTGCATATGCCCAAATTTCAGTCAAGTACGCAAAGTTAAGAAATCTTGGTAAAGTTTAATGTTCTATTTATAATGAAAGTCATTCAGTCAGTTTTGTTTTGTTTAAAAGTATCAAAAAAGTATAATGAGGCTGCAATGGTTCACAATAACCACTTTATACTCTTGGATAATTTCTAAATAACTTCTGAAAAAAACTTCCAACTATCTCAAATAAAAACTAATATTTCGTGTTTAGTATGAAGGCAATCAAAAAAGCAACTCATTTATTACTTTAGAAAAATGTTAGTGTGTATGTATTTAATTTGATTTAAGTAAATATTTTAAGTCTGGCATGTCTGAAAATATTTATTTATTTAAATAAAATAAATAATAAATGTGGACAACATCACATACATTGGTCTGATCCCAATTTGTATAACTATTTAAAGCATTCGTATTTTGGAAACCAGAAACAACGAAGGTACCACAAACACCCAGACCCGAGAAAATGTAGAAAAACACATTTTTTCTACATTGACCCGCCCGGGAATCGAACCCGGGACCTCGGAGTAGGCGACACCTTGAAAACCGGTGTGTACGCCACTCCGCTACGGAGGTCGTCAAATAAATACAATTTAAATAAATAAAAAATAAGTAGTCAGAATGAAAATAATACAAATGTAGGCCTATGTTAAAAGTGTTTGAGAGAGTGATTTTGAGAGAAGACTGATTTAACACTATTGTATGATATTGTAGTTTTTTTTTAGATTGGCTTCTATTTTTTTCGATTTTCCTTTGATTATCTTGTAAATGTATGTACCGTAATAGCGTACCATTAAGGTGTAACTGGCAATAATTTACAATGTTGACAATTATGTCTAATTTGTAATAACGTGCCCCTCTCTCCTGTCGCGGTGTTAGGTACTCGTTAGAATTTTTTTTCGCTCATTTAGGATAGTAGATAACACGTAACTCTTAAGATAAAATTATTATCTTCAACAAACATATTATGCTTTCATCCAAATCAATTGACAGCTACTCTTAATAAATATCAGTAACAGCGTTGGCAATTTATTTTATAAAACTAAAATTAAATTTTAGTCATAATTACAAGCCCTGTCCGTCTACTGCTGGACTTCCTTTCAAAAACGATGATCTTGACTTAGTAGCTACTCTTACGTCCGTATTATTAAAGACGTAATTACTTATTTCTTAAAAAAAACATAACTTAAGGTGCTACTACCTAGTGTCTAAGTGAAGGAAATGGGTCACCATTAATAGTCATATTATTTAGCTGAGAATGCTAACTTTAGATAGTGTGAGAACTATGTTTTAGGAATGACTTGATTAAGGAATACTACTAATACTATTATTGTCACATAAGTAATAACTTTAAGTCAAGTAATTACTTTTACGGGTGTTAGTGGACGGTTTGGTAAACGCAGTTTATTAAGTAGTAGAAATAAGATGCTGCTGCCCGTTTTCTTTAACTTGAATCGCTTTTTACTGCACACAAAGGACGAGAGGGGTTAGTGTTTTTCTTTTTCACTTAGACAATTTATTTGATAGCACTAAGATATAATTATCTTGAGTCATAAACAAAGATTGGCCTCCTAAAAACATAAACAGGTTTTCGTGTTTGGACAAGGTTTAACATTTAGAACTTGTTCACGCCATTATGTTAGGCCGACTTTATAGTTTCAACAATATGTCGCCTGTCAGCTCTTACTATTCTTATAATGTCCGTCCGACAGTTTTATGGCTGTCGGATTATGCCTCAGATTTGTCTCTTAATCTGTGTCCCTTTTACACTATGACGTGTCTGAACTTTTATCGGCTTTCAGGTTTACGGTTTTGATTACTCGAAGAATGGTAAATCTGGGTACACGGTGGTCAGATAAAAGTGAACGAAGCAATACAATTGCACTTAAGCTATGTGAAACAATAAAAGAGTCGCTGATTATAAAAAAACCATTAATGTTCATCAAATGTTTTGGTTCAACAAAAGATCTTCATTAAATCAAAATCAGTTAAAATCAGTTTTATTTCTGCAAATAGGCCTCAGGCAAATACCCAAATTCACATGAAATAAAAAGATACGCCTAAACATAATATGCTATAGATACAACTTTTCTATAGACATTTATGACTGAAGAACTGTCATTTTTGTGGGTTCTTTATTCGCATAAGTCTATCTAATGCTTAGGTCCAATCAATGTAAAGCCCGTATAAACGAATATATCTTTCTCACATATTCTAAGACATAAGCATGAGTTTAAGAGACAGATGAAGTCGCATGAACGGATATTTTGTTACGGAGTAAGGCACGGTTTTAGAATTATCAGTGTCCTCAGTCCGACGGCCTGGAGCGATCTTTCCTAGCAGAGTGCTGTTCTTAGTAGCTTTAAGACAGAACTGCAAATAAATGAATATGAAAATATAAATATCAACCGGACAAACGATGAACCCGTCAAGTAGCAGTTGCACCGTTGTATCGCAGAGCTGCATTTCTTTTCTGTAAATACGGACCGGTCAACGCAGGCTCAAGTGGGCCGTTTTGCTTCTTAAAAACTAACTCTTAGCCGTACCACTTATGATTTTGACGTAAGCACCGCTTAACATGAAGTTATGATGCATTAGAAGTATAAAAAATGTATCAGCTGAACAAACTTTGAGCTGTGTTTGGAGCTGACGGTATGTTACAACTTCTTAAAGCAGAACAGAATAGAACAGATTTGGTGAAGTGTGCATAATAAATCACTAATGGGGGCTGTGCCGGTACGAAATGTAAGTTACCTCTAAGTTATAACAGACAGTGCCAGGCCAACCTACTCAAAAAGCTGAAGGTCATGGAATTGATTTTCAACTTTAAGTCCAACAAGTAGAGATTAATATCAATTGAGAAAATTTGACGTTTTGTGGTAGGTTGACGTGCTGTTGTCTGTACATGAGAATATTATTACAATACAGAGATATGGAAGTATTAGAGCATGGACATGCTTTGCTAGATCACATTGGAACGGATGTGCCACAAATTTATACAACAGTACTCCATTTTTTGTGTTGTGACAAGAAACCCTGCTTATTTAATCATTCGGCTTTTAATTTTCGTGGTGAACATGCTCAAGATTAATAAGAATTAAATTGAATATGTCCATTATTTTGAATTTAAAGACACATTTCAAAAATATTATAATTTATGAAATGAAAAAGAAATGAAATATTTATTTCAGACATAAGTCCATACAACGCGTTACCTTAAAAAAAAAAAAACATTTTTGTTAGTATAAAAATTAATAATTAATATTGGGTTAGTAGATTTTATAATGCTCATTGGATCGAACATGCATGGACATCCAATACGAGAGAATGGGACTATCCATCCTTTCTGCTATGACCTTCAGGAGAGTGCTACTAGTAGACCTACTGAAAATTCTTTTGCATTTCTGGATTAGGTAAAGTAGGGTCCGGGTCTTATTTGTTCTGTAAATAGGTATTGTTATGATCATAGATAGTTATGAGACTTAAGAAACATTAAAGGATTTTTGCCTTGACTCTTGATGGCCATAGAAGTGTACACAATTCCACAGCAGTTACACACAGACACAGGGCTCTCCAAAACAAGGATTGTCGATCGCAGTTTGACCAGTGGCAAGACGATGATGTTGCTGCTGTCTTCTTCTGGCGATATTGCTTTAATCACCTTTTGCAACACCCTTGAAATGGACGCGCTTTTTTGTGTATCAAAATCTTCCTTTTAGAGAGGCCTTTGACCAGCTGTGGGCTAGTGTGAAGATTATGACCTGATTTGACCCGATCCCTTCACTAAATTGAATTAAAAAAAAATAACAAGTTACAGTGATCCTCTAGATTGTTAACTCATCGTAACGTCATTTTAATGTTTTGACAACATCTTCTTGAAAGCCCCTACGAGGCTTGACGCACTCTCCATCACTGACAAGTATGTTCCCTTAATGACATTTACTCACTTAATTCCGGGTTCCCCTTGAACAAATTGGTAATGGTGTAGAATATTCTTTCTCCGTAGTCGAATGTGTACTTGTAGCTCTTGATTCCGAAGTGGTCTCGGCCATTGTTATCCTTGAAATACTTCGTTTTGATGTTCATCTTAATGACGGAGTTTACTGAAATAGACATCATTATGTTTTTTAGTGTCACGTCTTTTTTTACACTCAGTAATTTGACTTGAGTTTTTTATACCATTAGAAGGCAAAAACTATTACAAGTATGATTAAGTAACATCTCTGAAATTACTTGTTTATTACCTTTAAATTGGTAGGTATTTTTTTTTAATTCGGCATTTAAAGCAGCATATAAATGAATTTCTATAATACGGCAAACAAATTTATGAATAGTTTTTTCATTACATAAAACCCTTTTTTAATAAAAGTTAAAATTAAAATCACAAATTTGTCATCAATTTTCTTAGTCGCTTCCGAACAGGAAATCGGCGACACCCATTAGATACGAGTATTAATGCTTTGATTGTTGTCTAAGGTATTTCGTGTTTTTCATCGGTAATTTTTTTTTCACCTTTTGGAGTGGAACTTTATGATTTCGATTATATTTGATGAACGATTATATTAAAGTATGCTTAAATCACTGATCATTATGTTTTTAAAACCCTTTGAATAAATTCGTCAACTCAATTATACATTGATAGCTTAATGAACAGAAAACGGGTTCTGGATTCGAGTACCTATTATCTAATGCAGTCGAAATGGATAAGCTTTTTTAATTAGCATATAATATTATTTCTGATGGCTGGAAATAATTTACTTATTTAGAAAAGTATAATGACAACAATCTAAGAAAACCGCTTCTAATATTTATGCTGTCAATAATACTATTAACAATATTATAATAAGGACATCCCCTCTAGCTTTTATTTTGCAAATAGTATAAGTATAATATTCGATGCCCCTGGATCTATTTTATGCCATGACATAGGTAGTTGTAGTTGTGTTGTTAGTAAAAATACATAAATGAATTATATAAGTATTCACATGTACGTACGTGTACGTGTAGTTAAAAGCTAAACTAGGCATTTAATTATTTTACGGATTGCTACCTTGAAATGTCAGAAAACAAGTGACTGGCTAAAAAGTAAATGAATCGTGTTGTAATTTTTTCCCATCTTTTTTTTCCACCATTCATTTGTTTCATATTTTTAAATACAATATGTTTGCAACCAATATAAGCGGACTTCATACTGCTAACTATTTTATACAGTTGTAGGAAATACTGACCTATTTTAATCTTTGCGTCTCCTTCTCCATTGATAGGGAAGAGTAGGAGTCTGCCAACAGCTGTGTATTTGCCTTTGATCGTGATGTTGCACTTAACATCGAGATTGAACATGTTCCTGTCCAAGATGGCTCTGAAAAGTAAGAAGACATTTTGCTATTGAAGTATAGAAGAAATGGTTGGAACAGTTGGAAGTCATGTAAGGCTGATGACAATATACATTGGCGTTTGTTCTAGTGCCCGTATGTAACAGTTATTTTTAAAAGTTGCTCTATGGATTTTAGAATCATTTAAGTACCATGTAAAAAGATATTGCATGTGACAATATTTAAAAAACCTTATATTTATATCTTTACAATTGACAACATAATTTGGACCCAGCCCAGGAAACCAGTACATCGTGATAATGATTCGTTTGTAACTAAAATAAAACTTCATTTAATTAGTGTTTCGTTTATAGTTACGTCATAAGTCCTGTAATTTTCGCAAACACTCAAAACCCTATAAGTCATGCTACCATGTAAGATGAATGAGAACTTAGACTTAACTTAACTAAACAAAAGTCAGCCTAAGTCTTCTGAGTAGTAATAGACTAGAAACATGTCTAGAATAGAACATGATATGCCCTTGAAGAAATGTTGACAATTTGTTTAATGCCCAAGTTAGAACGTTGCACTGACAAAAGATTTCGACAACAATTGTGCATTCGTGAGAATGAGTTATTATGTGGCAAGGCTTACCGTAATTGGTACTAGTACAGCGTCCTTTAGTTTTGTAGAGATTGTGTGTACGGTGTAATGCTCAAACTCAATAGCAATTTAGTATGGTTTAGTAAAACTTTGTATTAGAACAGACCTTCAAAGTTGTCTATATTGCAAGTTTAATAACAGATAAGATAATGTAATCGACTTAAACTATCATAGTCATTTTATATCATATACATAAGCGCATTTTATATTATATACATATCATATCATATACATAAGCGTTTTTTTGGGATTGCTTCAGTTCTTCCGTCCCAAAAAGAGTAACGAAAGAATCCCAAACAATCTTTTGGTGTAAGAACAAATCGTCTGACTGATATTATAAATGCGAAAGTTTGGATGGATAATATAATATTTTAAGACATGCCAAGCTGGGCCACACAGAGCCATCTTTCCCAAATTAAGCTACTATTAAGTAGTTTGACGTATGGGGTACTACAAACCGATAAACTGACTTATGCACTTTATTTTTGTAAATATGTACTTATTATACATAAAAAAAACACCAAGGCCAGTACAAACAGTCATGTTCATTCACACAAATATTTGTACCGGGGATCGAACCCACGGCTCAGAAGCAGCGTTTACTATCACTGATCGAAATGGTGGTCAAACTTCGGATGTTCACGCCGAAACGGGACAACGAATGTAAATGTTAGGCACTGAGATTAATGGATCATAGTCTGGATTAGAACATAGTATACTATAATTCAAAAAAACGATGCCTGTGGGATAGTTTCAAATTTAAAAATTATTTTATATTTAGCACATGCGCAATTGCGTTTACCAATTTCTGCAGTCTGACGGTGTAAATACCATACCAGAAAAATACTCACTCCACATTCAACACATCGCACTTCCTTAACCCCGTAGCTTTGCCATCGAAGAACGTCACTTTGATTCCTGGCAGTTGGATGGGTAGATCATCAACGACGAAGGGATCTAGTGATGGGACGCCCAGATTGGGGAGACCCTTGCTAAACTCCGGGATAGCATCCTTGGTTGCTTGGATCAGGCAGACCGGGTCTGTAGTGTTGCATGGGTGGATGAAATCCGCTGTGAAAGTGGAAATGTTAAAGATATTATTTGTTATAAAAATAGAAAATGTAAACAACAAATTAATTGTTCTAATCCCAAAATAAGTAACAATAAATAGCTGGTTTTCATGGAATCCAGCTATTATCCAGAATGCAAAGACGAAGGTATGACAATACCCAGAACGGAGACGTCAAAATTAGACAATAAAAATGTTTTCACATTGACCAACAAACCAACCCTGAACCACAGAGCTGGAATTATCTTCTAAGCCAATGTGTTTACCAGTCGACAACTAAGGTCGACATAACTAATTTTAATATTAAATTAAATGTATTCTTCAATGCAAAAACAATATCATGAATATTTTCAAAAAAAATGAAAATAATTTATTGACAAATTGTATCCAATTGCATACGGACGTGGAATATAAGTACAGTTTTTTTTTAATAAATTGTTTTCAAAGAAAAGAAAGAAATATAATATAGAAGCCCTTGGAAAGTACTCTACCAGAGTCGATACAAATGCGTCACAACCAGCTTTCGAAATGCTTATTCAAGTCCGCTGCAGACACCTCGTTTACAGCCTGCTCGAACGCTGACAACGCATCTTTCGGTGGCGAAAATTGTATCCCTTTGAGATTATTTTTTATTTTCAGTAATAAAAAGAAGAGATTATAAAGTAACGGCCTATAATCATCCCATACGAAGTTTCCACAGCAATGATGGGTACAGGCATAATCGCCATGCTTACCAAATGCGTGTTGGTGATTACAAACCCGAGCACTAGACCAACGAGGCGTATCTTATGTAATTACAATTAATTTCCACGGTTGAAATTAATTTTTACAACCATGCTTTTGGTTGAGTTACTATTTCAATGGCACATATTCAGTTATAATATACATTACAATGGAAACATTATTGAGGTGCAGTGTTACATATCGACAGTAGAAAGCAATTATGTAGTATCTAAAAAATAGAGGTTCAGGTACAGTAGAGCTGAAATAGGATTCCAAAAAATCAGATTTATACCTTAACTTTGACACATACCTACATTAGTTTCGTGTTTTCCAAGGTGTTTTTTTAAATTAAAACCATCCAACCAACTTTTTTGTTATCACAGAACTGTATTTTAAAAATTACATATTAGGTTTAAATCAATATCGTCATAATATTCTATGCATTTACAATGAGTATCATAGCTTATAATTAATCCTTCGCAAAGAGTCATTATAAAAGATTAATGAATTTATTGATGCATTTTGTTAGCAGTTTGCTGTAATGGTATATTATTGTCGCATAAAATTACTGTGGGTTCAACGTCCAATATTTATCTTCCTATGAGCTTCTATTAAAGTACCTCTGGGTAACGTTATTTAAATTAAGACACAGTTTTTTTTTATACTTTATTTGATATTTTAGCAACTTAATTGCACTTATAATATCAGTATATAAACTTGAAAAATTTTGTCTCAGGCGGGACTCGAACCCGCATCTCCTCGCATGCCGGGCGGGCGCCATACCATTAGGCCACCGAGACACTGCGACACGGCGCGAATTTTTCAAGCATATTCTTACGCTGTGAGCCAGCGTTGCTTCATCAAATGTTAGGAGTTTGCACCCTTAACAACCGAAAGAAACATCTTTGCAGATGTTTGACAGTCAGTTAAGATGAAACAGCTATTTATATAGTTTATTTGATATTTTAGCAACTTAATTGCACTTATAATATTAGTATATAAACTTGAAACACAGTTTATCATTTTTTAATTTTATTATTTGCTACAAAACACGAGGCTTGGAAAAAAAAGGCTGCTGCGCATCCTTTTCTAGCAGTACTACCTTGACATTTAACTTGGTACCCAACGTCAGGGTCAATTAAACAAATTATCATGATATTTATGTAAGCTTGACTTTAATGATCTAGATGTCATAATAATAATTATGTCCGTTTTTGCTATATTATTTATTTTTGACCATTCTAAAGTTAGTTTACAGATGACTTATTATCAGTCTGATATTACTTAATGTAGGAGTACTCCTTTGGTCGTCTTTTATATTACTCATAGAACCAGAAGGAGCGGTACTTTTTTATGTTTATTATACAGAAATTTATTTTTTTATGTTACGTAAAACAGTAAATCTGTATACAGGCTGACTTTTTCATCATCTTCAAAATTTTTCATAGGCGTTAAGTACCTTATTTAGAGCCCATTTATGAAGTAAAAAATGTAGTTCAAGTTTTCACCCGAAAATATGTTCCGCAACATAGTTTTCAATTTTTACGGTCCTAAGCCTGTGAAGGCATAAAGGGAAGATCAACAACTTATGAATAGTATCGTAATGAATGAATGAGATGCGCATCACGTAAAAAAAGTGTTACTTACTAGGAGGCCGTATCAAAAATCTAGATTTTTGGCGGACATTTTTTAAGTGCTTTATCTTGACATTGTTGTACTGGGCTATACCAAAAGAAAAAACACGTCATTTGTTTTTTGTTTCGTAGATTGTTGTATTAAAATTTGTAAGGTGGTTAAATGGACTATCCAATACAAAAATAATGTTTCAATTCGAACCAGTAGTTCCAGAAATTAGTGCGTTCAAACAAACAAATAAATTTATCAGCTTTATAATATTAGGTGTTTACCTATGAAATTGCCGTTTTGTATGAAAAAATTTAAACGAATTTTTTTTATGGATTTTTTATTTGTATTAATCGAAGTAATCACCCATACAATCAATGCATCTTTGCCAACGCAGTGGTAGTTTATTAATGCCCTTCTTAAAGACATCTTTCTTTCTTTCTTAAATCAGCTGGACGGGAGGCAATAAAATATACAAAGGCATTTTGTACTGCCTCTCGGGTATTGAATTTTTTTCCCTCCAAGAAGTTATCTAAATTCTGGAAAAAGTAGTAGTCGGTAGGCGCAAGGTCTAATGAGTAGGGCGGATGACGAAGAGCTTCCAACCCCAGTTCTTGCAACTTGGAGACTGTCTTTTGTGCAGTATAAGGTCGCGCGTTGTCGTGCAGGAGCAGCGGAGAAGAGCGATTGACCAATGCTGGTTGGAGATGTGCCAGCTTCTCCATCATTGTGTTCAGTTCTTCACAGTACACATCTGCAGTTTTGCCCACCTCGTTTGGTAAGAAGCTGTGATGAATCACACCGGCGTTAGACCAAACAGTGACCATTAATTTTTTAGGGGTAAGTTTTCGTTAGGTGCTGAACCAGGATCCAACCAACTTGCTGAGCACTTGCGGTTATCAAACAGAATCCATTTTTCATCGCAGGTAACAATGCGGTTCAAAATTCCTTTATTCGTGTGTCTGTTGAGCAGTGCAAGGCACGTCTCGACGCGTATTTCGCGCTGGCGATCATAAAATTCGTGGGGCACCCATTTGTCAAGCTTTTTTACCTTGCCAATTTGACGCAAATGGACCAATATTGTTTTGACGCTAACGTCGAAAGCTGCTGCTAATTCAGCCGTAGATTGTGTATCATCAGCGTCCACAATCGCCTTAAATTCGTCATTGTCGACCAAAGTCTTCGGACGACCGCGAGGTTCATTTTTCAGGAAGCGAGCAAACCAATAGGAGGTGGTGCGTTTGTTTGTAGTGTTAGCTCCGTAAACGTCGTTGATGTTGCGTGCCGCTTGTGCCGCGTTGCTGCCATGATGGTACTCATATTCCATAATTACTCGAATTTTTAACGTATCCATGATGACGAATAAGATTTAAATGCGATGAAAATGTAACACTAATCAATAAACAAATGACTACTTTTAAAAAAAGAATTCCATTCCAAAAAGAAAATAAATCCAAATTAATTTGAAATTAGAATTCTTAGCCAAATAAAAAATATTTTGATTTGAAATGGCCAGTACTGCAGAACGGAAATTTCATAGGTAAAGACCTATTATTAATGTTGATAAAAAACCTTAATATAGAGCAAAACAACATTTGCTGCATGCTGAATAGGGTTCAATTTTTATCGTTTAAGAAACAATCTATTCGCACAAAGTTAAATATGTTGTCTACATTGAAATGTGTCAGCATGTCATTAAGTCGGGTATATATCGGAATGCCGAATTTTCTGTACTCCTAATCGTCATTGGCACACTAACTATTGGCCTAAAATTTTTTCGCACATTTTTACTTTTCCTAAACATGTTTAGCCTATTTTTACTACGCCTTAATGTATATCGCCGTATTATAATTTCCCAAATGCGAGATTTAGCCGAATATATCCTAACACCTAAAGTTAAAAAGTTTATCAATGTTTTAAATAGCCATGCATGCTTGCATGCTTGCAAAGAAGCAAGCATGCATGCAAACAAGCAAGGATGCAAGCATGCATGCTATCAAGCAAACATGCATGCAAACAAGCAATCTTGCATGCATCTAAACAATCAGACTTCCGTGACGGCTTCGGCTCTGCGGGGCTCCAGCGGTTCCACGCGTGCTTATCGTCGCAGATGGCTTACGCTCACCACCGTAGCTTCGGCTTTCTGGCCGGCTGCGCCGGCCAGCCTCAGCCTCGGCGCCTCGCTTACAGCCTCCTGCTCCTCAGCCCGCGGGCCGCCTCGCCCCTCCGCGCCTACGCGCTTTTGAATTACACTCTAGGGGTAGGGCAGACAAGACTGCTTGGGGTCGGTTTGTGAGCGATTCGTTTCTTTAACTTTATCGCTTTCAAAAAACATTGAGCTTTCAATACTCAGCGTTATGCAAAAAAAATGATGCTAATACATATTATTGCAATCGATATTATACGTACTGAAATTAGGGATTTCAATTTTTAGACCAAACTATAATAATGCGAAAACAACTGTTAGACTAGACAATAATTATACGTTATAAGTTTAGGCCAATACTGTTCGGCCAAATGAAATTAGGACTTTAAATTTTAGGCGAACCGAAGGGCACCCCATTAAGTCACTAGTAAACTAAGTAAATAATACTGAGCAAAAACTTTACGATGCTCTAAAATGAATAATGTAGCAAAACCTGACATTTGAGAACAAGTTCATAAGTCAAATTATTATTTAAAATGTCATAACAAGTTGGGTAATTTGACCTTGACGTTGGATCGCGAGCAAAATGAAATAAAATCTGTGGTCGCACCTATTAATTACTGTATCTATAAATCAATAAATATTGATAAGTTTTGAATATGCGAAGGATATAACAGCCAATTCGTCCTATTTGAATGTCATGATGGTCATGAGCCATCATTCATCTACATAGTAAGATATTTATTTGCAAACAAGCCCTTACTCGCGGATTTATACGCGTGTAATAAAAATTCTATACTGATATTATATAATAGCAATACATTAGCAAAAACGCAGGTTTTATAACATACACATAGACGACTTTTTAAATTTTTATTGCTTCTATTCCTCATTAATTTGTGTCCTCATTAAAATTGAATCAGTCAATTTTTGATACGATTTATATTTCGAACCTTCTTGTTGTTTATTGAAAAGAAAAAAAACAGATGAATTGGTCCGGCCGTTTTAGAGCTTCGGAAAACATTTTGCGATTTATTTTAATTTATGTATACAGAGTGTATATAACCGAACATTTACACCAACCGGGTTTTCAAAAACCTATTTTGAAACCAGGCTTGCATAATATATACGTAACATTGAAAAAACTTTATCAAAATTCAAATTTATCAATACTTTTTCATTTGGTTTATAGAAATTACAGTTAGTCACATAAATAGTATCAGTTCGAGAACAGATTAAATTAAATTTTACTTGCGAATAAACGTCAGGGTCAACTACACAACTTGTTTTGACATTTATGTTAACTTGACACTTGAACTTGTTGTCAAATAGTACTAGTGTTAGCTACATTTCATTTTAGAGCATTATTAAAGTTTGCTCATTAGTATTTTCTTACTTTTGTGATGACTTATTAACGGGCTGATTTATTTAAATTTAGACAATTGTAATTACATATTCTACAAATGCAAAGTAATTGTCATAGAACAACACTTCAATATATTTGCTACGCTTCCCTTTGAATATTTTAACCTGTTTAACCCCTCGAAACTCGGGTACATAATTCTAATTACCATGAAAATTAATCGTTATCGTGGTAACAGGGGTTTTAAGAGTTACTTACAACTTTAAATATTATTTTGTTTTGTTATTTTTGATTATTTCTACATAAAGTACTCTGTGCACTTTCCCCTTTCTTTGTAGTGTCCTGCACCCAAAGGTTGTCAGGAAGAAATCCCTACTGGTGATAAAACCGCCCAAGTTGTATCTTTCTGCATCATTGCCTGTAAAATTTCTTGTTTCTGGTGTGCAATAAAGAGTATTCTGTCTATATAAAGGATTGTAGTGCAAAATAAATACAGTCAAAAGCTTTTTCCAAAATAATCGTGTAGGATAATCATTGTACACTTCTGAGTAATAAAATGTGAATTATTGAATGACTGCCTGTAGTTTGTAGGTCAGATGGTCTTTTGTAACGTCCGCCGCAGACAAGGGCAATACCGTTCGTGTAAATAAAACAAAATGGTAAGGCTTTTTGTAAAGTGAATATTACTATTTGAGTTGAGTTTATTTATTATGCGTTTAATGGCATGTATCAGTTAAAATCAGTTTTATTTCTGCAAATAGGCCCCGGGAGGCCCTTTTACACGTCCCAATATTTAAACTTACCACTGCTTCGGGACAAGTCTGGGCCAGTGCCGAGAAGAGCTGCTTCTTCACTCGGTCAAGAGCAAGAAACTCGGTCACTATTGTCAGCCTCTTTTTAAATATTTTTTTACCAGGTAGGTAAGGTAATTTTTACAAGATTGAAGCAAATACAAGCTGGAATAATTTAATGCCATACATTTCTATCATTTAAATAATCATTAACAGTGTAATAGCCCTTTTTCATTAAAACTACTTTGACATACGATTTAAGTTTATGTACAGGGAGTTTAGCAATACCCTGTGGTAATTTGTTGAAAATACGAATACAATTTCCCATAAACGATTTTCCTACTTTTCGCAGCCTGGAACAGCGAGTTTATATTTATTTCTCGTATTAAAATTATGTACTATTACTTTTCTTAAGAAATAAATGTATGTTCTTACGAACGTAAACAATATTCTCGAGAATGTATTGAGAATACACTGTAAGTATATTAATCTCTTTGAAGAGCTCTTTCAGCGAGTCACAGGGTCGAAAGCCGTAAATAGTTCGTACAGCACGTTTTTGTAATATAAAAATTGACTCAATATCTGCTGCTGAGCCCCACAACAGAATTCCGTATGACATTATGCTATGTAAGTAGCTGAAATATAGTAATCTTGCCCTTCCAACATCAGTCAATTGCCTTATCTTTCTCACAGCATAAGCAGCAGAACTCTATTCTTTAATGATGGTGGTGGGAGATGCTATGTCTAAATTATGCCTGAGTCTGCTCTATTAGGGTTTTAGAGCCTTGTAACTTGTGGTTAGTAAAATTATGATAGTTTATATTAGATAATTTTAAAATCAAAATAATCGTGGAGGATTAACTTTACTTTACTGTTAAAAAGTCTCTGCTTAAAAAGTATCTTCTTCTGGTGGTATCAGCAACATCTGTTTTTTTTTAAAGAAATTTAGTCTCTTTAAACGCCTAAGTACCTAGTAGTAATATAAAAATCTAGTTTGCACCGCTACCTTTTGTCACAAGACAATACAGTTTCTTTTTGTTTTAATTATTCCTAAAAATTTTGGTAGGTAAGTATCTTGTAGAGCAATTAATAGTCAATAAAATATTTGTTTGGCTTTTGTGCTTTCTTGGTTTATATCGGTCTCTGACTATAAACTTATATGCAAAGAAACATGGTTTACGGATTAAATTGAATAAGTCAAAAAACCCAGCAATATCGAGTCTTTGCTTACCTTTTTCATTTGTCAATAAATGTTATGTTTTGGAAAACCTTTCTATAAAACAGGATGGATTCAAAAAAATAGTACCAACCAACCATAACCTTAACAAACAAACAATAAATGGAAAATTCGTTACGTTGAATTGAGAACCTCCTCTTTTATTCGTGTGAATCATTAAGTTTTGTAAGATGCTTTTTAAAATAAAACAAAATAGATAACTTGCTTAGTGTCCGGCTAACATAAGTATACGGTAGAAACCTTGTCGTAAATTTTAGTTTTTTCGTCTTCCATTGAACTCTTGTTTATTCTTGGCAGACATGCAAATTTAATTACGAGTACATACACCTTATAAGTAGCTTAGAAGAAATCTAGTTTGTGTCAAAGAAAACGATAATTAACATGATCCTCTAAAGCCAAGTCTAAATTGAAATAGAAAAAACATACATATTGCAAGACTTACTTATTACTTACATACGACTATTTACCATTGAAGTTGTTCATAATATTTGTAATCAATTACAAAAACAACATTTAGAACTTCGTGATATAGGTAACCCTCAAAGGGAAACGTTTTTACACTGCTCACTCTGCCTTGGTGTAAAACGGCCCTAATTTGGGCCAAGGATTCCATCACGTTTAGGCATAATTGCTTATGTTCTGCAATATTATTTGACGGTTCTTATGAATTATTATTTACAGTCTTTTGAACAGAAAAGTCTATTATACTACAACATATCAATCAACGATCACATAGTGCGACTCTTACTTGATCAAACTTACTCAATTTCAATCTGTAGATTGATTGATTGATGTGGGTTCACACTTAGAATTAACTAGTTAAAAGAAGTATATTTTTAAACATTTATTTATTTTTGTTTTTTTTTTTCAGGAAATCAACAGCGATACATTGTGTAAGATATCTTAATTCATTTAAAAATACAGCTAATTACAGATTTCCACAACATATACATATTGTGAAACTCTCTGATTACCCGAATAAATTAAAAAAAAATCTCAATGCGTTTACGTGAATTTTTATAGCTTTAATGAAGCGCTACCTAGTGACATCTTTAATAAACAAGTTCCGTTTCATGCAAATTGACGTATACGCGTTCAATGAGTTTGATCGAAAAACCAATTACTCGACTGTCTTGGCCAGTTTTCGAGTTAACTACGTTTTTGGCTTTTCTGGGCTGCAAATCCTAAATTGATTTGATTAGACGATGTCTTTTGAGATACACTCTTCATTCAATCCAAACAAATTCAGCACAATGGTTAAACAATTATTGATATCGTAACAAACAATCTCTTGTAAACCACTTTTGAGTACAGGACGAATTGATAAGTCAGGACAAGATTTCTATTTCATACCATGAATGTCGTAAAAATTGGATCAGAGGAAATGCCAAGATGCAAAGTAAAATTAACTAATTATGAAAAAGATGCAAAATAGGCCATTTTGTAAAAAAAAACATCAAAATTGTTTCAGTGTGCTAAGAGCAAGCATTATATATAAGCAGCAGCATTATATATATGCTAAGAATAAGCATTACAGCATAAGCATTATATTATTAAGTTAGGTTTAGTTATGACTTTACCTTAAACTCCTGTAATGCCTGTCCCTAACATTTTAATTCTCTACATTTGCTGATAATGCATTGTAATAGAACAAACGGAAATATCAGATTCTGGAACATACGACTCTTGTGAAGGGACGTCAAAGGCTTTGCAATGCCTTTGTTGACATCTAAAAGCATATTGAGTTGATATTCCATGTTTACTATGTTCAGCTTTATATGGGGTCATAATATGATATTCGTAAAATATTTTCAAAGCAGCAGAACATTTGGGCTAATATGGAGTAAAAATTTTTATGGTTGTTCTCACATATTTTGTCACTGCAATTAATTAAAAATAGCTAGTTAGATTTCAAAAATACATTATACGTAGGTATAGATCGCCTCGTTCGTCTAGTGGTTTACTGTACCGGACCATGTTCACAGGGGTTTGGGTTCGAACCTCGGGTCGGACAACAAGAGTTACAAATTTTTAAACGTCGCTCGGGTTTGTGATCACCAACCCGCATTGGCTAGCGTGGTGATTTTGCCTATACCCATCACTGTTGTGATAACTTGAATTTCATAATGGAGGCCATTGTCCTGTTGTGGGTTGATAAAAGTAGGCGTCGTTTGGATGATGATGATGACAGACGGACAAATCTATTTAATGCATTCATTTAATATATCATCTATACTAAATCTATGATTGAAATTAATCTTAAGCCTGTACTTAACTAAAATGTAATAAATATTTAAAAAAATTAGATGCTTTATATATTATTTATTTATTTATTATTTATTTCTTAGATGAATATTTAAAAAAAATAATGGAACTATAATATGAAGTAAAATGTTTAAAATACTTTCATGTGGTGTTTACCTGTAAATAGTTTCTGTATTTATTTCTATACAACGTGTTCCTTTTGATATCCCATAACTCTAAGGTTATGTTCCATAGGTAACAATAATATAAAACGCCCTAGACCAGGTGGGTCAAAAATCAATAGTTTCGAAAATAACATAAATTTTAGTTAAATTTGTTAAAAAAATGTAACCAGTATGGCGATACCTTAGTTTTGCGAGACGTTGGCAAACTTAAAGTATAGTGATGGCGAAAGATGGCGAAAGTACGTGGTTTTCGAATCTGCGTTTGGTTTTTTACACCCGTTATACTCGTATCTATCTTTATCTTCTTTTCGAGAACTTGTAAATTATCTGAATATAAAGATTTGGTTGCATACATTTTTATGCACAAGGATAAACTATTCATGACTGGTCAATATTGAATCTTTTTCTGTTGATATGAATCAACTTATAGGTACTATTTTAAATTTCAGCTGCTGTTTATAATCTTAAGTCAGTCCCACAAAAGTCTTTACATCGTGGTAAGTTAACAAAATTGCGAAAATAAATGAGTCACCTCTACAGTTGCTGGTTATTCTGCATTCTATTTAGGACCTTAATCTGTAAAGCTCAAGGTCCTCTAATAAGCTTCGAGCTGGTTTATCTAGCGAAGATGTAAATTACCCGAAGGCTCACCGCAGGAAGGATTGTAGTTGTTTTAGTAGGGTTCACCAACTTCAGCTGTATGGTATACGTATTCTAATTTTGACAGACTATTTGTCAGACCTTGCGTATTTAAGTAGATATGAGATAATATTTTCAACTCAGTGCAAATACTAAATGTATGCAAGCTTTACATAATTGAAGTTCTTAGGATTCCCGCTATCGTGAAAGTAAAAATAATTATATAAATGAAAAAAAGGAACTCCTCATTGCTCTAGTAGCTTAAGTACCTACCGGGTCAAGATCTCGTGGTCCTGGATTCGATTCCCGAGTTGGGCAAAGGAGATTCGAATTCTTAAACATTGCTAAGGGTTGTGATCACCAACCCGCATTTTACAAGCGTGGTGATTATGCTTGTACCTATCATTGCTTTAGTAAAAAATAATGATAGAGGCCTTTGCCTTGCAGTGGGATGTTGATAAGCCATTACTTACTTTTTATATGAAGGCATGAAACAAACACCAATCGTGATGGCTCTGAGGCACAGAATTGACATCCTTAGTTAACTAGGTGTAAAAAACGACAAACTTTGCTAACATCTACTATTAGACAGGATTTGAACTTGCTTTGTGTCCTGTCCGAGTGGTATTTTACGTCCAATGGCAATAATTTATCGGCGGTGACCCAAGAGCTGGCAGCTACCTCGGACAGCGACTGAGCATCGCAATCCAGCAAAGTAATGCTGCCAGTATCTTGGGCACTTTATCACGAGGACCATTTTTATAGGTTTTTTTCCCTTTTTATCAATAGGTAGTTGTTTCTTTTTTCACGTTATTTTTATTTATAAGATGTAAATATTGTAGTTTTTTAAGCTATTGCATAGCTTCTATCGCGGGCCTTGAGCGTGGAGACCAAATCCAGAAATTCCGTAATGAAAATAATCCTAACACCCACACCCACACACTCGGGGCGAGGCACGATCGAACAATTTTGAATTTCCGAAATTTAAAAGAATTTAGAAGAAAATAAGGATTTTGACAGTATGGTTGCCTATGGTAACCATATCTGCCAAAATAACAGAAAAATTTAATTACAAAAGTCAAAATAAGAAATTACATAAAATTATAAAATTAAGCTATTGCATAGCTTCTATCGCGGGCCTTGAGCATGGAGACCGAATCCAGAAATTCCGTAACGAAAAAAACCTAACACCCCCCCCCTCCGACCGGCACAGCGGTGATACTTTTTAGTTTTATAATTGCATAAGTTGATAAAAAATGCTATGCAATAGCTTTACCGCGGCATTCTCCGAGTGCCACACGTCTTTTATGTTTATGTTACTTATTTTTGATTTTTAACTACTTAATTAAATAATTATAGTGACATTTTTATTTGTTAGTATACTTGTCAATAATTTGTCATTCATGAAAGTATCAATACATTAAAAAAAAAAACTAGATTCTCAAATTATAGTCACAGCAAGGAGTAGGCAAACAAATATAAAAAGTACATTTACTAGTACCATGTATTTGGTAATCAAATTGATGAACCTTTTAATGTACAGGAATGTTTGAAGAGCTATTCTAATTATAGGTATGCAAATAAATAACTAGGATCACATTGTAATTCAAACTTTTAATTTATTGCTTTCTAGTACCTGCAGTTTCTAACAAAGCTACAGCAATAGTAGAATTAAAAAAAAATACAAAATATAAACAAAAACTTAAAAAGTTGCTAAATCTAAACTGAGAAAAGTGCCCAAAACGTTTGAAGCGGTAGTCTCTTGGAGGGTAGTACCTCTTAAATATGTCAAATGTATTTTTATACTTAACAGTCAAGCATGTTTATTTTATAAATTATTCTCTTTACTAATATACAAAACAAAACTAAAGTTATATCGTTTGACTATATCATATACTCTTTATATTTAATACCGAGCCAGGCAATTATTATCAATACTTTATCTTATTTAAATTTCAGAAAAGCAATTGTTGTTTAAAAAAGAAAAGGCGTCGACAAAATAGTGTAAGAGACAAAAAGTCGTACGCATTATACACATTTAGAGATAAACTGTTGTACGTTAAAGAGATTTATTCTTATTTTTATTGTATTTAGTTAAGTTTAACAAGTTTGGATTAAATATTATCTTCTTCTATATTTGATTAACTTCGACGAAACTATCACAGACTTCATTTTGCTAAAGATCAACTAGCGCTCTTAAAAAGGGCATAACGTACCATATTTCCACTTAACCTATAAGGGTTTGCTTCACATGTGTGTATAGACGCAAATCTCTGTAGTAATGCTGCCAGCAATGTAGATAGTATTTCGATTAGATCAACACTAACCGGTACTATTTCAAAATCATTGTAATTCTTGCCTACCTATATTTGCTTTACGTTTTTACTACTTAGTGTTGTGTTCCACTTTCGTATAATGTCTTCATGTATTCGCATGTTTTTTATTCAATATTAGTTCATATTGCATTTAGCTATCTAAAAGTTATAAATTTATAATTTTAATCTAATTTCCTACAATTACCACAAACCTTTTTTTACTTGCAGTCGATTTAGAAAATATTCCTTGGTGAGTAATTTGTAATACCCATAACCAAATAAACAAACGATAATCTTGACCTACATTATCCACAAACTTGACTTTCACACAAAAACTGATTAAAAAAAAGTAAACAAAAGAACTCACGCGCAATCTTAGCTGAGCAATCGCCGACGAAAGATGTCGCCACCGCCAAGAGGGAGAAAACCAAAACATATCTTTCACGCATCATGTCGCACTTTGCCGGCAATACACAACTGCGATCAGAACGAGGACCAATAACAAACTGACTCGACCCTCGTGCGCTGGCGCAGTGCCTTATGTAAATTGAAACAAGTTCTTTCTCATTTTCGGTTGCATAAATTCGGCTAGCTCTTTGCCAATGTGAAGCCTGATTTTCACGCAACGCTGCTTGCTAATCCGTTCTATAAAGTGGAAACAAATTAATGCGGATGCTTGGTCCTTATTACTGTTATTGTAAATGTTAGAATTGAATGCGACTAAGTGGGTGGCAATGACTCGCGTGTGAGTTGTGCGTGCGCGCCGCGGGTGTATTCTGAACTATCAAAAATCGAAGGACACGACTGTAAAATAATTGCAATTTCTGATAGCATTAATTAAACTTTCAGTTTTGTTAAAAAATATTTTTTTCATAATAAATATTTACAGTCTGGTTCGCATGGGGCTTGTTACTTTCTTTTCCTAGTGTCCACGGAAAATCAAACTTTCTAGCTCCTTGACATTTTGTTTAGTAGAGGCCATTTTAAAATCACTCACTATACCTTATCTAAAAGGTTATTTTACAAATCTCTATTACGGTTTTTTTTTTATGTGAGTAGGTACCTAAGTGTAATTTTAATAAACATTCTGTTAATTTTATGTATTTCCTTCATAATTACGTACCAAATTTTTAATATTATTGTATGAGCAACAAAATAATGGTAGAAAATTGTATAATAAATGAAATTGCATAAAAAAAGGTTTTTACCAATGAAGCCATAAAAATATAAATAATATGTAACAAAGTATATTTGAAGACTTACCATAAAGTTATGATGTTATTATTTTATTGATAACATGTATAAATAATAAATTATATTTTTTGCTAATATGTTAAATTAATAACAACGATAGTTCCCATAAACATTTCCGATTCAGTCATTGCAGATACGATTGCATTTTTATTTGTTTTTCTTAAAAAATATAAAATAGCAAACGGTGACATAATTAAAGTTACCGTTTCCTATAGGTACTACTCGTATTATCTTGTAAAATATAAAAGATTACCTCATTATGGTAATGATTTGTTTATACTGAAATAATTGTATTATCCTCGTCAGCCTTGTAAGTAGTTTTTTGTATAAAAAATATAACCGAAGCCTTGTGCAATCATTTTAATATAAAGGAATCAAATTAGTACAATCTGATTTATGATTGGAGTTAATTTTATTCTCTCTCTGGAATTCGTATGAATAAAAAAGGGGCATAAAATATTATACTATTACGTCGATGTTCTACGTGAATCTTATCTATTAAAATACGAGTATAATAACGAAATTAATACTTTGGAACTTTAATATACATTCTGGTACCAATATTTAGATAGCAAAGAATGCGAAATGAAAATGGTAAAATTACTGTTGTCAACAGACATTCAGAATAGGACCGCGGCAATACCAGGTACAGTCATACACGACTGTTTAGGCGGTACTCCATCAATGTTGCATAAATCATTCAAAATCATTACAAGGTGATGATCGGGAGTATCCTGGTCAATGTAGCACGATGCCTTACAAAACTTTAAGAGGTTTTTGATTAAGTTCTGAGATCTATTATTCGATCATATAATGTATTTCGATGAATTTTGTTTCTTTAATGGCTTGTAGGCTTGGACGAATAAACCACGTAGGCTTGGACGAAGCTTGTAGGTACTAAACAGCAGTAAAGTGACAAGAACGATGTGAAATAAGTTATTGTAATTGAAAGCGCTTCGTTTATATATACAAAACATGATATAAATAATAAATACTTATCTATTAATAGCTAAAATCTGCTTATCTTAACATAAGCATATAAATACTATGGCGAAGACTGAGATTAAATTTTAACATAATCAATTTGCAACATATTGTCAGATGAAATGGTTCTCCATTAGTTTAAGAGTTTAGTATGTAGGGATAAGAAAATATTAAAAAGCTATTACCCAAAATTTTTATCTACTAACATGCAATTATGTAAACATAGGATTTTTTTTTATCTCATGTGGTACCGGCACGTCAAGAGATTGCTCCACCTCTTCTCTTCCTATAAGCGTCGTAAGAGGTGAAATCCTTCATGTGGTGAGTCCAGCAGTAGTCTGATATAAGCTGGTGATGATGTCGATAAGGTTAGTTTTGACTTGTAATATCATTCGCCCATTAAGTTGTACGTATATGTATGTAGGAGATAGTTGATTAGAAGCATAGATTTAATATACTACTGTTAGATTGGCAATGAAAAGAGACAGAATATAATGCAGCTATATGATAGCCGTGTAGTGCCGGCACATAAAAAGAATAGCACTACCCCCTCTCTTCCCGTGGGTGTCGTAAGAGCCGACAGAGGGAAAACTGCATCAGGAGATGGGCAGCAGCGTCTCCTAGAAGCAACAGGCCATACTGCGATCGCCAACCCGCCTGCCAAGCGTGGCGATTATGGCAAAAATGAATACACCGCAAATAGAACGGCCCCCAGTCCCCGGCGGCCCCGCTAGTCCTAGCTATGGCAGCGGCTATGGTAACGGCGGGGCAGGGGGTGCTAAGAATCCCCGGGTAAGATCCGGCTGCCAACAACGACGACTCGACCTGGCAACATATAACAAGCGCACACTGAGGCTCGACGCGAAGCTCGTAGAGTTGGAAGAGGCAATTGGTAAGTTACATTGGGATATCATTGGGCTATCTGAAGTCCGAAGAGAGGGGGAGGACTCGATAACCCTGCAATCCGGTAACTTACTATACTACCGGGAGGGCGACCAACAGTCCCTAGGTGGTGTCGGGTTCATCGTCCACAAGTCCCTTGTCAACAACGTGATTACTATCGGAAGTGTTTCGAGCAGGGTAGCGTACCTGATACTCAGAATATCGAAACGATATTCGCTGAATGTCATTCAGGTTTACGCTCCGACCTCGAAACACGACGAAGTCGAAATGGAGGCTATGTATGAGGAGATCTCTAAAGCCATGCATAGCTTTAAAACCCACTACACGGTTGTGATGGGAGATTTCAATGCGAAGTTGGGGCAACGTTGCGGTAATGAGTTGAGAATGGGGAAATTTGGATTTGGGCAACGGAACAAAAGGGGTCAGATGCTGGCAGATTTCATGGAGAGGGAGAACCTCTTTATGATGAACTCCTTCTTCAAGAAGCCCGTAAGCCGCAAATGGACCTGGATCAGCCCGGACGGTAAAGTCAAAAACGAGATCGATTTTATCATGTCAACGAAGAAGCACATATTTGATGATGTCGCTGTGATCAACGCTGTTAAGACAGGAAGCGATCACCGCATGGTCAGAGGCACATTGAATATCGACGTAAAGCTTGAAAGAACGCGACTGATAAAATCCACGCTCCGACCAATACCGGCTCAAATTCAAAACCCCGAGTGCTTTCAGCTTGAGCTTCAAAACCGTTTCGAAGCCCTTGAGAACAGCATCGATGTGGACGATCTATACAACATGGTGGTGGATACTGTCCGTACGGTAGGGTCTAAGTACTTTAAAACCCGCCGTCCCAAATCAAAGAAACTCTCCAGTCAGACTCTCCTACTCATGGATCAGAGAAACGAAATGAGGCTACAGAACTCAGCGGATGCCCATCGCTATCGGCAACTCAATAGACAGATATCTAAGTCTTTGAAGAGCGACCTTCGTCAATTTAATACCCGAC
Source organism: Anania crocealis (assembly GCA_949315895.1). Lineage (NCBI taxonomy): Eukaryota > Metazoa > Arthropoda > Insecta > Lepidoptera > Crambidae > Anania > Anania crocealis. The sequence goes on from OX438862.1 coordinate 8,073,057, forward strand.
GTATTAAAGAGGCCATTGAGCGGAACAAAGGCTCCAAAGTGTTCGCCAGAGACCTGTCTATTGGGCAAAGCCAATTGACGAGGCTGAAAACTGAGACAGGTAGCATCATTACGTCAACACCTGAAATCCTGAGGGAGATTGAGAGTTTCTATGGACAGTTATACTCCACGAAAACACCTGTTGAAAGCAAGGCTAAAGACCCTAGAGCCAAGCTTACCCGACACTATTCTGAAGATATCCCGGACGTCAGCCTGTGCGAGATTAGAATGGCTCTCAAGCAGCTTAAAAACAACAAGGCGGCGGGTGATGACGGAATCACAACAGAGCTCCTTAGAGCGGGCGGTAAGCCGATACTTAAGGTCCTCCAGAAGCTCTTTAATTCTGTCATCCTCGAGGGCAAAACGCCAAAGGCATGGGGCAGAGGCGATGTGATGCTGTTCTTCAAGAAGGGTGACAAAACTCTCTTGAAGAACTACAGACCGATCTCGCTTCTGAGCCATATCTATAAGTTGTTTTCGAGAGTCGTTACGAATCGTCTCACTCGCAGGTTCGACGTCTTCCAACCTCCCGAACAAGCCGGGTTCCGAAAAGGCTATAGTACCATAGACCACATTCATACGCTGCGGCAAGTTATACAGAAGACCGAAGAGTATAACTTGCCACTTTGCTTAGCGTTCGTGGACTATGAGAAAGCCTTTGATTCGATTGAGACCTGGGCAGTGCTGCAGTCTCTCCAAAGGTGCCAAATAGACTACAGGTACTTCGAGGTACTAAAGTACTTATACCAAAACGCCACCATGTCGGTCCGATTACAGAACCAGAGCTCTAATCCGATCCAATTACAGCGAGGTGTGAGACAGGGAGACGTTATTTCTCCGAAACTGTTCACAGCTGCGTTAGAGGATATTTTCAAGCTTCTGGACTGGAAAGGACGCGGCATCAACATCAATGGCGAATACCTAACACACCTGCGATTTGCCGATGATGTAGTTCTTATGGCTGAGACCTTGGAAGACCTGAACATTATGCTCGAAGATCTCGGTAATGCTTCTCAAAGAGTGGGTCTTAGGATGAACATGGACAAGACGAAAATCATGTTAAATGCTCATGTTGCACCCGCTCCAGTTAACGTTGGGAATATTGCACTCGAAGTTGTTGACCACTATGTTTACCTGGGACAGATAGTCCAGTTAGGTAAGTCCAACTTCGAGAAAGAGATCTCTCGTCGAATCCAGCTCGGATGGGCAGCGTTCGGGAAGCTCCGGCATATATTCGCGTCCGAAATACCTCAGTGTCTCAAGACGAAAGTCTTTGACCAGTGTGTGTTGCCAGTAATGACCTATGGGAGTGAGACGTGGTCGTTTACTATGGGTCTCATAAGAAGACTCAAGATCACACAGCGAGCAATGGAGAGAGCGATGCTTGGTATTTCCCTACTCGATCGAATCAGAAATGATGAGATCCGCAGGAGAACTAAAACAACCGACATCGCTCGAAGGATTGCATCGTTAAAGTGGCAGTGGGCGGGACACATAGCGCGGAGAACCGATGGCCGTTGGGGCGAAAAGGTTCTCGAATGGCGACCGCGTATTGGACGACGTTCCGTGGGCAGGCCCCCTACAAGGTGGACCGACGATCTGATCAAGGTCGCGGGAAGCCGCTGGATGCGGACAGCACAGGACCGATCGTTGTGGAGATCCTTGGGGGAGGCCTATGCCCAGCAGTTGGCGTCGTTCGGCTGATATGATGATGATGATGATGATGATATGATAGAACGAGATAGATCACAAGGCCGTTCACGTACACGCTAGGAACCCGTAGTGTTTTTCTGAGTTCTGACGTCTGTCACGCGCAACACAATATTCCCTTTAGTTTTACTAGTTTCATTTTTATTATTGTAAAAAAGTGTCGATTTGATGTATTTTCATTATGGTTACATGTTCAGTACCTGGAAGTAACTCATCTAAAAAAGGGAACCAACATAATTGTACATTTCACACGTCAACACACAATCGCGATTATCAGCAGCAAAATACAATGTTTCAGAGCTTTGACTAAAATTTTGTATACTAATTGATAGGGCATTTCATCAGAACAAGGATTTAAATTCATATGAATTCAATTAAAAATAATATCAAATACGTGAATTTCAGCAATTACTAACGTCACTTTTGTATTTTAGTGATTGACGTTGTCGATGATATCTTATCGACATTTCATTAGCTGACATATTTCACATTGTAAACCGCATACAGCCTAAATTGTTGAAATACGTTAGAAATGGTTGAAATTGCCTAATAGAAAAGAATGTTCGCCCAATAAATATTCGAGCATTTGCAGTTTACATTTGGACCCTAAGTGTTTTTAACACAGAGGCGTTCAGCCTGTAAAATTACGCTCTGGATCAATCTCCATATTGTTCAAGCTCCCATCAATCCCCATTAGTTAAACATTAAATATATGTATATTTAGTGTACGTTTGTAATGTGTAATTGAAAAATAAATATCAGTTTTATTTCAACTTTGGCGATCGCGATCGCAAAATGAGGCAAAATTGTTAAATAATGGCAAGTTAACCCTACGTTTTTTTTTACAATAAATTGATTTTGTTCGGGGATAAGTAATTATAAAATAAAAAAACATATCTAGGTATTTACTTGCAGTTTTTTGGTGTTCTTTTAATAATACTAAAAAATAAGTCACCTGCTTCAACGTAAACTGTGTCGATAGAATCGATATCGAAAGCAAGCAGACAATGCAGTACCTGCACTATTTATCTCACGCACATGCTCACTTTATGCACACTAGCGTAACCTAGTTTTGGTCTCGTTTTCAGGATTCAATTGCCAATCTATCATCTATATTAAATCTATGATTAGAAGAGTGGTCTGATAACTGGTAGTTGGGACCTAAACAATTATTTTATAGCTTGTGGTATGTACATCAACCACAAAAAATAAAAAAATACTTAACATTATTTTGTTCAATGACCACAAGCCACCAAACCATTTTTTTTATATCATTATTTGTAACAGTGTAGGTACTTTATTCTACTAATGAATATATGAATAAACAGGGCAAGATTAATAAAACCATTTAAACAAACAGGGCAAAATAAATAAAACCCTTTCGACAAAAAGGCAAGCTAAAGAAAACCGTTTGATAACACTTACACGAGCACAGTGGCGCTTAATATGGGCGAGGAACATTTCGCAAGGCCCTCTGATAATATGGGCAAGCACTTTGCGAGGCCCTCTGATGGTATTATAAATTTAATGACATAAATATCTAGTATTTCATTAATATTTAAGCCAAAGAGTGTGAAATATCTTTAAGTTGATAATTAATTTTAATCTATTAATTACGTACTTTCGGATTTTCCATAATTTTTCTTTCTTATAACTATGAGGCGCGAGGCCCCGCATTCAACCCTATAAATACGTGTTCATAATTAAATAATATTTATTTGCATTTAACTTTATTTAATTAACCAGACCGGTGCAAGTTACTAGTATCGATTTACCTGTTTATACCTACCTACTCAAGGGTTGTGACGGGAAAAAAATAGTCAACCAAATGCATATTCTATGGGCTTCATACTTTCGATTGGTATGGAATTTGTCTATTAACCAAACCAGTGAAAAGTTTAAAAAATAATAATAAAAGACGTGTGGCACTCGGAGAGGAGACTGCCGCGGTAAAGCTATTGCATAGCATTTTTTATCAACTTATGCAATTATAAAACTAAAAAGTATCACCGCTGTGCCGGTCGGAGTGGGGGGTGTTAGGTTATTTTCGTTACGGAATTTCTGGATTCGGTCTCACGCTCAAGGCCCGCGATAGAAGCTATGCAATAGCTTAATTTTATAATTTTATGTATTTTCTAATTTTGAGTTTTGTAATTAAATTTTTCTGTTATTTTGGCTGATATGGTTACCATAGGCAACCATACTGTCAAAATCCTTATTTTCTTCTAAATTCTTTTAAATTTCGGAAATTCAAAATTGTTCGATCATGCCTCGCCCCGAGTGTTAGGTTAGGTTATTTTCGTTACGGAATTTCTGGATTCGGTCTCCACGCTCAAGGCCCGCGAAAGAAGCTATGCAATAGCTTAAAAAAAGTTTATTAATCATACTCTGGACTGATTTTTTTTAGGCAAGCTAGGTATTTGTAATATATTTATTGGTATATTTAATTGCATATAAAATACTTTTCATCCAATAACCAGCTCGGTGAAGGTCGTTGTATGGTGGGATCTTAGACTATTAGTTTTATACGAAACCTCATTGCGACTGACTTTTGTCAGCGTGTTAAAACGCCTGCCGCACGGCGCACCGTATGTAGCTAGCCGAATATTAAGTTGTAGGCCTTATATGTTATTTGCGAGCAGACGTAAGAACTTATAAGTATAACCATTAATCAACGTATAAAGCATGTAACATAAAACTAATGTAATGTTTAAGTAGGTATCCATTTTAAAAACATAATAGTTTTTCAACGGGCAAGGTAAACACGTTTCTGGTGCTGTTTGACGACGAATTTAGTCGACTAGTGCCTACTGCTGTTGGATCGTCTGCAAAGTTGCAGTGAGCCAATGACTGTGTCGCTCGTATGCAAGACTAATTTGAAATAAGCTTACGTAGGTAAGCAGCTTATAAAACTAAAGCTTAAAATTAATATTAATAGCATACGTTACCAAACCAAATGTGTTGGTTATTAGACGACGCAAATTATTGCTTAGTGATTTTTAGATATTCTAATCTAGTTTTTCTAAGATTTTTAGCTTTTTAGGCGGCTTAATATTTCATCGAGTTATATACGCTTTGTCGGAAAATTGCGTTACTCTTTTAAAAATGAATACCTACAAAGCAAGTAAAATAACTATCGTAGTAATGTAATATTTGCTAGGCAAAATTAGTTTTTTGGTTGAAACAAGATAGCTGTGTAAAATATTGGTGAATGCATAAATTCGTCGTTAATAATTTATAGCGCATCGCAATATTGTCCGTTGATTAATAAATCATTGCACTGCTTTTCTGAAAAATCAACTTTGACCGGTTCGTTTGTGAAATGAAATCATACGAGAGCCCTCGTTGCGAACGACGCAGATAAAATAAAACTTGACATGGTAAAAAAGTGAGTGATAGCTTTTAAATCTAGGAAAGCAATTTTGTTCATATACGAACAAAATTGCTTTCCGATTTCCAAAAAGAAAAAAATATTACACAATCTCAAGTACCTACTGAAAATCGAAACTAGAAACTGTTTAAACCATTTTACGATTTAAATAAATGGCCAGGTAAAAAAATATTTAGAAGTCCTCCGAAAAACGTCAAATATTTGAGAATATTTTAAGCAATTAATTTTACCGACCGACTCAGAGTGAAATATTCAAATGTTTCTGTTTTTTAATCACTATAAATCCGAACAATTTACAATAAACGCATCGATAAAATATTTGTAAAGTAAAAAGCCTGTTTTAATTATTCTGTTTTTTGGTCAATTCGAAACATTTACGCTGATCATAGCTTTAACTAAGCCATGCCTTTCGGAACTCCGAAATAAGAGTTTCGAAATTCAACATATCCTTCAATTTCGACACTGACTACTAGTATAAGATCCCACCATACAACGACCTTCACCGAGCCGGTTATTGGATGAAAAGTATTCTAAATGCAATTAAATATGCCAATAAATACTTGCAAATGGGTTGACTAAGAAATTTCAGTCCAGAGTAGAATTTTTAAAATTTGACAACTGAATTTCAGGTCTGGTTTTTCGCATTCAACCCTATTCATAATTAAATAATATTTATTTGAATTTAACTTTATTTAATTAACCAAACCGGTGCAAGTTATTAATATCGATTTACCTGTTTATACCTGCCTACTCAAGGGTTGTGACCAGGGAAAAGTTAAAAATAATAATTGTTAATTAATCATACTCTGGACTGATTTTTTTAGGCAACCCATTTGTAGTTCTCGTATATTTATTGGCATATTTAATTGAATAGAAAATACTTTTCATCCAATAACCAGCTCAGTGAAGGTCGTTGTATGGTGGGATCTTAGACTATGCCGAATTTCGAAAATCCGAAGTTTTAGAAATTATACTTTATTTGATATTTTAGCAACCTAATTACATACATACAACATACATATTATCACGCCTCCTTCCCAACAGTAGGTAGGCAGTAGGCAGTAGGCAGAGACCAAGGCCTTCCACTTACTACGATCCTGGCATACATCTTTCGCTTCTTCCACATTCATTAATCTTTTCATGCATGCTCGTCGGTTTAGAGTACTCTTTTCCTGACCTTTCTTCAGAACATCCCCGATTTGATCGTGGTAAGTTCGTCTAGGCCTTCGTCTTCCAACGTTTTTTTTTTTTTTTTTTTTTTGCCCACGGACGACCGGTCGTTTCCTATTGAAACGATCGCTCGAACGGCAACCCTCCCACGGGGGAAGGAGGTGGTGAATCCTCATGGATACCTCACAGCCGGCTGTGAGGTTATGTGAGACTTCTACTCACTAAACACCACCCTTATTCGCTACCACCAAAGGTGCCGTAGCGTATCTGAGGCGACCACACCCCATGGGGGAGTGTGGCGCAGGGCGTTACTCGCCTAGGCGGTTTACGCACTGAAGGAGGCTGGCATTCGGGAGGAATGTGAGCCTAGAACAAATGAATTTAAGGAGCCGTTGTCCATAATAAACATAGGCCTGAATTAATTATATACTTATCGACTGACTCCCAGAAGGGGTGACAGCCGATTTAGAGGGCTGGGGGGCGACCTGAAGGGTCTTATGGGGTGGGCTTAATTAATTAACCTGGGGCTTGAGACTTTTTATGACTCTCAGACACCTTTCGTGGTGACTGAGTGTCATAATAATGTCTCGGGTGAAACGGGCATTTCGCAGTTTGTTTGCGATTATATTTATTTCGTCGATATCGATATTATCGATAAAGTCGGACACCAAGGTGAAATCGTCGTCACTATTGTGTGAACGCGATTTTTGTGGCGGAATTAGGACCCTCTCATGCGGGGTGAAGGAGGGAGGTTTGGGAGCTGGGTTGAGGGGTTTCCTCCAGCTCCCTGCCGGCTTAGTGGCCGGGGCTGCCTCCCTGCCGCCCGATTTCGGGAGAGCAGGGAAGTTGGTGAATGAATGGGTAGGGGGGCCAACCTGCGACCTCATGGGAGGTTGGGGTTTCGGGCGCGGCGCGCGTGCACATCCCCGCCAGTTGGCGGGGTGGCCAAAAAGGCCGCAGTTTACACACGCCGGTTCCCCGGGGGTGTCGCGCGTGCGTTCGCACTCCCTGGTGGAGTGGGAGCCAAGGCACTTAACGCACCTTGGTGGGGCTGTACAGTTAGCCGCTGCGTGCCCATAGAGCTGGCAGCGGTGACATTGGCCTGGGACCCCACGGCTGCGCGGGGGTTCTACCCTGATATTGGACAGGCCGCAGACTACAATCTCTTTGTGCCTGAACAAATCACGGGCGCGGGGACAGTTGGTCATGACGACCAACATCAGGGGGAAACGGCGTTTACCCTGGCCATACATTGGATGTACAGCTTCGACAGGGAAACCTTGTTTTGTGAGGTCGGCTTTGACCTCATCCATGTGGAGCTCTACCGGGACTCCGCGGAGGACCGCGCGTACTTTGCGCTCTTCAGGAAGAGCGTAAGTGTGATAAGGGAGTTTGTTTTTTGTTAGTAGCTCTATAAGGCTACGGAAGTCTGAGATGCTCGGCACCTCTATTTTAATGGCTTCACCCGTGTTGGATGCACGGGTGTATTTAATTTTGCCCTCGATGCAAAGCCGGGACACTACAGTCCACTTTTCTTTACATCTCAGGAAAATAGGTGGGGGCGCCTTTTGTTTGGCGGAAGTGGGCTTAGACCGCGAGTCTGGGCGAGCAGTGGGAGCGGGGGACACCGTTGGTGCAGTCCCTGCTCGATGCAGTGGGATGTTGGCAGTAGGTGCGGCCGGGGAGGCCGGAGATGGAACTGGGGAAGGGGACGCGGGGGACTCAAGAATCGGTGAGTTCCGGTTCTTTCTAGTGACGGGCTGGAATGCCTCATTCGGAGGGAGGGAGGCGAATGACTCCTGAGACAGAGTCGGGGAGGCGGACCTGTCAGACAGGGTGCGCTTTAAAGTAGGTGGGGCTGAGCAGACATCCATTTCGTCTGTGGACTGGCCATCTTCGGGGGTTGTGAGACCACTTGGGGTCTTGCGGGTTGAGGGGGGGAATCTGGCTTTCAAAAGTGCCAGAATTTCATCCAGGAACCCTGGATCTGTGGCTAGGTAGGCAGTGACTTGGGCCAATCGATCGGCCATATTTGAAAATACTAAACAAGACAAGACTAGTAAAAAAAACAGAGCAAAGGGACACCCCCCGCCAGAGGCAGGGGGGAGGGGGGGCGGCGAGCGAACAGGTATCCCTAACGGATAGCCGTTCTTCCCTTCCCCTTGGGACTAGGCCCAAGTGCAGTGGGTCCGGGACTGCGGTTTTGCCAGGGCCTGGAGGCCCCGGAGAGCGAACCGGGTGCGCTCAGTTGGCTTCGTTGCTACCGTAAGGTATCAACCAACTCAAACGCGATCGGTTATTTAAAGTATCACTGTTTTGATACAAACAGTGAGTACAGTTAATAACGGATAATTGCACAACGATGCAAAATAATGCGAGTGCGAGCGCTGGTGTATGGCATTCGCCTATCACCGGAAGGAAGGGAGGGGCGCACGGGCAGACGGACGTCTGCACCGCACGGAGTGGAAATGGAGAGTGTGTCTGTGATTCCAACGTTCCCTTTCACACTCGTCTTATAGATCTGTCTAGTCATTCTTCCCTCATTCATCCTCTCTACATGCCCAAAGCATCTAAGCATCCCTTTCTTAATCCATGTGACAATATCTTCTTTCACACCACAACGTAATTGCAATTATAATAACATTATACACGGTGCATTTTCAACCACTTGGAAAACGAAGCCCACGATATGTGAACATTAATATATAACATCATGGCACGGTTATTTTATTTATAAATAGTTTTTTTTGTAAAATATGAAATATTGATTCATACTCTTAATTTTTTAACACGCTGTGACACAGATGTATTATTTTGCTGCTGTGGGGTTCCAGATGACTGAATTTTACACAGCTACATCCATGCGCGTCACAGCGTGTTTCAAAATAAATAGATAAACCAATATTTGATATTGTCATAAAAAAAAAAGTACGATAGTTGCAGGAAACGAGGAGAGCACCGAAAAGAGCATACAATTACTTGCTGTCCATTCCACCAACAGCGTGAAAGCTGAGAGAGCTATCTCGGGTCCATATTGGGTTGCATAAATTAAAGAAGCATATTTTGAGGCTGCATAACGTTTTTTTGGCATTCTCTTTGTTACGCATAACATTCATTCAGAATTAATCATTTGGCATACTTTATTTCCCCATAACTTCTTTTATAATAATGATATATCAGCATCAAACTTTCATGCATAATTGTTTTTACAATAACGATTACTAATCATAACATTTATTGGCATCTCACCCTGTGGTATATAGTTTACAAGTCATGCATATAGAATACCATAATGTTAACATTTAAAATATCATTAACATATAGTTATGCAGCTTGAAAATATGCTTTTTTAATTTATGCAACCCAATATGGACCCGTAAACGCAAGCAAGCAGCAAGCATGCATGCAAGCATGCAAGCAACCATGCATGCATGCAAACGAGCATGCATGCGAGCATTTCGATTTTTTCTTCTCCGGCGCTGCGGGAATAGCAGCTTCTTCGCCCATACGTCTCAAATCACAGACGCCCACGCTCGCTTCTGCAGCTTCGGCTTGCTGGTCACCTTCGGCGACCAGCCTCAGCCTCTCCAGCTCGCACTGCGCTTTGTTACAGTGGGCGGAGGCTGCTCTCCCTCCGCACCTCCGGCTTTTAAATGACATCTTATATTGGGCAGACAAGTAGCACGGCGAGGAGACCACGGCAAGTCGGGGTCTACCTGATTCGGGACCAAGCAAGCTTACCTAAACAAACTTTTTACTGAGCCAAACTAACGTTACGTATGGGCGAAGAGGCTGCCATTTAGGACTTTAAATGTTATTTATACATCCATTATGCGCTTCGTATTTTATGATAAAATAGATTTAGACGTAAAGCAATTATGTTTTTTAACGTTATGCTGAATTAAATTATGATAAAGTCAATTATAGTAAGTTACCGTTATGCCGCTAAAACCATTATGGGCTTATAACACTCTGCTTATCACAGTTTATGCGAGAAAACTTTATGCTGAAACTGTTGTGCCAAACTACATTATGACAAAAGAGATTATGCGACCGAAAGGGCTCCCAGCTACTATTTCGGTGGCAGTCATAATTATGTTTGTAACCGACTTAGAAGCTCTTAGCAGATTGCTGGTCAATCTTTAATTTTTAAGATCATATTATTTTCCACAAAAAATGTAGGTAACCTTATTGTTTTTTCTTGTTTTTTATCTTTGCCTTAATGTGATTAAGCCAGTTTCAAAAAAGGTTTTAGCACCATAGACCTCATACATACGCCGTGGCAAGTTATATATACAGAAGACCGAAAATTATTTATTTCTATCATCATTCTTACTAATATTATTAATGTGAATGTAAGTAAGTCGCTACGCTTTCACGCGAATACTACTGAACCGATCTTCACAAAACTTTTTGTACACGTATTCTTCAAGGTATGAAAAGTAACATTGGCTATTCGGTATCCCACTGTTGGGCACAAGTTTCAGCACGTACGATATAAAGTGTAGTTCAAGCAGGCAGAGCTACAGGCGAAAAGTTAGTGATTATATCATCATCGGCTCACATTGGTCTACTGCTGGTTACTAGCCACTCTCAATGAATCATCATCGAGATCTGTTAGCCGATGAAGAGGGATCTGTTAGCCGTCATTATTGGTTTTCTAAACAATGATGACGACTAACAGTTCCCTCTGCGGTGGTAGGCTTCGTAAGAGGCTGCCTGGATGCTACCACCCGCCTGCCGGAGTCCAGCGCCAAATAGTGTTTTCTATGTTCCGCTGGTGTGTGGGATACCATGCCTCTGGGTAAGCTCCATCGTAGGCTTCGTCTTAACCGTAGAGTTAAGTATGTAGTCAAGAGCAAGCCCAATGTTTACAAAAAAAAACGTAGTTGCCAAGTTTTAGCATGCGAATTAGCACTCGCAGTTTGATCGTACACCATACGGTACAGATATTACAAACATAAATACATGGTTGGTACTATTTATCTTTTATTTTTATTTAAATATCATTGGTTGTGCCTTTGGGTTGTCTGTCGTTACTGTTTGCTTTATGTTTCGTATTTTATAAGAAGGCGAAATAGCAGGCAAATTCATATTGCTGAATATGTATTGAGGTTTCATTGAGGTCACTGATTTAATCTGTATGTGCATTACACCTATACGTTATTTTGCCGTTCTAATGTCAATGCCTAGCTGTGAAGGCTGCCTAGCTTCTATAAATAGGAGATGCATCCAATCGTCACTTTATAAGCTGCATTTTACCAGTTTTACTAACAAAATTTTTATTAATAGTTGATCTGGCGAGGATGTTGTTCACTGTATTGTTGCTTCATCATATTTTCAAGAAATAAAAACCCGCTGCTCTAATAAATAAATACTTAAAAGAAAGTTATAGGCAAACCTTATTGATCTTCAAACCTCTGTAAAACAAAATATATATTAATATCGCAAATATCGAATATGAATATAAATCCAATATTTTTTAATTTAACTGAAGTCTGTGCAAGTAAGTATTTGTAATGGAACAGCAGTTTTTTTATGATATACAATCAAGATTAAGATTGTTCTAAAAAAATATTGCTTCGTAACAGTTTTTTATTTTAGATTTAGGATATCCGTCAGTAGATACCATCATCCTCAGAACTGTTGTTAAAGTTTCAAAAATTTATATACCAGTCTCTTAAATGGACGCTCTAATAAACTTAGTTTGATAACGCACTTCATTGCCTTGAGACGTTCACCCGTCAGTCTTATCACGATGGTATAAAGGCCATATTGCAATTGAAAGGGCTTTTAATGTACCTCGAATACTTACTCTTGAAGACATTTCGCAATAAGCAAAACGAAGTTTTTATTCGATTCACAGCGCAATTGGTAGGAAATGAAACATTGATTGTCGACCTTCCAACAAGCTGGAATAACTTCGTCATTTATTTGTTTACGGATCTCTTTTTCTGTTAGCAACGTTACTAAGAATTATTATTTTTTAATATCTTTAGCAATTTTAATGCATGAATATTAAGACGATGACATTTTACTCGATGAAACTTTACTGTAGTATAGCACAAAACATTTGGAATAGTTTGGTACACCGTAGCTTAGTGGATGAGTAGTGGGATAGCGAAATGTAGTTGATCAAAATCCAACTTGAAGCATTGGATATTTTTATCAGAAAATTATTACCCCCAAAGCTTGTTCCCAAACTGTGTAGAGGTACCTAGAGGTTATTTTTGAGGATATGTCAATATGATCAATAATAAATCAAAGTTATACGAGTATTAAGTTAATTATAAATAATATGCATGACTTGGAATCCAATGGCTCATGCCTAACACATCAACACATGCTTCTTTCTAAATGTCTTTCGGATTTCCTACATTTCGGCATCGTTGTAGTCTTGGTTGCTATTGACAGATAAATCGGTATACTCGTATCATCCCTCGCTGTCTTTTACACCATACTTATACCATTATTTGGAAGTCTACTAATGACTCTGTTATGTTTTCCTTGTGTATTTATTTGTATCCGATACTTTATACGATTCTAGTTCTAAACATGAAAAATTCGAAAAGTTTTTTTTCGCTGAATTTTGTCATCGCAAAAACTCGTCCATAGAGGAAAACTTGACAATCAAGTTCTAATAGGGATTAGGTTTCAGCCGGTATTAGAATATAATACCTTGTATTTTTTTTGTATTTTTTTTTTGACAGGCAAGTTGCCTGTCATTACTCAAAGAGGCAACTAAAGAAGTACTGCCAGATTGAGAAACAACATCGTCTATACAATCTGCAACCTTTTTAGAGCGAGTGCCTTTGTAGACGGCTTTGTCCGGCAATGGGCTGACGTGGGCTTATAATTATCATGGTAATGATGGCGATAATAAAGAATAAAATAAATAATTGTACTTTACTGTGTTAAAAGTCTATTTGATGATTGACGTGAGTTAAATTTGATTGATAGTATTCTAATTACACAAGCAATGAAGCAAACATGCATCGACTTGATCATAGATTTATTATACATTATGTAATATCATTTTCGTCCGTATTGTGCATGATGTGGCCGCCTTAAAAAGATTTTTACATTTTATAATTTTCACCTATAAAAATTATTACCAATGTAAATATCCCTGGCAGTCCAAATTAAGTAAAAAAATAAATAAATAAATATCTCTGGTCTTGGTAAAGTCTTTATAAGATTATTAAATTTGCTTAAAATTTCTTATTCTTTCATTTTTTTTAATCTCATCATTCATCATCATCACTCATTTTCTTATGCTCTAATTATGGTAAGATTCAAACACTCGAGTTTTGAAAAGATATCTGCACTCATAAAACACTTGAGGTCAAAAGTTTTTTGAAATATTTTTGAGATGTTCTAGCCCAATAAGATGGAGGCCGAAAATAATAGGTAATATACTCATAACATCTTATGAAACTGAAGGAAAGTGTTTGCCTCATGCATTATTCCTAGCAATCATGTTCACGTATAGAATATTGCCGAAATATTAAAATCATAAAGTACTTTTTTTACTCAGGGGTAACCCAGGTAATAAGGGTTCCATACTATTAAATGGAAAATATGGCGAAGTTTTTCCATTTGTGCTATTATATTAGTAAAAGAGATGGAAATAACAAAAATGTCTTATTTCATTTGTCAGTTAAAAATTAACTTACTCCCTATACACAGTGCATTTTGACCTCCTGGAAAACGAAGCCCAAAGCACAGATAATATAATACTAGCCCAAAGTATGTAACCACCATGTATCACGTCTTGACAGGTTTTTTTTTTTAAAATATCAAAAAAATATCTTAGAGAAATATGAAATACTGATTTAGCTATTCATTTTGAAACACGATGTGACACACGGACGTTTGTGTAAGTTTCATTCAGGTCCTGGCCGAAGCAAAATATTACGTCCGTGCGCCTTACAGCATGATTGCAAATGAATAGTCTTATTTTTATACATTTAGCTAAGACTATTTTAATTCATAAAAAAATAAAGTAAATATAGAATAAATAAATATGAATGAGAAACGAAGCCCACGTCATGTAACCAACCATAATGATTACATAACGTGGGCTTCTTTTTCCAGGAGGTTCAAATTGCACGGTGCATAAGAGACAAACCATAACAAAGAAAAAAAAGTGACACTCGGAGACTGCCGCGGTAAAGCTATTGCATAGCAATTTTTTATCATACTGTCAAAATCCTTATTTTCTTCTAAATTCTTTTAAATTTCGGAAATTCAAAATTGTTCGATCATGCCTCGCCACGAGTGTTAGGTTAGGTTATTTTCGTTACGGAATTTCTGGATTCGGTCTCCACGCTCAAGGCCCGCGAAAGAAGCTATGCAATAGCTTAAAAAAAGTTTATTAATCATACTCTGGACTGATTTTTTTTTAGGCAAGCTAGGTATTTGTAATATATTTATTGGTATATTTAATTGCATATAAAATACTTTTCATCCAATAACCAGCTCGGTGAAGGTCGTTGTATGGTGGGATCTTAGACTATTAGTTTTATACGAAACCTCATTGCGACTGACTTTTGTCAGCGCGTTAAAAGCCTGCCGCACGGCGCACCGTATGTAGCTAGCCGAATAGTAAGTTCTAGGCCTTATATGTTATTTGCGAGCAGACGTAAGAACTTATAAGTGTAACCATTAATCAACGTATAAAGCATGTCACATAAAAACTATAAAAACTAAAAAAACAAACCTTTTAATGACCTACAAACAAAAGTGTTAGTCATACGGAAAAAATAGGCTAACATTCTTCTGTAGCAGTTTTTTTTGGTAAATATAAAGTTATAAACAGCATTACAAAAAATATATCATTTAAATTTGAGGTTAAAACAAAGTAAGCTTTAAACACACGTCATGATTTATAGTGAGAGTGTCTGGTTCATCGCACCCGTAAGAGGGGCCTAAATCACAGTTCCTGACGAATAGCAATACCCTAATCCTAAATCACACCATTAAGTTCTTGGCTGTTCTAATTCAAATATAATACATTTTTAAAACGAAATAGAAACATCTTTATGTATTATTTCAAAATAATACATAATCTGTTTTACTTTGAACAAGACATCTTGATCGTTTATTTTTCTGTGGAAGTGTAATAAAAACGATCTTAAAATGTAGGAACCTAGAACTATGATTGCATTAAGATAATATATAGAATGGTGTGGGAGTGTGTTTCCATTATGTGAAACCATTATTTCGTGTAAAATAGGAAAGCTATTACTTCAGTTAATTAAAAGAGAAACGTTTATTAGTTATAAATTGCAGCTGCAAGTCTCACGGAAACAATTATTTCCGGGCTTTCGCTGCCAGCGGACCGATCCTTGCGAATTTATGGGCGAGTTATTAATTAACCGAGACAAGAGAAAAATATAGAAAAACCTCCTTAAGATTTCACAGAGAAACGTAATCCCCTTGCAATTTTAATTTTCTTTAGCGTTTGGCTCCATTCAATAAGACGGAACAGTTACGATGCGAAACCGACCGTTGTAACGGAAGCCTCAACAAACTAGCGGCTCCGATTAATTCCGTGAATGCACGGGATAGTTCAAGGGTCCAGATAAATTGGTTATATCAGCAGGTGATTTTCCGCGTTGAACAATATAAGCTGCGAACGTTCAATATTTCGCCCCTGAATACTAAACACGGATTATATGGAATAATTTATGTACGGCAATGTGTTCACTGGCATATTTTTAGTAGACAAAGACATATAATTGTAAGTCGCTCGCTGGTGGTCAATTTTGTATAAGGCAAACACTTCTGCTGTGATCTGAAAAAGAAGCTCTTTAAAAACAATGTTTTTTTTTTATTTGGCGAGGTGTATGACCTGCAGTCACTGTATCTCTACATTCAGAAAAACATATTCAGATCTTATTCTCTGTATCACTCATAAGTCTCACAGACATGGGATCCGCTGGGTGTAGACACACGTCACAGTAGCATTACCTCAACCTACATCGATTCCCTAAGCTGCCCCTTGAAAAGGAGGATTTTGCCCAAATTGCCACGCTTGGCAGGCGGGTTGGCGATCGCAGTTTGACCAATGGTGAAAAGAAGACGCCACTGCCCGTCTTCACTGTCCTATAGTCGCTTCTTGCCTTCATCTATAGGAAGATAAAATAACCGGCCAAGTGCGAGTCGGACTCGCGCACGAAGGGTTCCGTACCAAAAAGGCTAAAAAATTGGTTTGTTGTATGGGAGCCCCCCTTAAATATTTATTTTATTTTGTTTTTAGTATTTGTTGTTATTGCGGCAAAAGAAATACACAATTTGTGAAAATGTCAACTGTCTAGCTATTGCGGCTCTTGAGATACAGCCTGGTGACAGAGCGACGGACAGATGGACAGACGGACAGACAGACAGACAGCGAAGTCTTAGTAATAGGGTCCCGTTTTTACCCTTTGGGTACGGAACCCTAAAAATGACGTTGAGAATAAATATTTCTGAGCCTGAAATAAACGTTTATTTCTAAATAAGTGCGTCTTCCCCCTTATCTGATCCGTAATAATGAGTTGCTAAATGCCCAGCAATAATTCACATTGTGATTGTAAATGGCAGTTAGTCAAACTAACACTGCCCACTGTTTGATGACAGCAGATGGAACAAGCCAAACTAAACTGTAATTTGGATAAATTTGCGGTTCTAAACTGTACCCGAATAGCATATGATTGAAATAGTCAATCATTTAAATAGGGGTAAAACTTTTACAAGTAATCATTTTGTAATGACGGAGTTTTTAGTAAAGGTTAACTGGGTTACCTACTCGCGAATTTCAGCAGTTTATCATGCGTTTATTTAGTTAAATCATGCCTTTTCTACTACTAAAATTGGTTTAAAGATAAATAATAAATCAAGTATTTAATAAGAACCAAAACATAAATAAAAATATTTTTTATCCTCGTAAGATTAATTATTCTCCTAATACCTTTTTTTTCGTTTACAAAACATAACTTACGAATCTCTTTGCCCAGGAAAATTTTGTCCATTATTTTCTGTAAGGTTAATTAGTTCAGAAACGAAACATAACTTATAGCGATTCTCGGTCCAGTCAATATAGAAAAATATTTTTACGGAATTTACTTGGGTCTGGAAGAGGCGGGGGCAACATAGTCGTGCTTCGGAAGCCAAGTCAAGCCATAGTCCCTGCTCCTGTCTATAACCCGTCTAATGGGGGAAGACCTACTTGCCGTGCTAAAGTAAATTTATTAGTAGGTATAAATTAAATTAAACAAGTACCCTTACTTTAGGTATTACAAAGTTTATTTGAAGTTATCAGTTACATAATGATAGTTAAATAATAGTTACAACAAAAAATTAGCTTTGGAATCTTCCTTAAAACTCAAACAAACATTTGCTTGTTGGTCTAGCCCACCTGGTCTCTGTTCCAAGGTGTGCTCTAAATACTTTTTATGATATTTTAAGCAATTAAATTGCAATTATAATATCAGTATTTAAACTTGAAAAATTATGTTTCTACATTAGTCAACCCACACACATTTATAATAAGATAAATAAAATACTGAAGGTATACCCCATGCAAGCTTTTACCTGTAAAAAAAGGGTTACTAAATGGTTGGATACTCTTAACTACAACAAAGTTGAAAACCTATTTGTTAGGAGCATTTAAACATAAGGTACATATAACCTAACTATACCATACCTTATATTTAAAAGATATTAAACTACAACTATCGCTCATCCCATACATGCAGTTACTGATAATACTAGGTATTTTTCTAGGATGTGTGTTTTAAATTTTCACCTAAAGTGACAGTTTATAATACATGATAGGTTCAATACAATATATTGTTATATATGTTGGACGCCTAAGGTGTACCTACGGACAGTCACACCCTTCTCACTCACTCAAATACACACACACACACACACACACACACACACACACACACACACACACACACACACAAACACAACGCCGCTTTTTAATATGTCACTTTCTTCTGATTACATTTGTATTTCACATTCGATACCTTCAGGTTCAATTGGCGTATAAACCATTTTGGCGAAATCGAGTTAAATATACCATTTTGTTCAGATTTTTTTTCTCTATCGATCTGTATATTCGAAATGTTTAAATTCGCAAAAAAATTGTTTATACACCCTAAAAAAATATTGCCGAAAAGTTAAACAAATTCCATAAAAACAGTGTAAAAGCCGAGTGGTTGTTTTTGGTATTTCTGTTAAGATGTAATGACCATACGTTTTTTTAAGCCTGGGCGTAAAACTCTATGATAATTGCAAATGGTTTTTACGTTAAGAGTGTTAAGACGCATTCAAAGATTTCAATGTCGTAAGTCCACGTATTCAGTAGGTTGTATATAGAAGATGAGCAAGAGCGGATTGACTAGTATTTTGTTTCACATATTCTAAATAGGCCTAGGATTATTTTGTTATTAATATGTTATTTTATTAGTCACTAAAATTGATTATTTCTACTTTTCAGGTCCAGTGCCGCTGCCTATCGACTTCGACTAAATGTGATAAATTCAAGACTTTAAAACAAAAAAAAAATGAGCCACACTGTACTCAAGAAAGCAATTTAAAACCTTTTTAGATGTTAACATTTGATGAAGCTGGCTCACAGAGTAAGAATATGCTTGAAAAATTCGCGCCGTGTCGCAGTGTCTCGGTGGCCTAATGGTATGGCGCCCGCCCGGCATGCGAGGAGATGCGGGTTCGAGTCCCGCCTGAGACAAAATTTTTCAAGTTTATATACTGATATTATAAGTGCAATTAAGTTGCTAAAATATCAAACAAAGTATGCTTTCTAATGAATTTCTTTCTTTAAAAGTACCCAAACTTTTAATTATTGCCATAAATGGTCACTTTTAGCAATAATGAAAGTTGTAAAAAGAGAAATTCACCATTGAACTTCTCAAAAAACTACAAATTCCTCTCCCGAGCACACCATGGCTCTACTCCCTGTTCAGAAGTCTCAAATTCATCACAACCAATCGAAATCAATTTTATTGGCGGCAGCCCTGAACCGGGAAAAAGTCTTAATTTTTTGCCATAATTGCATAATTATAAACTTTGTAAGCTAAAATATTAATGATATAATAAAAGCACCTTATAAAATATAACTAACTACAAAAGAATTATTAGCAAGAAGTAATTCCAGTCTCTCCGTGCTGCCTGGCCGATCCGAAGGTTCCCATTACGCTGGCTGCATTGCCACGTTGAATGGCAATGGAGACCTGCTGAACTAACCAGGACCCAGAGCGGGAATCATTCCCTTTCTTTCGCAACCGTCGCCCTAACTCCTTAAAAAGGTCTCGAGCCTCACTACCCCATGGTCCTGCCGTCTCAACTGCGAACGGTACTGAATTTTAAGAATGTTTTCTCTTGGTCATTTTTTAATAGCTTCTGAAATAAAAAAGTTATAATTTTTTTTTATAAAAAAAAAAACGTTTTTTGGCTCTCCTGAAAAGTACGGTTTTGGTTTATACGACAATTAAACCTGAAGGTATCGATGTGGTTTGATTTCAAGTGCATGCTTTATTTTAAAAATTTGCTAACTCGGACTTACTTACATACCTAAAGATGTTTATTTAGGTTATTGAGTACTAAGTTTAATCTAATCTATAATCTTAGTCATCCTTAAGGTGAAGTAGCGAGTTATTCCCAATACGAGTGCCTGTCTTTGACAACTTACTGGGAGGACTCAACAACTAATGTAAAACAGATTATAGAAATAAATTATTGTTAATTTTAATTTTAATGCCGGGCGCGGCGCTTTAACTATTACCTGCCACCACCAAACAATAATTAAGTTCAATAACATCATTAGCCCATATCATTCCACAGTTCTATTATCACGACGCGCCTTAGTTGTACATCTTACTGTAAGAATTAAATTTTGTAATTTCTTTGTGGTGTGCAATAAAGTGTATTCATTCATTAATTAATTCATTCATTCATTCATTCATTCATTCATTCATTCATTTATTGTTCATTCATTTATTCATTCATTCATTCATTCATTCACGGTCAAGCGGGTGCTGTCAAGCCAGTGGCAAAGTGAAAAAGCTGCTACCCGTCTTCTTGTCGTAATTCACCTTAAGGCCGCCTTTGACGGCACTTTTGGTGCGAAAACGGTTGGTGTTATTTAATATTCCGGATTAGTCCGACACCACACGGCACAGAAAATCACTAAAGATGATATCATTAAATCTTCTGTCATATTATTGAGAAGCGCCCAAATCCACTTCAATTCGATACATTAACCCTCATCCAGTATGTGTTATGACTAAGATATTCTGAACTTTAGTTATAAACCACACATGTGACATCAGACAGCCATCGGTTGCTTGTTAACATATTCGATTAGCTGGGCACTTGCGATGAAAACCGTGTTGTGTAAAACACGGTTTACATTTCGCCGTTATTTCGTTGCTGCTCGGGCTTTGTCGAACCACGGCCGTACGTGGTTGTGTTACGCAATTTAAGAATTAAACATTTGATTGAAGTTTGTTTATGCGAATTTTCAAAAGCTTATAATACGTTTTGAGGTGATATATGATGATGGTAATTGAAAAGTAGTGGTCCTAGACCGAAAACAGTTTTGAAATACCTATCAAAGGACACACCGTAGTAGAGTTAAGGTAGACTTCTTAGGGCAGAAGTAACAGAGGACCAATGTACTACGCGTTCGTTTCGAGTTGGCCGCTACCACCCTCCCCGCCACACCGCACCACGCTCCTTGACAGACCCTATTAGTACCGTTTGCAATAATCGCAACATTTCGGGTAAAGAACTTTAGGTAAGCCACTATGGAACCCCCTTACACCACATTTTTTTTCCATTTAATTAGTATACACAGGTCTCTGCACCGCCCTCAAGGTTGACTGTGCATTAGGAATAAATAAATAATCTATTGTAATTTCTCAATTTTATTAATTTTCATAACTCACATATTGTCTAGGGCGCAGGTGCTTATTATTTTGTATCTCCATCAAATCAAACCAAGAGGTATGGAATAATGAAAGGATATTGCAATAAAAATACGATACGATTTCTTTTTGCCAATGGTACCGCTATATATGCCTGTGACGTCATTTTGTAACGGTCATCGACGGCCATCTCGAAGCGAACGGGTAGTAACAATGGCTATATTTTCACTAATAAAGCACTAACGGGTGTATCGTGCAAGGACTTCTTTGCCCCCAGTTATTCCTACCCAAAAGATTATATAAAATACTTAACCTCTCGATTGTATGTTATTCCAGACACAATTAAAATCAATTGTTATCGCGACCGCCGGCGGTCTTAATGATCCTGTAGGACAGGGGTCGGCAAACCGCGGCCCGCGGACTTCTTACTTGCGGCCCAAATGTTTTGTAAATGAGGTGTAAATATCAAATTAAATGCATGAACGAACCATAATGGTTGACTGTGCATTAGGAATAAATAAATAATCTATTGTAAATTCTCAATTTTATTAATTTTCATAACTCACATATTGTCTAGGGCGCAGGTGCTTATTATTTTGTATCTCCATCAAATCAAACCAAGAGGTATGGAATAATGAAAGGATATTGCAATAAAAATACGATACGATTTCTTTTTGCCAACGGTACCGCTATATATGCCTGTGACGTCATTTTGTTTGACCCCTGCTGTAGGAGTTAAGATTTCAGTCCGTCTTAGCGGGTTAATAGTAATATATAGTAGTAGTAATATAATTATAGATTTGCAGTACACAGAGTTACTCAGAAGTAGACGTCAAACAAACATGGCTGAACTTTAGATTTTTCATTAACTATAAAACGCTAAATTCCTCAAAAATCAGCTTATAAATAATTTCCAAAAAAAACGATCCATCGGGACACAAACTCTATTCAGAGGAGTCAAAGTTAATGCCCACGAAATCGCGTGGGATCAATTTAAAATGTTCCCTTCTAATTTGCTAACAGATGGCGGTAGATACACAGGTGAAACCGCAGCGTCCAGCTCTAATATCGATAAATTCTGCTGCCGTTCAACCAGCTGACAATTAGACGGTTAATTAACAAATTGTATCGTGCACAAACGTACGTGGCCAAATTAGGCGATTTTGGCGAGAGTTGACAGTTAGGGATTATTAATGTCATTTGTGTGATAATTTAATATTGTTAGTTCATTAACATTTTTGGGTGAACGTTTTTTATGATCTACGCTCACTTAACGACCCGCAAACAGTTTTTTATCCATGTTTTGTGAATTCATCAATGTTTCTGGTTTAGTTTTTTCAACAAAATTTTGGAAATATTATATTCCATAACATCACAATATGGACTTAGATGAGATTGCTGTGAGTTTATGTGTAGATAAATAAGTTACTTGTTTCAGAACTTATACTACGTACCTTGTTTTTTATGATTGATTTAAATTTTCCTTGATCTTGGCGCTTGCAAAAGGCCCGAAACATGGTAAATCTCGTGAAAAATGGACACATCCCTTAAACAATCAACTTTTATACAAATTCCAGTTATTTCACTTCCATTCGTAAATTATTAAGTCTGTTGAACACTATCAACTTGGCACAGCAAGTCATTTTAAGTTGGCGAATACTATTGTATTATTAATTACACTTTAGTTGAAATTGCTTCTTCTTCAGCATGCATCGGTACTTATGTTAAATAAAAGTCTTGATAGTGGGCGCTATTTCATAGAGGAGGGAATTTTTGTTTCAGTTTAAAGACATTTATTCTCATTAAGACATTTTGTCACTTACATGAGAACTTAAAGCTATGTAAGAAAATTTTTGTTTCAAATTTACAACTAATAAATATGAATAACAAATAAATGTTAGCAACATCACATACATTCATTGTTCTGATCCCAATTTGAATAACTATTCAAAGCACTCGTATTTTGAAAACCAGAAACAACGAAGGTACCACAAACACGTAGACCCGAGAAAATGTAGAAAAACACATGTGTTCTACATTGACCCGTCCGGAAATCGAACCCGGGACCTCAGAGCAGGGGACACCTTGAAAACCGGTGTGTACGCCACTACGCCACGGAGGTCGTCATCACAGCTTCCTCTATTCTTCATCGATTGAATAACATTGCAAAAGGATTTGCAAATTTGGTAATTATTATACATTAAGCAACCCAAATAATACTCTGAAATACGGTTCATGACTTGTTAGGGGCGGGACGCTAATTAATTCAAGGTCCGTCTTCGTAGTTAGCGATAGGAAATGAAAGCCGATCCCATATTTGGGTCGGGCGACATACTAAATTAGTTTTGAACACATGCAGGACTAAATTTGATGAATTCCTGAACAGCCCACTACGGTTATTGGGCAAGTCTGGGGCGACCTTATAATTTACTGTGAATTATGACCAAAATAATTAGAGGGTGTGCTTGTAATTTGAGAAAGATATTCTCTTAGTTTGTTTTTTCTGCTTATACATATATAATTTTCTTCTTGGTGTAGGTATGTTCTTTTATATTTTAATAGAGAGAACAAAGAGTATTCACTGTTTTAAATCACTAATTTAATTTATCAAATTCTATAGCAGTATTATTTGTTTTTTTATGTTAATAAATAGTTTTGCCAATACCAGTCACCTCTTACGGCACATACCGAGTGATGCAATACATTTTTGTGTACATATGCAATTTTTTGGAACAGCTTTTTCTTACTTTCTATCACAATTGAATGGTTTTGATATTGCACCAGGCAGTTATTGGCGAGGGTTAAGGGTGCTGAGCCTAGGTCTACCACGCTATCTCTCCCGGTCTCCGGTCTCCCGGGACGGCCGATGTTGCGGGGAGCGATGGGACAGGTTGTGGCGAGATTTGGCCAATTTGGGGTGCAAATGGTACCCTAACAAATGACGAACCTACCAGTAGTGGCATCTCTGGAACCGGAGATACCAGATGCCGGATCACATTGGGTTACATTCTGGCGGGCCCGATTAGGTAGAATCGAACGGTGATCACAAGAGCCGCTCGTCTTTAGGCTTTGTCCTCAAAATCGACCGCCGTCCGAGGGGAAGGAGCAGGGTGAAAACGGCCAGGCATATGATTCGTGGTATCCCATTTATGTCGGCTGACCACGAACGTTCCGACTGGTGTGGTGATCAGAGCTGCAGGCTACAACATTATGTTGTCGTTTTGTTTTCAATAAACACAAAACTGCAAATTCACAAACTGACGCATACAGCTACAGCGCACGACCATGAATGCAACTAGACACGTTCTAAGTTATTAGTTTTCCGTTCTATGCCGCGGTTAATACAGCAAAAGACAGTCGGATTTCAAAATGACAACGGCCCCCGCACTGCGTAAGGGTATTGCGGTCACGTACGCCACTCGCAGCTCTTGTCCCGAAAGCGAACAAACCTCCAATGAGCGTGTTTAGATTGTTTCTATTTGAATTAACGGATTGAGCCTAGTATTAGAACCTAGAATAAACAAAGGTTAAAAACCATATCAGAAGAATTCACAGTCTAAGTGTGGCAGTACAACAAGCTTTCTTGTTTGTCCTGTTCTTCGGTTGCTTTATTATAACTGATGAATGTTTAATCAAAAAAATGGCCAAGTCAAGCATTTTTCTGTTTGGGACTAAATACATGGGTAATTCAGAAAGTTTTGCAGGATAAACCCATTGATTAGTATTTTTTTATTAAATCTAATTTAATTCTATCCCTTCTTAGGTAATTTTTACCAGCCGTGAAGTTAGTCGACCGCACTTAAATTTGTCATATCAACGATACATGGTTGCCTTAGAAGAGGCTACATCTATGAATGCCTTCGAGCAACGCGGCCTTCCGTAAGGCCGCGTTGCTCGAAGATGAATGCTATTTGAAGTTTATCGTACGATTTGTTTAGTTTCAGACGATATTCTAGTATGAAAATATTTTCGGTGCTGTTCTATTATAATATTTAATACGACAATTTTACTAACAGATTAGAAATTTTAAAATAATAGATGTTAATGGAAAAACTGGGGTAAAGTAATTTGTCAGCTTACGGCCCGTTCCAATAACCTATCTATCTTCAGTTTTGGCATATCGGAGATAAGAAACAGTTTCTATCTCTGTTTTTGCCGTCCAGAGAAACAAAGACAGAAGTTGTTTTCTATCTCCGATATGCCAAAACTGAAGATAGATAGTTTATTGGAAATGGCCGTTAGTTCAGTTAACTATCCAAAAACAATACATACTTCTCGAGAGCTACGATCACGACAATAATGTGATTTAAATCTTGAGCATCCGATGTGCTTTCCAATCAACTTCCTACTTTTTGCGTCTGACGAATTTAAAATAGGAGTCAGTAGAAAACAGAATTTCATCAGTGACGATCTGGTTGTGAATATCTTTTAATCTTTTAATGTTTCAAGATATCATTATCATTGTGAGTCCACGTCATAAGCCTACTACAGGATATAGGGCAAGAAGGATTTTGCTTTTGAAAAATATGTCAAATAGTGTAGAAAAGACGCTGCTGTTGTACATACCAATGTAGATACCTTTTAACATATGTAAATACCTTACCTTTTGTTTCTGGTTCATCTCATTAAATACATTCTCTTATTATCATCATATAACTTATAATTTCTTGTAATTTTATTTGTTTACTAATTTTGACACTAATATTAAGATTTTCTTGTTATTTTGACAGACATCGTTACCACTGGCAACCACCTTGTCAAATGATATATATTTTTTAATTATGTAAATTTCATCTAAATTTCGGTTAGGAGATATTGTATTTTGGCCAATTTTATGTTAAACTTACCTTCTTTATGTAATTTTTTATAACTGCTTATGTAAATATAGCTATAATTTTGAAATGTTTAAAAATAAATTATGGTTCCATCAATTTTGTTATAAATAGACGTTTTTGTGTCAAAGAACGATCACTACTTCTTATTCTATTGTTGTGAACTAAATATTATTATTGGGAGAATTATCTTGGACACTCCTATTTATTGATTACTCCTGGACCCTGGTACGGTCACGTAGACCGCCGGGCCTTCTCCACCTAGCGCTGTTCGATCCTGGCGGTCACGTAGACCGCCGGGCCATCTCCATCACTTCGGCTTGATCAGGCAGATCGCCGGACTACCTCACCTCCGCTGCGCAGTTGGGTCCTGGCGTGGTCGACCGCCGGGCCACATCTATTCATCAAACCTCTAATAAATTGGACTTTCACGTGTAAATTTAAGTTACGTATATATTTTATCATACCTTTAACTCTAATATATTTACTTTATATCTTGTCTTGTATTTTATTTAGCTCTTAGGGAATAATTATAGGGAGGTAGGTTCCGATTAACTTCCCTCTTTCCAAATTTTCTTTTGTAGCGTAGCAGAACCTAGGTTTCTGAGGGTATTCCTCTTCAAGGGTACCCCAGATATTCTGCTACGTTATACTGTCAATGTATTTTGCACCCTTAACACCCGAAAGAAACATCTTTGCGCTTGGCTTGCTTTGCTTTGGCTTAATGGTATAGCGCCCGCCCGGCATGCGAGGAGATGCGGGTTCGAGTCCCGCCTGAGATATAATTTTTCAAGTTTATATACCTACTGATATTCTAATTGCAATTTAATTGATAAAATATCAAATAAAGTAAATAAATAGCTGTTTCATTTTAACTGACTGTCAAACATCTGCAAAGTTTCTTTCGGGTGTTAAGGGTGCAAACTCCTAACATTTGATAAAGTAACGCTGGCTTACAGCGTTAAGAATATGCTTGAAAAATTCGCGCTGAGTCGCAATGTCTCGTTGGCTTAATGGTATAGTAGCGCCCGCCCGGCATGCGAGGAGATGAGGGTTCAAGTGCCGCCTGAGACATAATTTTTCAAGTTTAAATACTGATATTATAATTTCAATTTAATTGCTAAAATATCAAATAAAGTAGGTTACAGATATGGTTCCGAAGCACAACTATGATTCACCCGACCCTTCCAGACCAAAGTCAGTTTATACAGGATGAAATTTTAACCACTTTCCAAATTTTTATATGAGACAAAAAACAAATGACGTATTTTTTCTTTTGGTATAGCCCAGTACAAAAATGTCAAGATAAAACATTTAGAAAAAATGTCCGCCAAAAATCAAAAATTTTTGTGACGGTAGGAGCCCGTCACAAAAATTTATTTACACTTATTTTACGCGATGCGCATTTCATTTATTCATTACGATACTATACCTACATAAGTTTTTGATTTTCCCTTCATACCATAACAGGCTTAGAAACGTAAAAAATTAAAACTATGCGAAAATTATTTCCGGGTGAAAACTTTTTACTTCATAAATGAGCTTTAAATACGATACTGAACGCCGAAAAAATTGTTTGAAGATGATGATAAAGTCATTCTGTATACAGTCAATATCCAAAAGACATAGTTCTTGGGCAGTAGATGACCCACCGTACCACTACAGCAAACTGAGCAGCGATGATCCCTCCCGGACCCACCACTCGTGGATACGGGGATTTGCAACAATAATGTTTAAATATTCTATTTAAAGTTATTGTAATTATGCATGACATATTTGTATGCTCTTCTAGACTCTACTGAACCATAGGTCAATATTACTAGTTCATGGTCTTATAAAATAAATGGCACCTACTTATAATTGTGTTAAGTTTGATAACGACATTATTATGTTTTCAGATACATATTCCAGTACAATCAGATGCAAACCATGTATCTCTATATCAAAATGTACCGATTTTGACGGAACTATCATTTGCAGAAAATATAAATAATGACATAATAAGGAAGAACTTAGGTTAGTTTTATTTCAGAAAAGTATTATTTTTATTAATAAATAAAACTGAGTAAGACATACTAAGCATCTTTAAGTCCTTGCGAACAAAGTCGCGGGCACAGCTAGTAAAAAATAATATTATAAATGTTTGAACATGTTTTTTTTTGTTGATGACATAAATTATATGCGTCTTACTAGTATTGAGTCAGGTAAATCTTAAAAGTCGTCCTATTTCAATTTAGAATAAAAAAACCCCTAAAAGATAGAAAACTGGATTAAGAGTGTTATAAACCTTTTTTTTACTAATACGAGTATCGACAAAAGCGCTAATTAGCCACCGATTCCCAAACAAGAAATTACTGACAATTATAAAACTCCAACTCAAACACTGGCAGTTTTACGCTATTCATCAGTTTTTTTTGTTTTTTTTTTATTTTAAGTGATGTGAATCAAGGTAGGTTTCCTAATGATTACGGGTTAGTGCTAAGAAGAGGCCTCACTGAGAGTGAAAATTGACTTCAATTTAGTTGACGGTATCCAAGATTTCAGTAACGTACGATTGAATTCAAAATATATTACAAATACCTACTACGGACTCGATAGCCAGAGGGACTTAAAGAGTGCTGACGTGTCAACTTTGTCACAAAGGATAAAAGTCAACGAAGGTCAACGGGTTCTTAGCCTTTTGGACCCATGCAAATGATGGGAAAGAAATATTGTAATACCAACTCAAAGAAAACCATTTTTCACTTCCGTTCAGAGTGCTTTTGACTTTTATCAAAGATTTGCAAGACATGAAAGTAAGTAAAGTAGGCTATTGGCATAGTACATTCATTGGGCTGAGCTAAAAAGCTATAAGAATTGAGTTGCTTTCTAGAAAAAAGGCTGTAATAATAGGGGTTAAACTATGAAATTGCCGATTATTTTCCCACTTTTTATTTTGTTTATAGCTCTTAAGTATAGTCATATTATTGCGTAATTCTTTTTGTATTGTATCAAAAACTAAATAAAGTAACTTTTGACTAAAAAAAAATGCAATACTAGTGCCTATTACTTCAAAGGAAGTCGTTGAAAAGTCCCCTTATAATGTCTCAGCTGACCTTCTTGCTTCAATTAAGTATATTTGTATTTATTATATTCTTTGATTTTCAGAATTTTAAATACTATAATGTGTAGCTTTATAACCATCTAACTTTCACCTTTAATTGCATCGAAAACGGTTCAGGCGTTTGAAAAAAAACAAAAAATTGTTAGTATGGAAAAATGACTTTTTTCGATTTCGTCCATACAAAACGGCAATTTCATACTTTAACCCCTAATATTTACGATTATAGTAGCTCGATAGGCGGAGTGTTAGCCAAGCGTTTAAAGTAAAGATAAATTATATACCTACCTACTGATATGATTAAAGTGCGACGTACAATGTAAGTGTATTATTGTTTTTAAAATAAATATGTCATAAATATTTTTAAGAAAAAAACAATAATAAACAAGTTAGTGCTAAAATAATTAAACGTTAATTTAATAATAAAACATTATGTTTTACCATTATTTTTATCGTGGAAATTTAAGCCTTCACACTTAACATGGTTAAATCAATATACCCATATTACCCATATTCAAAAGCTATTAATATTCAAACAACTCTTTAAAAAAACTGTAGTTACTCGTACCTCGTACATACAGTTCAGCATTTGTAAGATTTTCAGATTTGTAAATCATTATCTTTTTAAACACAGAGTTTGTAGGACCCAAATTTTGATGTTACTCGCTTTAACTAGTTAGGAATGTTAAGGAAACATTGATTAGATCCTGAACTTAGGATTTATGTTCCACAGGTCAAGAACCGCAGTAGATTAGCGCGGAACATTACCGAGACGTACGAAGAGCAGGGAAAACTATCTATCGGTATTCAATAAATATAATTTATCGGCGTAAATCGGACGCGGAGCTCGCAGTGCTCAGTTTCTCGACACGTCTTTATCACTTTAACGCTTTGCTGAACTCAGAAATATCAGGGATATCTATAGAATTTTCGAGCTTAACGAATTGGTTTTGCGATACTCATCCTTACTTAATTTATTATCCCTTTTCTGGTCAACTACACTGCAATCTGTTATACATTAATTTTGTGTTTAAAATATTTTCAAACTTAACTCGATTCTTAATTATATTATAGAATAAAATTTGAATTAAACTCAATTTAAAATATTATTTACGAATAAATTTAAAATTGAGTTAAGTTATAGCTAGAAATTCTGATTCTCTGTCCAATGATATCAGTAAAAAAAACATACATGACATACTCTTTGCAGATTGATCGAACCCTTTTATACAGCATTATCATTGTCACCATCTTAGCCATGTAACGTCCTTCGTCGCAATATGTCGGTTATCTTAGCTCCCTTTCGGATTGCTTCATTTTTGATTCTATCATGAAAGAAAATCCAAAGCATCGATCACTTCATTGCCTAATGACCTTGAGCCAGGGTCCCAATTCCGCTAATTTACAAAGGGCTCAATAGAATCGCAATTGCATCGCAATCGTATATTTTGACATTATACTACCTTAATAAATGTGTCAAAATATACAATTGAGATGCAATTGCGATCCTATTGAGCCGTTTGTAAATTAGCGGAATTGGGGGCCTGCTTATCAGTAAAATCAGTGTAATTTCTGCAAATAGGTCCCAGGAGTTGCTTTTACACGTCCCAATATTTAAACCTACCACTGCTTCGGGACAAGTCTGGGCTAGTGCCAAGAAGAAGCCGCAAGAAACTCGTTCACTATTGTCAGCCTCCTTTTAAACTATTGTTTACAAAAGTTTCATGTAAGTACGAGCTAGGACAATTTAATGGCAAATGTTCCTATTATTTAAATAAAAAATAGTAGTGTGATAGCCTTTTTTCATTAAAATTACTTTGACATACGATATAGGTTTATGAACAGGGGCCTTTTTCAGCTATTTCAATTGCAGTTCGATCGTGATTGAATTAGGCGATTTTGACATTTAGCCCATACTAGAACTGTTAAAAACCTGCTATGCAATTACGATTGTGATACGATTTGGTTAACTGAATTAGGGACCTGGGAGTTTAGTATGTAAAAGATCCATATCAACTGACCAAGTTTCAGTTTGGACTATTCGTTCAGTATTGTCAGAAATATACCTGTAGGTTTATCCTTACATATTAATCAATGGCCCAGCCCAGACACTAATGCTCTGTAAACCTAATACGTGACAAAGAACACATCAGTAATTCGTTTTCTGTGACTACGTCCAGGGTGTTGGGATATAGCGTCTGTATTCTGACGTTTTCCCCCACCTAAACGGGGAGTAGGCTTAAGAGTGTGTTTACACTGGCGGAGTGAATCAGAGAAGACATTGACGGATCTTGTTTGTACGGATGCTGCCGGACTTTAGACGCGACGGGTGTCGCGTAAACAACAGGTTATTTATGTAGAAACATTGGTCAAAATTGTTTTTTGTACCCCAGTGACCACAGTTATTAGTATTGTCAGCCAAGGTAAACTATCCCTTTCGTAGTTTTTGATTGGACGGACGGGTGACTAACATTAACGTCATTCAATTTACTCAATTCTCTGTCGAAAGCATTGTGTACTGGCAGCTCACAAAGTGTAAGGCATCTAGATAATTAGTACTAGAGTCATTCACGTCAAGAGTCAAGCAAGTACTTTAGAAAGCATCCCAGCCTAGGTCACTTTTTTTGAATTAGTCAAATTATTAGTGGATCAATTACCTTAAATGTATCATAACGTGTTTTATTAATCTAAAAACACTCATTTTCCAAAGTCGACTGCAGTTCAGACTACAATATAGCATTTTTGCAGCAGGTGCTACGCAGTTCAAATTGCATAAATTATAATGTTTAAGACGAAACATTTTTCACATTTTGCACTCTGTTACAGAAACTGACTCATAAAGTTTACTACTGATGCATAAGTTTGAAAATAATACAAATAATACTAGGAAGTATAAATAATTATATTTGTTCGGCACTGCCGAACAATATATTTAATTGACAATATATATTAAGATTTATGTTAACGAAAATTGTATTTATGTCAAAAGTGTTTCTAAAGTCAAATTGATATTAAAATACTAATATTATTCTTGACAATGTGTTAAGTTCATTTGAAGTCAAGGTTAGGTGTAGTAATGAACATTTCCGTTTCCAATACAGATATAAAATTAAAAAGTAACTGTATGAGGTGTTGGATGCAGGATATTTCCTGGAATGGACTGGAGTCACAAGTGAATTGGAGTTTTACAACCTCGCCAAAGACCGGAAAAAATACCTATGCGAAGCTGACTGCAAACCTTCACTTTTTGGAGAGGAACTGTAAAAAAACAAGAATATAAAATCAAGCCCTGTGATGTTGCTACAGGTACGTTGCAGTCTAAGAAATTTTGTATTAATGTATCTAATTTTCTATCCCAATGCTGGACAAAGGCCTCTTGTTATAGTTTAAGACGAGTTTCGTGGTCAATTGGCATAGACAATGGTTTTTGAAGGGCGCTAAGGTCCTGGGTTCGAGTCCCCGGGTAAATGTAGAAGCTTTTGTATATTCTCTCAAGTCTGTTGTTTATGGTACCTTCTTTGTTTCTGTTTTTCATAGAAACATTGTTTTCATAACTAGGTGCTTACTCTGGGATCAAAACAATGTTGTTCGATGTCCACATTTATCTTTATTAATTTTCCGGCTTAACGCAAAATGTTAACAATTTTATTAGGCCAGTCTGTTAAAATGGTTTATAGTTAATAACTCTACCGCATCTTAAACTTTTAATTGACATGTGAGTAGAATTACTAGTTTGAAAACTTTTTAGTAACACGTTTCTATTTTCAATTCAGGGTTCGAGTGTACGAAATCGGTAATAAAGACGCCCAAAACGGCGATCGATGATCCTCTTCATTAAAGTACCGCTTGTGTCGAGCCGTGTCGAAGAATGCACAGCGCTGAACTATAATATGTGGCGCATGTTTGCTACCCACAGAAACATGGAACCGATTTGTGTATAAATGGCTAGACGTGTAACAAAACGGTAAATACTATGAAGACTGGTAGAGAAGTAAAAGAGGAGTGAGCTTGAATACGGACATACGCGCTTAGCTTTAGTAGTAAAAATATCAATTTCTTTACGTTTTTCCTCTGTTACCTCTGCGCCCAGTCTCTCCTGCATTGGGAAGTTTAACAGTTAAACGCATTTGGGTGTAATGGTAAACTTTACCGGTAATAAAAGTAGTATCTCTAAACAACACCAATCCTAACTTTACCTTATTTTATAAGTCAAGGCAATCACTCAATATAGTTGAGTACATTTTTGAATATCTATAGTAAGTAGTAAGTATCTATCTATAATTAAGGTTAAATTATTGTCACAAAAGAATATTTCTTTACTTGGAAGTTTTCTGCCCTACCCAGAAGCAAACAAACTGAGGAAATTCCTAAACGTAACACAACTGAATCAAAGTCCCTTTTGATAAAGAAAAAACATGTTACCTACTGCTCCAAGAGATGGAACTTATCTGTACTTACACATCTAAGTAATATATTACAATTACTGTAAAACTTTGTGATTGCTGCGTTAAATGATTTTGGGGATAAAATTCACACTAATAAAATTGTAATCAAAGCGCGATAACTCAGCTTTATGGTATTTAAAAACTTATGCAATAAAATATAATTATTGCGATTCTATTGAAATGTTCATCGTAAATCACGATAAGCAAAATGAAGACTGTTCCTGATGTCGAAATCGGTGACAAAATTCAAAACAACATTAAGCAATAGAATAATACTTAAATAAACTAATTAGTTCTATCAATAATGCAAACTTTTAGTTATTTCATAATGTATGCACAGAAGAAAAGAAAGAAGATAGACCTTGATTTTGTATGACATGGTAAATTTTGTTCGTCTGATAAATATTACATTCTTCGTTTTGGTTTACCATAATTAATAACATTCCTTATTGCGAGTAAGTTAAACATGTAAATTATTTACATTGTAGTAAAACAAATTAGGTTTAGATCAAGTTAATATTATTACTAGCTGTTCCCCGCTACTTCGTCCGCGTCAATTTCCGTTATTATGATCGCGATTATTTTTGCAACATTTTTCACTCATGCTTCGCTCCTATTGGTCACAGCGTGATGTTATATAGCCTAAAGCCTTCCTCGATAAATACCAGTACTTCCTAAAAAAAAAAAAAAAAACTCTTAGCTTTAGTATAATATTAGTATAGATTATTATTATAGTATCTATACTAGTTTCTTGTGTTCAAAAACACAATAGTTAACAGTTTCACAAACTTTAAAGATGACAACAATTGATATACAATAATAATATAATGTATGATTATGTGCCGTTTCTTTTAATTAATATTAAAGGGCCTCAAAGCATCAGGTTAAAGACTGAGTAATATACTTCAAGAATAGAGTTTGTAAGAGTAATTTATATTGTAAGCCCAACGGAAACTTGTGGACCATAACGCAGATCCAGGCTTACCTCTGGGGAGGCTAAGAAGTTCAATTTGGAAAAACTTTTGGAAAGTTAAGGTGGGACCATAATAGCCCACGAAAGATTTACAATTGTAGGGGGCGGTTTAAGTTAATCAAGATAAAGGTGAAAAGTAAAGTAATTGAACGGTTCAAGACTTAATATTGTAATCAAACGTTACATAAAATATAATGTTTAATTAATTCACTAAAAAGATTTAAATTATAAATTAATCGAAAGGAAAATACAAGTCTTAATGTAAAAGCTAATAGTAATATGATATGGCTCATGGGAAAACAGATGTATGTACATACATAACTACATGTATTAGCTATGTTTGTTAGGGCTACATTATTACCATTAGACTTAGCTTTAATTGTTTGCTATGTTGGGAAAAAATGTCCCTGAAAACAAAATTTTTGCACAGGCATGCAGGAAGTGTACAGAAGTGCAAAGCGCAATTAATGAAGGCGTCCGACCCCTAAAACCATTAATATTCTCATAGTAAAGTAACGTTGATAGTAGATCTAATAAAACGATCTACATTTAGTTTAGCAGATGTGACGGATTAGGTAACTAACTATAAGTCTTTGACGACCTCCGTGGCGGAGTTGCGTACACACAGGTTTTCAAGGTGTCGCCTGCTCCAAGGTCCCGGGTTCGATGCCGGGACGGGTGGGTCAATGTAGGAAAAAATGTGTTTTTCTACATTTTCTCAGGTCTGGGTGTTTGTGGTACCTTCGTTGTTTCTGATTTCCAAAATACGAATGCTTTAAATAGTTATTCAAATTGGGACCAGAACAATGTTTGTGATGTTGTCTACATTTAAAAAAAAAGTCGTTTATTACATTTTTTAAGATTTCTAAGCTGTGCTTAAACCATATGATAGTAATGTAATTTAGCCTGGTTTTAACATATTTAGTAATTTTTAGCAAACGTAAATTTCAGTAACTTTATATGGTATCATAGTTTAATTAGGGTAATATGATTGCAATCAATATTTTTCTACATTACACATTTTAGAAATTCTGAACGCCATAAACAATTCTAATTTGCATATGTAAAGCTTGATTGAATACTCGTAAATAAATGTAAAATGATAAAAAATACATTTAAAATTTTGGAACCCGTCTTCATTTTCACAGATTAGTAATAACAAAGTTTTAACATTATGGATTAGTTAGTACAAAATGTATTAACATTAGTCATCTCTGAGTATGACTAATGCGCTAGCAATAAGTATCGTAGTTTACTGCGTTTAATTTATACTGTGATATTAATGCTACAAAGCAAAGCAATACAGCGCTAATGGTGGATCTCTACTGTCCACATGATCAATCAACGTCACTTTGCCGGCTTTTTGTACCACTTATGTTATACCAGTATTCACTTTATTACAGACTATATCCATGACTATAATCTAGTAACTCACTGGAAAATCATAATATACAATCTTTAAAGTCACTGGAAGTTGCTCAAGACATTTATTTCTCTAAAAGAATTACATTCCTTTGTAACGGAAATACAAAATTATGTTTAAAATTTTAATTTATTAACAAATAAATAACAATTTTTTCATATATCAATAATAATTTCAGGAAGCAGACGCACCAAAAATAATTACACAGAACAATCCATATTTGCCATAGGTAACTTTGAACTCTCCTCTTAGTCAAATTACACGAAACCAGTGCATTAAACCAATGTTTGTTATGCAGTTTTTTCTCAAACTGATTATTCTATCACCAAATTTATTAGTACTTTCTACCGTTAAGTGGCTCACCAGATAAATCACTCATAATAATATGTAATACTTCAGTAAACCGCTTCAACTGATACAAAACGTCCTCGTAATCCAAGTGTAATACCGACATTTACTCCGCTCCGAAATTGCTCGTGGAACTTTTAATGGAGGTTTTCAATTCATCAGACACGGGTTTAAGCCAATTTTAATTAGCGCCTAAAGCCGGAGTTGATAGCGACAAGTAAACAAGTGTTCACCGTTCTCAAAGGAAAAGAAACAAAGTGAATTTGTTGTCTTACTGTTGGGAAAAGTGTAAAAGGAGTTAGTTGTTTAACATAGCATGTTAATATATTTTAATATTACTAAAGGAGCTTTGGACGATTATATTTTATTTTTCAAGAATTTCGGTGAAATTGATAAAAGAAGACATGAGTTCATCACAACACAATCATCACTTTTAAATTTCCACGTTGCATAATTTCTTAAACGTAAACGGTAAATAAACGAGAAAAAAATATTTGTCCTGACGTATATCGGGTTTAATTGACGAGGCTGAAAACTGAGACAGGTAGCATCATTACGTCAACACCTGAAATCATGAGGGAGATTGAGAGTTTCTATGGACAGTTATACTCCACGAATACACCTGTTGAAAGCAAGGCTAAAGAACCTAGAGCCAAGCTTACCCGACACTATTCTGAAGATATCCCGGACGTCAGCCTGTGCGAGATTAGAATGGCTCTCAAGCAGCTTAAAAACAACAAGGCGGCGGGTGATGACGGAATCACAACAGAGCTCCTTAGAGCGGGCGGTAAGCCGGTACTTAAGGTCCTCCAGAAGCTCTTTAATTCTGTCATACTCGAGGGCAAAACGCCAAAGGCATGGGGCAGAAGCGATGTGATGCTGTTCTTCAAGAAGGGTGACAAAACTCTCTTGAAGAACTACAGACCCATCTCGCTTCTGAGCCATATCTATAAGTTGTTTTCGAGAGTTGTTACGAATCGTCTCACTCGCAGGTTCGACGACTTCCAACCTCCCGAACAAGCCGGGTTCCGAAAAGGCTATAGTACCATAGACCACATTCATACGCTGCGGCAAGTTATACAGAAGACCGAAGAGTATAACTTGCCACTTTGCTTAGCGTTCGTGGACTTTGCTTAGCTTTGAAAGCCTTTGATTCGATTGAGACCTGGGCAGTGCTGCAGTCTCTCCAAAGGTGCCAAATAGACTACAGGTACATCGAGGTACTAAAGTACTTGATTCGGGGTTTATACCATGTACCTTATTTATTATGAGTTTCCGATATTTCGGCACTGTTGCAAGCGCCATGATCACGGGAGAACTGTTGTATCTGCGGGTGGGTAGCTGTTAAGAGCAGACAAATCGATCTACCCTCCGTCGTAGTCTTTTATTACACACGACACTGGTACCACTGTTTGACAACTCACTATTTTTACACTTTTGTTCTCGACACACAACACTTACAGTATCCGATCGTGACACAGTATTTTTTGGTTTTCTTCGGTTACCGCAAATTCGAACCACTGGATTCCATACACTAGATAATTTAAAACCATCTTCGCGATTGAAATTTTTGTATTTGGTAATTTCAATCGCTTCTCTGACCATTCTTGGTATATAGTGCTGTTCTGAAGAAATTATCTGTGCGTTGTGAAACTCCATCCAGTGGTTAGGCCCCGAGTGTATAAGGTGTTCAGCGATGGCTGACCTTTGTGTGTCGTTTTTCTTGACCGCTTTAATATGTTCCTTCATCCGGCAAGCCACTGTGCGTTTAGTTTGGCCGATGTATGAACTTCCGCAACTGCAGTCAATCTTATAGACACCTGGTTTTTCTAGTGGGAGATTGTCTTTAGGCGATCGTAAACACTGTGATACCTTTCTTAATCCCTTAAGACAGTATTTAAAAAAAACTTCTTAAGGATATTTGAGATCTTGTCTGTCACTCCTTTTATATACGGCAAATATACAGGTTGTCTGTCAACCTTATATCTCTGATGTTTTGACTGTTTCCTACTAGGAAGTCTACCGGTGTATCCATTTCTCCGTAGTACATATCGTACATGATCTAGCTCTTCCTGCAAGTAATCTTCGTCGCATAGATCATATGCACGGTTAGTCAATGATGCTACTACGGAGTTAAGGTGTCTAGGGTGGTGGTGTGAATCGGCATGAAGGTAGCGGTCAGTGTGTGTAGGTTTTCTGTGAACTGAGTGACTAAGTGACCCGTCTTTCTGCACTCTAATCTTAACGTCTAAGAATGCCAGCTGTCTGTCATCTACAATCTCACAGGTGAAGTTAAGCTTGGGGTGGATACTGTTGATGCTTGCAAGGTGAGTTTCAACATCGTCTTTGTCACATTTCAATATACAAAACACGTCGTCGACATACCTCTTCCATAGTTGGATCACTGTGGGTGCAGTGGCAATGGCTTTCTCTTCCACATGCTCCATCCAGATGTTGGCAACTACTGGAGCTACGGGGCTACCCATAGCGACCCCCTCTATTTGCAGGTAGTACTGACCCCTATACAGAAAGTAGTTCGTCGACAGACAATGTTGCACCAACTTCGCATACTCCATAGGAATGTCGTTGTTTTGTAGCTTCACCTTTACCACTTCAAGACATTCTGCTACTGGTACATTCGTGAAGAGCGATTCTACGTCAAAACTGACCATCAACTCATTCTCTTCGACCTTACTTTGGTGCAAAATATCTATGAAATGGCGAGAATCCTTGACATACGATGACGTTTGTCCCACCAATGGCTGTAGTACACTTGCAACATGTTTAGCCAATTCGTGTGTAGGTGAGCCAATTTGACTCACGATCGGCCATGAAAGTTTAAATCAGTATATTACTAACCGGTACGGGCCGGAAGTTACTAAATTAGTCAAACACCTTGAACGCGCGCGGAAACAGAGTGGCTGTTTGGAGGAGTCGCTATCCTTTCTAGTGAAGTGTCGTGATGCAGATATTATTCCTGTGTGTTCGTATAAAGCCTCGCTTGGACATCCACGGTTCCGTGAGTGTTCTACGAAACGCGAGTGTCAAACTTTTACGCAAATCGATACGGAACTGTAGGTACCAAAATGACAAGGTGCAGTGCGATCTATACCAATTGCACCTCGAGTGCAGCAAGGTTCTTTTGCCTAGTGATTTTGATGTTTGCGATCGCGTTACCTACTTACAAGCTAAACGTTCACAAGAAATTAGTGCTTTAAAACAAAATCGCAAATATGAATCGTTGTTACAAAAGCAGAAGTCATGTGTTGCCTACCACGAGAACTCACTCCCAACTCGAACGGTTGTGAATATGTCTAGCACTGAGTTATCTGACGCTGCATTATCAGTACTAGAAAAAGGAATGAACTTCGCCATGACACCAACACGCATTCCCTATGAGAAGGTCATTGGATCGGTTGAAGAAAGTATCGTACGTAACAAAATACCATCGATAAATGCGGACATTTTAAGGCAAGACATTGCCGTAGCGTTACGTCATGCTAAGCCACCGAGACAGAACATTACCACTTTCGAACTGAACGCATTAAATGACCTCCGGAGTGACGAGAACATAATAGTTTTGAAAGCGGACAAGGGAAATGCGACTGTTGTAATAAACACCACTGAGTACGAGAGTAAAATCTGTAACTTGCTCAGTGATGAGGACACATATAAAAAGGTGAATTACAATCCGACGGCTAGGACAGATCGTAATACTCGGGCACTAATTAAAGAGTGTTCGCATGCCATTGATGACGAAAGCCT
Source organism: Anania crocealis (assembly GCA_949315895.1). Lineage (NCBI taxonomy): Eukaryota > Metazoa > Arthropoda > Insecta > Lepidoptera > Crambidae > Anania > Anania crocealis. Next base: position 8,113,194 of record OX438862.1, read on the forward strand.
AAATTTTTTACTGCGTCCCCGGAATGTTCAGCCTCCAAAACTATATGGCCTGCCTAAGGTACACAAACAGAATGTACCGCTACGGCCGATCGTGAGTAAATTGGCTCACCTACACACGAATTGGCTAAACATGTTGCAAGTGTACTACAGCCATTGGTAAGACAAACGTCATCGTATGTCAAGGATTCTCGCCATTTCATAGATATTTTGCACCAAAGTAAGGTCGAAGAGAATGAGTTGATGGTCAGTTTTGACGTAGAATCGCTCTTCACGAATGTACCAGTAGCAGAATGTCTTGAAGTGGTAAAGGTGAAGCTACAAAACAACGACATTCCTATGGAGTATGCGAAGTTGGTGCAACATTGTCTGTCGACGAACTACTTTCTGTATAGGGGTCAGTACTACCTGCAAATAGAGGGGGTCGCTATGGGTAGCCCCGTAGCTCCAGTAGTTGCCAACATCTGGATGGAGCATGTGGAAGAGAAAGCCATTGCCACTGCACCCACAGTGATCCAACTATGGAAGAGGTATGTCGACGACGTGTTTTGTATATTGAAATGTGACAAAGACGATGTTGAAACTCACCTTGCAAGCATCAACAGTATCCACCCCAAGCTTAACTTCACCTGTGAGATTGTAGATGACAGACAGCTGGCATTCTTAGACGTTAAGATTAGAGTGCAGAAAGACGGGTCACTTAGTCACTCAGTTCACAGAAAACCTACACACACTGACCGCTACCTTCATGCCGATTCACACCACCACCCTAGACACCTTAACTCCGTAGTAGCATCATTGACTAACCGTGCATATGATCTATGCGACGAAGATCACTTACAGGAAGAGCTAGATCATGTACGATATGTACTACGGAGAAATGGATACACCGGTAGACTTCCTAGTAGGAAACAGTCAAAACATCAGAGATATAAGGTTGACAGACAATCTGTATATTTGCCGTATATAAAAGGAGTGACAGACAAGATCTCAAATATCCTTAAGAAGTTTTTTTTAAATACTGTCTTAAGGGATTAAGAAAGGTATCACAGTGTTTACGATCGCCTAAAGACAATCTCCCACTAGAAAAACCAGGTGTCTATAAGATTGACTGCAGTTGCGGAAGTTCATACATCGGCCAAACTAAACGCACAGTGGCTTGCCGGATGAAGGAACATATTAAAGCGGTCAAGAAAAACGACACACAAAGGTCAGCCATCGCTGAACACCTTATACACTCGGGGCCTAACCACTGGATGGAGTTTCACAACGCACAGATAATTTCTTCAGAACAGCACTATATACCAAGAATGGTCAGAGAAGCGATTGAAATTACCAAATACAAAAATTTCAATCGCGAAGATGGTTTTAAATTATCTAGTGTATGGAATCCAGTGGTTCGAATTTGCGGTAACCGAAGAAAACCAAAAAATACTGTGTCACGATCGGATACTGTAAGTGTTGTGTGTCGAGAACAAAAGTGTAAAAATAGTGAGTTGTCAAACAGTGGTACCAGTGTCGTGTGTAATAAAAGACTACGACGGAGGGTAGATCGATTTGTCTGCTCTTAACAGCTACCCACCCGCAGATACAACAGTTCTCCCGTGATCATGGCGCTTGCAACAGTGCCGAAATATCGGAAACTCATAATAAATAAGGTACATGGTATAAACCCCGAATTAAATAACTCTAGTGATAGTGACCATGAAAGTTTAAATCAGTATATTACTAAAGTACTTATACCAAAACACCACCATGTCGGTCCGATTACAGAACCAGAGCTCTAATCCGATCCAACTACAGCGAGGTGTGAGACAGGGAGACGTTATTTCTCCGAAACTGTTCACAGCTGCGTTGGAGGATATTTTCAAGCTTCTGGACTGGAAAGGACGCGGCATCAACATCAATGGCGAATACTTAACACACCTGCGATTTGCCGATGATGTAGTTCTTATGGCTGAGACCTTGGAAGACCTGAACATTATGCTCGAAGATCTCGGTAATGCTTCTCAAAGAGTAGGTCTTAGGATGAACATGGACAAGACGAAAATCATGTTAAATGCCCATGTTGCACCCGCTCCAGTTAACGTTGGGAACATTGCACTCGAAGTTGTTGACCACTATGTTTACCTGGGACAGATAGTCCAGTTAGGTAAGTCCAACTTCGAGAAAGAGATCTCTCGTCGAATCCAGCTCGGATGGGCAGCGTTCGGGAAGCTCCGGCATATATTCGCGTCTGAAATACCTCAGTGTCTCAAGACGAAAGTCTTTGACCAGTGTGTGTTGCCAGTAATGACCTATGGGAGTGAGACGTGGTCGTTTACTATGGGTCTCATAAGAAGGCTCAAGATCACCCAGCGAGCAATGGAGAGAGCGATGCTTGGTATTTCCCTACTCGATCGAATCAGAAATGATGAGATCCGCAGGAGAACTAAAACAACCGACATCGCTCGAAGGATTGCATCGTTGAAGTGGCAGTGGGCGGGACACATAGCGCGGAGAATCGATGGCCGTTGGGGCGGAAAGGTTCTCGAATGGCGACCGCGTACCGGACGACGTTCCGTGGGCAGGCCCCCTACAAGGTGGACCGACGATCTGATCAAGGTCGCGGGAAGCTGCTGGATGCGGACAGCACAGGACCGATCGTTGTGGAGATCCTTGGGGGAGGCCTATGCCCAGCAGTGGGCGTCGTTCGGCTGATATGATGATGATGATGATATCGGGTTAAACCGACCGTGGTCACAGGCTGCTCAGAGATATAAAAATTTGGGAATACATACAGAAAAATCTACCGTTACACAGTGAGTGCACCACTGTTCCAGTCAGTCGGTGACTACGATCGAGGTACTAAGTAGAAACCTGGTTGAAAAGTCAGGTGAAATAATAAGGTATGATCGAATCGTGTTTCATTTCCGTAAACGTTCAAATGATACAATCTTTGTTGTACTTATTGCTGGTTGACATTCCATACGAGATGAATATCTCATGCTCGATAAAGAAAAATTATGTTTATTATGAAATACCAAGGTACTAGTCTGGGTACAAAAATGACTCAGCATTCGAATAGACGTTGAATATAATAAATCCAAGCTTATTTGCAAAGTTAAGAACAAAAACATTTCGACTTTGTTACTCTTTGCCCTATTGTAATTGTACGTAGGTATATCGTCTACGTAAATATTTATTTAGACGTTCAGAATATTTCACGAATTCATTTTAATTAATATGAATAACATAGAAACGTTAATTAAATAACGACATCGGTTACGGAAATTATATTATTAAAATTTTCATCAACAGGATTTATTTGATTAGCCTTTCATCTTAATTAATTTTGACAAACAAGCGACGCGTTACTTAATTATAAGAATGTACAGAAATTGTATGAAAAATTTGGGGTCCTAAGGCCTTGGAAGATGATAAAAAATGTATCATCTTGCACGACTTTACCGTACCTACATACCTTTTTTAATGACAGTTTTTGGTAGGTATTTATGCTTATACAGTTAAAAATGTTATGACCGAAGCGTTAACACAAATGTGCATGTTAAACACAAACTAAAATACAACAATTTCTCAGACTATTAACAATAAAAAATCCATTAAAAAATACAAAAGATAAATCAAGAGTCGTGTACCTAACTAAATATAACGAGCAAAAGTGATTTCAAAGCACATTTTTATTTGATTCAAAAAAATAACAACCGAAAAAGCTTGTTCTGGTAAACGCAACGTAGAGTTCGCAAGTTACTTTTTCCTCAAAAGGCCTTTGCTCACCAACCATGAAATTGTAACACCTTAACACTCCAAGTAACTGCTATACGGAGAACTTCGTACCCAACTCCCCGAGATAATTCTTTGTTTATCCCTTGAGTTGAACCAGAAAATCTGTTTGTAAACGTCTAAAAATATAGCTACTAATTATTCCTCCATCTTGAGTTGGCTTTCCAAAGTAAAGACATAGTAAATATTTTGCTAGAAATATAGGCATTTTACAGGATAAGCTTCTATTTTTCTTATTAACATTAATACTAAAATCAGATTCGTAAATGTTAAAATAAATTTTGAGTGAGGCGTTTCAAGTGTTACATAACGCTATGATCAAAACGCGCGAAGTTTCAATGAACACAAATGTTGTATGCAGCTATGCAACAAAAACGTTCGAAAGTGGTTAGCAGTTATTTTTTTGTCAAGGTTATAATCATCATGTCATTGTGTAGCTTATAATATCTTATTGACAATAATGAAACCTGATTTATACATGCAGATGCAAACTAAAAATATATACTGCACATTTTTTAAGTAAGCATATTTCCTGTGTAGGTAACTGTCGTTTCAACTCAATTATGAAAAGGCAAAAAGGACGGTAAATTTTGCACAATGTTTATTAATAAGGCGCATTATGGTAACAACCAGGAAAATTACGTTAATGACTATGTCAAAGAAACAATTTGCCTGATTGTAGTAATTTTTAGAAGAGATAAGAAGGGAGGATACCGCAACTGCATTAAAGGTAGCAGTGTTTGCGTAGGTTTATTAAGTCAAAATAATCATTACTTTAAGACACTAAAAATAAAGATTTGAAGTCTTCGAATTCCCAGAAATGAAGAAGAAGAAGAAGAGTTGACGCTGAAATATAATTAATAAATTATATTTCAGCGTCAACTCTTTTTACAAAAGGAAGTTAAGTTGTTTGTTCTTGAACTACCGAACTACAATTTGAAAAGTGTTTATTATAAGAAAACAATATTTGAAATATAAATACCTTGAAGCCATTTCATTATAGTCTAATATTAACTTATCCGTCTTAGCACTATAACGCCCCATCGGTCTAGTAGTTTAAGTACCGCGCCAAGATCTCGGGGTCCTGGGTTCGATCCCCGGGTTGGGCAACATGAATTTCGTATTTTGAATATTGCTCGAGTTTGTGGTCACCCACTCGTATTTGGCAAACGTAGTGATTATGCCTGTGCCCATATTGCTGTGATAACTTTATTTCAATGATGGAGGCTTTCTCCCGCAGTGGGTTGTTAGGCTGTTATTTTATTGTAAGATATCAAACCAATGCCGGGTAGCAGGGAACTGACATAGAAAGTATACTTGGACTGGATGGATTTGAATAGCCAGGACATGTTTTTTTAACAAAAATGTTCGTCAATAAGTTTGAAAAATGGCTTGAGTTACTGTCTCCATTTACACTTACCTACCAGACACTGTTTTGTATAAATCTAACAGAAACACCCGTACATCTTTGTGCCTCTTCAAATAATAGAAACAATATACGCGTTATCTTTGTAGGCGGCACTCAACGAAAACTTGGCCAGATTTTTGGAGATAAAATTTGAATTTTGCATATTAGAGGTAACCGGAGTGAAACGGTGCTTAAAGCGGGATAAAACGCAGGCAAGTAAAAATTTCACAGAGTCAGCATTTGGCCCGTTCCTCCACAATTATCATTGCAGACTGTTCGTCTATTGTTAACCGTTCGACTTTTTTCGAATGAATAGCTTTTATACTTTTTATCTTCCTTTCTCATTCTTTTATTGTAATACTTTAATCATTTTTATGGTATCGATACTGATATTTAATATTCGTTAACTGTTATACCTGCAATAAAGGAATATTTATTGCTAAATGTTTGAATGTGCGAAACATCAGATTTTTGTAAAATGTCAGGACATTTAGATTACTACCTATTTAACAACGTTATCAAAATTTTGTTACTGCTCCAACATTAGAGTGGTCCCATTTATATTCAACTTCATTAACCGAATTGATATTGACGGAAATGGAATCGCCTTCCCCATTTCTCCTTATTGGATTAACATCGAAGTAGGCATCTTCATTGGTTCTCTTGCAAGTTGCGAGGTACAGTAAATTAGTTAGAAAGGTGAGATGTTTAAGTTTGCCGTCGCAAAGTAGTCCTAATAAGTACGGTGTAGAACTCCATCTCAAATGGGGGTGAAACTCTGGATTGGAAGTTTTAGGTGGACCCAATTAGTTCACTTACCGTAAGTTACATGACATTTTAAACTTGAATTCTGATGACGAGTAATTTTTATTCCTACATACCTATACTTACACAAGTAATTTGGCAATAAAAACTATAATGTTTGAATCTTATAAGTACCACATTAAACGAATACGCTAGATGGGGATGGATGGGATGGAAGCTAAGCATAAAATGTGGTTGGAAAATTCAATATATATTTTTTAAAAATACATGAATAATCAATGATTGTTTAGGCGTCAGTTTTCTGCAGACACCCATAGGTAAAATAAGATAAAAAAAGAGGTGGTATTTATTGTAAATATAAACTTACCAAAATGCGCAGTTTGAATATTTGATTGAGTTAACATTTTGGAAAACTGATTAGTATATTAAAAAACAAATAAGTCAATTACTTCCTTTTTTAGTTAACGGTCTTTAGTCATCCCACTGCAGGGCACAAAGGCCTTTATCATTAAATTCAAGTTACCATAGCAATTAAGAGTGTTCTTCATTTTTAGTTATAGCATATCAGAAAAAAAGTTTCTACACCATGAAGAGCATGTGCGCATAATTTTTTTTAATACAACTTATATTTTAAAAATTAATCTTGGATTTTCAAACAAATTACTAATAATTTCTTCTCTTACAATAATTGTAGTCGCGTTTGTCTTTCATTTTAATTACAGACTCTGTGCAGTCGTAATTTCGATCTAATTAAAACTTTTGTTCAAGTGCCAATCCCACTAGCCTAGTTCAAAAAAGTTATTGCTTGTTATGGTTCCGTAAAGCAGTTTGTTCCTACGAGAGGTCTCGATGCCTAGCATTCGGTTTTATTGCATTCCGCAGCCAAAGAGTTTTATGCTGCTCGTCATCTTAGGGCTTATCTGTTTGCTTAGGCTTAAGATAGGCGATTCTGATTACAAAAACATTGACTAAGGGTTCTGGCCTTACTTTATCAGTCTCTATTTTTTTTGTCTTGAAGTATATGACTGGTACATATCCGTATTTTCGGGCATCGCGCTGTGCAGTATGGTCTCAGTGCCGGATCAAAATGTCCTAAGAAAGTGCTTCACAAAAAAGATACAGGGTATACATAAGTAATACTTACTATTACATGCAATAAAAATCAAAGCATTTTTAATACGCTTTTATTTCATATCGATATGCGTCTACCAAATTTTGTCAACACTAATCATATTTGGCGCAATGGAATTAGATTAATAAAGCATCAAGCCTTCTGTCTACCTGTCTATGTGAAGATAATTTTAGTTCCTGGGCAGAACATTAGCCAGTTTAAATCTAGGAAACCAGCCCATAAAGGGGGGAAATGGGGATAAAAGTTTGAAGAATCAATAAAGATAGCGAATGCCAAAATTATAAGTATCTCTAAGCAGCGGGATATAACTAGGGATTCGATATAACCGAGTGCAGGATGCGACCGAATCCCACTAGAACGAAGTCGCGGGCCGATTCATATAGGTAGGTAGGTCATATCGTAAGCAATAAACCTAACTATTGGACATATTTTCAATACTAGTGCCATCTGCATAACACTGTCGTTTGTCAAATGTCGGTTGAATCATCTCTCTAAAAAATTCATTGGACGTCCGAAGCTCAGACAAACAATAGTCGCTACATTTTGTTTTTGTTTTGAAAATACACAGAATATCAACGAGTACACACTTATGCTTAAAGAATATAAATTTTAAGGATTCCGTAGTTAACTAGAATGCCCATAAAGTTTTGCCATGTCCATCAGTGGTTAGTCTCGGAATGTCTAAGTACTGTAAAACTGTAATTTGGCACGGATATAATAGTGATATGAATCATGGCAGTGTGAGCTCCGTTTTTCGTTTCAATGATGTATGTGTCGCGCTTTACTCGCGGCGATAGTATAGGTACATTTGTAAACTTGGTTGATTTTTATGCATTATAGATACTGATTATCGGGATTTAATGTTTATTGAAATCCTGAAATTTACTATCTTAAGGTTTTGAGGAGCTATGCTACTGAAGCAATAAAATATTTAATCAAAATCATCAGAATCAATCCGAAAAATGTACTTATAGATCATATAATTATTATTTTTAACTTTTGATCTTTACGAAGCCTTCAAAGTTACAATAAAATACAGTCTACACACATTAAGCCGAGTATCTGCATTTCGAAGCAATATGTATATCCTCCACATGATTTAAATCTAAGTTATAACACAGAATCTCTAACATAACACAGAATTTTAATTAGAAAATTGTACACAATTTTCTACAGACCCTGTTGCTTTTTTGTTTTATAAGAACTATCACTTTGATGAACGGTCTCCCTTTGAAAATCATCATATTCAATGTCATTCAAGCCTAATAATTTGACGAGGGTTGGACACAGATGTATAATTAACTGCCTTTTAATAAGTTTTGTAATTACTGAGCTGCGGAAATATTATGAAAACCAAACAACTGCTGTTAATATGTCCGTGTGCTCTGAAATATAATTTAATTTTTTAGCATAGAGTTGCTTGCTTATACCTGCCTAATCTGATAATGTCAAATTTTACCAATTGTCAATATAAACGTTTTCTTCATTATCTTGCAGCAGTATCCTTCACCTATTTGATAAAATAAGAGCCTTTGTCTGTTAATATAAATAAGGTATCATCGAGCGAAGGATTTTGCCATAACCATCGAGGAAAGAAGATGCCGCTGCCCGTATTCTTCTGGCAGTATTCCTTTACCTTTAGTCGTCTGTTGCGACATTCATAGGAAGAGAAGGGCAAAATCCGTCTTTTGGAAAGACTGTCTTTTGGAAAGACTTGTCTTCAGTAGTGAACTGACATAGCTTGGTGATGATGATGATTATAAGCACTTACCACGGGTCTTATCCGAGCTTATTAATAATTCTGTCTTAGTCTCGTCATTTTTTAAGAAAGTGGTGAAAATGTATCTGTAACACCTTTTAAACAAGCAAACTATTTTATTATTTGGTTTTCAAGCCGTCTTATTTTCGAAATCCTTAGAATATTTCTTATCTTTTATCATTGGAATAATTATATTATTCAATTAAACTATATGCACTATTGTGCATTATTCCAGTAACAGATTGGTTATGAAGGTCAAAATGTAAAGGTTTGAAATTGATAATTAAATGAAATTGAATTCAAATGTTTGTCGGATACAAAAGAAATGTTTTGTCTTAGTGAAATGCGATCATACTTCATATCTTTCGAGTAGGAGCTCGCACATATTCATCATTGGAATCATAAGACATTTTTGCAGAAATCGCCTGCCAAGATGGCGTCTTCATGGAAGCCATTAGCAAGCGAATGTGGCGTTTGGTCATTTATCGTCCGCTGTACCTTTTGTAGTTTAAGAGCTTGGGTAGGTATATTTGACGAAAACCTTCTTTAGTGAGCTACCAAGCTGAACTTTTTTTTTTTGTCAAACTGTGTTTACATTGCTTAGTGCTTTTTAAAGTTCTACAGCTGAAAGCAACACAATCTATGTAAATACTTTTGATAACAAGCTTTTACCATGGCGACAATAACGTTATTAAAAGTAATATTAATAAGTAGTAAGTATAAATTTTTGTATAGGTAGAAGCCACGATCTCGAGACGCGACAGCCGAAACTTTCAACATGAAGCTACTGAAGTCACTTACCTTGAAATAAAAAAATTGAACCCTTAAAAGACCACTTTATTGTCCGTTTGTCTGAAATTCGAATCGTATACTCAAGTTTACAGTCCCATGATGATGTGAAAAAATCAAACTTCTTAGTTTGCGTCAAAAAATACGACACTTAAGGGTACTTCCCGTATTTAAAAAAAACATCTTTACAGACTATTATTAAAAGAAAATAATCAGTTTTTTAGTATTGTACATTTCTTCAGAGTTTTTTACTCTAAGCAAATAAATTATTCTATATACTTTTTTGATTGGCATAATCTCTGATTTGCCACGAATAAAAACAGGTTCACTATTCCCCGACCTATAATGAATGTAGACTAAGAATGTGGCTGCTCTTCTGACATTAACTGCTCCAGGCGTTGTATTAACTGCTATCTGACGCTTCAACTGACAATAATTTATCGTATTGGAATTTTTGATGCTCGAGCTGACCTAGTGACCAATGTTACAGGATTTATTTGGACTACTGTTAAAGAATAAAACCAGACTATAAAAGGTTATTTAATAAATTTTTTACTTCAAAATTCTTCAGAGTAAATGAAATATCTTTAATTAAACGGGATATTTAGGTTACATGTCCTTTGCGTGTTGTGTAGTACCGGCACAATAAGAATAGAATTACCCTTTTCTCTTCCCATGGGTGCCGTAAGGAGCCACTTAAGTACTACCAGAAAAAGATGATCAGAAACGTCTTACTTATCTTCACTTTTGGTCAAACTGCGGTTGTCAACCCGCTTTCCAAGCGAAGATGGCCAAATCCTTATTTTGGAGCCCGTGTTTAGCAGTCGCCTACATAAATAAGCTGGTAAATGAAAAAAAGCAGTGTTATGTTCAAAAAACACTAAATCGCTTAATCTTCGCTGTTATATTCTTATACGATATTGTAATCTCTATTAACAGGAATGCTATTACATTTTTACCAATCACCAAATGTTACTAAAAACGGATTATCGAAGGCACATTTTTACCAAACATAGTTATTGATGATACTATGCTAGCTTATATCGCAAACCACTTAATATATTCATCATAGATCGGTAGGAAGAGACGACAAAATTTAGAAATACCATAGTAAATTGCTTAAAACCATTTAAGTAAAAAATAAATTTTTGTTCGCAAAATATAGAACTTTAATACTACAAAACATGGAACGAGGCCTAAAATTCAATATTGCATTGTTCACACATTGCAGCACGTTTCGCAACAAAATCCACACATTTGCCAAATGTTATCATAGGTTATTTGTTATAAACGCATTCGAAATACATTTGCGCTGAATTGAAAATAGGTAGCTTATTCCTTTTTAACTAAATTGTTATTTTCCTCTTTCGTAATGGAATTATGAAGCAATGGTGATGGTAGTGAGTAAATCAATTATATTTCATTTCAGAGCATTTATTGCTTGGCCTTCTATTGCTTCCTTTCAATAACAGATAAATCCTCTTTAAAAGTAACCTTACCCAATATCAAATAGAGTTTTCGTCTGAACTTCAAAATTCAATTCAAAAATCCACACCACCCCAGCTCTTGCGGAAAACACACGTCTTGCCCGTCACTCGCCTGTGATGCGACAAAAAAAGGCAAGCCACAAGCTAGACAAATTTCATCTTAATTTAATATGGAATAAGGGTTATGTCACATGAACCGGTATCCTTGCTAGTTTGTATTCGTCATAGTTCCGCAGGTTGGAGCTTTGTTCTTGAAAAGTCGCTTTGTTTGTCTTCCTATACGGCGACAGACGAATGTATTGTTTTGATATTATATAAACTTGTTTGTTCGAGACGGCAATGAACACGAATTAGGTTTTTGTTTCGACCTACGAGTATAAAGTCAAGAAAGTGCTAAATGGAATGTTTGAAAGAGTTAGAACAATTAGTGTTTTAAAAGTAAGAACATAATTTCAAGTTAAATATTCAAGTTCAAGTTTAGTACGATAGCACTTTTGAGGAGGTTGGGGATTTCTCATTTTGGGACTCCGTCATTTAACTAGACGCGGAAAATACGATCATGTCCACGTAATTAACTACACTGAACTACGCAAGAAACAAAAGTTTTTCGCACCTAGTTTAATACAGTTTTACCTTCTTATACAGGTCTAATTTTTAGCTGTTAGTCTGCCTGCCTCATTTAACAATAGTATTTAAAAAAATACTTATATTTCCATCATTACTTTTGCCATGCTATTTTCGATCTCTGTGTACTAATAATAGATAGGCTATTAAAAAATGTTATGGAAGTCAAAAAGTTTCTTCATTTTAATAATATTTTTGATCGACGAATGATACAATTCACACCTTTAATGCATAACTTTTGACAGAATTGGCCGGTCCGACCTTAAAAGCTTTGCATTCCTTATCTACATTTTGGGACTAACGCTACATTTGTGTCATCAATTAAATTTTTATACAATAGGGAAACTCTGGAAAGCATGAAATAAATCCCCAATTTAAAGTCTTTTATTTTGTATCTTAGACAAATTAAACTGCCTCCTCATTTTGTACTAAATACCTATAAGACATAAATTTTTACGGGCGATAAATTTAAGCACCGGTACATTTATTCTTTTTTTTCCTCTATCATTTCCTTACGTCTGTAATTGTATTGGCTTATGCAACGTGGAATAGTTTGTAAATTGCTGTAAAAGCATTTTAAATTGACAAAGAATTAATGATCCATCGTAGTCGTACTCTTTGTAGCTTACCAGGCCCCCAATTCCGCTAATTCACAAATGGCTCAATGGAATCGTAATGGCATCTCAATTGTATATTTTGACACATTTATGTCGAAATATACGTTTGAGATGCAATTGCGATTCTATTGAGCCATTTGTAAATTGGAGGAATTGGGGCCCAGATCAAAGTACGTTGTACTTACCTTTCGGTTTATCTATTGTGCTATATTTGTAGTAACTAATATAGAATTTTAATTTTTATATTAATTTTGTAGTTTCTTAAATAAAAATACAAATTTTGATACCTAAACCTGTTGTAATTTTCGACTTTTTGTATAATTTTAACGATAGCAAAAACCATTATAACATGGGAACATTGTTGCCTTTATAAGGTTTATCGTCATGGCAAAATATTATCTCATAGAATACCTATGTAGCTATTTTTTTGTTTATCTATAATAAATATTTGTTGGCCAGTTGTAGTGAAAAGTAGACAATGGTAAATTTAATAATATTTGAAGATATTCAATATCCTAAATCTGTTAGTCGTATAAATTTTTGTACATATATAATAAACCTTTTTTTAAACGTCAAAGAAGTAAGCAGGTAGTAGTGTTAATTTCGCAATAATTTCATGTTGAATCTTGGTTTTATAATTCATAGTTAGTTTTTTGCTATACAAGTCCAAATGAACCAAGTATGGATGTCCACCTTGGTTTTATTGGGCCTACTAGAAAAGGGGCCCGCGTACATATACCAGTCAGCAATATATACATGAGTCTCCTCTTGGCTACCCAGTCGCTCTTAGCACTCGGCACGGTCCAATCACGCCTGCGAAAGCGAAGTCTGCGTGGATAGGTCTGCATTTATAGACTAGTCATTAATACGGCCCCGGACCACAATACGGTTCCAGCTAGCTGGGTTCCCTTCTTAGTTGGGTGTTCTTTAAACCTGACACGGTCCGATCTCGCACTATGGATCGATTCCCGCCTGGACCGGTCTTCATTCAGAGAACAGTCAGTCCACGACGAAGTGCAACAATAGTTGGGTTCACATTTTGACAATGGTATTCTTAGCACTTGGCATGGTCCATTTGCATCTACTTGAAGGTCCATATAAAAACATACATATATGAAATAGGTGTATCCAAGGCCAATATCATCTATGAAACATCATTAAACAGTTAGAAGACTTTAAAAAATGGATAAATCGTTCATATTTTTATATGTAATGTATTTTTTTGGCATTAAATACACACTGCGATACTCAACATTTTGATAAAAGATACAAACGGTACCCAATACCCTATTGATTCTTACAACATACCCTGGAGGCTGACCGAAGCATGACTCTCTAAGAGGGCGCCACTTCCGCGTTTTTACGACCTCGTAAACGTAAAAAGCGGTTGATTTTTTTTTCTATCCCTCACTACTTGGAAACATTAACGGCTGCGTCATGTTTAATATGTTTGACGCATGTTCACCGGTGATTCTATAATGTACCTTCGTTGGTGTTAGATTCCATAAAAACGAGTGCTTTAATAGTTAATTACTTTTAAATCAATCATAAGATTATTGTTATTTTCATATTACTTCCTCAATGTAAACTGTCTTTAATCTTCACAAGTCATCTATACGATTCAAATATTATCACCTAACTATGTGATCCCTAACCCAAAGTTCTTTCCTTTCTGCCGTAATGGACTAGCACGATATAGATGACCAGATTTATTACTATTGCTAATATATCGCCCGTACTTCCGTGCTTTTTGCCTTTCATTCTTAGTAGGTACTGCATAGGTCAGATTGGCTAGTTTGAAAAAGACTGCAGATGGTGAAGTGGTTGGTAGAAATTCCGGAGTATTGTCAGAAGTACTCTTGGTAGATAGTTAAACAAGCTAGGTTAAAGTTGAAGTTCTGTGCCCAAAAATATTGCAATAAAATGGTACCTATTAAGTTTATCAAAAAGTGAAACTTAATGTTTGAAACTGCCGGTTTTATTAATAAATTAGCTGACAAGGCAAACTTTGTTCTGCTTATAACGACCAAGTTGAACAATGACTATGTAAAATTTAACAATGACCATTCCCCTCAGCCGCACCAAATATAGAAAAAATGATTATTTCTCACGTACATATACTACTAAAACAAACAACTCTTTGTTTAACGATGTCGACCTATTTGCCTTAATCCAAGACAGCCTTTAAGCGCAAAATTTTAGATGAAATCAACAACCGTTGACTGATCCGATTCATAAATATTATATTCATAATTGATTGCTGATGTTTCAATTCGTCTCTTATTATTATATACATCTCCTTATATTTTACATGTCATTGTGTATGTACGTTCTATGAGTATAATGTATTGTATAACACAACATATATTCATAATATATGTTGTGCTTTTTTACCAACACATTTTATTGTATTTAGTACCAACATACTGTCAACGCACATTTTATTCTTCTTTTCTTATATCTTTATTTAAAAAAAAAAACTCAAGTCGTTATATCCTAATAGTGGCTTTGTACTATTTGTCATGTGTTACACTAATGTATATTTATGGCTCTGCTGTTGGATATCCAAATAAATAAATAAAACATAATAAATGACGTTTTTCTTATGTATCAATTTTTTTATCATTACCATTCTGCTACTTTATATTATGTTTATTGTTTTTAGGCCAATAATACAATAAACCTTTTTCTTATTCCGATTCGTGATCTGCCACTGAACTTCCCGCAAAATATTCTCGATATCCATCACACTATGTCCCAATTTGTCTTCACAAGAAAGTCATTTCCACCGAACCATAAAATACGGCAACAAACTATTCATACCATTCAGCATAAAATATTAGGTCCGAAAGGTTTCAGCGATTTATGTAAAGGATAAGGAAATCTTTATCAGCTCTTCACCTATCGCTAGGATAGCAATAAAAGGGGTGGGCCACCCCAATGGGAGGGTTGCCCATTTCGCCTCTCGCTTACTTCCCAGACTAATTGCAAGTTTCTTCTGAACATCTGCTGTCTTTTAATTAATGATCTTGTACCGAAGAGTCCCGATATCCATGTGGCCAAGGGTTCACAATGGTGTCGTTAGAACAGTTCGCAATGTTACCATGATATTAAAGGGCTAAGTGTCTTTCGTATTGTTCAAACTGTCGCCTTGTTAGAACGATAATAACTGAGGTATTTTGAAATGGCTGAGATTTTGTGATGGTTTAATGTTTTTACTTATAGATAGACATTTGCTGTACTTAATAAACACATAACTTCGGGACCGTGTCGACAGGTGCAAAGTAAATAAAGCTAAAGTTAGCTTTATTAAACTTAGATTGGAGAAAACTTTAGACTTATTGTTTTTAATTATGTCCATGCAACATGTGTATTGTGTTATTAATAATCTGTTTATTTTCTTTGAAAATGAATTAGTATTTTTTTATTGTGTATAGCCATAACTTTAACGCGGGGCAGTACAGTACAGTGCTTACAGTGCTTTACTCAAAACAACATCTAAAAGGCATTATGTTCGAGTATAAACTTACGAGTATTTAACTTAAATAGACACTGTTAATAAAATAAAATTTGATTTAATATATTAAGGTAAAGAAAATGCAATTCTAGATAAAACTTTAAGCCCACATGTACGACTGACTAATTATTTATGTGACAATTAATTTAGATCAAAAATCTGCAAAATTTCGTACATTAACAATCAATTACCTATACTTTTTTATTACATACATAAATAGAGCTGAAAATTTTAGCACATTCATGAAGAAAATAATTAATTAGAACAGTTATTATTTTTTTTAAAACACACATTCTGCTTACGCTCTCCTAAAAGTAGTAATTAATGGATGGTAAAGAAAGTAAGAACAGTTTGCATACGGGTTCAGATATTGTTAGTATTAATAGTCAAATGCTATCTATTTTTTAAATTTGAACTAAATTAGGGTATCTGAGGATCTTGAAGTAATAAACTTCAGAGAAAGAAATGTTGCTGGGTCACGTCAAACTTCATACAAGTCACGTCAAGGCGAAACTACTACAATAGATAATGCTAAGTGGATTTACTTAGCTAGGCCCTAGAGAAATCAACACTTTCTAAGGTCAAGGACAATTTTGTTCTGATGAACAAAATTGTCATATCATCATATCAGCCGAACGAGCCCACTGCTGGGTATAGGCATCCCCCAAGGATCTCCACAACGATCGGTCCTGTGCTGTCCACATCCAGCAGCTTCCCGCGACCTCGACCAGATCGTCGGTCCACCTTGTAGGGGGCCTGCCCATGGGACGTCATCCGGTACACGGTCGCCATTCGAGAACCTTTTCGTCCCAACGGCCATCGGTTCTCCGCGCTATGTGTCCCGCCCACTGCCACTTCAACGATGCAATCCTTCGAGCGATGTCGGTTGTTTTAGTTCTCCGGATTATGCGCATCTCATCATTTCTGATTCGATCGAGTAGGGAAATACCAAGCATCGCTCTCTCTATTGCTCGCTGATCTGCTCATCTTGAGCCTTCTTATGAGACCCATAGTAAACGACCACGTCTCATTCCCAGATAGGTCATTACTGGCAACACACACTAGTGAAAGACTTTCGTCTTGAGACACTGAGGTATTTCGGACGCGAATACCTATATGCCGCCGGAGCTTCCCGAACGCTGCCCATCCGAGCTGGATTCGACGAGAAATCTCTTTCTCATTGACATTGATGTTGATGCCGCGTCCTTTCCAGTCCAGAAGCTTGAAAATATCCTCCAACGCAGCTGTGAACAGTTACGGAGAAATAACGTCTCCCTGTCTCACGCCTCGCTGTAGTTGGATCGGATTAAAGCTCTGGTTCTGTAATCGGACCGACATGGTGGCGTTTTGGTATAAGTACTTTAGCACCTCAATGTACCTGTAGTCTATTTGGCACCTTTGGAGAGACTGCAGCACTGCCCAGGTCTCAATCGAATCGAAGGCTTTCTCATAGCCCACGCACGCTAAGAAAAGTGGCAAGTTATACTCTTCGGTCTTCTGTATAACTTGCCGCAGCGTGTGAATGTGGTCTATGGTACTATAACCTGTTCGAAAACCGGCTTATTCGGGAGGTTGGAAATCGTCGAACCTTTTTTTTCATCGACAATTTTGTTATCAGGCACTAATTCAAGTTCATAAATCCCTTACTTTAAAAGTACCTGCTTATACATACATACACAACGCTCCCTACCTAGCAGGCTTATTAATCTGCAGTTAAAGTCAATTAGATTAGTAATTGTAAATACAATTCTTGGCAAAACAACGTCAAATTTCTTAGATGGAACTCGAACCTACAACCTTCTGTTTTCCGATCGATTACTCCAACCAATGAGCTACCAAGACAATGTTTGTGTTAACGAATTTATTCAAGGTTTTACGCTGTAATCTAGCGGACTTGAATAAATTTGCCAACACGAAGAATTTAATTAAAGCTGTTACTGATTGTATTAGATTTAAAAAAAACACAATTATTTCGGATGCTATATGTACAGCGTCATAAACATCAGAATATATTACTAAATCGAACCTACCTATACACCAAAAGATGCGTCTGCAGTGTTTAGCCTGATATACTGATAATATTTTAGCTAAAAAATAATTGACACCGAAAAGTTTGTAATTACTACCCAATTTCGAGTGCCGAACAAAGAATAGTGCACCATCTCAAAATTGTTGACTTACTATGCTTTTTTGTTGTTGCTGCCGGTTAGATTTTCGGTGCAAGAACTTTTTCAATGAGAATGTCTGAGCTAACTTTAGGTTCAATATTTACGGTCTAATTCCCAGGGCAACCTGAAGGGCCCCAACTCACCGCGGCGACGGAGCGTTCGATCTTCATTAGCAAAGACGCTGTACTTAATTGCCAATACGCTGGCTAAGTGCCGCTATTTAGCCGCGGCCTTTCGATTAATACACAACTGAACCTAATTTCAGGGTTTTAAAAACATTTCAACAATAAACAACAAACATTATCAAGTTTAAAAAATGCTAGAACTGGAGTTTCTACAACTTCATTTCATTGATTACACTGTTTATTATTACTGATAGTTAAACCGTACGTGTGGTGGTATCTCAAATACCACTCCTTATCGTCATATTATAGAGGTGGAAAGAAGCATCTTAAAGAGCATTGCCAAAAGAAGGAAGAAAAAATAGGTAGCAGCATCTTTTTTCCACCTAGCCTAATCGCGATAGCCGTCTTACCAGACGTGTAGTGATGCAAAATCCACATTCAATAGTCCAGCATGGACAATGGACTGAAAAAGACTGTTTTTACCATAAACGATTAGGAGGCACGTTGGCGTGACGTGGAAACGATATTCTAAGGAAACGCTTCTGTCGCAGCAAAGCAGCAGATCATGGCGCACCTACTTGACAGTGCATTCTGTTCCTACAGAACTATGAAACTAAACAGAGTGGCAAACAATGCCTTAGTGATCGCCAATTAGTAGCACCATTGATAAGAATGAAGAAGTCATACATGCATACACACACGCCAACAAAGAGGCAAAATTAAAATTGATCTGTTCTCTATCAAAACTGCATTTTACCAACAACAGCCCACAGAACACAATAATCCCTCCGATTGTATTCAAAGCCCTCGTGATGTAAATCCCACGTATTTTGCCAACTCCATTTCAATCGTTAAAGTTAAACCGGTCCCGACTTGGCGTATTTTCAGTGCACAATTTTATTTCGCGGTGCACCTGCAGCCATAATCCGGGATTGCAGTCAAATGCACGTGTCTGATATTCTTGAGTGTAGTGGACATATTAGGGGTCCCGATTTTACATAAAGTACTCGTATTAAAGTTGTTTAGGGTAACTGACATAAACATTGAACAAGTACTGTATCATTCGGTGTCTTGTTAAGGCTGAATTTGACTATTACAACGAAGCTCTACTCTACTCGGTACTTAGATATATTCGGATCTTTTTCTTAATGTCATACTAAGATATTAACATAAGTGTGGGAGACACAGAACATCTCGGATTATGCTGTAGAGACAATGGATTTGGGTAATTAATGAGTTGAAATATCACTTTTGTTATTTACGGAAATATACAGTAGTCGGCTGAATCAACTTTTACATGGTTTTTCTGTCATTAAAAAAAAAAGCATATAACTAATTGAGAACCTTGGTTGACCTTTACACAATATTTTTGACATTAAGTATATACCATTTACATTTATGCATAGTGTAAGTAAATTAAAATGAAACATCTTAAAAAAGCGTCTATGGATTCACCGGGTCCATCATGTTACTGAAAAAGGTACTCAAGGCAGCGCATAAGACTTGTGACTCAGGTGTAGATTTCGGAGGGCTCTCCTTCTGACGCGCGTCAGCGCTCTCCTTCACGGCCTAAGTAGCCTTCCCTGCCTAAGTATTTTTATTACTATCCTACCAAAGCCGTTTTTGACGTTTCGTTTAAGAAATGGACAAATGCAGTTTTTTGGTAGCTGAGGTGTTTTTATATTAAAGGTATGTAAGAACCTCGACTTCCCTGATGTGCTTCTTGCTGTATCGCAATCATACTAACAACGTTTTTTATTGTTTAACTCATTTGTAAGTTTTAATAAAATAACTAAGGCATTTTTATCTACGGACTCCAAAAGTATTTTCTTCGCGCTTTGACGAATTTTACTCGAAGCCTAAAAGTCGGACACCTAAATAGGTTTCAATGGTTGCCAGACCTCTGAGCTTAGCGATTTCGAAATTTACCCCGCAGATTTATTCCCGAACGGTAATACACCCCGGCATTATAGAAATTACGGGAGCGTGCGATGCATAGGATTTTAATAGCAGGATGCTGAAGTCTTCCGTACACTTTTTCATTGTAATCGATACGAATACTCTGCATAGTTGGGACCTATTGTATTTTTTATGATCCGTGTCATTATAAGTTATTTAAGAAATAAAAACATATCCAGACATGTAAGTAGGTGGCTCCGCTGAAAGTAAGAGAAATATGTTTACGTGTGCACAACATGATTATATTGTTTAGCAGATTTCGTCATTATTGCTATAATTTTACGTCAATTTTTGGTATTTTATTTATTTACTAGCTGTTCCCCGCGACTTCGTACGCGTCAATTTCTATTTTTATGATCGCGATAATTTTTACAACATTTTTCACTGATGCTTCGCTCCTATTGGTCGCAGCGTGGTGTTATATAGCCTAAAGCCTTCCTCGATACATCGATTATCCAACACAAAAACAATTTTTCAATTCGAACCAGTACTTCCAGAGATTTGCGCGTTCAAACAAACAAACAAACAAACAAACTCTTCAGCTTTATAATATTAGTATAGCATTATTAGAAACTGATCACCTGAGATCTCTTACTTATTGAATACACAAACAACTGAAAGTAGAATCGCCAAATCAAATTGCGAATCATATAAAACACTTATTGACGTTTTCAAATGTAGTTCAGTGACCTGGTGCTTTGCAAAGCCAGAAACTTGCCAACCATTTTCAAACCATCAACCTCCGTATAAATAAAAAACAATCAGTCACACAAAGCCAGTCTTTGCCCGCCTCAGGTGTGACTTTGTCATGGAAATGGGCTTCTGAAAGTACTAGCTAGTCCTTTGGTATCCTGGGTGTAGGATAGGTCTTAGAACGGTAAATTGTTTTTGTGCCTCCAGGCCGTCTAGGAAGGGCTGAGCTATTAAGCGGTTGGCAGTAGAGTTCCGAGATGGAATTAAACACGATATACTATTCGTGATTGGATTGGGCTTGGAAACTTTTGTTTATAAACTACATGGGTAGCGGAATGGATCCTATAAATTTATCGAATTTATCGGCAATTTCTATTCGTTCAGTTGTGGGAACTGTCTTTGGCTAAAATTAAATCTTATTTCACAATTTTGTTTGGAATTGGGCTGTCTGTTATAGAAATAGTTCAATCATCAAAAAAAGTAAAATAATGGCAATATAAAACCGTTGATAACACGAGCTGTTCAAAATATAATTTATTAATTTTTGTTCACAATAAACATGTTTCCACTGCTGAAAAAGGCTCAGTCTATGAGTAGGTACTTAATGGCACGTAGCAAGAATGCAAATGAATCAAATTATGTGTGAAGGTACGGAACACTCATTTTAAAAGGTTGTTTCGCTCAGGTTTCAAGTGTGCGTTTAGTAAACGTTTGTATAGGTAGTAAACTTTGTGTGTGTCGAGACGTTTACCACAAGTTTTGTCGCCAGTTTTGATTTTTAAAGCCTAGTTTCTTACGAAGATGAAGTCATAATCCAAATTCTGGACATTGTACAGGACGCGCGCATAGAATATACAAAATTGTCATACAAATACCAAATATGAAAATAAAAACACTTCAACATAAAAAACATCATTTTTATTATAAAGAAGTCCACTCTTACTATTATTATGAAAGCAAAGTAGCTCTATCTATTTTTCTGTCTGTTACCCTTGGATGCCTAAAGCACTTAACCGATTATGATGAAATTTTATATGAAAAAACACATAATTTATTTTGTATGCAACTGCAGCACAGGTGCGAGTAATTACAAATTGCTTTTGACACATCGATCGTCAACATGATTGTGATTTTTAATGTTATTTAGCAATTAAAATAAACGAATTGGAACTATATTAATACAATTTTTGACTGCCTTAGGTAGGGATCGAACCTTAAACCGTATCACTAATTCACGATTCAAGTAATGGCAATCAAACAGTATCAATTTTTTAGGGCGTCTGAATCAATCTCATCAAAATTGTAGTATCAAATTAATTTTCACGCTCTAACACTCAATAATCACCAAAGGAATCTCATCCGAGCAAAAATTGGATGACCCTTGAAATGTCAGTCTTTCATTTTAGTCCCGGCAATTTATGGCAGGTGTAAATCGAAAAAAAAAACATCAAATGTTAATTCACGACAAATGTTATGCAATTTAAAATAATCTCACAAATATTTTAAATGTGAATGTTGGAATGAATATTTGTTATTCCATCACACTACTACAGCTGAAAGGATCTGAATGAAAATTAACATAAAGATACATTACAATTTGGAATAGCACATAGGCTAAATTAAGATGGAATAAGTTTTTATTTCGAAAAAAGTTACGGTTCCTGTGGGATAGTTTTTAATTTTTAAAATACCACGCTCATGATGTCGCGGTTAACAGCTAATGTTAGATATATAGTCCCTCCTCGTCGTATTCGGGAGTATGCAGCTATTCATGCGGCTGACATGGCCACACCATCTTAGTTGGTTCTTAATCAGAAGAGCCTCAATGCCGGTCATACCAGAGCGGCGCAGCACTTCGGCATTGGTCACATGATCCTGCCAACTTATGCGTAAAATGCAGCGTAAACATCGCATGTAAAAAGTATCGAGTTTCCTGATGTCTCCCTTGTATAGACACCAGGTCTCCGAGGCATAAGTGAGTATTGGGAGGACTATCGCCTTGTATACAGAAAGCTTTGTTTGTAGCTTCAGATCATGTGACTTCCAAACTCTATGGTTCAGTTTGAGAGTATAAAGGTATGAAAAGGTATCAAGGTTCAAAATATATTTTCACACCAGAAACGAGAAAATATGAAGGAAAGTTGAGATAACCGACATCGCTCGAAGAAGCAAAAGGCAAGACACAAAGCAAGAAGAATCAACAGCTTTTGCCATTGGACGAAAAGAACTGCGCACCATACGACCGCTGGTGAAGGTCGCAGAGAGCAGCTGCATGTAGGCAGCAGATTGATTGTTTTGAAGATTCATACGTCAGCCACTTGGCTGCCGTGGTGATGAAGTTATTACATTGTTTGATAGATGCATGGTGGTACATACTTTTTACACTGCATGACCGTCGTTGATTGATGGTGCTATTAAAATTTTTGGTCCAAAAGATTCTGCTTGTGCCTGTTTACGTATGTATTTTAAGGTAGAGATAGAGGTAGAAAATTTTCACTTATTTATTTTGATCCAACTTTGAAGACATTCTATTTAAAAAAAATGGGCATATTGAATCATACCGAAAAAAATAAACATGCTAAGTTAAATGTATTCTTTTTTAATTTTTAATTTTCAGCTGATATTTTGAACAAGTCGTCTTGTAAATGTAAGTCCAAATGCAATTGATGCATTGACCTCGGGGTCCTGCTGTTTGACCAAAAGTCATTTGGCAAAATTACACTTGACAAACAATGTTTGTCAAAAAAATGGTTTCGCCAATTAATCATTTTACTACTAATCATTTTACAAATGACTCAATTTTCCAAATGTACAACACTTAAATTTACATTTTATAAATAGTGTTATTACTTAATGAACATTTAACAACTGAGTTACCAGAAAAAACTACTATTGGTCTAAAAATGTTTGATAAAATGTATTATTTGACAAATGTTTCGTTTATTAATCAACCTTACAATAGATATGGAGTGGAGATAACACACAATATTTTGAAAATCATTATTTATTGAGATATTTTATAATTTAAAATTAACAGCAATCGATTTTAATAATTTTGCTTCTGAATAATCGTCTTTTAACATTAATACTCTATCAATCCGTTCCTCTTTGGAGACATATTTCTTTTTCTTTTTTTCTGGAGGAGCAGACTGTCCTGCACCTGTAATTTTTTGATTAGTTGAAAGGAAAATAGTTTAAGTATTAGTTAATATATCATATCTAGAGAGAATGGACAAAAACATAGGTACCAAAAAACTTAGATAAATTTTGGTTAGGTTAGGTTAGAACAGTAACCACAAAACGCGCAGCGGCCGTCAAAGCGCCAGAAAATACTAGTGTTGATTTATGTATGGCTAATATTAGTAGGTAAATAAAGAAGTGCAATTTTATAAAATAACATTTTGTTAAATGACATTTGGACAAATGCTTAATTTGCGAAACATTTATTTGGTGAAATTAAAAAAGGTCAATTGACATTTTAATATTTAAAACATTTAACAAGTACAGTGTTTGCTAATGGATCATTTGCTATGTGAGTTTTTGTAAGATGATACTTTTGTCAAATGTCTCGTTTGCCAAATGATCATTTGGTTAAACGTTGCTTGTCGAATGACCATTTGTCAATAATTTTTGGTCAAACATTAGTAATCCATTAACCCCATCTCATTAGCTCTACAACCTGAGGAGCTTAATCGCTCCATTATTCTCTGAGTGCGTGTGCATTATAATATTAAAAGTCATTGTATGTAAGGCATAGGGCATACTTTGCATAAAACGTGAATTACGCCACTTACCACGAAATTCTTAAAAATTTACTGATTTAAACTTATATGGTAACTATCACTAGAGTTAATTGATAAGGAGTTTATACTACTCGTATGTACGTTGTTTTTATCATGTACCTTGTTTTTATGAGTTTCCAATTTATCGGTACTTTTCAAGCGCCAGTATCCCCGAAGCTCTCACAAAACTGACCTGAAAGTATATGGTATACGCCCTGAGTCAATTAACTTTAGTTTTTAAATATTTGTGCTGTCTTGAAATTGACTTACGGAATTAATGAGATCTATGTTTTCAATGACCACAACTTAACAGATTAGTATTTATAAAAGCCAATCATAGCTTTTTAAGCGACATAGATGATCCTTGAGATTACCTATATACGATTGTCCTTAAGATTTTCTTGCCCTTCCAGTGCAATACGGTATTGTCATTCTCACAGCCCAGACAAGGACGCGAAATACTATAATCCGTAAAATAGGATATCGTCTTGTGAAATAACATTTCTGTCTTTGAAAGGCGTTTTCACTAGTTAAAATCGCTATATGTCATGCACATGGAATCTTTAAAGTGATTTGTACTCAGCCGTGTTGGATTTCTAATTCAATGAAGGTACCTATTATTAGAAAGAGATGCTTTTTTTTCTTCCTGTCTTTGGTACGAAGGACCTGTAATGCTTGACTTAATATAAAGCTTGCAGGAAATGATTCGGTTTCATTCTACTCTAACGAGGTCAGTGTCGTTCAAAAAGAAGATGGAAGTGATGGTGGCATTATCAGTGTGTTCTATACTTAAGACTAGCTGGTTTTAATGCTTCTCAGCCTATTGTATGCCACGATCCGCACTGTATACTGCCTTTTAACAAACTCAAGGAACTAGAAGCTTTTAACTGAGGAAGTGCTACGGATTGTTGGGATGCGGGATTACTACGGTGAAGAATGAGGCCATTTCTGACCATTTAGCACTAGAAGGTATTGTTTTTCAGTGAATAGTTGTTTGAAAAGAAAATGTAAGTTTTTACCGTTTGACAATAATTGTTCGGTTAAATTAGATTTTTTTACTAGCCAACATTGACCAGATGGAGACCTGTAGAACTCACTTCAAAAGTAATTCTATACTGACACTAACGTGTATTTACATCTACGAATCCTGCAAATTTGTGAAGAAAAACCTTAACCTGTACTCTCCCGTAGAATGTTCACACCGGAAGAGACACAACCGAGGTGCTAATACACTTATGAGAACCTTTCCAAAATTGAAATTATTTACATCGGGTCTACATTCTATGGCAATAAAAATATATAATAAATTACCAAACTATTTAAAGGAAATCAAAACCATAGCCTCTTTTTTAAAGCACCTGAGATTATTTTTAGTAAATAAAAGCTATTATAATATTAATGAATTTTTTAACGATAAACCAATGTAAATATCAAAAATATCACTACTTATTTTAAACATCAATTACTTTGAATTTAAATGTAAGTTGAATACCTAATTTTGTACCTACGTATTAAAAATAATACAATTTAATTTCAATTTTAATTTGCAGTTGATGTTATTAAATTAAATACCTACTCGTAAATATATATAATTTAAAAAAGTGATAGTTTTAATGTAAAAGATGTTTGAAAATGTATTGAATGTAATTTTTTTAAATATTGATAATGCATATTATGCAGAAATGTTGCAATACCCTTGCGGGGTCCATGTATAGATCTAAGCTCTTATAACATCCTATGTACTACATGATGCACGGAATAAATTGAAATTGAAGAATAGAAAATATTTGTGTTTTTCTAAATTTTCTTGGGTCTGGGTGTTTCTGGTACCATCGTTGTTTCTGGTATCCAAAATACTAGTGCTTTAAATAGTTATTCAAATTGGGTTCAAAACAATGTATGTTATGTTGTCCACATTTATTATTATTATTATAATGTGATCACTTCTTTACAAAAGTGATACAAATTCATTTGCACTTATTATTAAAAAAACTACACAAACCTGCATGACACCTCAAAACAAAGTACTTAATAATAAAACTAGTTTTATAATTACATATTAAAACAGCTTAATCAGCAGGAAGGGGGAAGGGAAAATTTGTTGGCCATAAAAGCGTGGATAAACTATAACTGTTAATTATAAAAAAGGGGTTTTTAACATTTAAAAAGTCAAAAATATCTATCATTCAGTATCAAATTAAATTGAGTGACAGTATTTTAATAATAGAAGTTGATTGTAGGCAAGATAAGTTTTGCTCAGTGAAAGTGAAATATTGGACACACAAAAATTGGCTTCAAACTTATAACTTATAACTTTTAGCGTTGGGGGTTAAAAACGGAGTTAAACGCGATGCGTTGCTTTCTGGTACACTACCACTTAATTCTTTGCATATTGCGTTTACTCCCGTTTTTATAATTAACAAATGCAAGTTTGTGGATAGTCATAAATAGAGCCGAGCTGTGTGAGCCGATAGCGGTTTTGATATCAGTTTAAGTTAGCCACTTTATTCGCTGTAAAAGTAAAATAACAGCCTATAATCATCCCACAGCAGGGCAAAGGCCATAATTGAATTTAATTACCACAGCAGTGATGGGTAGAGGCATAATCACCAGGCTTGCCAAAAGCGGGATGGCGATCGCAAACCCAAACAATCTTCGGAAACTCGAAAGTCTGTTGCCTGACCGACTATCAAACCCGGGACCAAGAGGTCTTTGTCGCGCACTTAAGCCATTCGGCCAACCAGGCGTTATTATCCGCTGTGCTATAAATAAACTACAAAAACTGGCACTCAAAATATTTGCGAGAGAAACAAGCACTTTAAACACCAACGCTTTCTGAATTTCGCGAAGCTCTCGGAAACCTCCCGGCAATCTTGAGTATTTTCGTTGTAAATATAAAACGTATTTCTACCGCACCTGGCATAATTGCGGATCAGGTACTGAAATATGGGACCAACATTCTCAAGGGCTCTCCAATTTTTTCCTCGGAATCTCTTTGGTTTGTATCGAATACCGAGAAATATAAGTTAATTTGATTTCATGCTAACTATAATATTTTAGTTGGATAGTAACAGTATTTTATATTGGCTATTTAATCTAGTTATTTTCCCTTTTTTATTGTAATAGTAATTTTTAGTTGGGGCAATCTTTGTACTTTAGTTTTGTAATGTTTGAACCTGTTAATTTCCTAAGTAGTTAAGGCATTCAGAATGATAATGCGGTTAGCTTGCTGAATGACAATGACTTTACCAAAGAATAATAAGCCCAACCAGATAATTTAGTTAATAAATGTATATTTACGTATGGGTACTGTTCTGACCCTAAAGAAGATAGTTAATTATATCAGAACTGCAATGGTTTTGTGATAATCCGAAACAACGAAGGTATTACAAACACCTATACGAACTAAACGAACCCGAGACCCTATAACTAGTGACACCTTGAAAACTTATGTACACCACTCAACAACGAAAGTCATCAATCGCTCCAACAAAAAAAGTTTAGAGATATCAACATAACTATTTAACGACTGACTTTTGTCCCTATTCCCTGTAAAACATGTTTACTACCTCTCTTTAGTATTACTTGACGTAGTTAAAGTGTAAAACATTTTCTTACAGAGTATTTAACGTAAATCGATGTACATTCCGTCAGAATAGAATAAAATTAAAGAACTCCCCACCACTCCAACGTACTGTTTATGCGCAATTACTCGACAAGACTGGAAAAACAAAGGCCGAAAGCGTGGACCAAACGTAATTTACCTTCGAGACAAACGCGCGGCAGCCGCGCGGGACCGGCGCGATTACCGGGAATGGGACCGTAATGCTGTTTGTGTCCCAAGGGGCGCTTTAAAGTTCCGGCGTCTGATGATTTTGTTCTATCCCTGTAAAGGTATTCCTGGATTGAGGTAGGTAAACGTTAAAGATGAGAAATTAAGCTGACTGTCTTCTGTTTTGTTGGTTCTTTTAACATGTTTTCTATATGTCTCAGTATTCAATCTTCGGGACTCGAACCCGCATCTCCATCTCCATGCATTGGGTATGCGGGTACAATTATCAGTTGCTTGATTTGAATATAAAGTAGTAAATTAAAGTAAAGTAACAGCCTATAATCATCCCACTGCAGGGAAAAGGCCTCCATCATTGAATTCAAGTTACCACTGCAATGATGGGTGTACTGGCATAATCACCACGCTTGCCAAATGCGGGTTGGTGATCACAAACCCGAGCAACGTTCGAAACTTTTTGTTGCCCGACCCGGGATTCGCACCTGGGACCCCGAGATCTTGGCCCGGTATTTAAACCACTAGACCAACGGGGCGTTGAATTAAAATAATATAAAGTACTAACATATTTTATGTCAATTGCTGCAGGCCTCACCAAAAGACCTCACCAATTGCTGCAGGCCTCACCAAAAGGCCTCACCAATTACTGCAAAGGCCTCACCAATTGCTGCAGGCCTCACTAAAAGAGGGTCTTTGTCATAATCGCTCTGATTGGTAGGTGAGTTGACGATTGCAGTTTGGTCAGTTGTGGAGGGAAGACGCTGCAGCCCGTCTTAGTCAGCTCTGCTTTAGTCGCCTTGTATGACACCCTTCTGAAGAGAGATGGTTCCGGCACCATACGACAAAATCAATTGTCGTTCCGCCGATGAGGGTATACGCATCTGAATGTGTGTTAAGTAAATGGTTTTACAAACCGCAATCAGACTTTTTAGCATAAGTACTTATGCTTATATATTATGGCAAGGACAAAAAATGTTACAGCATTTTGAAAATTTGCATTTAGTTTCATTCCAGTACCATTTTGTATGAATTTACTTACTACACGTGTGTTAGTATCGGTTCCGGCTTATAATATCATTTTCCAATCAGTTTATAAGAAACTGGAGTTACCTAAAAATCCACAAATTTTACTAATACCTGTAAGATTTATTTTCACAACAGATCGCGTTATTAGCTATTAAAAAAATACATTTTATACCTACTTAGCTCGCCGTTCATGGACCTCATCCCGCATTAAGGCTCGGTAGTTCGGGATTTATGCATCGATATCCATCGATCGCCTATTACGGAGCGCCTATGCGCACCGTAAGCGCCATCACGCGACAGTACGGGCCTGACAAAACCAGGCCAGACTAAACATAGTAATTAAGTATATCATTTAATGAATTCAAACTCAGCGAATATGTCTATAAATATTCAGTAGCTTTATACAAGTATATTTTTTTTATTTAATATACTTAACCGTAGTTTAGTCGTCAAATTGAAAAACATTTCGAAGAGATGTAGGTTTGTGATTTTTTTCTATCGAGCCAAGTTAATCAAATCGTGTGACCGATAGTGACTGTGACTACTAGACTATATTATCAAGTAATACAAATATTTTTTTCAGACTTTATAACGCTGTTTTCTCGTTCTCAGATAGGTTTCAGAAAACTCAAAAACGCTGCTTCTTAGAACTACGCCGCCTTAACCACTAAATGGCCGAGCGTCATTCGGCCTGCTAATGGACGAGTTCACACATATTCTGTTTCACTTAATATTGATTAGTAGTACTTTGTCTTCCTAGAAGCTTCTTATAGTTAGTGCTGACTATAACAGTTGGCGGCTAAAATTAGAAAAGTACCACCACTTTTTGTCTTAAAGGCATTTTATGGGGTCTACCAGGGTAAGACCGGCAGTAGCGTCTTTTCTCCACTATTGCCACCTGCCAAATATGGCAGAATAATGTTGGAGATACGCTTCTCCGCTTGGAAAAGCTTATGTCCAGCATAGGCCCATGACGACGATGACTTCTTATCAACAGAACTTTCAAATTAATAGTAACAACCTCAATTCCAAAAAAATTGATTTCGACTATTTATTAGCTCGTTTGCTGATCATTGGTTAAACTATTTAAGTACCGGACTAAAATCTCGAAATCCTGGGTTCGTTCCCTTTGTCGAGCACACAAATAGCTTTACATTGCTTCGTGATTATCAACCAGAATTTAGCAAGCGTTATGATGATGCCTATACCCATTATTGCTATGGCAAGTTGAATTCAATGAAGGATGTCTTTGCCTTGTAGTTTGATTATTATAGTGTACCTTGCTAATGCTATTGTACTCCGCTAATGATTAGCTGATTTTTTGATTGGATGACAGCGTTTTAGCGAAAGAAGAGGCTAGTATTGACTTATATTTGTATGATTCATAAAAAATACACAGGCTACATATATATGACATGAACCATGCACAATCAGTGACAGAAACATGTCCTCGCCAAATAACTCCCAACCAACATTTGAGCACTCTTTCAACTGACTAGAATTTAACTGAATGCCATGTCCGTAAGGTTAAATTTTGGAACACAACATAGGGTGCGTTGATTTAATCGTGGAATATTTTTTGTTTTATTTTTGTAAAACTGTATATACCTACTTATTTTATTTGATACGAGTATTTAAGCAATTTAACTGCAATTGTAATATTAGTATTTAAACTTGAAAAATTGTCTCAGGCGGAACTCGAACCCGCACCTACTCGCATGTCGGGTACAGCGCTTTACCATTTAGCCACCGAGACAATACGTCACAGGCGACAATTTTTCAAGCATATTCTTATAGTTGTAAGCCAGCGTTGTTTTATCAAATGTTAGGAGTTTGCACTATAACGCCTATGACGTAGTGTCTCGGTGGCTAAATGTTAAAGCGCCGCGCCCGGCATGCGGAGATGCGGGTTCGAGTCCCGTCTGAGATATAATTTTTAGAGTTTAAATACTATATATACCTAGTTATAATTTTTTGGACAATCGTAAACTTGGAGGCTCAAAGCTGAAATTGAATCTGTTTTAGTTTTAACATACTTAGCTGAAGAATTACATTTAGTCTTAAAGTAGAACAATCTTTAAATATGAGTCTAGCTAATCTCACCGTCCTATTGTTGGACCTACGCAGTAATAATCTTGGCCCGAATTCACTTCTCCACATTCCGCTTCGCTTCACAATGAAAACTACAAATAGGGATGAAAACAAGGGATTTCCTTTGCTTTCATCATGGACATCTGATTCAGTTTAATTATTAAAGCCGCTGAAGGTCGTGGTTTCCTTCCCGTTGATCTCAAATTTTAATTAAATGAATAGATTGCCTTTGTACCGCACGAAGGAAGTACAAATGCACAAATTGTTGGGCCAAAGTAATTAATATCTTAAAAAAACCATAAATTGAAGCTTGATAAAATATAGCTTATTTAACGAAAGTAGTTAACTAGCGCTTCGCCGCTGATTCTATGTCATGGGGATAATATATCACACTTTTTTTTTATCGCGTTTCCGCGTATATCACTCCAAATAAAGATCACTTAAAATCGTTACAATCACTACCTGTTATACTCTACACTAAATTAAGAAACTGTCAATTCTCCACTAAACATATAAGACTTGTGCTTAAATTAATAAATGAAGCCTTTACACAAGTGGCTGGTCGATCGAACTTTTTATACTCTTAAAGAATTTTTAAAACACAAGGAGAGTCAGCAATAGCAATATCAAAATAATGGCAATGTATGAATAAAATTTAGATTAATTCTGCTTCATAAATTTTATATTCTTAAGTCAATTGTATTTAATTTAATGTTACCAGTTAAAAACTCTATTTGCATGCCATTGGTAATTACTATACCTAAATAGATGATCATTTTACTACCTATATTCTTCTGTTAGACTCTGTTCATAGGCAAATAAATATTTATTTGCTTCTTCTTCTTCCATATACCTCTCCAACCCCCACATAATATTGTTCCCACAATAACTATCTACCAAGCACTTGTTTTTAAGAATCAGAAACAACGGAAATACCACAAACATCTAGACCCGAAACAAAGTAAAAAAGGGTTTTCTACATTTTCCCGTCCGGGGAACCAACCCGGAGCCTTATAGCTGTCGAATAGATTATAGTTTGAAAGAACACTTCAGCCAAATTTGAGTACAAAAATAAGTTCAGTTCCCATGCAATAGATTTCATTTTAAAAATATCTTATTCACGCATGTTATCTTTACTAATGAAATTAAAATGAAAACTTACTTCATCAAAATGAAGTTAAATTACAGTTGACTTATAACAATCTGGCATACATACGTAGATTAAAAGCTAAAAATCTGGTCTTTTATCTAGATTATGATACCCTTGAAAATCTCGAAGATATAATAATGACACTAATTTATCTTAGTCTTTCTTATTTTATTATTTATTACACTTTCTTACCTTTGCCTTAAAATAAGAAAAAATATCGTATCTAATTCATTATCCGAGAAACGCCGACAAAATATCTAAAGAAACTATCTGCTGGATTTTCAGCTTTCATAATTATGAAGCGTAGGTACTGTACAAGAAAATCTGAACAACATTTTGCGTCTAATAGATAAACCCGATGGGAAGTTTGCAAATCTTCTCCGAACTCAACTTGCTAAAATTTAATCCCAGTTTTGAAGAGGCAAAACTGTTTCATTTCAATTCAAAGTGTGTAGAAGTTTAAGAACTCGGAAATCTTCAATTAATACACAAGGAATGAGGAGCAATAATTGTAATGCATACTGGGCCTAATGGTAATGTATGTTTCATACAAAAATACAGGTGACTTTTTCATTACCTTCCAAGTTTTTTATAGGCGTTAAGTATCGTATTTATGAAGTAAAAAATGTCGGTCGATTTTTTTACCCGATAATATTTTTCCCAACATAGTTTTAAATTTTTCGGACCTAAGCCTGTAAAGGTATGAAAGAAAAATCAACAACCTAAGAATAGTATCAGTAGGTAAGTATTGGGCATTCTAATTCACTTTTTTTACACCATTCGCTCTCTTCGATCGCTCATTAGAAAAAAAGTGAATTATTCTACCCAATACTTACCTACCAAACGATTACAATACAATATGAAAACTTACATACCAAAACTCCGCTTTTTGCGATTGCACTGCTTAAATAAAATGATTGCACTTTATAGATCACACCAGGAACACACTTCGCGGGCAAGTTGTGACGCGCGTCCGGTTGATCGTACTTTATGTGATATTACATACGGACGAGCACTTCGGTGGCATTCTGCCTGTTTGTAGAAAACATCGGCATCCAGAAAACCTTCACCTTGGAATGGTTTGTTCTGGCGCGATTCGTCGTACCGTTGTTTCTCAGGGGTACTGACCACGTTGTGCTCTCTATCCAAATTGTAACTAGTACCACGAACCACAACTTCCCGGGCCAGTGCGAGACCACGGCCAATCTACGGCGTGCACTAAAATACTAGTGTCGTATGAGTTTAATTATAAATTGGTTCATTTTTTGATGGTCAGCATTTAGGTTCCCCCCCGTCCCGCGCTGCCCGCAGCCCGCCACCGGTTGATGTCACAGTGCAACATGATACACGACGATACTTTACTAAATACCTATTTGCATCCATTCCTGCGCACTATAAAATATTCGTTGAATGAAATAAAATTAAACATCAGTAAACTATATTTACCATAGATTTAATATCTATGATATTTAAAAAGGAATGAAATGAAAATATAGGTATAGAAACAAAATAAAACAATCACAGTCATGATATAAGTCATTTTTGATATAGTTTTAAAGGCAATCTTTATAAACAAAACAATTTCATTTTTATGTATTCATTATTTCAGTTTTACATTAATATTGTTTCATTGTGTTGAAACTGGAGATCTGACAGTAACAAAACTAATTTCAATAAACCAGTGCACTGTAAAGAATTCAGGTTATGATTATGCTTTAAAATAAAAATTATTATCAGGCAACGACTACATAATGCCGTGATCCACCAGCAAAAATAGTTTTAACCAGTTAAGCATTTGGACTGCAACATGTATATTTATTTGCCACCCAACTATAATAAAATAAAATAAATAATATGCATTATTAATTTATTACCAATATGTCACTCGAAGACCGGTAATTTGACGAAATTTGCTACGTAGACATATATGATGTCCCCATTACATAAAAGTACAGTTAACTACAACATTAAATGACAACAGTTTGAATTTCTAATTGTTAATTATAAACATTACGAGAACAATCTCGAAATAACAAAAACAAATAACTCATGTTTAAGTAACTATAAATAACCATTGAAAAAAGTATATTAATTCTTTATTTTCCTTTTAAAATTAATAACTACTGAAGTATAAAAATAATATCAATATTTAAACTTGAAAATGTATGTCTCATGAATCTACGCTAGCTTACAGCGACGTATTGTCTCGGTGGCTTAATTTGTAAAGCACCGCGCCCGGTATGCATGGAGATGCGGGTTCGAGTCTTACCTCAAATATGATTTTTCAAGTTTTAGTTCTGATAATATAGTTGCAACTAAGTTGCTAAAACATTCTATAAAATATGTAAAACGAAACTTCCATAAAAGGTAACAGTAAAGTTCAGAAATGTCACTAAAATAATAAATAAACATGATATACCTACTCAATCAATAACTATATACTTACCTAACTGTACCTAAAAGTAACCTTTGGTCAAAGGTGCGTCGAAACACTTTAATATGATACTTTTGTTTTTCACAAAAATATTTGTACTTTCATTAAACTGCTTATCGATCAAAAAATTTCGCCTGATGTTGTAAACCTTTTTATAAATGGGTATTTTGCTGTATTCTACACTATAGTTTACCTAAAAATGTTTATGATTTTAAATTTAAAATGTTGGCCATCTCTTGAGCTGACTTTGTAATATTTTTGTATAAATCGATACCCTGAATCAATACAAAATCATTACACCAGTAAATCTGAATTGTGAGCATCAAGAACCTGCAAAGTCTTCAGTTTTCGTTCTACAGCAAGAGGATTTCCTACAAACCATAATGTTCGTAAGTCTTTTATCGATTCACTTTGATTGTATTTATTGTACGAATGTTAATTTAATGTGTGATTGTTATTTTTGTCATTATTTTGTAGGTCGGACATTGAGTACAACACCAAAGTCGAAGCCAAACCTCAAGCTGCTCGCAAGCAGGACTTAGAGTCGGACGACGAGCACACCAGCCGACGACCCCGAAAGGCGAGCGATACTTTGTTTTACGACACTGAAGACGAGCATGTTAACAAACGGTGAGTTTAAATTATTTTTCGAATTAACTGCAGATAACTATCAGTGAAACTTAAATGTTTTAAATAAAGAAAGACATTACTTAGTTTTCGTCAAACAATGATCAATTTACTTCTTTAGAAAAGTAACAATAATTTTCTTTAAATTTCAGCACAACTAAACCACTAAGAAAGCCTGTACCAGCTAAGCGCAAGTCTGGGTTGTGCTCGGACAAGGAAGTGTTCAGGAGAGATTCGGAAGACGAGCTAGAACATAAACGGTATGTTTTGTAAAACACAGTTCTAACTTAGACTTTTAAACTTTTGGGGTTAAACGTAAAACTTTTAGTAACAACGAAACATTAATGTTCTCGGCAACTATTAAAACAGTGAAAATGTTTTTATTTTATTTGCAAATAAACCTGTTTGACGTCTTCAACCTTTTTGTGGTATGATGTACTCTTTGTTAACATTAAGTTTATCATTTCAGAGCCAATAAAGCGGTGAAAAAGTCTGGGACGACAACGAAGCGCAAGTCAGCTGAAAGCGATAAGAAACGAGGACGACCTGACGCGGGCGGTTGGAACCTGGAGTTCAACGACGACGAAGAGCTCGATTGCAACCGCGCCCGCGCCGCGCCCAGCCTGCAGTCCGTGCTCACGCGCCGGGTGGCCGACGGGAACCTGCGCCGCACAGCTGACTTAGTTGGGGATCTGTTAGATGAGATCGCAACTTACGAAGCATCACGGTAAAATATTTTTTTGTGACGACTGTATGATATTTTTTGATTAAAAACTCATATTTCGTAGTCGTAAATTAAAAACTCATGTTTGCGGTGGTGTTGCAACTATATTGCCGAAGCGCGGGACACTTATTCAGTTTAAAAATTATGAAAAAATGCAGGATATGCCTTTTGTCATATATGCGGATTTTGAATCATTATTGCAGCACAGTCCCGACGGACCCTAATTCAAACTGTACGGAAGTGCTTCAAAAACATATTCCGGCTGCGTTTGCTTACTACGTTGTATGTTCTTACAATAATTTGTTTAATCGATACGTATCTTATCGTGGTGAAGACTGTGTTAAAGTTTTTATTCAAAATCTTAAGAAAGACGTATCTAAAATATTAAAACGTTATAAAAATATAGTTCCCATGAATAAATTAACAACAAACGAAATGGAAACGTTCAATAATTCTAAGTTATGTTATATTTGTAATCAATTATTATTTGACGATAGAGTTAGAGACCATTGTCACTTGACCGGCAAGTTTCGCGGTGTAGCTCATTCTTATTGCAATCTCAAATTTCGTTTACCTCAATTTATACCTGTATTTTTTCATAACTTGTCTGGCTACGATAGCCATCTATTTATTAATCAATTAGGTCAAACATCAGGACCGATAAAAGTTATAGCAAAAAATAAAGAGAATTACATTTCGTTTACCAAGTTTTTTACAACAGATGATAATAAATTTTTAGCAGTTCGTTTTGTAGACTCCTTTAAATTTTTAGGCACAAGTCTTGAAAAACTTGTGACAAATTTAAATAAAAGGGATTTTGTACATTTGGCACATTTTTTCACCGAAAATGAAAAGTTTGAGTTGTTAAGACGGAAAGGTGTTTATCCATACGAATACATGACTAATTGGGAATCCTACAATGAAAAACAGTTACCTCCGCAACAATGCTTTTACAGCAGTTTGTGTGACTCTACTATTTCAGAATCTGATTATAAACATGCTAAACTTATTTGGAAGGTCTTTAGTATTGAAAATCTAGGTGAATATACAGATTTATACCTGAAATCGGATGTATTATTACTAGCGGACGTATTCGAAAAGTTTCGTCATACATGTAAAACTAATTACAATTTAGATCCTTCGTTTTATCTTACCGCTCCAAGCTTAAGTTTTGACGCTATGCTTCTAAAAACTAAGGTAAAACTTCAACTTATTGAAGACTTGGAAATAATTCGATTGATTCAAAAAGGTATCCGCGGAGGAGTATGTCTATGTTCTACTAGATATGCAAAAGCTAACAACAAATACTTGTCCGATTACCAAACATCTTTCCCGGATAACTACTTATTTTACATAGATTGCAATAATTTATACGGATATGCAATGTGCTCTTATTTACCTCATTCAGATTTCAGATTGCTAAATGAGTCAGAATTTAATCGCAATAAAATCCTTAAAACCCCTGATGACTCAGAAGAAGGGTATATTTTAGAAGTAGACTTGGAATATCCTGAAAATTTACATGACCTGCATAATGAGTTACCATTTTGCCCACAAAAATTTACACCGCCTGGTTCTAAAACCCCTAAACTAATTCCAAACTTATATGATAAATTCAATTATGTTATACATTATGTTCATTTGAAAACATGCTTAGCCCATGGGCTTAAATTAAAAAGAATTCATAGGGTCATAAAATTCAAACAAAGTCCTTATCTAAAACAATATATTGATTTAAATACAGAATTGCGACAAAAAGCAACGTCTGCCTTTGAACAGGACTTTTTTAAATTATTGAACAATAGCATTTTTGGAAAAACATTAGAGGATACCGAAAAACGGCTTGACGTAAAGTTAGTTAATCAATGGGTTGATAGTAAAAATAAAACAAAAAAACTGTTTACAGCAGAACAATTGATAGCGAGACCTAATTATCACAGTTCAACTATTTTCTCGGAAAATTTTGTTGCAGTTCAAATGAAGCCGGAATCAGTAATTCTTGATAAACCTATTTACATAGGATTTACTGTTTTAGAAGTTTCTAAAAGTCATATGTATAACTTTCACTATTCTGTTATGAAACCGTTTTACGGCTGTAATTTAAAATTGTGCTATACCGATACGGATAGTTTTTTGTACTTCGTGCAGACCAGTGATATTTACAATGACCTACGACTTAGATTCGAAACTTATTTTGACACAAGTAACTATGATTATAATAATACATACGGTATTAAACGTCAAAACAAAAAGGTCCCTGGTTTGTTTAAAGACGAATTAGGTGGACAACTTATTACCGAATTCGTTGGTTTAAGATCCAAATTATATTGTATTAAAACTGATAATAAAGAAATAAAAAAAGCAAAAGGAATTAAGAAACCCGTCGTTCAAAAATTGATTTTTGAGGACTACGATAAAGTTTTGCGAGATAACACAATTGTACGCAAAAAAAATATTGTTTTCAGGTCTTTTAAACATCAAATATTTACTCAATCTGTTAATAAAGTAGCCTTGTCGTCGAATGATGACAAACGAATAATACTAAGAGATAATGTTAATACATTGGCTTGGGGTCATAAGTCTAGTTTCTTTTAAGTAGATTTAAATAGGTTATTAAAATAGATTGGGCCCTCCAAATAGTTGAATATCATTAGTTGTAAATATTATCTCTGTTATGTAAGCATGTTGGTATGTTTAGTTTAAGTATTTTATTATAAGTTTCATTAATAAATAATACTTCATTAATATTTCTGTTGTTGTTTATTTTATATCCGTTTGATGAAAATAATATCCTCATACTAAACTATAGGTACTACTTCAAAATCGACGTTTTAAATAAATATTTAGTAAACATCTTTAGGTCATATTATTAGGATTACACAAATACACGTGATATTATTGTGCAAGTTTGGACCTGTAGGCTTCGTGTTAGGGTTGCCAGTTGTAAATATTAAAATTTGTATAGCATCCTAATGCCTTGCCTTTTGTCAAAGCAGTTGTAACTTATTTTATCATCATCATCATTCACCGATTAGTGTTAGTTAATGAATATTTGTTTCCTATTTGAACTTGTTGACTTGTCTACTGAGAAAAAAGTTTTAAAACGTAATTAAATAGCTCCGTTACTTTTTCCACTAAATACATCAATAATGAATAATTAGACAGAAAATATTGACAACCCTGGTGGTGTGTGTATTCGAAAAAATGGTTAGCTTGCAAGAAATTAGAGCACCGATAGATTTCATTCATTTTCTGTTCGTATTTGATTGAAACGGAGGTGTGCTATTTCATCATAATATTGTGAGTATAATTATTTTGTATTACATTTAATCGTAAACTTAAATCCGAGTCGTGTCTCTAATATTTTTATTTTATTTGTTACAAAAAATGTCACGAGAGTGAAATCATGTTCAGCCAATACGCACAAGACCCGTTTCGAACTGCTAGCGCCTTCGAACAAGCCTGCCCTGAACTGTGCAGACCTGCAAGTAAAGAAAGGCAACCCAAACCTGTGCCTAAACGAAAAAACTGCAAATGCAAGAATTCCAGGCTAAGAGGAGCTTCATATGTAATCAACAATGAAATCCAAAGAGGAATTCGTCTTATTAAAATTAAAGTAATTGACATATGTGGTGAATCTCCAGTAAAATCAGACTCCGACTCCGAGGAAGAAAACATAGTGCTGAGTGCTCAATATGTTGTGAAAAATTCATTAGATGATATAATGGATGACACGGAAACAGTTATTAGAAAAATATGTAAAAAAATTAGTGACAATAACTTTTAGTGTGTGTAGTAAATATTGTTTAAGCTTAACGTAGAATGTAAAGTCGATTAAAATTGTGTTATGTTTTAATAATTATATATATATAGTAAAAAAAGAAATTGTTTTCATTTTCCCTAATAAATTGACTATTAATAAACAATAAATAAATAATAGGTAGTTAGGTAGGAACTATACAGTAAAATCCAGTAAATAATTAAAGATAAATCTTTATTTCATACAATTACATCATTTTCTATACACCATTTTTTAATACATAAAACATTTTTCAATGCACAGCATTTTACACTTTTATGACTTAAACAATTATTAAAGTTATCATTAGAATAGAGTTCATGAAGGTTTTTTAAATTAGGAATGTTTTTATTACCAATATCTTCTATACTCGTATTTTCATGGTCACTTATTTCTTTTATCCACCTAATCTTTTCTTCACCCTTTACAATAATATTTTTATCTTTTAAGTGAGGCTTTATAATTCTATGAAATTCTCTATAGTCAATTATACCTTCGCTCCAACGATGTCCTCTATTTCTTTCTATCCACCTTACATGTCTTTTTTCTTCTACAGATAGAGCGGAAAAAGGATATGGCGGTTTTACCAAATATATTTCTGTATGTTGCTGAGTAGCTAATACTAGTTCTTTGACTATAAATCTATTATTCATATCTTTAAAACCTTGCAAATCTACAAAAATTGTATTACAGGTCATGATATTTTTTTAACGATGTTACTCAGAGGCCTATACTCAAATATACAATCGTTTAATATTAAACAGTGAGCAGCCGTCTGGTCAAGGATTTCTTGGTCTGTCTCTATTTCTACTCTCACATCAATTGAACCTTTTAACGTTTCGTGTTGACGAGAGCAATCGATAACAAACAAAGGAGCGACGTCTTTAAATTCCTTCAAACTCATTAACGGCTCTGGTCGACGTCCATAGTAAGACTGTTGAAATCTTGCATATTGTTCATATAATAAAGTAAATTTATCTTCCGAGAAACTGATATTCAGTCCTTCGTAAGGGTAATATGACGAATTTAAAAATACTCTTACGTCACGCACATGACAGTGATCAAACTCAGCCATTGACAATTCACTCTTATGTTTACGGTTAGTTTGTAAAGCTATTATAACGTATCGCGGTTTTTCTAATTGAGATGATGTTTTAATGAACCATGTATGCTTACGAGTTTTTGGTAATAACGGATATTCATACAAGTCCCAATTACGGAATGCTAGTGTGATAGCTCGATCTTTCTCTAAATGCTTTAATAGATTGATTCCTTCACGATCTGACACTTTAATATGAGGAACTCGCCAAACAATTTTATTGATTATTATATCTTCTACCACTTCGCCTGAATTCAATTTCAATGCATTGAGATTAGTATTACTTCGCAACAGGACTAGCTCATGTTTACAATTAATTATGATTTTTTCATAATCTTCAGCAAACCCTAACATTTTGTTTAAAGGTATAGAGGCAGAGAATGCACCATCACCAACTTTAGTTGTGCCTGTAGTCGACCAGCCCCAAGATCTTGCGCTTTTCGATTCATTTTCATTTAAGGATAAGTAAGACTTCATAGTTGTAGTAATACCTGCATTTTTAACTTTATCTATTTCTACTCCATTGAGTTCGTATCGGATGTCTTGAAATAGAAATAAAATCGGGTTATTTACAAAATGCATACTTGATACTTTTTCTTTTTTGCTGTTGTAAACATTAACTTTGCCCTCAATATATAAAGTGCTGAGAGAGGGCAACACATACAAATCTTGTTGATTAATGGGTATTCGTATTTCATCATTTTTGTTGAAACTTGTTACGTACGGTTTGTATGAGTGATATTCGAAACTTTCAATGCTGTTATCGTACGATGTTTGTTGAGATATATTTAAAATATTCATTTTAATAATCCTATTTTCTTTAGAAATTCCTTGTTGCTTTTAGTTAGCTTCTTTTTTAACTGGACCGGTGTTCCTTTATGTAATGTTCTTTTAGAACTGGCTTCAATTTGCGAGGAAGATGGCTTTTTATTAAAATTTATCATTTTTTTCTGAAATGTAAATACAGCTGCACTTCTTCACCACGTAAATTAATTTGGTTATTTTCTGCGTCTAACAATCTTATATTGATTGCAGTGATTGAACTTTGATTTACTGGAAAATATATTAAGTTCTTGGGTATTTCAATGATCCGATAACCAGGTGGTACGTTAGGAACAAATTCGTAAAGAATATGACTCGCTTTTCCGTTCACAAATGATCCGCTAACTACATCACATTCGATGCGCACGATGGTTGTTGGTAAAATACTGACAGGATACTGAGATTCAGTGCTTATAAGCGGTTTGACTATTTCCTTGCCAAATCCCAAAACACTGCCAAGCGAATCACTTTTGTCGAAGTGAACTTCTTTGGAACAAAAAATGGTTGTTTTTAATGTATTGTTATTACAACTCAATTTCAGTAAAGTATTCTTAATGTTACTTCTCAAATAATCGCAAATATCTTAAAGTTCATACGATCCTTCTGGAATCGCAACTACTTCATTTTTATCGTAATAGAATTTATTGTTTCTTTCATCGATATTAGGAATCGAATTAAATGTAGAAAAATATAAGAGACCACATTCATAGTCTCCTCGCAAGTCTAAGGTAGGTGAGTAATCTGTTGTCAAAGAGGCTCCTCTCCCAGTGATAGACACAGTGAAAGACATGTTTATACTGACAATTTTATTTACTTCCTTCATTATTTAAATGCCAATTTTGCCAATAACTTCTTAAAAATTTTAAACAAAGATGACCACAGTTTTTGGTGCCGAAAGTTTGATACTGTACATAATTATAGTTAATAGGTATGTTACCTAAATATTTAATTAATTCTAATGGTGGTTTCAAATTACCAAAACTGTCATAATATTCTGCGTAATCATTTTGCTTGACGAAGGCTACCCAATGTGTTCCAGGATTTTTGGAACTATCCAAATTTAGTACCGCACATTCTATTTCTCTAGGTTTTGATGGTAATTTGTCTCTCATAAAAACACCACGAAAGAATGGAATATCTTTAGCGTGTTCTAATATATCTAGATTTGTGAGTGCACGTCTGGGTAGCCGCTTAGTTAGTTTTTTGATGGGTTCAGATATAAACCTGCTCCTTTTTTGTGAGGTTTAATATACAACCCTTTTCCAAGAGCAACAGCTTCCATCATCTTGTTATGTCTTTCCGCCTCCTGAAGACTTTTTTGTGCAGCTTTAGAATCATTAACAGCTTTAGCTATACCTGCAGCCCCTCCAGCTAATGAACCCAAAGCTGATAGTCCCGCAAAAATGGGGATAAGTGGTAAAAGTCCTCCACATTTTGGGATAGGAATACAGCGTGGTAAACGTATTCCTTTTTTATTCGTAAATAGCTTCTTTGCAGCTGCGTAAGCATATTTGATAGCTGACTGATGGTCCTTAGATTTTAACTTTCGTAATTGATGTTTAATTTTTTTTACTCCGCACATAAACGATTTAACACCGGCACCAGCCCTTAATTTGGCTTTCATCGCATTTTTTACAATCCATGATGCAATCTTTTCTCCTTTTCCAACATCTTTTGATTTTAATCTCTTTTTTGCCATATTCAAAAGTTCTAAGTCGGCTTTGTGTCGAACATTTAAATCGTTGTTTGAATAAGCAATGTCGTGGTACATACACGCTGTATCCAATTTATTTATACCTCGTTCGCCTTTTTGCAACCGTTCCTGAAGCCTTGTTCCAGGACCACAGAATTGATATCCGGGTAAGTGTAACTCAAACGGTAAATTGTCAATTAACTTGTTGATAATACCACTGCCTACCTTCATTGATATTTAAAAAGTGAGTTAGAAATAAATATTTCGCTCATATATACTACTGAACTAACTCTGTTTTATCA
This sequence comes from Anania crocealis, assembly GCA_949315895.1. NCBI lineage: Eukaryota > Metazoa > Arthropoda > Insecta > Lepidoptera > Crambidae > Anania > Anania crocealis. The sequence goes on from OX438862.1 coordinate 8,157,353, forward strand.
ACCCAACTGTTATCTTTATTACTCAAACCTAACCATTTCACAAACAGTTTGTTTCCTTTTCTTTTAATAACCTTTTCAATCAAATAAAGATCTGGATACTTAGTTCTTTGTAATTCGTATCCGTAAAATGAACCCAAAATGTTTTGCTTATGTTTATCTTCTATTTGATACGTTTGAGGTTTAGTTTGATTAACCTTTATGATGCGAAAAATTTCCGTAGACCAGTTAGGTGTATAACCTTTATAAAAATCACCTTTGTATTTACTTATACGAACAAAATCACCAACTCGAAACTGAAATCTGGGATTCGTATTCTGTTTTTGCGTTTTAATGAGGTTTGATCTAACTAAAATCTGATTACATTTAGTAACATCTGTAGGTTTAAATTTTGTTACCCTATGCACTGTATTATTATAGTCTTTTACAACGGAATCTAAATTGTTTCCAAACCAATGATAACGTCCATGAAGACTAAAAAGTTTGTAAAGATGAGATTTGATTGTTCTTATCACTCTTTCCACTATGGATGCTTTTTTTACGGAATAAGTAGAATAATGGTTTATTTTATATTTATTCATTAACTGTCTAAAAACGTCATTGTAAAATTCTGTTCCTAAATCGGTTTGCAAATGTTTAGGGTGTCGCGATGATGATAATATACTTTGCATTGCATTAGTAACACATATCTTTGTTTTTGATTTTAAAGGCCTAACCCATACATATTTTGACAAAGCGTCAATCACAACTAGTACATATTTATAACCTTTATTATACTTAGAATATTTTTGTAGATCTATAAGGTCAGCTTGCCATAAATCATCTATGCCTTTTATTAATGTATTTCTACGCGAAAAATTTCTTCTTGCTGCTTTGTGAAGTTCGTTTACTATATCTTGTTTACTCATTTTTCTTTGGCTGTGCTTGAACTTGAATCATTCCATTTATTTCTGCTTTTGTGTAATACAAGGTACTTAAAGTATTTGATGTCACTCTTTCCAAATTTTTTAAGTACTTTTTAACATCACTGTGAATTTGTTTCATTTCATTTCGGAGTTCTTTAACAGATTCATCCATGTAAGCTTTATTAACTGCTTCGTCGTCTCGTTCAGGAGATTGTAAACCTTTTAGTTTCGATGATTTTAAATCAAAGTCACCCGTCTCCGACTTTACTAGTGTATCAGAAAAAGTGTCAATCAATTCACCTAAACGTAAACGTTTATGCACGTGATGACCAAATTTATCTATATTCATTGCAGTCTTGATTACTTCTTGACTGTAGTAAGACTGCACAATTTTCCTAATTGATGCTTTTTATATTCCAAGTTTATGATGCCAGCTTCATACAGTTCTTCTATGATTGCATAAATTTCATTATGTACCCCTGTGTTGCCAGCCTCTCTTGATGCTAGAAGTAATTTCAAACGTTCCACTAACTCATTTGGATCATCCCAGTAAACCAAATCAGTGTCAGTTTTAACTTGTTTTAAAAGTTCAATGCCTTCTCCTTGTGGAAGACTTTCCATGCTACTTGTATTATTTCTTGAAAATTTAAACAGTGGTCTGATCACGTTCATATACTTAAATCCTTTGTTGCTGTTTATTGGTTTAGATGGATCCCAATTACGCTTATGAGCACTGGTATCTATAAGTAGCAACTTATAATTTTGTAAGTCTCGTGCCGTAACGAGTTCTAAGTTCGGTGTCTTTTTGTATAACAATTCCTTTAAACCAATTGTTTTATCAAAACTACGGTTGCCTATTTTCAGAGTACGTTTGTCGTCATGAACACGGGTTTTTCCCAGCATAAGTTTACCTCGTTCGTTTCGGATTCCGTAGGGTACATCTTTCATTACTTCAGATGAAGTAGACCAAGACAACGATTGATTTGCGATACTTGGCGATGATTGCAAGGACTTGAACGAATTCTCACTCACATTATGATCTTCTGAGGGTAGTGTAGTGAGAGTTTTATTGGAAGTTGGATAAACCTCACTGTCCGAGTTTTCTTCTTCGTTAACTTCGTCTTCATCTTCAAAATTGTCGCCGGACGAATTTGACAACTCGCTTTCGCTGTACTTGAATTTTTTAGGTAAGTGGTTTTGCACTGTATCTTCATTTGGTTGTTGTTTTGCTACAGATTTTCTAGTCAACATATTGGGCGGTTCAACGATAGGTTTAAACACTTTCCAAAGCCAAATTATTTGTATTTTCCACATCTTTTATCATGTCAACTTTTCTTTTTACAGCTGAGACGGATTTTACGATTTGTTCTCTTAATTTTTTTTCCATATTAATACGTAGCACTCGGCATGAAATCACAAGTAATACTGGTTTAATGATCATGTAACAATCATAATATATGAATGCTAGTCCACCACTATAAATGTGTCAAATGCCATTCTATAATACCCATTGTTCCTTTCACAGTCTTTATTGATCACAACATAACCATAAGGTTTACTCCAAACAGTTGAACACATTTCTCGAAACTGGCTCCATGACATATCAGATCCAACATGTTCATCATAAATGTGTTTTAAATTGATATCATCTTGCTTGAATAATATTATTAGATTAGAATTGTCTCGTACGAGTTGCTTGGGTATTCTTGTATAAGTTTGGTTAATGTAAAAACAATCAATATTCTTATGACGTCCCATTGCAAAATAATCCCGGATGTTATTTTGATTTTCACAGGCTACATCGTCGAACACAATGATTGAGTTCGGTAATGCTTCATGTGGACTCAAAATCTCGCTGTTATGATTATACTTGTAATAAGACATGCCTGCCACTATATTCAAAACCTTTTCTAAAAACAAGTATTTAGGTTGATATAAAGATTTTGAATACACATAAAGGTTACGAAAACGTGGACCGTCTCGATGTAATAACAAACTTATGACTAAGTTTGTCTTTCCACAATTGGATGGGCCGCAAACCAGACTGCGTATAGTGTTAGGTAACAAGCTACCATGTCGCTTTGGTTGTGTTGATGTTCCAGGGCAGATACATTCTAATTTTAACGATTCTTTTTGCTTCAGGAACTTCATTTTAATTTTCTCAAGTTGTCTGTTGGGTTCCGTAAGTTGAGATGTAATGGTAATTTTACATCACGTTCAAACATTTAAATGATTTGCGTTCAAAAGTTTTCATTTAAGTATTGTAATCGTTTGGTAGGTAAGTATTGGGCAGAATAATTCACTTTTTTCGAATGAGCGATCGAAGAGAGCGAATGGTGTAGAAAAAAGTGAATTAGAATGCCCAATACTTACCTACTAGTATCGTAATGAATGAATGAATGAGATGCGCAGTGCGCATCGCGTAAAAAAGAGTTGCAAGAAGGCCGTATCAAAAATGGCATTTTCTAAGTGCTTTATCTTGATATTTTTGTACTGGACTTTACCAAAATAAAAAATACATCAATTGTTTTTATCTCGTAGATTGTTGTATTACAATTTGGAAGGTGATTAAAATTTCATCCTGTAGGGGTTAAAATATGAAATTGCCGTTATATTGTAATAGGTTCATTGAATTGACATAAAATCTTCATGGTTTTAGGTTTTTGAATGAAACTTTTTTTTCACATGGTTTCTATGATGTTCTTCTTTTAAAAAATGTGAAATATTTGAATATCGACTTTTAATTGTTTTTGTTATTTAATTTAGACAAGAAAGATGGATACTGCGAAAATTCAAGTGATTTTTGAATACGAGTTCCGACGCGGAAGTAACGCGGCAGAAATGCCCGCAATATCAATGTTGCGTTTGGAGAGGGATCTGCTAATGAACGCACCGTGCGATTTTGGTTTAAACGCTTTCGTAATGGAAACTTCGACTTGAAGAACGAGCCACGAGGAAGACGGGCGGGCGGACTGATGTGCATAAAGAAACGCGTGTTGAAACTTGTGTTGCCTTGTTGAATCGGTACAGAAATGAAGGAATATTAAATCGAATTGTGACATGTGATGAAAAGTGGATTCTTTATGATAACCGTAAAAGAAAAATGCAAAAACGCCACAGCAGTGTCCTAAAGCAAAATTTACCAATAAAAAGGTAATGATAACTGTTTGGTGGTCTCAGCATGGTGTTATTCACTATAATTTTCTCCGATCTGTTCAATCAATAACGGCAAATGTCTATTGTGCCGAACTCCGAACAATGTTGGCAAAACTAGCAGTAAAACAGCCCCGACTTATGAATCGATCTTCACCATTATTGCTCCATGACAACGCGAGACCTCATACAGCACGAGAAACCGTTTTGACCCTTCAGGAACTGCAATTAGAAACCATTCGACATCCTCCGTATTTGCCAGACCTTGCTTCAACGGACTACCATTTTTTAAGTGATTTGGACAATTATCTACGTGACAAGAAATTTTCTTCCCAGGAGGCAGTACAAAATGCTCTCACACAGTTTGTGCAGTCTAGATACTCAGAGTTCTATCACAAAGGCATAAATGACCTTCCTATTAGATGGCAGCAATGTATAGATAATAATGGTAACTATTTTGATTAAATATATTTGTTAAAAATTAAAAAATAAACAATTTTGATTTTCAGTACAAATCGGCAATTTCATACTTTAACCCCTATTATTAACACCGTGGTATGGTGCCGGTACATAAAAGATAGCATCACCCCTTCTCTGTTTATGGGTGTCGTAAGAGGCCACTAAAAGATAACTGCCTAAAGGAAACAAGCAGCAATGTCTTTCCTCTATCATTGGCCAATCTGTGGCCAACCGTTTGTTAATCTAATATTATGGTCACATTGCAAGAAAGAACGGTAACAACCTCGAGAAGCTTTGCGACTGGCAAAGTAAATGGGAAAAGGTCTCGTGAACCCTGCCCAATACGTTGGTCCAACCAAATTCGCACTACTCTTGACTCCACTGTTAACAACGCCCTTCCCACCGCCGAAGACAGAAACAGGTGGAGAAAAACTACAATTGAGAAAGTGATCCAGAAGGGATGTCACGACTCTCAGCACTGAGGAATACGATGCAAGGAGGAGGAGGAGAAATCAAATAAAAGTATACAGCTCACTAATATCTCAAAAACAAAGGATCAATTTGCCACTGTCTACAAAGGTATATTTTTTAAGAATAGCTTTGTGAATTTGATGTACTTGTAGTATCCATTTGTTTGTATTCTCAACCCTTCGAGCGTGGGTTATTTCAGATACAATTAAAATCAATTGTTATTGCGACAGCCGGCTGTCGCATGGGGTACGAAGCGTAAAACTTTTGGGTAAGTGAAATAAAACTACACGTATTGTGTGGGAGTGACACAATAAACTGTATTGCGTTCGTTCGGATCACTTATTGCCATCGCACTGTTGCAGGAGTGTATTTTCTTTGACCTCGTCGATTGGTCAAGTATACAGGATGTACAATGAGATGGAGCCACTGTAGCTATGAAAGAAAGTATAGGCCTAAACTTACATTGTAAACAAAATAATAATAAACGGCCAAATGCTACTTTATCACAAAAGTATTAAAGGTCAAAGATTCGTAAACAATTTTGTGATTTGTTTTGTATTAATAACCTTTACAAATTACGTTACCTTAAATGAAAATTAAATAGTAATTAATTACATGACCGACTAAAATTGAACCAAACGTTAAGGAAAACCAAACGTTACTAAACCCCCAAATGAGTACGCCGCAAATACGGCCCCCAGTGCCCGGCAGCTCCACGGTTCTGGGCCACGGCAGCGGCCTTGATCTCGGTGGGGCAGGGGGTGCGAAGAATCCCCGGGCGAGGGATCACGGCTGCCACAACTTGACCTTGGCTACGTTCAATGGACGCAGTCTACGGCTGGACGAAAGCCTACAACAACTGGAGGTAGAACTAGGAAATATCAAGTGGCACATTTTGGGGCTGTCTGAAGTCCGAAGACAGGGGGAGGACACGACAACCCTAGAATCCGGCCATCTGTTCTACTTCCGTGAGGGTGACCAGCAGTCACAGGGTGGCGTAGGCTTCCTTGTCAACAAAGTTCTCCGGGACAGCGTGTTGGAGGTGTCCAGTGTGTCAACCCGGGTAGCGTACCTTGTACTGAAACTGACCGAGAGGTATACCCTCAAGGTTGTACAGGTATATGCGCCGACATCGACACACCTGGATACAGAGGTCGAGGCTATGTACGAAGATATCGCAAAGGCCATAAATAACACCACCAACACCTACTTCACCGTTGTCATGGGAGACTTTAATGCCAAAGTGGGAGTGCGAGAATGCGACGAATATCCTATCGGGCCTCACGGAATTGGATTAAGGAACCATAGAGGGCAAATGCTTGTCAACTTCCTGGACATGCAGGGGCTGTTCTGTATGAACACCTTCTTTAAGAAGAAGCCCCATAGGAAGTGGACCTGGCAAAGCCCCGACGGTAAGACAAAGAATGAGATCGACTTCATCCTGACGAACAAGAAGAACATATTTAGGGATGTCTCTGTGGTCAATAGGTTTAACACCGGAAGTGACCACCGACTGGTAAGAGGCACCCTAAATATTGACTTCAAGGTTGAGAGAAGTCGTATGGTGAGATCCGTTCTTCGTCCAACACCGATCCAGACCGTGAATGGCTCTGAAGCGTTCCAGTTGGAACTACACAATCGCTTTGCCGCGCTGGAAACCACTGCAGATGTTGACAAGGACCTCGAAGGTGTGACCAGGGTGCTTCGCGAAGTAGGAGTCAGGCACTTCAAGGGCAAGCGAGCTAGCCGTAAGTCTAAACTTTCGGCGGAGACTCTGGAACTGATGAAGATTCGACGCGAGATGCCGGAGGGAGCTTCGTCGGATACCCACCGTCTCAACAAAGAAATCCGCAAGTCGGTGAGACGTGACCTCCGGAGCTACAATACGGATCTCATAAGAGATGAGATTGAGCTAAATCGGGGGTCAAAAGTCTTTGCTAAAAGACTGGGTAGGAGCCACCTAACGAAGCTCAAAAACTCTATAGGCAAAACCGTCACGTCAGTTCCAGAGATCCTCGCCGAAGTTGAAAACTTCTATCAGAAGCTTTATGCCTCGCACGCTCCAAAGCCTCCGCCTGACGCGAATGACCCAAGAGCCACACTTACGCGCTACTTTTCCGACGATCTCCCAGAAGTGGACGAAGACGAAATTGAGGGGGCTCTCAAACAGCTTCAGAATGGGAAGGCTCCCGGCGAAGACGGAATTACTTCTGAGCTTCTCAAAGCAGGAGGAACTGCAGTGCTGAGAAAGCTAAAGGAGCTATTTAATTCCGTCATAGCCAATGGGACTACCCCGAAGGCGTGGAGTGAGAGCTTGGTGGCTTTGTTTTTCAAGAAAGGAGACAAAGCCCTCCTGAAAAACTACAGACCAATCGCGCTCTTAAGCCACGTCTATAAGCTGTTCTCGAGAGTCCTCACAAACCGTCTTGCCGCGAGATTTGACGCCTTCCAGCCACCGGAACAGGCTGGGTTTCGAAAAGGTTTCAGCACCGTGGACCACATTCACACAGTGAGGCAGATTATACAGAAGTCACAAGAGTATAATCAGCCGCTGTGCCTAGCATTTGTGGACTACGAGAAAGCATTCGACTCGGTAGAAACCTGGGCTGTTCTGGAATCCTTGCAGCGATGCCAAGTCGACTGGCGATATGTGGAGGTACTGAGAAGCCTATACAGAGCAGCGTCGATGTCCGTCCAAGTACAGAACCACAAGACGAAACCCATTCAGTTGCTCAGAGGGGTGAGACAGGGAGATGTCATCTCTCCGAAACTGTTCTCCAACGCACTGGAGGATGTCTTCAAAACACTTGACTGGAACGGACTGGGCATCAACATCAATGGCGTATATCTCAGCCACCTTCGCTTTGCCGACGACATAGTATTGATGGCAGAATCAGTGCAGGATTTGCAGAAAATGCTGCAAAGCCTTAATGCTGCTTCAACATCGGTCGGTCTCCGGATGAATTTGGACAAGACCAAAGTCATGTTCAACGACTTTATCACTCCGGAGCCAATCTTGATCAACGGTGAAGCGCTCGAAGTTGTCCAAGAATATGTCTACCTCGGGCAGATATTGCAGTTAGGTAGAGACAACTTTGAACGTGAAATCACAAGAAGAGTGCAGCTGGGTTGGACAGCGTTTGGGAAGTTACGTCATATCTTCTCGTCGTCACTGCCGCAATGCCTGAAGAGTAGGGTGTTCAATCAGTGCGTCCTACCCGTCATGACATACGGAGCCGAAACGTGGAACATGACAGTCAGGCTGGCCCACCGACTGCATGTCGCTCAGCGAGCTATGGAAAGATCTATGCTCGGTATTTCGCTGCGGGATAAAATCCGGAACGAGATAATCCGGCAGAGGACCAAAGTTACGGACATTATCCAAAAGTGTAGCAAGCTGAAGTGGCAGTGGGCTGGCCATATTTGTCGCAGAACCGATGAGCGTTGGAGTAGACGGGTTCTCGAATGGAGACCACGTCTCGGCAAACGTAGTGTAGGACGCCCCCCTGCTAGATGGACCGATGACCTGAAGAAGGTCGCTGGTAGTGGCTGGATGAGGAAAGCGGGGGATCGTGCACTGTGGCGTGCCCTTAGGGAGACCTACGTTCAGCAGTGGACTGCAATAGGCTGATTGATGAAACGTTAAGGAAAAGCTTTCAACCTTTTTTTTAATTACGAATATTTCTAAAAAAATCAGGCAAGAGTTAAATGATACATTTTCGATGTTTTCTAACTTTGTAAAGTAGCTGTTCTATACTCTTGTACACCCTGTACCTACATGTTTGTGTGTTTGTTGAACGGTGGCCCTTTATTAAGCGGACGATTCTAAGATCGTCTTTGTCTGTTTGTTTCAGTACAAGTTAATAATCTATTTAGTTTATTTCAAGCAAAACTTCAAAAGTTAGATTGTGGCTTCGCAGGAGCAATACAAAGTGCTGAAGCAAAATGAAGGAAAATGAATGTAATATTAAATACCTAAATAATAATAAACTAAAATGCTATAAAAAGAATTCATTCATTGTCACATTAAGGAGGTTACTTATCAGAATTTCCTTTTACCACATTATTTCATAAAGCGGCGGTGGGGTAGAACTACAGTAGCCCGGTAAGCAGAAGGTTAGAGGTTCCAGTCCCGACTTGGGCTGTTAAAATATCTATACAAGGCGGGAGTGCTTGCTCACTCTTTTTTGGTTAAGTTAGTGTGGTGTACCTACGCGTTACGTAACGCCTGGGTCAATTAATTTTTAGGAACCGATATTAATAATCACCTGCCTGCTGAGTTAAAATTTAATTTTACATGAACAGAAAGATGCGGTTGAACGCAAAGGAATCGGATACTAGTAAGTCAGCAATTAGTGAATGAGCTGGGTCTGTAAAGGCATTTAATTTCTGACCCGCAAACGTTTTAATTAAAGGCATCCGTTGGAAAATGGTAAATGAAAATAGGAGCCTATTTTCAAAGACATTTAATAACATCTTTTAGGTGGAAAAATGTTTCGTTACTAAAAGATCGTTTTTCTTAAGCAAATCTTCAGATTTGGGCTTAAATAAACTCTGTATAAAAATCTAACCTAAATAAAATACTGAGCTTATAGGAAGACAAATTTATAAAAAATTACATAAAATTATGACACTGAGAACAAAAGTATGTGTCATTAATTCTATGCCTTCTCAAAGATGTAAAACACTTTTCTGTAAACGAGTAATGAAGCAATAAATAGGAAATTGCTACAACAAAATCAAGATAAGAAATAACTGTAACAACTTACTTGGAAGGTAAACATAAAAGCATGATTTTATTTATAAGCACAGTTTACCTTTATCACCCTAAGGTTGAAAGTCATTCGCGCGTCAGAGAACAACAGGGTTGATTTTCCCATGCAAATCTACGCAGTCAGCTACTTATACAAAAACGTCATGGTCCCTATCGCTATTTTACTGATACATGAAATTTTGACAAAACTGGTACACCACTTTCTTGGCTGTCCGTACAAGTAATGTAAAAAAAAACATGTTAGCTCCTAATAAAACTTTAAAATACGAATTCGTATTGAAATCGATGTTCGAGGTAATTAAAAAAATAATTTCGATTGATGTACCTACCCACCAAAAAGGATAGCTAACTAATACACTACCACACATGAAACACATTTTGTTGAGTTTTCAAATTCAGATATTGTGTATGGCATAAGTACTATAACGTGCCTCGTTGTTACTTAATATTTAATGATTTCAAAATAGTTAAAACATAAGATTTACAAATCAAATAAAAATAAAGAATGGCTGACTATTTATTAACTAAATTTGTTTTAATATCACAGAATAAGAAGTCCAATTCAGTTATTCCGGGAACAGTTCTTCGAAAGATACTTGCTGGAGGAATACGTTTAAGTTCATCACAACTGCTGTGCAGAGAGTTCGGGCAATGTATGGTCCCACGTCAGCTACGATGTCCTGCGAAAGCTCGTTTAGAAGGTTGTTTATTTGGTCACCTAAAACATTCAATAAAGATTAGTAGATAGACAAACCAAATCCTTATTACATAACATTGACACTACTAATCTTCACATTCCTAAAGACAACGCGTTAAAAACGAATACACACTACGAACCTACAGTACAGTAACTAACTAACTTGTATGCGGTAGGAGTGGGAGCGATAGGTACACCAGCAAAATCTTTCCCTAATCTACCAAAAGCCCTTGGTTTACTTTAGTCTACAATTAGTCCATACTTTAAATTAGTCCTACTAAACATGGTAAGGCAGTTACTTGTGAAATTAAGATAAGCGCTGACGCGCGTCTAAAGTAGGGTGTTTTCCTAAGCCTTCACCTAGCAATCGTGATCTATACAATATAACGATTAAAGAAAAACTGTTATTAGGTTTTCGGATACTGGATAAAAGGTATTGCATTTTATCTGTAGTACATCCAACTCTTTTTTATATGTTATAGCAGGACAAAGCACACTAAACAAAGTAATTATAGTAGATAATTTACTTAAACGTACAAATTGTTAATCTGGAATCGCTTGTCCCAATGATGCCCCTGAATGGTGCACTTCAAAATTATATTAATTTTATTATTTACTAAGAATATAGTATGTTATTTTCCCGTGTTACATTTATTCTGCACAGTATGCAATGATCACCAACCCGCATTTGGCAAGCGTGGTGATTATGTCAGTACACCTATCATTGCAGTGGTAACTTGAATTCAATGATGGAGGCCTTTTCCCTGCAGTGGGATGATTATAGGCTGTTACTACTACATGCAATTAAGAATATCTATCGATCTATCAGTAACGTATCGAAATTATATTTCTTTATCTGACGTTTCTTAAAATTTCACGTCTAACGTTTTTATACAGGGTGAAATTTTAACCACCTTCCAAATTTTAATATATCAATCTACGAGACAAAATACAAATGACGTATTTTTTCTTTTGGTATAGCCCAGTACAAAAATGTCAAGATAAAGAACTTAGAAAATGTCCGCAAAAAATCAAATATTTTTGATACGTCTGCCTTGCAACAGTTTTTTTACGCGATTCGCATCTCATTCATTCACTGCGATACTATTCATTTGTTTTTGATTTTCCCTTTATACCTTATCAGACCTAGGACCGTAAAAATTGAAAACAATATTGCGAAAAATATTTCCGGGTGAAAGCTTGATTTACATTTTTAACTTCATAAATGGGCTCTAAATACGATACTGAACGCCTATAAAATTTTTGGAAAGTGGTTAAAATTTCATCCTGTATAGTTATGCAATTCGTTTTTAAATAAAATCACTCCAGCTGATCATAAACATAAATCTGTAGATGTATGGTCTATCACACAAATTCATCGGTTCCAAACATGTTTATTTTTTTGTCTATTAACCAGACGAACTTTGGCTCGTAAATAATTGTTCAATTGTGTCGTTATCGGTCCTCAAATGCCTCAAGCGGTCGCTGCGACGATCTATCATAAAATATTTTTCTAACGTTGTTTTGGCTATTCTGTTAGCGAATGTTTACAAAATTTCTCTTATGTTTGCAGATTTCATATTAACAGCTACTGCCCGCGACTTAAGGTTGATATTCTCGTACGTTTGCAACACAAATATCGCTAATTGTAAGTAAAGGTTATTATTAATGTTTAAATGAATTTGGTCTGCTCACAAAAACTAATTATTACATAATGCAAGGTCGTGTCAAGTAGAATTTCTCATAAAATAGAACCGACCGCTAAGTCCTACGTGACCCAATTAGTTTGAATAAACCTAATTAATAGTTTTGCAAATTCATGGTCTAGATGTACCTAAGTCTTTGTAATTAAATTGGCAATTTATTGTAGATAGTGCTCATACTAGTAAAATCTTAAGTTTTATTTTTTCTTAACATTGACTTATTCCTGGCTTTTATTTTTGTACTATGGGTATTGTAAGAGTATTGCGAGAAGAATTCGGGTTGCAGCGTCTTCGTTGCTCCATTGACCACATTGTGTCTACAAGCGTGGTTATTATCTATTGCCAATACCTCCGTTTGGAGTGGCATAATTGTCTATTAGTGAACAGTCTCAATGCTGGTGATGACCTTTAATGTAAAAAAATAACAATCTTCGTCTCATTTTCTTACCTGGTTCTTCTATTTGACTATTATTCAAGAATAGTCTGGTGTCAGACTTTCCAAGTCGTCGTATTTCAGTTTTCTGACGCAATTTGTATTAATTTAGGACTTCCATTTTGACAGAAGCTGTGACCAACAACGTCTAAACGTGCTTACCTAAACAACGCTTTTATCCCCCACCCAAGCGAAAATAGAAAAAAAACACCTATCTGGCCCAAACAGTGATAGGTACCTATAGGTACACCGCACATCCAAACCAACTGGGTCGTCATCGGCGCTACAATATCTATGGTAATAATCACAGAACACGGAAATAAGGTTAGAAAGGCGATGGAGGCGGGGCTGGCGCGCCACGGTTATGAGCAAATGCTCATACTTCTGCCCAAACATGAATGTTAGTGAGTTCTGTGATTGGTTTCTTTTGACGTCGCGCAACCCTATTGGTCGCGCGACGTCAAAATAATTCTTTGAAATCGTTCATGTGTGCGAAAGCTTGTGTTTATTATGTGCACAAGTAGTAGTAGGGCGCAAGCGGCGACATTGGTTCTCATAGAAATGGCGCAAGACAGCCTTTCTAACCTCTTTCCATGTTCTGTGGTAATAATGACACCACCAATATAATAACTTACCAATTTGTTTATCTCCAAGCAAGTTCTCCAATCTGAAGGTAGTTTTCTCTACTTCGTACTTAATGTCGTGTTTCGTAATGTTCCAGTACACTTTTCCGTCTGCTTTCGTTACTTCTTCATACCACAATTTTACACGAAGGTCAGTTTTTTCTGTAAATGTAATATTTTTATTGAGTAACATACTTAAAATGATATCAGTATATAAACTTGAAAAATTTTGTCTCAGGCGGGACTCGAACCCGCATCTCCTCGCATGCCGGGCGGGCGCCATACCATTAGGCCACCGAGACACTGCGACACGGCGCGAATTTTTCAAGCATATTCTTACGCTGTGTGTTACGGGGCTATTTTGAAGAAATAAACTATATCTTGTATTTTTAACTTTTACGCATTCCAAATTTAGTTTCAATCGGTTCAGCGCTTTAAAAGTAAAAAGCCAAAAGACAGACAAAAACTTTACTTTTGGATTCATAATAATAATATTTTTGTGATAGATTTGACTGTTCCTGCTTGAGCACCAGATCTAGCCCTTAAAGTGTTAACTGTATTTATACACCTCTGACCTCTGACTAATTAGCTACTGTGATTGGGATCAGAACAATTATTTAACGAGTGGGTCATCCACATTAGCTAATTTCTCATTTATTTCATTCATTATAAAATATTAAAACCCTGAACTTACTAAATATTATAGATGCATTCCCATTCGATTTAACAGGTACGATCATAAGTTTCCCAGAAAGCTCATAATTATTGTTAACATCCAAATTAATGACGGCTTCTGTGTTTATTGTTTTCTTTTTGAAATCGAAACTGAAAGCAAAAACTCATGTTAATGAATGGAATATATATAGCTTACCGTGCCGTAGGAAACTAACATACCTAAAGACCACGCAATAAAAAAAAAACATAAATTATGATCTCCTAAATGAATTAACGAAAAACGGTTATGTTAGTCTATAATAATATGCTGTAGAAGTAAGTAATGTAAATTATCAAAATTGGTCAATAAACCTTCTCTATTTTCTGACGGTTGAAAAGGGAATCTATGTAGAGTTTTGAAGAATTCTTAAAAAACCTTCACCTAGTCATAAAGAGGCAAATATTGAAAATTTCACCGGATCACTGTTAGGCTTTACACACCATTACTCCTTTTGTACTCATTGAATCATGGCTGTGCCTAATTATTTGGACGCCCTTTAACTTGAGGCCTTTCATAATATTGGTCGTAATTAAAAGCCCAGCTAATTGTCCGTGAGTCATGACTCCGTCGTTACTGGCACATAGTTCATTAAAGAATAGCCGAAAAACAACAGTAAAGTCATCCGATCGTAACTGATACAGAACTTTTTTCATCAACAACAAATCAATACCTCTAGGTAACAGGAACCGCTCCAACTTAAAGTGAGGTTTTGTTAATGAATCGTTGATTGTTTCAATGGTACAGTTTCATATCAACTCATTTACACCGATCACATTTATTATTGTTTAAATATAAATGAAAATCGTGCCAGAAAGTTTAAAAGTACAATTCCTTAAATAAAACCTTTTTTGTGTTTTGTGTTGACATTCTTTTTGGTCTATTTTTTTTACCCTACTACTAATATCAAAATGAAATAAAATAAAGTATATTTTATGAAAGGAATGAGACCTTTGCCAATTATTTTCTTTATTTCCTCTACCACTAAATGTAAGGCAAAACAAAAAATAACATTGTGCTTTGTCTCTATATTTTGAGCTAGCTGTTTTTCTTGGGCTGTTCTCTTAGTAGGCAGTAAAACAGATTTTCATTAATTATAGCAATGGCATAGTGACAAAATTGATGAATAAGGAACTTATTACTAGGTTGAATATTTGTAAAATAATATTTAGATTTTGTTATAAATTGCGCTTATTTCATTATACTTGGATCTACCATCCAATGCTCACGTGCTTTGTGAATTTAGGTATTCTTTTGCCTTGACTGCATTTAACTTTAGGTCATGTAGGTAACATATTAACTGCTTTAAATTAAACTTCAACGGTTCGAAGTGTCATTTTTGTATGGCACTGTTTGATTAGTTTAAATTTTATATATGGTTTAATTTTAAACCCATAATGAATGTAGAAAGCCCACGCTCCGGCTGCTATACATTGCGCACTATGAATTATAATATTTTTTTGACTCCCAAAAATAAAAATCATTTCCCAGCTATAATATTTTGTTATATGACTTGGTTTGCTTTTCATATTGCGTAGCTTTGGGGTCTGCGTTTAGTTTTTTTACACCCTGTATATGCATATGTTAACATAGGCTAGTTTTGGCTTGTTGGCAAAAATGACATCTTAAACTGTCTTCGATTGAATGACTGACGTTGATTTAATGTCAGTGTCAACTTTATAACCCGGCCAAATTATGGCGGCATGCAATCGTATGGATATTTATGTCATGTTGTAACCATACGATTGATATAGGTTGTACTAACGGCCGGTCCTAATAACTTATCTATCTTCAGTTTTGGCATAACGGAGATAGAAAACAACTTCTGTCTTTGTTTCTCTGGACGGCAAAAACAGAGATAGAAACTTTTTCATAGAAAACAACTTCTGTCTTTATTTCTCTGGACGGAAAAAATAGAGATAGAAACTGTTTACTATCTCCGAAATGTCAAAACTGGCGATAGATAGATTATTGGGACCGGCCGTAAATCTACACCCTTATGACAAATGGATGGGGCACATTTCTGACCTTGAACCTGATGTAAGAAAATAATATTATTGTCATCAAATTGACTGTTAATTATTTACTTTGATAACTTTTACGTCAATTGCGGTAAATACAAAGCAAATATATACTGTCCGCGTGTAATGTCTGTGATTTTCTTTTACATTGATAAGTCGGAATGACTTGCCGCTACGTGCAAACACGTAATGATACTTACATCGTTAACGAAGATTTTCATAAAAACATATTCGAATGACATAGGTAACAGTTCAGCCTGAGAGCATAACCGTCCTAATAGAATGAGCCTATTTACCTTAAATTTAAAAGATCCATTCCTGAAAGGCCGTAGAAGTAGTTGTCATTAAATATCAATTTCAGTCCATTTTTGTTTGGAATATATACAGTCATCACTTTAACGTAGACAGGGTCTAGAGGTGGCAAGTTCCTTTTTGGATCCCCCAACGAAAACTGATGGATTGATTCTCTAGCCGATTTGAGGACACAGTCGCCCATTTGTGGATCGTTCCTTGAACACGGTGTTATGTAATCAGCTGAAATTAATTGTTTAAGCTCAAAATTGGGCCAGTTAGATAAAGACATAAATCTAATTTTAAACTTTTTTGTTGCATTGTTACACATAAAACTTAACACTAGACGAGTTTTCTTGCACTGTATTATTCGGGAAACGTCGAGAAGGTAAACCTTTTAGACAAACAATGCAATGCATTAAAACACATTTAGTGTTAAGGTTTATACACCAATTTGGCACAAAATGTAGGACCAATAAAGATGGTACCTATAATTATGACCTACCTTCATAAAAGTAAAGTAAAGTAACAGCCTACAATCATACCCCTGAACGGGGAAAAGGCCTCCATCATTGAATTCAAGTTACCACAGAAATAATCACCACGCTTGCCAAATGCGGTTTGGTGATCACAAATCCGAGCAATATTCGAAAATTCGAAACTTTTGGCTGCCCGACCCGGGGATCGAACCCGGAACCCCGAGATCTTGGTCCGGTATTTAAACCACTAGACCAACGGGGCGTTAGATAGATATATTAATAAATAATTAACAAAAAAAGGGCAACATTAATTTTAAGTAATTAAGCCTTTAACTGCCGAAGTACTAGACACAATTAAAATTTTTTTGTTTGGAGGTCACCGGTGACCCCCATGGCGCTCAATGTGTTAAGGGTAGCTACACACTTAACGGGCCGTCATTAATCGGCACAGCCGGGCGGTAAAATCGAATATATGTAGATAAATGTTCGAAAAAGAAACTGCTTGGCTTTCACTAGGCGGGCAACAATTACAGCGGGCCGGCATTAATCGGCAAAGCCAAAAATATTTGGGAATCACAAACCGCTCGGCAAATTTAGTTCAGCTAAAAATGTGGGACTAATACGAAGTGTTGTTAGTTTCTGAAAGTTTTGTTGTTATTGCTAGATCTTTATTACGAAAACCACGAAGATTCTGGGTGCAAAGTGGCCATCGGCTTTTTCGTTCCGCAACGAATGCCGAACCAAATGAATGTCAACTCGAATGAACTAACCGATCGGCACAAGCCGATTAAGAGCAGTAATTAGGTACTTCGGGTCGTTCGGTAAATACTGCCGAACCGAATATGCCGCTCGCCCGCTCGTGTGTGTAGCTACCCTAACATTTAAAAATACGGTAAAATATATTATTATTATAACACCTCTTTTTTATTAATGATAGTTAGGTCATAAAATCTATTTATTTATCCTTCGATTTCATTATAGGAACCAATAAAAACATCAACATTAAGTTTGTTATATCTAAACCCGAAACATGGATGCGACTCCTGAAGGTTTTTATTCAGCGGCATACGCCTTGAATTAACTGTAATCTAATTTTGACAACCTAATTTCAAGATCTAAAAACTTTGATGTCATTATATAATGTAACTGTTAGTGAAAACATAACAAGGTTCATGCCATGTCAAAATATAAAACGGTCCATTTAAAACTTATGACATAAATAAGTTCGGTATTACATTTTGGTTACCTACATTAAAATCAGTTTTGTTTCAGCAATAAGCCCCCAGAAGACGCTTCTACATGAGATTTTATCCTGACGCTATTTCAGGACATAAAATATTGAGTTTAAAGTTTATTATCATAATAATAAAATATGACTTAAGACTGTTTATTTTATTTAGTAACCCTGTATAACTTCAACGTTTTAATGAAGTGACATTTAAAATCTGGGATTAACTGTTTATTGTAAAACGACTAACTATCGTTACAAGTGTGTTCATAAGTTACAGGATGAAATTTTAACCACTTTCCAAAAATTTTATAGGCGTTCAGTATCGTATTTAGAGCCTATTTATGAAGTAAACAATGTAAAGCAAGTTATCACCCGAAAATATTTTTCGCGATATAGTTTTCAATTAATGCGGTCCTAACCTGTTAAGGTATAAAGGGAAAATCAAAAACTTATGAATAATATCGTAATGAATGAATGAGATGCGCAACGCGTAAAAAAGTGTTACTAGGCGGCCGTATAATTTTTTTTAGTTTTTTGGTGGACATTTTCTAAGTGCTTTATTTTGTCATTTTTGTACTGGTCTATACCAAAAGAAAAAATACGTCATTTGTTTTTTGACTCGTAGATTTATATATAAAAATTTGGAAGGTGGTTAAAATTTCATCCTGTATACATAAAATAAAAATACACATACCAACTAAATAGTAAAATGAAAACACGCAAGAAACGACGTTATGACCGACCAACAATGTATAACAGTTTACCAAATATCGACTCTGATTGTTTGATAGCCAAAGGTAGAGAGTACCTTAAGCGAATGGACTAAACTGTAAACGACTGGGTACAATAGCTAGTGGAGTGTGGGGGAAATATAAGAATGAGTTTTTGGATGACCGCATGTCACAATCCTGTGATGACTGCAGGAATTAAAAACGGGGGTGATTCTGGACTAAATAATATGTTAAATAATAGGGCAAGTATAGTATGTGAGTCACGCCTGAGTCGGATAGGGAGCCATTTGAGCTGGATCCGGTATTTGGTAACATGATCGTATTTCCTCAAGCCAAAGATGCCAAAATGCAAAAGTTTTGTAAGCGTTCAAGCTTGTCGAGGAGATTTTAATTTAGGTCTAAGTAGCAGCAGTCTGCATAATCGAGGATAGGAAACAACAAAGCCTGAACAAGAGCAATTTTAGTAGGTATAGGTGAAAAATTTCGTAGTCAACTAAGTGACACTGCCGCTAGTAAAAGCCTTGTGCCTCGTGTTTATTAGGGTTTTGAACACTTTGCATTGCTTAAACACGAACTCCTTAAACCCTTATAGTTAGTTATATAAGTTAACACGAGTCAATTTCAAAGACTTTAAATTCAAATTGAGTATGTTTAAGATAAGTAGATTTGTGAACGTGACAATAGTACATACAAGTTTTAATTCGTAAAGGTTCCCTTAAATAATCTAATCTGCTAGAATGCAAGCTCAACCCTCCAAATGTGACAAAGTTTACTTACGCAGACCCATAGACGTGACATAACTAATTAAGGCCAACAGTGAAAAAGGAAAACTCAACATTTTACGTTGCCCTACAGCCGGCGTATGAATACAGAGTAACCACTCTAGCGGTTTGTTCAGCAGTTTTATAAACATACTAAATTGCAGGTTGCAGGTTCTCATTAGGCTGTTAACAAAACACCAGCTGGATTATGTTTGTGAACGTGACGTGGTATGAGAGCTATTAGCTCTCATTTTGTTACTATACTAGTTTGTCTCGTTCGCATCGACATTCGTGTCTCTTTTAGTAGGATCATGGAATTAGTTGCCTGGCTGAAAATTGTTAGCAAATATTTACATTAACGCCTTGACTTAAGACTACAATAAGTTGTGATGGTGACGAGAATTTGCGCCATTGAAATTGATGGATTTCGTTCGAAGTCCATATCCATTGACTGGTTAGAAAAGTGAGTTAGGCTTCCATCCAGTCCTTAGGTAATCATGTCTATCAGTGCAGTCGACAGTTTTACGTAAGTTATATATCATTTTGTCAACCGAAGAAAAAATTAGGAGGTTGTTTTTTTTGTTGTTTTTTTCCTTACTATGTACTAGGCAGGGTTTGTACTTTGTACCAGTAGTAAGGGTTTGTACCAGTAGTACCAAATATTTTTTGTTAGATAGTTTGAAGCTCAAATTTGGTTACTTTTAGTTAAAAAAAATTACCTGAAAGGGTTAAAAAAAAGAGTTAAACCACTTTAGAAAATTGAAAATAAGGCCACCGGCATCAAAAAGCGAGGAATAAACCATAAATTTGTCAGTGCAAAACAACAAACAACTGACAATTTATGCATCGACTCAAAATTTATAAGTAGGTTACTTATAATTGGTTTTATTTTTTATGTGAAAAAAGCTTTACTGTGGATGACTTACGCAGCGTTAGTATAGTCACAGTTTTAATTCAAGAGAGAACGGCTTTTGGATTAGAATTCGATGGATCAATTTTTTGTTTACTCCATTATACCTATCTACGAAACAAAAACTACTTAGTAACTACTCGCCTTTAATTCCTTACCCTCAGCAGCTAGTTAAGGTTTAAAAAAAATGACGATAATTTTGATTCTAAGTATTTATTATTTCTGATTTTATTTTCAACATTAATTCTGCCTGCAGTAAACTATTATGAGTTACCTACTTATCCTTCTCATATTATGAATGCAAAAGAAACTTTGTCTGTGTGTCTCTCTAAGTGTCTGTCTATTACACTTTCACGCCTAAACCACATGAGTAAATATTTTATTCATGTGCCTAAACTGCTTAATTGATTTCTATGAAGTTAGGTACAAAGATCTATTAGACTTTGAGACAGGACTATTTGACAGACATCTTTGGCTATTTTGCCGACGATATAATGTTTGACTAACTTGAGCGGAGCCGCGTGCGAAAAGCTAGTATTGATATATAACAGAAGGCCACTATTACATCAAGTTACTATTGACGTCATGCTTTCCATAATTGTAGCTGTTTTCACGCTTGGATGCTTTCATGAAGTAATAATATATTTCCATTATGTTGGTATGACGCACTTAGGACTTAGAAATCAGATTAATCAAATTGTAAGTTTGTTTAGTCAGTGATCATTATACTTCACACTATTTTACTTTCATATAACGAAAAAAACTATTTATTTCGACATCTATCGACAAATAGAGATTTTTTTATGTCAAAGGGATGTTTTTTTAACTGGATTGACCTATTTATACATTTATATTTGTTTGGTAAGTTAAAGCTGGTGTCGTGTGGTGCCGCGACATAAAAATGATAGCATCATCATAATATGGGTGTTGACTTTCCTTTTATGGTACCAAACTTTATTCTGATTTATTATCAGACTTAAATTTGGTATCATGATACAACGATTCAGCTTTCAACTTTTAGTAAAAATTTTTTAGAAAGAACAGTGTTTGAAGTCTTTATAAAATTACTAGGATTCCGTTGCTTGTTTGTCTTATAATCTCATCTCATGAGCCATCGCCAACAGGCGAATGATTGATATAATATTTTTAAAGAAAAATATTGATACAGAACGTCTGTATTAATTTTTCAATAGATTTATCAAATAACAACCCAAATCATTAGAGAGAAGAGTAAAAAACATCTCGACTCTAATATAATTAAAGCTGTTGATACACTAAAAAGATTAGTCCACTGCTAGACCTTGCCTCACCAAAAAAAGGAATTTGCCATACCTACCTAATCGCCACGCTTGGCAGGTGGGTTAGTAGTAATAGCAGTTTGACCAATAAGATGCTCCTGCCCGTCTTCCGCACACTTAGTAATCCTTTAGACGCATCTTACGCATCATCTTACTACCTTATCCCATAGGAAGGACGTAAGGAAGGAGTGATGCTATTCTTTTAATATCAATTAAGATACTAATAACCATGCATGATAGTTAGCATGATAAACAAAAAAAGACGTGTGGCACTCGGAGACTGCCGCGGTAAAGCTTTTGCATAGCTTGCGTGCGTCAAACAGCACCCACCTCGTTAAACAGCACCCCGCTCGTCGAACAGCACCTACCTCGTTAAACAGCACCCCACCCGTCAAACAGCACCCCACCCGTCAAACAGCACCCACCTAGTTAAACCGCCCCGCCGCGCGCCCCGCAGCACCGCAAGACACATCGCACGTTGTGACGTCAACTCTGACGCGTGCATATGCTGCAGCTGCCGCTAGGAAAAGCAGCTCCCTGGTGGCTCCGAAGACGCTGGCATCACAGGCTGATAAGTGTGATGAGGAGGGTTTTACGAAGGTTGAGAAGAAGAAAAGGAAGCCCTCCACTCGCAACCAGTGCGGCAACGCACCGACTGGACCGAACCACCTGCTTCGGCCTGCAATTCCAGTGACGCTGCTATACGTGTCCCGGCTTCATTACTCTACAAAGGTCGAGGAGATTGTAGAGTACGTGCGATTGAAGACCAAATACACCTTGAGGGTTGAACGTTTGGAATCTCGACACAACACGAATTTCAATTCGTTTGTGGTTAGGGTTCCTACAGGACAACTGTCGACCTTCATGCAGGAAGAATTTTGGCCGAAGGGTGTTGTGTATCGTCGGTTTCGTGGACGGTTACCTGACACCAAGTCGCGTAACACAACGCCGTGAAATTTGTGTGTTTTTATAGTGTAATTTGTATTGTTATAAGTATTGTATGTATGTTAGTCTGTAAGGTATTTATTATATGGGCCTGTATTTTTACTCTGTTGCCTGAAAAAAAAAAAAAAAAAAATAAAAAAAAAAAACAGCACCCCGCTCGTCAAACAGCATCCACCTAGTTAAACAGCACCCCGCTCGTCAAACAGCACCCACCTCGTTAAACAGCACCCCGCTCGTCGAACAGCACCCACCTCGTTAAACAGCACCTTGCTCGTTGAACAGCACCCACCTCGTTAAACAGCACCCCATCTGTCAAACAGCACCTACCTCGTAAAACAGCACCCGCTCGTCAAACAGCACCCACCTCGTTAAACAGCACCCCACCCGTAAAACGGCATCCACCTCGTCGAACGGCACCCAACTTGTCGAACGGCACCTGCCTCGTTGAACGGCACCCACTTAGTTAAACGGCATCCACTTCGTCGAATGGCAAACGCCCCCCGCTCGTCGAACGGCACCCACCTCGTTAAACAGCACCCCGCTGGTTGAACAGTACCCACCTCGTTAAACAGCACCCCACTCGTCAAACAGCACCCACCTCGTTAAACAGCACCTCGCTCGTCGAACAGCACCCACCTCGTGAAACAGCACCACATCTGTCAAACAGCACCCACCTCGTAAAACAGCACCCACTCGTCAAACAACACCCAACTTCTCGAACGGCACTTGTCTCGTCGAACGGCACCCACTTCGTCGAACGGCACCCACTTAGTTAAACGGCACCCACTTCGTCGAATGGCAAACGCCCCCGCTTTTCGAACAGCACCCCCCACGTTAATCAGCAACCCGCTCGTCGAACGGCACCCACCTCGTTAAACAGCACCTCACTCGTCGAACAGCACCCACCTCGTTAAACAGCACCCCATCCGTCAAACAGCACCCACCTCGTAAAACAGCACCCGCTTGTCAAACAGCACCCACCTCGTTAAACAGCACCTCGCTCGTTGAACAGCACTTACCTCGTTAAACAGCGTACCCGCCAAACAGCACCCCTCTCGTCAAACAGCACCCACCTCGAAAAACAGCACCCCTCTCGTCAAACAGCACCCACCTCGTTAAACTGCACCCCACCCGTCAAACGGCATCCACCTCGTCGAACGGCACCCACCTCATCAAACGGCACCCACCTCGTCGAACAGCACCCACCTCATCAAACAGCACCCCACTCATCAAACAGCACCCAACTTGTCGAACGGCACCTGCCTCGTCGAACGACACCCACTTCGTCGAACGGCACCCACTTAGTTAAACGGCACCCACTTCTTCGAATGGCAAACGCCTCGTCAAACCGCACGCACCTCGTCGAACAGCCGTATCACCGCTGTGCCGGTCGAAGTGGGGAGCGTGAGGTTTTTTCGTTACGGAATTTCTGGATTCGGTCCCCGCGCTCAAGGCCCGCGATAGAAGCTATGCAATAGCTTATTACATAAACATATTTCTTCATGCCAAACGGTTGTAAATTTAACCGCGTGTCGATCCGAAAGCATTAAATTTCAGAGACAAACAGTCAGATGTACCAAAATTAAGATGGTTACTTGTTGACTACAACCCTCTAAAGTACATTGTGAGGAAATGTGGAAACCTTCGTATGCATATTCACGAATTTCTTCGTGAAGCAGAAAGAGGAAGAGAATAAACACTTGGCTGGTATTATTTAAATTTTAAATTACTCAGAGCTTGATGTCGTAATAAAGAAATACCTAACTACATAGATACTAATTCCTGGCTATTCACTACAAAAAATTCCTCCGTATTCGCGAAACAACAAAGAGTTTTAATTAAAAAGGATTTTGCTTGTAAGGGTCATCATTTTTCATGTTCTACTTAAAAAGGCTGCGACAAACAATAATATTTATGACCGGCGGAAACATGTCATTTTAAAAGGCTACGCAGGATGCTAAATAAAACATGCACAGATTACATAAAGCTTACAGCAATTGTCAAAGGAAATAAAATGTTGTTTGAAATGCTGTCATATTTAAAACATCATTGAGAATTTTGTTCATTGATTAGAGTATTGTTTAACTGTTTTAAGCAATTTCATTGCAAGTGTTAATTAAAAGTAATATAATTCCTTGAATAAAATTTTCGACTGTCTCAAGTGGGGTTCAAATTCACAACCTTTTGTTGACTACCGGGTTGGTTCTTCGCTGGCTTACAGCGATAATTTAGGGTACAACGTCAATAAAATCCCTTCCGTTCTTCATCTTTTACCATCATTACTTTGAAAAGGACTCAAAAGGCCATACTTCGCAAATTAAAAAGGGCTTTTACTCTATTAGTGATAATTTCAATGATGGGAACGTGTGGCTTTGAACTGTCTTAGCTCGCACTGGCATATATCTTATGTAAACATATTTAAAAAGAGGCTGACAAAATAGTGACCGAGTTTTATACGGTGCTTCTTCTCGGCACGCTTGTCGCGAAGCAATGGTAGGTTTAAATATTGGGACGTGTAAAAGCGCCTCCAGGAGCCTATTTGCTGAAATAAAACTGATTTTACTTATTTTACTGTATTATATGTATCCGCATCACGTTGCGTTGTAGGCCATCAGTTCAGAAAGGAAACAAGTTTTGTATAGGTTCATCTTTAATTTAAAATTAAATAGGAATTTTAAGTATCACATCAAATAACTTAACAAATTAGTCTTATCCTATTATCAGTTTGAAGCGTAAGGCGTCAAGTCATCAGTTATAAAGTATTTTGTAGGAACATTATCAAAGAATTTGCGCACAAAGTCTTGGACAGCGCCCATGGCATCCTTCATTATGTCACCTCCAACAGATTTCATGACGACTTTCCAGTTTTGGTTCAGCATATTTGTAAGGAGGTCACCTGCGGATGAACACTTAGATATAATATTGACTTGGGAAAAATACAACCATTACAAGAGTGGAACAAGCTACTAATTTATAGTCGGTGATTAACGATTGACAAAATTGGTGCCTTATTTCTCACTTTTCATTTCTTGTGAAAACAATCATTTTCTATTATTTTTGAAGAACTAATATTCGGAGTATATTTATTTCAAGTTTAAATAGTACTAACTTCGAGCGATATAATCTCAAACAAAAATAATTTATCGAATTCGGACAACCTGGTGATAAGATTCATAGAACATATAATCTATTTATTATAGACTAAATCTCAGCTCTCGAAGAGTTCTATGGATATCGATTTGAAAATTACCGTCTGGCATAGATTCCTAAATCGAATATCGATGTTCATATTAACCGATCACGTCTACTCTTTCTAAGATCCAATTCATCATGACAAAAATCTGCTTTCTTCCATCAGATACGCAGATTCGGCCATCGCATTGTGTTTGAATAAAAGGGGGTTGTTTAACCTATGTGCAGATAGCCTTAACAACCTGGTTGTTTTTGACGTGATCGCAACCTACAATATTTTTAAAGAAGCTAGAGCAGATGAGATATAAATATTTCATTTTGCAGCGGAGGTGTGTGCCTAGCACATTTATAAAAAACATATATTTTAGTATTAGCTTAGCGTCAGACGGACAGACCGACAAATATGGCTAAACTATATAGAATCCTTGTCTTGACTTCAGACCCCTAAAAAAATACGAGTCGAAATGTACTTAAGAAGTCAACATTTTTCCGTCTTATTTATTTCATCATATTACAATTTACATACTTTGAAACGAGCAAAAAAGCTCTTGAAATGGTGACAAGATACAATCGTAAGTACCTACATAATCCTAAGTATGAACAGAACATCTACCGACCATGTAGTTATAATGTATTCATATAAAAAACACTGAGACAACTTTTAATAGGTACTTAAGTGTTAGGTCCACTAAAACGTACTTCCTTAATATCCTTAATGTTTTTGTTGTTCATAAGTTTCTATGCATAGTACCTGTACTGTTTAAACTGACGTCATATACTTCCATGACAAATTTCAAGACTAGCGTATTAATAAGTAAAATCAAATCAATCGTTTTAAGAATGCATGTCAGGAAATTAACACTTAATGTCTCAAGAGGTTGGACAAACATTTTAAAATAGTTATAGTAGTCAAAAGTACTAACTTGCATCTCGTTCTCCAAGGTAGAGGCCATCAGCAGCAAATATCACTTGTCCAAGGATATCGTACTTGAATTTGATATTGTCACCTTTTCTCGTGATGTAAGTGTCACCATTCTTGTTAACGATGAAGAAGTTGAAATCTAACTTTAGGTTAAATTTCACTGAAAAAAGAAACACACAAATTATGCTGTTTTCTTGAGTTTACGCGAACACTATACATTGAAATGAAAGATAAGCTTACGGATTTAGAACGCGTTTATTTTTTATTTAACCCGACGTTTTGAACAGCGTTCATGGTTACGGGCAGACGATGAACGCTGTAAAGGGTTCAAAACGTCCCGTCAGGTTAAATAAAAAATAAACGCGTACTAAATATTAAATAACGGCCATTTCCAATAACCTATCTATCTTCAATTTTGGCATATATCGGAGATAGGAAACAGTTTCTATCTCTGTTTTTGCCGTCCAGAGAAACAAAGACAGAAGTTGTTTTCTATTTCCGATATGCCAAAACTGAAGATAGATAGGTTATTGGAAATGGCCGTTAGTGATTGAACTCATTAGATGCGAAAATATTGAAACTGGCATTTATTCGTTATATTATCTTAGATCTACACTAATATTATAAAGATTAAAGATTTTATTGTTTGTTTGTATTGAATAGGCTCCGAAACTACTGGACGGTTTCAAAGGGCTTAAGAAAAAGCATAGGGAAAGAAATATATAAAAAGGCACATATCTATCCCCCAGTGTGGGAGTTAGTTTCTGACTGACACAAAACACTTTCAGACTGTACAAACACGTTACGTACGAAATAACGTTTCGTTATTTTGCTTCATTTTTTGACATCACTATTGAATCCCAATCAATAACCTGCCCCTACACTATGTGGGAAAACGTGAACTCAAATGCATTGCATCCTCCTACTGATAGCATCCAAATTAAATCGTGACAGCTGATAGAGCATTTCATTGTATACAGGATGACTTTTTCATGACCGTCTAAATGTTTTATAGGCGTTAAGTATCGTATTTAAAGCCCATTGAAATAACAAATGTAGGTAAAGTTTTGACACAAAAATATTTTTCGCATCATTGTTTTAAATTTTTACAGTCCTAAGCCTGTGAAAGTATGAAGGGGAAAACAACAATTTATGAATTGTACCGTAATTAATAAATGAGATGCGCATCCAAGCAAGTGTTGCAAGAGGCCGTATCCAAAATTTTAGGTTTTTGGTGGATATTTTCTGGGTGCTTTATCTTGACATTTTTGTACTGGGCCAAAAGAAAAAAATATTATGTCATTTGTTTTTTTTGTCTGGTAGTTTGATGTATTAATTAAAATTTGGATGATTTGTAAATATTTCATCCTATATGAAATATAATAAAACGGTATTTCGATGTTTTTTCCTTAAAAATGTCGTTTATCTTATCTCTATGTTTCGGACGCTTTACAGCGATTATAGTTACGGTAAGATGTAAGATGTTTAATAAAAAATATTTAAAACTGCCTCCTCTGATTATTATCATCAGTTATGTTCTTATCACACATTATGAGATTTCTGTGTCCGGACTCTTCTCAGTGTTGCCATGTTTTTTTTGAATTCATTGCAAACTATCTTTTAAATAACATCTCATCATCATACAACATAAACATAAAAACAAATATTTTAAATGACGATTGTTTGTGCCGTCGCTCGATTATAAGGACCGGTCTGTCATCAAAACTCTAGAAAGAGTCCAAAGTCTCTTCTACAAAGCGTTAGGTAGCATAACGTCATACAACTGGGAACATAGGTACTTATTAAGATACTATAATATACTTTAACCTTTTAAATTTGTTTAAAAACTCATAGCTAGACAGTTCAGGTAGTAGTATTATATTATCTGTGGTTCAGGTGAGCAAATTATTTAGTTGTTTGTTTTTGTAGTACTTATTCGAAATATTTAACATGTTTCACAATAAATTGGTCAGTTAAGAAGGGTTAGACCCGTAAAAAGATATGCGGGGTCATTAATAAAAAACATGAAAACCGAAAACGAATACTCTTTGAATGAAAAATTCGCCTAATGAAAAAAATTTTCTTTTTTTTATCATTTGAATTGATAAATAAATACGTATCGAGTTATGAATTCTATTTTGTTTCCGATAGGAAAATCTATGTTACACACATTTTACTGGGGAAAATAAAAAACCCGGACATGCCAGACACGCACCTCTGTTTTACCTTGATAAATATTTACCCTTTCAGCCAAACTAACAATCATCCCGCCTTTTTTAACAATAATATTTTGCATACATGCCGTTTTCAACTTGCAATCAATTAGTGAGAGATCATCTGATCGCTGCACGTCGATCTCAGTAAGCCTCGGATTTATACTTTTAATACTAAAATAAAACATCCATCCAATCAATATTATCCCGCAAACCGTTGCGGGATAATATTGATTGGATGGATGTTTTATTTTAGTATTCAATGGATTTAATTCTTAACTTAAAAACGCCGCTTATAATGTCAGGTGTAAACTGGCCTCCAAGTATCCCACTGCTATCGTGCAAACTTTTCAACGAACAATATCAAAATTACAAAATAATTCTATTGTTCTAACAAACAATCATCGGTAAATTCGGTAATCTATACTAATATTATAAAGCTGAAGAGTTTGTTTGTTTGTTTGAATGCTATATAACGTTTAGGCTATATTAGCATATTCATTAAAAGCATGAGTGAAAAATGTTGCAAAAATAGTCGCGATCATAATAGCAGAAATTGACGCGGACGAAGTCGCGGGCAACAGCTATCAATACTAAAATATTATAAGGCTGAAGAGTTTGTTTGTTTGTTTGTTTGAACGCGCTAATCTCAGGCAGTACTGGTTCGAATTGAAAAAATATTTTTGTGTTGGATAGATCATTTATCGAAGAAGGCTTTAGGCTATATAACATCACGCTGCGACCAATAGGACCGAAGCATCAGTAAAAAATGTTGCAAAAATAATCGCGATCATAATAACAGAAATTGACGCATACGAAGTCGCTGGCAACAGCTAGTGATGAGTATAAAGCAATTTTAACAAGGTTTTTAATTTCGATGCTAGCAAAATTGAATTTATTTTAGTAGTAAAATTTTACTCTAGTGTGCAAATAGTATTACTAAAAACTACTAGCTATCAGCTCGCGACTTTTCTCACTTTTACTACACGTGAAAGCGAAACTGACAGATAGAGTGTTACTTTCGCATTAATAATATAAGTAAGATAATAATCTTATTAGACACAGATAAGTGTTAATTCATACTGTTTAGTTGCATTAAAATAACAGCTTTTGATTTGAAATTTTTAGGGCCACGTCGGAAGGGCGTGACACAACTTTAAATTTACGTTTCTAGCAAATCGACCTCATCATCATCATATCAGCCGAACGACACCCACTTCTGGGCATGGGCCTCCCCCAAAGATCTCCACAACGATCGGTCCTGTGCTGTCCGCATCCAGCGGCTTCCCGCGACCTTAACCAGATCGTCGGTCCACCTTGTAGGGGGCCTGCCTATCGACATGATAGTTACAAATGTACGGAACTTAAGAAGTAAAACAAAAAAAAGATGCTCACCTATTTTTATTTTTACTTTTCCATCACCGTGCACTGATTCTCCTCCTAGCAATGATTTCAGGATAGGACTGGATGAATTTGCCATGTAATGTCCCTTTACAGTGAAGTTGCATGTCATATCAAGCTTGGCTTTCCCCTGTTCTATAGCTGTCCTGTAGTTAAATAATGAAATGGTTAGTTTCTTTAGATATATTATCTATGACAACTGAACAATGCTTTCAAATTTAACGTCAATCATCAGTTGCAACAAAAAAAAAAAAAGAAAATGAAAACGTAGGTTTTATATATTTTTTGATGAAAATTTATTTAAAATAAAAAGGTAAGAAAATTTAATTAAACGAATGTATATATATTTTGATGAAAATTTATTTAAAATAAAAGTAAATATTATTAAATAATTATTTAAAAAAACTATAGGAAACGGTCACCTGTAAATTCATGATAATTATTAATATGCTTTATACTAAGATAACATATGGGTACTGAACATTTATATTATTAGAGTTGTAAAAATATTTTATTATAATATACATTTTTCAATATAATCACTTTTTCTACAATCGATTCGAAACTTAAAACCCAATGCGTAGTAATGAATATCAATTAGGAAAATATATGTTTTGCGATGAGTTAATGAGAATTTTACTGGACATCCTGTTCACTTCAAAATAGTTAGTATTCTTATTTTCGCTTTATTTTTAGTTAAACATCAATAAAAAAAAACAAATACAATTAAAGAAGCGATACTAACCGCATTTTGATAGTATTCAACCAAACATTAAAACAAAATTAAATATTGTTGTAATTTTATTCTATGATTGGCAGATGGCCGGATTTTTCATTCAAACAGTAATCATTTCGATTCTCTTGTTTGTGGTTTTTTAATTAATTGTTAGTTAAGTACCGACTCAACATTATCTACTTACATTGGAATTTATAATTTGGCAATTTAAATTTTTTATCGGATTTATTTTAATTTTATAAAAAAAAAATATTATTATTTTTGTGGCTTGAAGCCGTTTTACTTTTTCTCTATTGTGTATATTAAGTCTAAAAATTCGTTTAAATAAAATATTTTTAATGACCTTACCAATAACTAAGCACCTTATTAAAAACCAAGAATATACTACACTTACACAAAGTCGTTGATGACGCATTTACTCAGCCCTTTAACGACACCGTCACCAAAACGTAAACTCACTACATCACGGATCGGTATATCCAAAACCTTTTTCAGCTCTAAAGGGTCGAATGGTGCGATACCGACCTCAGGGATTCCAGTCTTACTGGACTCTGTTATGACATACTGAAATGATTTCCTGTGGCAGTCACTGTCACCGACACTGCATTTCGGGATGTTGTCCACTAAAAGAAAGAAATAAAATATTGTTAATTATGCTTATCAATGCCTGTTTGCTAAATATGTTTTGAACAACGAGTAAAATACAGGAAATGCAAACAATTATCATACAACCTGCAATATTGATTTCACATAATATAAGTACTAATTGTTTCCTAATCCAATATTTCTGTACTTTACAGACAATAATAGCTTCTTGGGAACATTTTATTGTATAAACCATATGATTGTATTGATTTCATGTAAATTGTTAACTGTCTCTAATTAAATAAGTTTTCAAAATATTAGCCCCTTAACAGAATGTATAGTTTAGAGTACGGAAGCCCTAAATATGTAAGTCTATCAATTGGAATCAAAAACAAAATTGATGCTTCCCCCAGCTATATTAGGATAGGAACGCGTTTTTTAAAACCCTTCCCCTGATTAGGTAACCAAAACATAACAGAGCAACCAAAACATTATTGTGCATACAGAATGAGCCTATATTATAATGCGACTAAGTAATTACGGTATGAATAAGTTTTTACTGTTTACACCAATACAGATTGTTTTTTATATAAAACTTACCAAATGCTGCACTACCTAGCAATACAACAGTGCACAAAATAACAAATGCCCTTTTTAAAAACATCCTGCTAACAGCACTAGCAATTTTGATATGACGTATTGCGAGCAGACAACCGCATTATATATTACATCCATACTAAAAATAGCATACTAAATAAAAAACTGTTCTAAAACCGGTTTTGATAATCAGGAAAGATGATGACTTTTGCACAGTCTCAATAATCATTTGGAGTATCTGTGACGGAGGAGAGATAAATCATTAGAAAATTTTCCTTAAATAAGAAAAACAAAATTGGTCAGGTATCTAAATACCTAACCAATTTTAACAACAAAATTAAGACGCCTATAAGAACATTTAGATAAATGCATGTAAATTTCGTGATAATTGCCCATTTTTATCGCGAGAATAAAAGACCGCTATGTATGAGAAATCACTATAGTTAAAGTTGTATGTCATTATTTAGACAAGTTTTGTGAATTTTCAGGATAAGAAAAAATACTCGTGGTTTTATTAGGTCGCAGCGATTTTTGTACTAAATAGTTAGCAAACTTTCGAAAAACTCTTCTTTAGACATATTTTTCAAACCATCAAGACAACCTCAGGTACAAATAAAAAGCTAAACTTGTTTGGAATACTTAAGTTTTTGTCGAATTTACTCAAATTAATTTGAGATTAAGTTTTTTTAGGAAACGTTTTTGTCCGTTTTTATTGTCTAAAGCTCTTTGGGACTACGACGATTGTGTACGATTTGAATCATATTTATTTACTCGTTTGTAGCTTAACTTTATAAGACTGGATCTTGCAGACTAATACTAATATAATAATAATAATAATATAATATAATTAATACTAATACTAATTCTTGCCCTAATCTAGATATTAGAAATATTTAGTTCGTTGCGTTTGCAATGAATAAAGAGTATAAATAAGTTGTAGGGTAGGGGTTTCCGTTCAACTCCCTTACCCGAGGAGTGAGAGGACCATTTTTTCATATAGTACTATTATCTGATTTTAATATTATATATTTGATACGACCTTACTATTTCCCTACACTTTTGGATAATGTCCATAACTTTGGTCCTCTGCCGGATAATCTCGTTACGGATTTGGCAAGCTGAAGTGGCAGTGAGCTGGCCATATTTGTCGCAGAACCGATGAGCGTTGGGGTAGACGGGATCTCGAATGGAGACCACGTCTCGGCAATCGTAGTGTAGGACGCCCCCCTGCCAGATGGACCGATGACCTGAAGAAGGTCACTGGTAGTGGCTGGATGAGGCAATAGGGGATCGTGCACTGTGGCGTGCCCTTGGGGAGGCCTACGTCCAGCAGTGGACTGCAATTAGGCTGATTGATTGATTGATACTATTTCCCATTGCAAAAAAGTACGGTCTGAGTAAGAAAAAAGTCACCTAGTCCAGGATTTTCTAGTGCTTTTCATACGTGTTTATTAAATTTAAACATTAGTTTTCTATTTTATTCAAAGTAAACAGCAATAGTTCCATAGAAATCCGCGCGGCGAGGAGGAGTGCATTTGAGTTATTTTTTTCACTCGTTACCTCATAACATAAAAAAAGGTTGACGTCTTTCAACAGACCTTGCCAATCGATTAGTATTTAAAAAAAAACATCCAAGTGCATGTCTGGCCACGCGCATGCGATGTGTAGGATAGTCGTAAATGCCAACTCTATTAACTTGGTCAATCCATAATTTAATGTGGAAATTAATTCATATTCACTTCCGGTTTGACATTTACTACAACTTTATCTAATTCTCAAACAGTGCAAGTTATTTGTATATTTTTCCTTTGCCACATACTTTTGTCCCGCAGATAAAAAATACTTTAATCTATATAACTTGATTATAAACAACAAACAAAAGGACAAAATATCATAAGGGTAAAAACTCATGATACATTGATAATTAGTGATGAGGATTTAATATTGTAAATATTGTTATTTTACACTAAAAATGATTGTTTGTTGGTTATAATTAAGTTATTTTGATTTAAGTATTTTAAATATACTTCATCAAGTACGCACTCGTAATGATTCATAGAACTTCCCATTGACGTAATAATAACCTATTAGCATATTATTCAAATCATCTTTAATTTGTATGGTTAAAAATAGTAACAAATAATTTAATATTCAAGTTTTTAATTAATTAGCCATGTTTTCGAGATAAAAATAGTTGTAGATATATTTTTTTAAGTATTCGTATAAACAAACGTGTAAAACAAAAACATTAGATATGCACAAAATTTTATTTTTGTTATTTTTTATCTATATATTTTTTTTATTTTGTCTGATGACACATTATATGTTATTGATTTGACCTATATCATTGAATCTAATTTACGATAGTAATGATGGGTACATGGTTACTCGAGCAATGTTCGAAACTTCGAAAGTTTTTGTTGCCTGACTCAGGGGTCGTACCCGGGACCCCGTAATCTTGGCCTGGTATTTAAACCACTAGACCAACGGGTCCAAAGTACTTGGAAAAGAAAAAATATACAAAAAACTTGAACTAAAGATATTACGTCCTTTTGTTTTTTATTTTATAAATTAACATATTAAATCACAAAATGTAGGTACGCGTATAACATCCGATAGACTGCACTAAACTTGATAATCCTTTTTTTGCTATGTTTGTAATTTTATGAAAAATAAACTGTATAAATAGCTGAGATGATAATTGTGCAAAGCATTATCTTCATTAGTGAATCCGTGCAAAGCCGCGGCGGACAGGTAATAAAATGCTAATATAGGTTGTTGAGAGTTTTTTCTTTACTTGGCATATAAAGTTTCTTTTTGGTTGTGTTGTTTGTGCCTGGCTAGTAACATTAAAGTTCCTTCTTAACTCTGTTTCTAAAAAACAGTTGTTTGTACTCTCATAAAACTTTTTTATTGATCTTTTACTTAAAAATATCACTTATTAGTACTTACAATGTTAGGTTTAGCTAGGCATAAGGTAACTTAACATTCTCAGCACATATCTATGTAAATACATAATATTATACTTAAAACAAAGTTCAAGAGTTAATGATGTTTTTTGTGGTATGTTTAAGAAGAGCGTTTGCTTTACACTCAGTTAATGATCTTCGCAATTAAAATTTACCAAATACTTTATTTTAATAACTGTCATCATTCTATATTCTGTATGTTAGTGGTATTCTTATTAAGATTTTTGTGATGCTTGACAACAATTTATAAATTTACATTTCTTGCTCTTGTCATGCTCCTGACAACAGATAGTAAAAACTATAATAACTATGTAATGGTTCACAATATAAGAAAATTAATATTACAACGATTTGAAAGACATTTCGAGAACAAGTTAGTAGATAGATATCACGTGAACCTACTTATAAAACGTAAAATCCCAATCATCTTTGAACTTTGAAGTCTACATAAAGATTGATAAAGATGTAAATGACTTCTTTTCATGAGTAAATTTTATTTTGTTGTAGTTTGATGAGATGGTGACTGCACTGAGAAATGAATAAAAACTTAATTTATCTTATTTTTTTCTAGTGTTTTCGCAAATACTATTCATTAAAGGTAAAGATAAATAATTATTCGGTTTTTGTTTTTAACACCGTTCGTAGTTATGGTGTCTACTGTCTACCCATAAATTTATGTTTCTTTGCGATAGTACCTACATTATTATCCTCTGCGATAATGGATCAGCAGCTAATACGATAATATGGTGTTGTAGGTCTTAATAAGAATAGCACCAGATCATATCGTTGTATGTATCTCGCAAGATACGACTACAGTACTGCCTGAATACACATAATTATACTTTGTGCTTCATCCTCGAGATTAGAACAACATTGTAGTTTCACGTAACGACTCGCTAATCCACACTATAGTTAAAATATTTAAAAATCAAAATCATTTAAAATATAAACACCTTTTTGTGCTGGTATCCTTACTCTCTACACGGATGCCATCTTTTATTAGTCGTTACCTCATTCCAAAGTCTCATGCGCGTTTTAGTGCTACGCTAGTTCACATTTTTAAATCCATCTGCAAGTATATTTTTTTCAGCAATAAGCATGCTTAAAAGAAAGCAAGATGGGAACTATGACGAATTTATTAGACGTCAAATTAATAAAATCGCAAGGAAACTTAACAAGGAGCAATCGCGAAGAAATTTTTCGAGTAGCGATAGTGATTTGAGGACAAGCCAAAATTTTCTGGCGCCTTCGTCACCAGGAGGTAAGCAAAGTATATACTTTGTCTTTAAAGTATTTTTAATTATAAATAAAAGGAGGTAGTTGGAATTCTTAAAATGTTGTTGCTGATTATGATGTAAAATCAATGCATGTGCCTCATTCGGCCTGTTTACTGATATAATGTTGAAAGTTAAGAAAGATATTATAAACTGCAAAAAGTAATCAATCAAATATTAATGCACAGACATGGGAACCACCCTGTGGCTCCTCATCCGTGCCGTGTAAATAATTTTGGTTGCTATTAATTCACTTAATACTAATATGACTTCATTTTTGCAAAACTACCTCCTATGTTTACCAAATAAGCAAATACTTAACGGCATATGTCATTTTGTAAATAAATTTGCTGTGTAAACTTTATATCCACTCCAAACGGGGTTGGATGTCACAGTGCAATATAATAAGATAATAATTATTTTACGCACTGCCTTTCAGATCGCTTATTTTGTTTTTTCTAAAACAACCTCCTGTGTTTACGAAATAAGCAAATACTTAACGACATAGATATGCCGTTTTGTAAATAAATTTGCTGTGTAAACTTTATATCCACTTCAAACGGGGTTGGATGTCACTGTGCAATATAATAGGATAATATCTTACGCACTGCTTTCCAGATGACTTATTTTTTCCAAAAATAACTTCTGTGTTTACCAAATAAGCAAATAAATAGCGACATGTATGTCCTTTTGTGAATAAATTTGCTGTATAAACTTTATATCCACAAACGGGGTTGGATGTCACAGTGCAACATAATAAGATCATAATTATCTTATGCACATATATCATAGCCTGTTAATAACAAATTTATAATAAGATGCGGTTTCGGCCACGCCTGAGACATATTTTTTAAAGTTTAAATATTGACATTACAATTGAAATTTAGCTGCTAAAATATCATATAATAATGATCAACCTGGCCTACCCACGTCTGACGTGGATATGGATATTGTGGAGCAAATCCCAGGGCGTTTCAGCCCTGCTCCAACTGATTTTGAGGAATGCGCATTGGATAATGACATCATGGAGATTTTAGGCGCACCCCCAATACATAATAAAAAAATAAAATAAAAAGATATTTCGAACATTGCTCGGGTTTGTGATCAATCACCAACCCGCATTTGGCAAGCGTGGTGAGTATGCCTGTACCCATCATTGCTATCGTAACCTGAATTCAACGATGGAGGCCTTTACCCTGTAGTGGGATAACTAAAGTAAAGACCTATTTACTTTATACAAAGATAAAAATATGCATAATCATAAGCAAAAATCTATTGGCATCTGCCATTACCGTGAATCGACGAAGCTCTCACAAAAATGTTCATTTCGGAACATAAAGATGCAATCTTAATATAACCTCCACTGGAGGGTGCTCAGCTGTTCTGTGATCCTCGGTTCTCCGAGTCGATGAAACGGCGAAGCCTTATTTGTGCATTCGTCAGAAAAAATGTTACAAGTCAAACTTTATGAAGCTGAGATCGAAGCCTTAATTGGTGACCAGCAGGCAACCAATAAAGAGGTGACAAGAGCCTGTTCATTATACACATACACATTCGTCGATCGCACATCCGATGCTGCACATCATCAACGGCGTCAGTATCCAGCAATATTTAGCGCCGCCGGTGCCGTCGCTGCCACCGCCGCCGCCGCCGCTTCCACATCCGGCGATACAACCGCCATCACAGCAGAGGCCCAGATAGCGACCATATCAACGCCGCTGGATAAGGTACACTGTTCGGGCAGACTTGCCCTATTTTAATATAAATGGTCCAAAATAACTTTAGACTCA
Organism: Anania crocealis; assembly: GCA_949315895.1. Classification (NCBI taxonomy): domain Eukaryota; kingdom Metazoa; phylum Arthropoda; class Insecta; order Lepidoptera; family Crambidae; genus Anania; species Anania crocealis. The sequence continues at coordinate 8,195,626 of OX438862.1, forward strand.
GTTATATTGTCATGGGTCCAAGGGTACAGCATTCCCATTTATAGCCCGTAGTACAAAGGTATATTTCACAAACACTAAAACTTTCTGCCACCGAGACAAAACATATCTACAGGGAAGCCATAACTGAACTTTTTGATACCTGGATCTATTTCAGTGGTTAATCAGTGTGAGGATCAGTTTTTTCTCTAATTATTTTTCTTATGAAAAAGAAAGATGGCTCGTTTAGATTTATATTAAATCTAAGAGTATTAAATAAATTCATATAAACGGAACATTTTAAATTAGAGGACCCTAAAACTAAATCGAAACTAGCTTCCAGCAATTATTATTTTTGGGCTTCCCTAGATTTGTCTAGAGCATATTTTCAGTGCCTATAAACGAGCATTACAGAAAATATCTAAAGCTAGAATTTAAAGGAAAAATCTTTGAATTTAATGTGCTACCTTTCGGCCTCAGTACAACCACAGATAAGTACAGTGTTACAAACCTTATTTTGATTATTTTTGGTTTGTATTCCTTTTTTGATTTATATTTAAAAAGTACTGTTTTGGTTTAGTTTTTTGGTTTGTCATTGTTAATATCGTTGTGTTACTGTCAATATATTTCTCTTGTGCTCTCCTTTTCATAATATATTATTTACATTTACATTCACGCCTATCATTTTATCACCACAAAATACAGTCCACTCCTTTTCATTTGGTCCATCGATCACGTAGAAATTTGAACCATTTCATTTGACATTTCATTTTTATTGATAGTTCTTATTATAGATTCAATATCGTTGTGCATTTTCACATGATCACTCGTAGTAAGAGCAAAGTCATGGAAACTCATAAATCACATGACATTCCTACATCTTCCCAGGCTCATTTTTCATATCCTCACGATCACGTTCCGCTAGCAGTAGACCCTAATGTTGTGCCCGTAGGTGGAAACATTCCTACAGTTTGTGACGACGATCGCGTCAGTAGCATGCGCTCCGCGCAAGCAGCGTCCCGTCATTCGTCAGCGACGGTGAAGGCTCGCAGGGCCGCTGCCTTAGCTACACTCAAAAGACGCCAGCATGAACGCCAATGTGAATTGGAGGAAGCGGAACTCATTGCCAATTTTGATCGGATGGAAGCGGAGGACGAGGGAAGTAATCGGAGTGGACAAAGCTCGTGTAGTGTGAAACGCACAGAAAAGTGGGTACATGATTACAATACTAAATATATTGACAGGGTCGAGGTCTCGAAGCCTAGCCATTCGGTATCTCTACCGGTAGCTCCTCAGGCTGCTGCTCCCAATTTAGCAGCACACCTCCAACACCAAGTAACAACAGATTTTGATCCCCAGGTGCCCGGGTTGGCTCTCTCTTTTCCGCCACCCTCTCTCGTGGGCCCTGAGGCTCAACACTTAGACATGCCTGTCGTTCAAAACAGCTATGATTCTTCGGTGCTAAAATCCGTAGCTGATACAGCCGCTGCAGCTTTGGCGTTAGCTACTGCCATACCCAGGTCTAAAACGTCAAATATTCAGTTAATCACGTTTAATGGGCAAGTTTCACAATGGTTACAATTTAAAAAACTTTTTGACAGCACTAAATCCCTCTACACACCCACAGAGAACGTCGCGCGCTTGCAAAATGCGCTTCGTGGGCCCGCCCGTGAGGCCGTTTCGTCGCTTCTTATCTCTGCAGAGGATCCCGAAGATATCATGCGTGCCCTGGAGAGAAATTTTGCGCGCCCTGAGATGATCATTTTCGGTGAAGTGCAGACACTGAAGTCATTACCACGACTTGGCAGTGAGCTTAGGGAACTTGGTAATATTGCCAATAAGGTAGGCAACAGTATTTGTACCATGAAACTATTAGGCCAACGTGAGTACTTAAATTCGCCTGATATATATTACGCAGTTTTAGGCAAATTGAACCCTATTATGAAGTCGAAATGGTCAGACTTCGCCTCTCACAAAAGTATGACCTGTCCACTTCTATCTAAATTAGAATTATTTTCTGAGTTTCTGTCGCATGAATATGATAATTACGTTAGATTTGCTTTATCTCCCGAGAGTGCCACATTTACGACCAAGACTTGTGATATCACTTCTCAACGCAGATCTCAAAATATTCATTCCCTTACGGAAAATAGGAACAATACGAATAATAAATCGGCTTGCAGTTTTTGTAGCAAAAATCACAACATTAAACTGTGCAAAGATTTTTTGTCCCTAAACATAGACGATAGATGGCGTTGGTTGCGTGAGAACAAAGTTTGTTATAAATGTTTAAGGCGTAGCTCACATCAATGGAAAGTATGTAAAGTAAAACCTTGTGGCATTGAAGGTTGTTCCTTTCGCCATCATCCTCTTTTACATGGCAGGGACACCTCTTTCCAAAATAATAACGTTTGTACTTCGGCCAGTCAAGACACTTGTACTACTTCGGTACCCTTATCGCCTAGTATAAACGCGGACTCTGGGGAAGAAAGGGTGACGGTTTCTACCACTGCTGTGCCAAATATTAACAGTTCTTTGCAAACACGTGCACTTCTTAAGATCATACCAGTGACTGTTTCGGGACCTGACGGTGATGTTAATACATTCGCTTTGCTCGACGATGGTAGCACTACCACATTAATCGATGCGAGCGTTGCGTCTCGTATTGGCGTTACCGGACCTGAAGAAGCAGTCACTGTAAATTGTGTAGGAGGGCTTAGGAAAAGTGCGAAAATGTCTTACGTAGATTTTCAAATTAAGGGTAGGTACCAAAGTGAGACATTTTTAGTAAAAAACGTCAATTTAGTCATTAAAATCACTTTCTTTACAACCGCAGTCAATTTGTAGAGACAGTATCGACTCCTTAGTATACTTAAATGATTTAGTAGAGGTTTTAACATACGTAGACGCCACACCAACTGTGCTCATAGGTGCTGATAACTGGCATTTATCTATCAGTAAGGAAGTTAGGAAAGGTAAACGTCACCAACCTGTTGCTTGTTTCACAGCATTAGGCTGGGTATTGTATGGATTAACATCTAGTAAAACCAAAGCAGTAAATTTTATTAATCATGCCAACTTTGACATCGTTTGTCAAAATGATTCTTTGGATTCGATCTTAAAAAAGCACTATAAGTTAGAGGCTTTAGGAATAACAAAACAGGAAACTATACATAGCAAACAGGACAGACGTGCTATTGAAATTTTGGAGTCTAGTGTCAAGCGTTTACCTTCTGGGCGTTTTGAGGTTGGTTTGCCTTGGAGAAACGACATCACACGTGTTCCTGATAGTTATCCTCAAGCGTTATCTCGGTTCCTAAGCCTTGAACGTCGTATGGCTAGAGACGCTTCATTCGCACAATCATACAGTACGTACATGCAAAGTATGTTAGACAAGGGTTACGCCGAGGAATGTTATAGCGATACATACTATGACAAATATTCTCGCAATGATAATTCTCCGGGCCTCAGGTGGTACTTACCTCACTTTGGAGTGTATCACCCACAAAAGCATAAATTGCGTGAAGTCCACGACGCCGCTGCCTTAAACGAAGGAGTTAGTTTGAATTCCATGCTGCTTCCCGGTCCTGACCTGTTACAGTCATTATTGGTCATTATGTTTCGGTTTCGGGAGGGTCAAATCGCTCTTACAGCTGACATAAGGGAAATGTTTCCTCAATTTCGAGTCCGTGTAGAAGACCGAGATGCCTTGCGATATATTTGGAGATCAAATTCAAATCTTGAGACCGGAAAGCAGCCCCTCAAGGAATACAGAATGACTTCTGTTGCATTTGGGACATGTTCCAGCCCTTTCATTGCACAGTATTTAAAAAATAAAAATGCAAAAGAGTTCGAACATCTGTATCCTAAAGCAGTAGACGCAGTGTTGAATAATCATTATATGGATGATTATTTAGATTCTCATGACAGTGTAGACGAAGCAGCACAGGTAGCAGCTGACATAGTTATCGTCCATAAAGCTGCATGTTTAGAGATGCGCGAATGGATATCTAACGATCAGGCAGCATTGAATCAAATGAAAAGGAGTGGACTGTATTTTGTGGTGATAAAATGATAGGCGTGAATGTAAATGTAAATAATATATTATGAAAAGGAGAGCACAAGAGAAATATATTGACAGTAACACAACGATGTTAACAATGACAAACCAAAAACTAAACCAAAACAGTACTTTTTAAATATAAATCAAAAAAGGAATACAAACCAAAAATAATCAAAATAAGGTTTGTAACATTAATGTTACATTAATCAAAATAAGGTTTGTAACATTCTGGCCCCTTGTGCACGAAAGTGCACAAAATTAAATGAGTACTTCTAAAGGTCCAGAACCTTACAAAGTACGAACAATCAGTAAAAAATAATAAAAAGCCAGTCAAACTACGAAGGGAGTTTGACCAGTTTTTTCAATGGGCGGCGTAGTGTACCAGCCGCAGTAACTACATCAACTACTCTGGTTACTCCGTCCTTTCCTGGGTAAGTAGCAGTAATACGACCTCTGGGCCATACACCTCTAGGTAGTTGCTCGTCTCCAATGATGACCATGTCGCCTATTTTTAAATCGCAATCAGTTGTGCTGTTTGGTTGATGTCGTGGTTGCATAGTGGGAAGTACTTCTTTGACCCAGCGATTCCAAAAGTGGTCGGCAAGTCTTAATGCCTTCTTCCAATCTGCACGTCGCAACAGGTCACCGTCATTCAACACCGTAGGTAGAACCTGGTTTGAAGAAGTACCAATTAAGAAATGGAAGGGCGTAAGCGCTTCATCGTCATTATGGTCTACTGACACATAGCTCAATGGACGTGAATTAACGATTGCTTCTGCTTCTGCCAATAATGTTAAGAGGACTTCCTCTTTTGGGGCCTTTTCGTGAAGAGTAGCGTTCAAAGCAATCTTGACTGTTCTTACTAGTCGCTCCCAACAACCTCCGAAGGATGGAGCGGCTGCTGGGATGAAACTCCATTTTATCATCTTATTGGCAGTAAACTCTTGTACGTTTTCGGTGTAAAACTCTCTCAATATGCGATTAGCTCCGACAAAAGCAGTTCCATTGTCTGAATAAATAGTATTTGGACAGCCTCTCCGGGCGATAAATCTTCTTAAGCTCATAATCGCAGCATCTGCAGAAAGACTGTGCACTAGCTCTAAATGAACTGATCTGGTGGTCATGCACGTATATAAGGCAACATATCTTTTTTCGTGCCTGCGTCCAACTGTTACAGTAACAGGACCAAAATAGTCGACACCGGTAAAGCTGAATGGACGGTGGTGGTGTGCCAGTCGCTGAGGAGGAAGGTCACCGGTTGAGGGATTTAGTGGACGCGCTTTTCTGATTTTACAATGTAAACATTTCCTTGCTGTAGTCCTTACTGTGTCTCGCAGCCGCAATATCCAGTACATCTGGCGTATCTCATTAATTACATATTCATTATTTGCATGTCCAAGTTGCTGATGAAAGTGATGCACCAGTAATTGTACAACTGGGTGCCGACCGTCTAATATCACTGGAGTCTTCATCTCGACACCAACACCTTCTACCATCTTCACTCTGCCGTGTAAGCGCAGTAAGCCATCCTCTGCTATAGTAGGCGATAACTTGAAAAGGCGACTCTTCTTAGAGATTTGTTCAGAATTCAGTAAGCTATGATATTCTTCTTTGAAGCTATCTAACTGCGTCTTTTGAAGAATTTGCCTCTCTGCGGCCTTCAAAAGGTCTGCTGTAAGAGGAACCAGAGTAGTGGATGTTGGTTTTAAATTTCCGCGAAATATTGACACAACCTGTATAACGCGAGCTGTGGCTCTGAGTAATCGAAGCCAGTTACTAAATTTGTCAAAATTTACCGTGACTGGGGTAGGTAATTTTGACAAGTTTATTGTTAGCAGTCTCACTAGCTTAGAAGATTTGAGTTCTTCTTGAACTGGCGCGGTCGCGAGAGGCTCTAAAGGCCAGTCTTTAGTGGAGTTTAAAAGAAATGGTGGTCCGGTAAACCATCGATTAGATGACGTCAAATGAACCGTGCGTGCCCGAGTTGCATCATCTGCTACGTTTAAGTCACTTGGTACCCACTTCCAATCCAGAACGCTTGAACTTTCAACAATTTCTCCAATCCGATGTGCCACGAACGGTTTAAATGTCCGCGCGTCGCTACGAAGCCATCCCAAGACTGTCATCGAGTCTGTCCAGAAAAATGTACGAGATGGTTTTTTCCTATGACTGTCATGTATGGTTCGTGCGAGCCGCGCCGCGATCAAAGCAGCTTGAAGTTCTAAGCGTGGAATTGAAGTAGGTTTTAGTGGTGAAACCCTAGCCTTACTTGAAATCAGAACAACCTGGATTGAGCCATCTTCGTAAATGAGTCTCCAATACGCGACGCAGGCATATGCAAGCTCACTAGCATCGGCAAATATATGAAGCTCACGATGTAGCGGTTCTGACTTCATAGTAGAGGCATACCACCGCGGTATTTTGATTGACGCAACCTTGCCTATGGCTTGTAGCCATTCTATCCATTTTGCAGACTCGGGTGGTGGAAGCTCAACATCCCAGTCGATGTTGGACCTCCACAGTTCCTGAAATAATATACGACCTTTAATAATTATAGGTGCGAGCAAACCTAAGGGGTCATACACACGCATTAAATGCGAGAGAGCTTTTCGTTTTGTAAGGGGGTTTGGTAAACACTCATCTAAGCCGGTTCTAAATCCTAATTTATCTGTTAGGGGATCCCAGACTATACCTAATGCTCTTACTGTTGTCATATTTAAGCCAAGATCTATTTCTGATGATTGGGCAACACGAAATTCTGCGGGAACAAGATTCAATGCTGCCTGATCGTTAGATATCCATTCGCGCATCTCTAAACATGCAGCTTTATGGACGATAACTATGTCAGCTGCTACCTGTGCTGCTTCGTCTACACTGTCATGAGAATCTAAATAATCACCCATATAATGATTATTCAACACTGCGTCTACTGCTTTAGGATACAGATGTTCGAACTCTTTTGCATTTTTATTTTTTAAATACTGTGCAATGAAAGGGCTGGACCATGTCCCAAATGCAACAGAAGTCATTCTGTATTCCTTGAGGGGCTGCTTTCCGGTCTCAAGATTTGAATTTGATCTCCAAATATATCGCAAGGCATCTCGGTCTTCTACACGGACTCGAAATTGAGGAAACATTTCCCTTATGTCAGCTGTAAGAGCGATTTGACCCTCCCGAAACCGAAACATAATGACCAATAATGACTGTAATAGGTCAGGACCGGGAAGCAGCATGGAATTCAAACTAACTCCTTCGTTTAAGGCAGCGGCGTCGTGGACTACACGCAATTTATGCTTTTGTGGGTGATACACTCCAAAGTGAGGTAAGTACCACCTGAGGCCCGGAGAATTATCATTGCGAGAATATTTGTCATAGTATGTATCGCTATAACATTCCTCGGCGTAACCCTTGTCTAACATACTTTGCATGTACGTACTGTATGATTGTGCGAATGAAGCGTCTCTAGCCATACGACGTTCAAGGCTTAGGAACCGAGATAACGCTTGAGGATAACTATCAGGAACACGTGTGATGTCGTTTCTCCAAGGCAAACCAACCTCAAAACGCCCAGAAGGTAAACGCTTGACACTAGACTCCAAAATTTCAATAGCACGTCTGTCCTGTTTTCTATGTATAGTTTCCTGTTTTGTTATTCCTAAAGCCTCTAACTTATAGTGCTTTTTTAAGATCGAATCCAAAGAATCATTTTGACAAACGATGTCAAAGTTGGCATGATTAATAAAATTTACTGCTTTGGTTTTACTAGATGTTAATCCATACAATACCCAGCCTAATGCTGTGAAACAAGCAACAGGTTGGTTACGTTTACCTTTCCTAACTTCCTTACTGATAGATAAATGCCAGTTATCAGCACCTATGAGCACAGTTGGTGTGGCGTCTACGTATGTTAAAACCTCTACTAAATCATTTAAGTATACTAAGGAGTCGATACTGTCTCTACAAATTGACTGCGGTTGTAAAGAAAGTGATTTTAATGACCTAGCGTTTTTTACTAAAAATGTCTCACTTTGGTACCTACCCTTAATTTGAAAATCTACGTAAGACATTTTCGCACTTTTCCTAAGCCCTCCTACACAATTTACAGTGACTGCTTCTTCAGGTCCGGTAACGCCAATACGAGACGCAACGCTCGCATCGATTAATGTGGTAGTGCTACCATCGTCGAGCAAAGCGAATGTATTAACATCACCGTCAGGTCCCGAAACAGTCACTGGTATGATCTTAAGAAGTGCACGTGTTTGCAAAGAACTGTTAATATTTGGCACAGCAGTGGTAGAAACCGTCACCCTTTCTTCCCCAGAGTCCGCGTTTATACTAGGCGATAAGGGTACCGAAGTAGTACAAGTGTCTTGACTGGCCGAAGTACAAACGTTATTATTTTGGAAAGAGGTGTCCCTGCCATGTAAAAGAGGATGATGGCGAAAGGAACAACCTTCAATGCCACAAGGTTTTACTTTACATGCTTTCCATTGATGTGAGCTACGCCTTAAACATTTATAACAAACTTTGTTCTCACGCAACCAACGCCATCTATCGTCTATGTTTAGGGACAAAAAATCTTTGCACAGTTTAATGTTGTGATTTTTGCTACAAAAACTGCAAGCCGATTTATTAAAACTGCAAGCCGATTTATTATTCGTATTGTTCCTATTTTCCGTAAGGGAATGAATATTTTGAGATCTGCGTTGAGAAGTGATATCACAAGTCTTGGTCGTAAATGTGGCACTCTCGGGAGATAAAGCAAATCTAACGTAATTATCATATTCATGCGACAGAAACTCAGAAAATAATTCTAATTTAGATAGAAGTGGACAGGTCATACTTTTGTGAGAGGCGAAGTCTGACCATTTCGACTTCATAATAGGGTTCAATTTGCCTAAAACTGCGTAATATATATCAGGCGAATTTAAGTACTCACGTTGGCCTAATAGTTTCATGGTACAAATACTGTTGCCTACCTTATTGGCAATATTACCAAGTTCCCTAAGCTCACTGCCAAGTCGTGGTAATGACTTCAGTGTCTGCACTTCACCGAAAATGATCATCTCAGGGCGCGCAAAATTTCTCTCCAGGGCACGCATGATATCTTCGGGATCCTCTGCAGAGATAAGAAGCGACGAAACGGCCTCACGGGCGGGCCCACGAAGCGCATTTTGCAAGCGCGCGACGTTCTCTGTGGGTGTGTAGAGGGATTTAGTGCTGTCAAAAAGTTTTTTAAATTGTAACCATTGTGAAACTTGCCCATTAAACGTGATTAACTGAATATTTGACGTTTTAGACCTGGGTATGGCAGTAGCTAACGCCAAAGCTGCAGCGGCTGTATCAGCTACGGATTTTAGCACCGAAGAATCATAGCTGTTTTGAACGACAGGCATGTCTAAGTGTTGAGCCTCAGGGCCCACGAGAGAGGGTGGCGGAAAAGAGAGAGCCAACCCGGGCACCTGGGGATCAAAATCTGTTGTTACTTGGTGTTGGAGGTGTGCTGCTAAATTGGGAGCAGCAGCCTGAGGAGCTACCGGTAGAGATACCGAATGGCTAGGCTTCGAGACCTCGACCCTGTCAATATATTTAGTATTGTAATCATGTACCCACTTTTCTGTGCGTTTCACACTACACGAGCTTTGTCCACTCCGATTACTTCCCTCGTCCTCCGCTTCCATCCGATCAAAATTGGCAATGAGTTCCGCTTCCTCCAATTCACATTGGCGTTCATGCTGGCGTCTTTTGAGTGTAGCTAAGGCAGCGGCCCTGCGAGCCTTCACCGTCGCTGACGAATGACGGGACGCTGTTTGCGCGGAGCGCATGCTACTGACGCGATCGTCGTCACAAACTGTAGGAATGTTTCCACCTACGGGCACAACATTAGGGTCTACTGCTAGCGGAACGTGATCGTGAGGAGATGAACAGATAAATTAGGATTTAGAACCGGCTTAGATGAGTGTTTACCAAACCCCCTTACAAAACGAAAAGCTCTCTCGCATTTAATGCGTGTGTATGACCCCTTAGGTTTGCTCGCACCTATAATTATTAAAGGTCGTATATTATTTCAGGAACTGTGGAGGTCCAACATCGACTGGGATGTTGAGCTTCCACCACCCGAGTCTGCAAAATGGATAGAATGGCTACAAGCCATAGGCAAGGTTGCGTCAATCAAAATACCGCGGTGGTATGCCTCTACTATGAAGTCAGAACCGCTACATCGTGAGCTTCATATATTTGCCGATGCTAGTGAGCTTGCATATGCCTGCGTCGCGTATTGGAGACTCATTTACGAAGATGGCTCAATCCAGGTTGTTCTGATTTCAAGTAAGGCTAGGGTTTCACCACTAAAACCTACTTCAATTCCACGCTTAGAACTTCAAGCTGCTTTGATCGCGGCGCGGCTCGCACGAACCATACATGACAGTCATAGGAAAAAACCATCTCGTACATTTTTCTGGACAGACTCGATGACAGTCTTGGGATGGCTTCGTAGCGACGCGCGGACATTTAAACCGTTCGTGGCACATCGGATTGGAGAAATTGTTGAAAGTTCAAGCGTTCTGGATTGGAAGTGGGTACCAAGTGACTTAAACGTAGCAGATGATGCAACTCGGGCACGCACGGTTCATTTGACGTCATCTAATCGATGGTTTACCGGACCACCATTTCTTTTAAACTCCACTAAAGACTGGCCTTTAGAGCCTCTCGCGACCGCGCCAGTTCAAGAAGAACTCAAATCTTCTAAGCTAGTGAGACTGCTAACAATAAACTTGTCAAAATTACCTACCCCAGTCACGGTAAATTTTGACAAATTTAGTAACTGGCTTCGATTACTAAGAGCCACAGCTCGCGTTATACAGGTTGTGTCAATATTTCGCGGAAATTTAAAACCAACATCCACTACTCTGGTTCCTCTTACAGCAGACCTTTTGAAGGCCGCAGAGAGGCAAATTCTTCAAAAGACGCAGTTAGATAGCTTCAAAGAAGAATATCATAGCTTACTGAATTCTGAACAAATCTCTAAGAAGAGTCGCCTTTTCAAGTTATCGCCTACTATAGCAGAGGATGGCTTACTGCGCTTACACGGCAGAGTGAAGATGGTAGAAGGTGTTGGTGTCGAGATGAAGACTCCAGTGATATTAGACGGTCGGCACCCAGTTGTACAATTACTGGTGCATCACTTTCATCAGCAACTTGGACATGCAAATAATGAATATGTAATTAATGAGATACGCCAGATGTACTGGATATTGCGGCTGCGAGACACAGTAAGGACTACAGCAAGGAAATGTTTACATTGTAAAATCAGAAAAGCGCGTCCACTAAATCCCTCAACCGGTGACCTTCCTCCTCAGCGACTGGCACACCACCACCGTCCATTCAGCTTTACCGGTGTCGACTATTTTGGTCCTGTTACTGTAACAGTTGGACGCAGGCACGAAAAAAGATATGTTGCCTTATATACGTGCATGACCACCAGATCAGTTCATTTAGAGCTAGTGCACAGTCTTTCTGCAGATGCTGCGATTATGAGCTTAAGAAGATTTATCGCCCGGAGAGGCTGTCCAAATACTATTTATTCAGACAATGGAACTGCTTTTGTCGGAGCTAATCGCATATTGAGAGAGTTTTACACCGAAAACGTACAAGAGTTTACTGCCAATAAGATGATAAAATGGAGTTTCATCCCAGCAGCCGCTCCATCCTTCGGAGGTTGTTGGGAGCGACTAGTAAGAACAGTCAAGATTGCTTTGAACGCTACTCTTCACGAAAAGGCCCCAAAAGAGGAAGTCCTCTTAACATTATTGGCAGAAGCAGAAGCAATCGTTAATTCACGTCCATTGAGCTATGTGTCAGTAGACCATAATGACGATGAAGCGCTTACGCCCTTCCATTTCTTAATTGGTACTTCTTCAAACCAGGTTCTACCTACGGTGTTGAATGACGGTGACCTGTTGCGACGTGCAGATTGGAAGAAGGCATTAAGACTTGCCGACCACTTTTGGAATCGCTGGGTCAAAGAAGTACTTCCCACTATGCAACCACGACATCAACCAAACAGCACAACTGATTGCGATTTAAAAATAGGCGACATGGTCATCATTGGAGACGAGCAACTACCTAGAGGTGTATGGCCCAGAGGTCGTATTACTGCTACTTACCCAGGAAAGGACGGAGTAACCAGAGTAGTTGATGTAGTTACTGCGGCTGGTACACTACGCCGCCCATTGAAAAAACTGGTCAAACTCCCTTCGTAGTTTGACTGGCTTTTTATTATTTTTTACTGATTGTTCGTACTTTGTAAGGTTCTGGACCTTTAGAAGTACTCATTTAATTTTGTGCACTTTCGTGCACAAGGGGCCAGAATGTTACAAACCTTATTTTGATTATTTTTGGTTTGTATTCCTTTTTTGATTTATATTTAAAAAGTACTGTTTTGGTTTAGTTTTTTGGTTTGTCATTGTTAATATCGTTGTGTTACTGTCAATATATTTCTCTTGTGCTCTCCTTTTCATAATATATTATTTACATTTACATTCACGCCTATCATTTTATCACCACAAAATACAGTCCACTCCTTTTCATACAGCCTCTTTCGTTTTTTACGAAATTGCTTAAACCAGTCAATGGCCAATGACGATTAATGGGCGTCATGTTCATTATATTATTATATATGGATGACGTATGTTGTACTGCTCCTACGTACCAAGAATGTATTGCTAATGTCAATGAAATAATAACCTGGTTTTTTATAAATGACTAAAAAAGCTGTCTCATGCCTGCAACATTTGTACTTATCTTGGATTTATATTTGACACAAAATTTAAAACTTTAAATTTATTCAAAAATAACTTACTCGACTTAGAAGACTCCAGCGTTCGTCTATACTTGACTTCGCTCGTGTCATTGGCCTACTCACTTCAGTTTTTCCACTGGTATACAGTACGGCTGGCTATATACCAAACAATTTGAGTAAATACCTTACTCTTTTCCAATTCGAAGGTAACAATAGCTTTGATTGTAATGAAAAATATAAGTACAGTAAGTAATCCAATAAGAGCTGATAATTACACCTTGGTGATATTTTCTAATGCAAGTCTACCCGAATGTGGTCAAGAGACCACAAGCGGCAGGTGGAGCTCTGAAGAGGCTTTTGAACACATTAATTTCCTTGAATTGTTAGTAGCATTTTTTGGCCTCAAAAAGGAACCCATGGCAAATTTTTGCTAATGATTGATCGTGTATTAATCGAAGGGGCGGAATTAGGTTTCCACATTTTCATAACCAAAGATATTTGGAAGCTTTGCGAGATTCGAAATATATACATATTTATGCTTCGAAATATATCGGGCTAATATATCTAGCTCGATTGAAACAAAATAGCAGACGCTGAATCCAGGAGAGCTCACCTTGGTCAGCTCAGCTTAACGGGCAAGTTTTTTAGTTTATAGTTGACAGTTTCGGTATAACAACATCCCCTGTTTGCTCAAGGCTAAATGCAAAGTGCCAAAATTATACATCGTGGCATAGACAATAGAAATAGATAGAGATCCAGGTACATGTGCTGTAAATGCCTTTACCGACAACATTCCAGTTGTCGGTATATTTATTTTTACGCTTTTTCTCGTATTTCTATAATAGCAAAAGTTATAAGAAAAATAAATACTGATGAAACACAAGGAATTCTTGTAGCAGGTACCTCATTGGCTCACACGGGCATGGTACCTATTACTTTTAAAACTTTTAATATCCTTACCAATAAGGTACATTAAACAGTATCAATCTGACCTATCTTTAATTTTTGGGTCCAAGGGTGAGATCCGATGATCGAATTATAAGTTTTTTTATCAAGTGTTTTTACAGGTTCCGTTTGCCCTTTACTATGTACTTACACGATAACCTGGGACACATTTATTGCTTTAGATTATCTAGCAAATGTATTCTGCCCTTTCCATTGAAGCGGTTATCAAAAAGTGAAAAAGTACAGTTAGTTCTTAGCTCTAATCACGGCTCACCGTGTGCAAACATTATCATTAATTTAATTAAGTGAAGTTAAAAATTGCGGTAATATGACCACAATTAAATTACCAGACTTATTAAAGACATTTAGCCAGCTGGTGTTATAACACCCTGCCTATTTAATTTTATGATAAATTAATTAGTTTATAATTAAAAAAAAAGCTATAATTATGTCACCTACATGAATATTACTAAGCCATTACGATGCAATTATGTAAAATTATTTATTAGTCAAATGAACCCACATAGTTCGTTACAAGTACCTAGTAAATGGATCTAAGGTGTTTTTAAATGAGAGTGGAATTGACACTTCTGTGTTCTTTGCGCACCCCACCTGATACGCTAGCACCTTGGCTGCCAGCAGGCGTGGTGTAAGCATTGATTTGATTAGAAGTATTGATAGAATGTTTTTGCAAAATATTGTAATAGAAACATTGATAATGGAAGTACAAATGATTTTGCCCTATCGGTCTTAAACAATAAGAAGTTGATATGAATTTAATAAATATTGGGTAATGTACTTTTCACTTATTTAAATATTTTCAAAACTTGTTACACATAAGTGATAACATGGATGTGACTTATCAAATTACTAATAAAGATTTCTTTATTGTTTGATTTGATAAAATACTTACGAATATAGTCTATGGTTGATACATTTAATTCAAATAATATAATTTCTATATCTCTCAAGATCTACAATGTTGTTCTAATCTCGAGGATGAAGCACAAAGTATAATTAATGATTAAACGAACTTACCTTTAGTGAAGTTCTATCATAATTATACGAGGGCTTCATCCGAAGAGATTAGAACCCACCCTCCCAAATACACAACCCATAATTACCTCGAAATATACATTATTTTAATGTAGATATACTGTTTTATGGTACGAAACGTTGTCTTTAAACTAAATGAGACTTTGGAATGAGGTAACGACTAATAAAAGATGGCATCCGTGTAGAGAGTAGGGATACCAGCACAAAAAAGGTGTTTATATTTTAAATGATTTTGATTTTTAAATATTTTAACTATAGTGTGGATTAGCGAGTCGTTACGTAAAACTACAATGTTGTTCTAATCTCTTCGGATGAAGCCCTCGTATAATTATGATAGAACTTCACTAAAGGTAAGTTCGTTTAATCATTAAAACTTATCGCTAAACCGGGATTTTCGATGCACTGTTTTAATTTATTGGTAAAATCGTATTTACCTTCCCGACGTTTCGATATGATTGCACGAATCATGGTCGCGGGCAGACTGGGCGGGTCTGTCCGGTTTAGTGATCTCTCCGCCACCAAACAAGCAAACACTGAAAATTATCAGTGTTTTTTTTAAATATTACATTACTGTTTTATTAAGGCAACAAACATTTATGTAGTAACAGTTAGATGGTTAATGTGAGTATAACTGAATATCTATAGTGCCTATAAATAGACTCACTACTTTTCGATTTTTGATACAGTCTATTCATTTGCAGAAGCAAAATATTTTTATTTGATTAAGTTTTTGTAGCAAGAAAGAAGCTAGACAAGTGTTGGTTGTCATCTTACCAATCTTTATAACTACATGCAAAGTTTTGAGGATGTAGGTATGGATATATGTTACTCCTTTACTGGATGAAGTTTAGCAAATATCTTCTTGTTAAACTTCATACAGACTGTAATAGCATATAACTACTTTTAATCCCGGAAAAATACGAGTTCCGCAGGATAAATTTAAATTCGAAATTCCTCGCATAGGAAGCCTCGGGTAACAGCTTATGTTAAATATTTTTCATAGACATTAAGTAGTATTTATTTTAGAAAAAAAGTTATCAAAATATTTTATTCAAAAAGGTAAATTAAGTAGGTACTTAACTACTCTAACTATTAGGCCCTACTAAATTACCTCTGATACCATTAAAGTTGATATTATGGGGGAAGACTTGGCGACTCCTGATCCTACTTCGGCTAGTTAATTAAGGTTTCGTTAACAAAAAAAAGTGCAAAGTTTTTTCGGCCTTATTAAACTTATCTTCGTAAGACTATGTAGAACGAAAAAGTTTTTTGACGGAATTTTCTGAATATTTTTAGCTAAGTGTGTAAAAAGTGAAGTTGTTTAGATTTGTTTTCACGAAGTAGAAAGAAACTCTTACACTTGCGTGCAAGTTGAGAAAACAGGGAAATCAAAAAATTAAAAGATTTTAAAACCTCCATCTCAGATGGATGGATGGACAAATGAAGGAAAATATGGCTATCCACGCGCGGTCTTACAAAAGTGAGCCTAAGTATCATACTATCTTTCAGATTCTGTCCCCGACAGGGCGGCGACGTTTTAGCTCCGTTACTATTGAGTGTTTCAGTGCAAAAAAGGTATAAAAAAATCTTCTTGAGCCTTATTTAGTAAACAAATCACTCAAGTCATAACAAGACAGATGGACTTACTCATTACGTGTGAGTACACCACAGTACAGTAAATTTTTTGAGTTAGTGAAATAAAAATATTGGATATGCGCGCTAGCGAAGTTTAGTGGTTGCACTAGCGCAGCGCCACACTGTAGCCCACCTATCAACGCGGCGGAATAGCGCCACACCACTGCCGCAACACTGTTGTTTAACTGGCCCAGAAATTGTATGATGTACCGTTCCGTATTTTTCTTTTTTTGCTTTGATCTAAGACAAAATCATAACATTCAATGTCGAGTTGAAAAACTAAATTGTAAAACCTACTTATAGTTTGTTAGTCAAGTGTTTAATCCGATTTATCAGTTCAGTTATTTATTGTCATAAAATTTTTTTTTATTGCTCGATAACTCCTATTTTGATAAAATAAAATATAATTTTGATAAAGCTACCTACAAAGTGCTTAAAGTGCAAGACATATTATTTGGTATTTGGATGAATTTTTATTAACATACTAGCGGACCCGACAGATGTTGTCCTGTCTTAACTGTGAATATTGATTTCATATTGGTATAATTAATGAGAGAAAAATATTTCAAATACAAATTTATTTATCGACATTACAAATGATAACCGCAAACTGGCAACGCAACCTGCAAATTTAAACCGTTTGCAGTAAATTGTCAAAAGCGCTAAGATAGTTTAGTATAGTGATTAAGTTTTCTCAAATTTTCTAATTTTCCGCGCAATTTTCTTATTTTTTAAACAAAACAAAAAAAGAACTAGCGAAATCGGTTTAGCCGTTCACGCGTGATGCGATAACCAAGGGAAATAGGGATTAATTTATATATATATATATACATATAGATAGATTTTTGTACCAACCTTTCTATCATCTTCCTTGTTGCTAACAGTAAATCGTTCGGTTGTAACTAGACTGAGCATTTAGTTGCCCTCAAGAGGGAATCAATCGTCCTTCGATTAAATTGTCATGTCCCAACAAGGGCCTTTGTCCCTGTTGACATTTGGGTATGCGTCCGTATCCCTTCGCGGACAAAGTATGGAACATAAGGCGTAATGTATAACCGCAAAAGATTTTCTATGATTTAGGGATCATCTTTTTTCTGTCTTCATTCAATTTGAATTGGAATTCATAATGTCTTTATCGATCAGCGACATAACAATTTAAATAAACATGTGATATATTAATAGGTATATTTTTTGTGCATTCGAAATAGCTTTGATCATCAAACCGCGTACTGTTTAAGATAATACTGTGTCGAATGGTTAATTTTCGTTTATTGTATCTTTTGAGAGATTCAAATATCAAATAAACTGTTTTTGTTTACCTTAACTGGTTCTACTAGTATACCAAGAATATTTAAAAACGTTCTTTTGTTCGCCATTTGACAAACCTGATAGATGATCAAAGTTAAGTGGAGCAAAGTAAAGTAACGGCCTATATAATCATCCCACTGCAGGGCAAAGGCCTAAATCATTGAATTCTAGTTACCACACAATGATGGGTATAGGCATAATCACCACGCTTGCCATATGCGTGTTGGTGATCTTGCATGAACTTGGCTCATTGCAATCCTACAGCTTTGCAATGTCACCAATTTTTTTGTTGAAAAAAGGTCCGACAATGTTTGGAGCCTAAATGCTCTCCATCTATTATACAAAGGTAGATTCGATCTTGATTAAGGACATAGGTTATTCTTTCACCCGCGCGATAATACATGTAACGTCTATAACGCACGAGCAAAGCTGCGGGCATAAATCTAGTCAGCAAATAAATTACAACAAAATTGAATTTAAAAGGGTTCTAAGTAACAGTACAGATAGCAAAAATACATGACTGGAAATATAAACAGAACAATAAATTAGTTTACGGTTACACCCAGTTAAACTCTGTCAACCGACAACAGCACGGATTTATGAACATTTTGTGATAGGCAAGTAACCATCCGATTCACACTCATAAACAAAATTAACGACCCGTAAACAAAAATATAAATATTTGGCAAAAACAAATGGATTGCTATGAATTATTGTGCGTCACCTGTTTCGCGGTGTGACCCATTAAATTAATGATCTGATGGAACAGTATAAGAGACTTTAGCAGTAACTTGGTAACGTTCGATTTTCCAATTCTCATAGACATCTTCGTTAAGTCAACATCACCAGTTCACATTAGCGGCCTTACCCCCGTATTTATAAAGAAGTAATTACTTATTGCTTATGAAGGCATAACTTAAAGAGTTCATACCTAGTCCTTAGGTGAAAGAAATTGGTCACGATTAATATAGTCATATTATTTGGCTAAGAATGCTAACTATTGGTAGTTATAACTTCTGGAAATCTCTTGATTAAGGCATACAAATTGTCTCTCAAGTAATTACTTTTAGTCAAGTAATTACTTTTACTTGTTTATGAATACGGGGGTTAGACAAGTGGCTTTTTAATATCGTTTACGTTAGACGAATAGATATCAATGTATGTAAATGGCATAAGCTTACGAATCGTTCGATTGTTTGTTAATGTAATTTTCATACATTTGTTATTTATTCGCCTGGCGTTAACGATATTAGAAAGCCACTTGTCTAAGGCCGTTGTTCCTTGCTGGTCATGGGCCTCCTCGAAAAAAGGTTTCGATAGCAGTAATCGCCACGCCTGGCGAGCGGGCTACTTACAATTAATCTTATGGCAGAGAGAAGACACTAATGTCCATCATCTGTCGGTACTTCTTATTCGTTTCTTAAGAACTCGCACGACGAAAAATGTCGGTGCTATTCTGTTCAAAGCCTGTCAACTTAACGGCAACATTTACAAATTTCTTTACGAAATTATTACTGAAGACTAATAAATTGGTTTTATTAAAGGTGAAAAAACTTTACAGACTTAAAAGGCTTATGAAAATCCCATACTATAAGAACAGAAATAGATTTTATGCACTTTTACAGTTTACTATGATAAGTTTAGGCAAAAAAATTGTCTGGAAGCATTTTCTGCATTTTTTTAACTTGTGTCTAGGACTTTAACAAGAACTTTCTTCAATATATTCGAACTCAATCTCAGGTATCTGATTCGATAAGTTACTCCTTTATTTCTTTGTTTTCGCACCCAGTCGCAAAGTTACATGTCAATAAAACTAGTGCAAAAGTCAAGTTTGGATAAAAGCTAGCTACTATTTATGATTTCACTGCATTCAGGTGTAGTTTAGCCAGTGATGCTCGTATTTTATATTGACTACCGTTATACCTGCCGATCTTTAGGGTTTATGGTGAAGTCAAGGATTTAAAAGTTCAATATATACAAAATATTGTAATCAAATCAAACTTGTAAAAAGCTAGAGATCTTTTGGTTATTGAGATTTGATACAAGTTTAACAAATTATTTGTTTTATTTTGTGTTATTCTAACAAAATCTGTTTTTCATCTGTCTTATATTAATAAAAACTTTTGCTTTTGATGAAGTTTGACCATTAGCAACAAAAAATTACAATTTTCTTTATGACTAAGATAGTGAAAATGCAAAGATGTAGGTATTATTTATATGATCAAGTTTATTTACTATGCTGAAGAAGCAACAATAATATCGTAGTTGATAAGTCCCCTTATTCGCGTAACCAAATCGTATCACAATCGTAATTGAACGACAGGTTTTTGACAGTTCTAGTATGGGCTAAATGTCAAAATTGTCCAATTCAATCACGATCGAACTGCGATTCGGTTACGCGAATTAGGCCCAAGTGTATCTTTCTTGATATCATACTCTGAATTTACCTTTTCAATACCTCAAGTATTGAAAATCTAAACTTACGTTAATTTTATAAATACAAAACATATCATCACCATCATCATCATCACACAAACGCCCACATCAGACCACTGCTGGGAACAGACACCAAAATAAGGATTTTTCCATGATCGCGAAGTTTGGCAGGCGGGCTTGCGAGCGCAGATTATTCCTCAAATAATAATATACGCAAATCGAATGATTCTGTTTACAAACACTGTTAACGACAGCAAAAATTATAAATCCACACTTAATTCAGTTACTTTCTATAAATATTTGGTCAATAAGGAAACTTTCCTAATGGATGTTTTTCAGCAATACTTTAAAGAAAGCTGAGTAAAAAACCCCTAAAAAATTGCTAGTAGTTTTGGTAAAGGTGTCAAGCAATCTATCATTCTGACCAAGTCAGAGTTGTTATCAATGTGGCAACTGATAGCCCTCATTCCGTTTGCGTGACGGACGTTGATTAATATGAGTCTACACCGAATGTCGATGTCGAGATAACGCAGGTTGATGCTAGCTTATGGTGGAAGTGATATCTACGAGTAAGTAACGTGAGATATACTTGTATCATCTTGTATTTTATTTACTTACCATTACAACCAAGAGCAGCTGATGATGATGAAGTTATACTACTAATACTGCTTAAATAAATATCAATTTAAACAAAATATAAATTTATTATCATCAGTTCCCGCTTTCTTCTCCTAGGTGAAGGTTTTGCTTTCATCACCAGACATGCACGGAGTATTAGCTAAGTATTATAGTTAACCAATGACAATGATGGAAAAAGCCGCTGATGCCAGATTTTCTCTAGCAGTAAAGCTATAGACACGATACCCATATGACCAGAAGGCATGATGCTATTCTCATGTTAAACGAAACCACAGTGTACGTAATAAATGAATTAAATTTTTTAATACAATCTCGACATTTCGAACACATTACAGCGTTTAAGAACATGGGAGGCTGTAAAATGATTTAAATCGTCGGTATAAAATCATATTATAATGTAAAATTCTATAATAAACGCGACTGATATCCGTAAAGCTATATTTAATTTCAACGCATAGATTTCGCGATAGTTCAAGAAACCAATATTCTTTATTGGTTCGCGTAAGACCTATACAGGGTGAAATTTTAACCACTTTCCAAAATTTTTATAGGCGTTCGGTATCGTATTTAGAGCCCATTTATAAGGTAAAAAATGAAAATCAAGTTGTCACCCGAAAATATTTTTAGCAATTTAGTTTTCAATTTTTACGGTCCTAGGCCTGATAAGTTGTAAAGGGTAAATCAAAAACGTATGAATATTATCGTAATGAATAAATGAGATGCGAATCGCGTAAAAAAAGTGTTCCTAGGCGGCTGTATCAAAAATTTTAAATTTTTTTCGGATACTTTCTAAGTGCTTTATCTTGACATTTTTGTACTGGGATATACCAAAAGAAAAAATACGTCATTTGTTTTTTGTCTCGTAGATTGATATATTAAAATTTGGAAGGTGGTTAAAATTTCATCCTGTATAAGATAAATATACTACTACCTTTTACTACTACCTACCATTAAAAAATAGTAACTGTCTCCCTTACCTATGGGAA
This sequence comes from Anania crocealis, assembly GCA_949315895.1. Taxonomy (NCBI): domain Eukaryota; kingdom Metazoa; phylum Arthropoda; class Insecta; order Lepidoptera; family Crambidae; genus Anania; species Anania crocealis. The sequence goes on from OX438862.1 coordinate 8,217,470, forward strand.
ATCTACGATTTTTTTGTTCAAACTTGGTTACAGACCAAAAAGTTGCGATTTAATTTATTTATTTATTTAAAAGCAGCTTACCTCAATTTATATTTCATAATTTAATGTATTAATTGGAACTTTTGAAAGTCCAACAATACGATACTTTGAGTATTTTATTTCTAATAAGACTATAAAATCATTCATTATAATCATTTTGTCATTTAAAAATTATCAGAAATCGTTACTGTCTTTTATTATTTCCATAACAATTATTAAAATTTCCATTTTCCAAGGGAAACTTTAATGAAGAGTGAACGAAATTCATTAGCGATTGAATTTGCAATGTTAATATTTCTTGTTGGGTTTTCTTAGATTTTATGAGCGGTTTAATTTTTGAACTAAGCCATCGGCTTTGGCCGACAGTAGTCAAGCCAATTCATTGAAAAGATAAATATAAAGCGTCGGGAACAACACCAATAACACTGATTGGAAAGAGTTTGAATTGTTCTGTTAACATTTTGTTGTTGAAATACAATTATTAGATTAACAGTTACAATTGAAGAATAATTCAACGCAAATCAGAAACTGCAAGCGTTTCATTTAGGGACTAAACATAATTTTGCAAAACATAATCGTTCTGTTTTTTTTTTTGTAAATTGTTAAGTTAACAACTTGCGACTTCGATTAGGTGGGTGTTATTCAAGCTTTACAGTTGAACACTGTACTGTTTAATTTCAATTTAGATTAAATGAGCCAGTATTATAATTACAATCATATTATGGGAGACAATATTTCTGGAACTTGACCGATGAGATTGATAATTATTTATCTGATGTGCATCATCATCTAATAAGAGACTGTAAATTTGACTATTAACGGACGACTCATGAGAAAATAATGGTGTTTAATGTAGTTTTTCGATAATCAAAATAATAATGTATTTAACTTCGTAATATTAATATTTCTACGCCTTAAACAAAGGCAGAATATGTTGAACTTGTGCATAGCTTTAAGATCTTGTGTAACCATGTTCTAAGAAATAAATTATCTTATCTTATCTTATCTTATCTATCGCACTTCCTCACTTCGTCACCTCTATTAAATCTATCAAATATTTTTTTTAATACCAAATGTTTATTCAAACTTTTAATTTTGGAACACGCTGTGACGCGCACAGACGTATTATTTTGCTACAGCGGGGTCCCGGATGAATGAACCTTATACAGCTACATCCTTGCGTGTTACAAAATAAATAGCTAAACCAATATTTTATGTATTTATAAAAAAAAAAATAAAAAAAAAATAACACTGCCCAGATGCTATAATAGCGTGGGCTTCGTTTTACAGGTGGTTGAAATTGCACCGTTTATAACCATATGGCACTTACCGCAACGCACCCAGCAGTGATAAGTAATAGATTTGACATAGGTGGAGCTTGAGGTATAAATAAATGGACTGTGGCCGGCTTAAGACATATGTATAGTAAATGTAAAAGATGCGAAATTTCATAAAACAATGATATGTATTTATGTATTACCTTTTAAGACTTAATGCGGTACGCTACTAACCTCAACTAGGGTTGCCAGGTCGCCAAACCTAATGGCCGGACAGACCAGCCAGTTTGGTCTGACATTTGGGTAGAAAGACCGGACACCCTACATTATTGAGGATTTTGTGTCTCAGTATTAATAGGTACGAAAAATGTTTATGTAAAATCAAACTTTTTTGATTATTACCATAAATCTTTGTAAATGCGAGAGCGACCGACAGTCGGCTCGGCGCTCGCTCGTTTGCAAAATGTTAAAAGCCTAACAAAAGCCGGATAGGCCGGACATCCTTTATTTAGGCTGGACAAGATATCAAAAAGCCTACCTATGTCCGGCTTTATCAGGACGCCTGGCAGCGCTAACCTCAACAAACGTAAGAAACTCTGTAAACTTATAAGTGATATGTCTCTGTCAAGATTAAAAGTTAACCGAATTGCATGTAGATGATCAAAACACGTCTGCATTGAAGAACGCTAATCAGTTCACGCGTATATAACCACAAACCGGACACTTGCCTTATAATGTAACCATGAACCTTGTAGTTTATGAGTTTATACATATTTTATGCACGCGCTCTAATTACGGAAGACCTGCTTTTTATAAATATTCCGAACGCTGCAAGATATTGGTAAAACCGGTCAAGTGCGAGTCAGACTCGCGCACGAAGGGTTCCTCATTGACTAGGTAAACAACAGTAGGTACATAAATTTATATAGTGCCTACCTGTTACCATAGTACATAAATGTATATAGTGTAAAACTGGCGTTTATTGTATTGGAGCCCCCTTAAATATTTATTTCATTAATTATTATTAAAGAAAAAATACAACTGAGTGTTTTGTGAATATTTTAAGGGTTCCTCGTTGACTAGGTAAACAACAGTAGGTACATAATTAAGGTGCCTACCTGTTACCATTTATAGATATCGAGCAAAAATAGGCAAAAAATGGGAGCCCCCTCAAATATTTATTTTATTTTGTTTTTAGTATTTTTGTTATTGCGGCAACATAAATACATAATTTGTGAAAACTTCAACTATCCAGCTATTGCGGTTCTTGAGATACAGTTTAGTGACAGACAGACGGACAGACGGACTGACGGACAAACAGCGAAGTCTTAGTAATAGGGCCCCGTTTTTATCATTTGGGTACGGAACACTAAAAACATTTGGAAAAACCTGAATATTAAATGTTTTTTTACTATTTCAGTATAAAAACTATACAGTACATAATATTCGAGTATACTAACACTTTTGTGTGTCGTTTTTCTTGACCGCTTTAATACGTTCCTTCATCCGTTTTAATATGGTTCGAATTTGCGGTAACCGAAGAAAACCAAAAAACAACACTGTAAGTGTTGTGTGTCGAGAGCAAAAGTGTAAAAATAGTGAGTTGTCAACCAGTGGTACCGGTATCGTGTGTAATAAAAGACTACGACGGAGGGTAGATCGATTTGTCTGCTCTTAACAGCTACCCACCCGCAGCTACATCAGTTCTCCCGTGATCATGGCGCTTGCAACAGTGCCGAAATATCGGAAACTCATAATAAATAAGGAACATGGTATAAATCCCGATTCAAATAACTCTAGTATTATTTCTTGTATTAATTTTATACATCTTTTCCTATAAAACATAACAGAAGCACCACAGTGGAGTATAATTTTGCAAAATGGAAACGCATCACCCATATTATCCTATGAGTGTCCTAAAAGGCAAATCAAAGGGAGTTTACAAGAAAAGACAAGTAGGAGCGTCTTATCTCCACTATCGCCAAACCGTCTGCCAAGCTTGGGAATTACAGAATGATCCTTCTTCAAAAAGGTCTATGTCCAGTTGTGGACTCATGTAGGCTTATGAAGGCTCTATCGAAATGTATCATATTTGATCAGATCAAAAATCTATACAAATATTAGGGGTTAAAGTATGAAATTGCCGTTTTGTATGGACGAAATCGAGAAAAGTCATTTTTCCATACTAACATTTTTATTGTTTTTTTAAAAACCGCCTGTACCGTTTTCGATGCAATTAAAGGTGAAAGTTAGATGGTTATAAAGCTACGCATTATAGTATTTAAATTTATGAAAATCAAAGTATATAATACAAATATACTTAATTGAAGCAAGAAGGTCAGCTGACACATTGTAAGGGGTCTTTTCAACGACTTCCTTTGAAGTAATAGGCACTAGTATTGCATTTTTTTTAGCCAAAAGTTACTTTATTTAGTTTTTGATACAATACAAAAAGAATTACGCAATAATATGACTATACTTAAGAGCTATAAACAAAATAAAAAGTGGGAAAATAATCGGCAATTTCATACTTTATTAACCCCTATTATAATGGAAGCATATGTTTGGTTTGATTAGTTATTTATCGTTACAAAACAATATTTTTTTAATCGCCATATGATTGCAACTTTAGCACACCAGTAACTAAATATGTATATGTCAAACCTTTAAAAATTCATTAGGGTTATTATGAATAGCAACTAGAATCCATGAAATTAATATTCACCCCAAACACGGACAGTTCAATTTTAAACTCTTTCAACTTTGGCCATTATTCATGGAGGCAATGTTTCAAACTTTACTTGTCAGTGGCCATACAAAAAGTTTTACGGGAATGTGAATCATACGATGGAGTTTAATATCCATTGCGCGTTATTTGTAGAGACTTTAACTCGGACCACTGAGGTTTTATCATTAAAGTCAAACTTAACCAAAACATTAAAATGATGAAGTGCATTTGCTCAAATTTGTTCAAATATTTACGTAAGACAACTTTCCGTTTGGCCGACAAAAAAGAAGTGTCCCTCTTTTATCTTGCACTTGAGAATATTTAAGTCTGAGTAAAATTTAAACAACACATTTATTTATTTTGCCAAATGAAAAGCACTTCTAATCCAATTTCCGAGCTTGATGTTTGTTTTACATCTTTATTCATGATGATGATGATGATGATGATGATGATGATTGACAGATGTGATTTGGTCCTACTGATAAAAGAACATAATTTTATATATTTATTTATTCTACTGATAAAAGAAAAAAGTACATAGTGGCTTCAAACTTTGAGTGTCCCAGATTATAAATGAATAACCACTGTCATAATAAAAGCCCAAAACAGGAACTAGGGTAAGTAATAAAGTACCTACCAAAAATTAAAAATTTAGCTTGTGGTTTCAGTTCACTTTACTTTAGAAACTCATTGACAAATCAGCACATGCTCTTTAATACTATACAGTTACCGAACGGCGATTTATTCCAGGAGTTGGGCTATCTGAAACTTGGCTACAATGTATTTGGCTAGAAATGTCCTGTTTCTATACATTTCCGAGCAACCTCCCGATGCACTGGGGGACAACTAGCGTAACGGATGAACGGGAAAATCGTAGACTATGCATTTGCAACATCTGAACAGCTCTGAAAACTTACAAATAAATTGAGAAATGAATGCCAAACTTAAAAATATTTCATATAAAACTTAAACATTAAAGTGGCGCTTTATGACAGTTAAAGTCATTTGAGATGGCGTGACGTATCACGCAGTATGTCTTGCAAACTGTGTGTGTAGACATCTTATGAATACAGCCGCTAGCCACCATTGTGTACTTAGCTTCGTCAATTAAAAAACTTTAAAGAACAAGTTGTCCCTAACATTACTTGATATTAACAAATAAATGGCACTAACTTTGTAACTGTAGATTATAGACAGACAAATCACCCATTTGGTTGTGTACGGCATATTTATTGGTATGATCGACAATGTAGACTCGATATGCAAATAACAAGAAAACACATCACTTTCTAAGTAAATAATAAAAATATTTTTATAAATGTCCATACAAACACTGAATCAAAATTTAACTTTTCAATGGCAATACTTCATTACAGACATATTATAGTACGAGTATATAAAACTATTATGAATGTTTGTGCGCGCATCGCTTCAAAGCGATTGCTGTGTTTGTAATCGTCAAGTCAAGGTTTGTGTTAAAGATAATGGTTGCAAAAATTGATTGAAGAACTTCTCTAGTTATCTTAAATGAGTAAATCAGTAGTACAGAAAACATGCAGTAAAGAGAACATTTCATTTCATTTTTCTTTATTAATACACCCGTTCTAAAACAGTTTCCACTACATCAGCTTCAGTAATTTCTGCGCAATTGTCGTTCACTTCTCCGCCCGACTGAAATATATTTACGTATATTTAGATCTGTAGAAATGTTCTGAGGAAGTATTTCGTATGCAGCAGCAATCCAAATGTATTCTATTAAATCAACCCTGACAAATAGTCTTTCCAAAATGTGCTCGAATACAACTGAACAAGGTCACTTCTTGTTTAATTACGCTGCTATTCCACGTTCACGTAGGCAGGTGATTAATATTACCTTGGTCTGCAATTTGATGATTCTAGTTTGTTTTTTTGTGCTTGCAGTCAGTTGCAAAAAAGTCATTACATAAATACTCTTAGAATATACTAATAAACCTGGTTTGAATATTACAACTCTGCTTTACCTCAAATTCGACGCTAATTGCATGTGAGAATAGTCTTGCAAATTTAAGAAAGTGCGAGAGTTATAATCTAATAATATAAGATTGAACAATTGTAAATAGGGATACAGAAGAGTTATAAGCATAATCTTAATTGCCTTACTAAAGACTAGCTGTTACTTAAGAGGAAATACAAGGGCCGTTTTTCCATACATACGTAGTCCCCTGTTTCCTCCCTGGATAAAGCCAGTAGAGCAATAATTTTGACGTGACAACGTCTTAAATTAGGTTGCGGCTGGGAGTCACTTATGAAAAAGTGTAACGCTCGGTAACGTTACGATGAGTCACCGAACGAGAGAGAGGCCCGCCGAATGCCTTGCGTCTCTCTCCCACTCAACTATGATCGGTCTGCCGCGCGCGCAGCACTAGAGAATTAGGCGCATTGAATCGGCGCATGCTTGTGTCTCTGTCTTTGTCTTTCTCGAACGTTCTTGGCGTTGGAAAAACAAGAAAGCGTCATAATACAAGTTCACACGTGTGGTTAAAGTATCGTCAGCTGTGTCTGTAGTGAAAAGACGTTGTCACGTAAAATCTTCGCCCGTAAAACCGACTTTGCAGGCAACCATTTTTTATTACAAAAATCTATGACCACTATTAGCATGTTTCTATGTTTCCTGTTTTTTTATAAATTAATTAATAAAAAAGATATGAGCCCTCAAAAATCGAAAAAATTCATCAGATTTTCCGCTGTGTTCAAACATCCAGAAAACAAATTTGGCTAAACTTTAGAAAAAAAGAAAACATATGAACATAGCCAAAGTCTTTTTTTGATTTGTAATGAAAAAAGTATTTAAATCGGTCTAGTTTTGGAAAAGTAATCGGGGGACTACGAAACGTTGATTTTGTCTGCTATAGTAGGTATTTTCGGCCCAAGAAGCAGTTTTGTCTCTATCACACTCTGCGGTGAAGGCGTTTGGCACTGCGCGACAGCAATAGATTTTACAAATACCTATTTTTTAATTCTCTCGCCCGTAGTGTTTCCTCTTAAAATTATCAGATACCTTGATCATTTAATGAAATAAAAAATATGATAGAAAACGTATTCTTTATACCTAAGTCCCTATCACAGGGAGATCAAATATCATAGACTACAGTGGCACACTGAACAATTTAGAAATCATATCCTACTTACCTATTTAATAAGACATTGCGTCAAATACACAGGTTGGACAATATTTAGAAAATCGTTTTCCGCACATTATGTTATAGAGCCAAATTCTAATAGGTCAAGTTTTGGCACTTAACCTTCCCTAATTATTTGTTGTTTTATTATTATACACTTTGCTAAAATTTTTAAAGTCCTAAGCCTGTTAAGGTATGAAGGGAAAATCAAAAACTTATGGATAGTATCGTAATGAATAAATGGGATGCGCATCGCGTTAAAAAATGATGCTCAAGACCGTGTCAAAAATTTTAGATTTTGGCGCACATTTTCTGAGTGCTTTATCTTGACCTTTTTTGCACTGGGCTTTACCAAAAGAAAAAATACGTCATTTGTTTCTTGTTTCATAGACATTCTATACTAAAAGGAAGGTGGTTACAATTTTATTCTGTATAATGAATGTAGACTTGATTATGATAGTGATGATGATAATATGGTAGATTGACTTCGTATTTTCATCAATTCAAATTTTTTTATAGGCGTTAAATATCGTATTTAGGGTATTGGAGCGTTTCGGACCAGAGCCAAGTCGAGAGAATGTAGAGTCAAGTTTTCACCCGAAAATATTTTTCGCAACATAGTTTTGAATTTTTACAGTCTTATGCCTATGAAGGTATGAAGGAGAAATCAAAAACTTATGAATAGTATCGTAATGAATGAATGAGATGCGCATTAGTGAAAAGTGTATTGCGAGGAGGCCGTATCTAAAATTATACATTTTTAGCGTAGGTACAATTTCGTCTCGTAGATTTTTGTATTGAAATTTGCATAGTGATTAAAATTTCACACTGTAAAAGTATTAATGATATATAAAAGTGCCGAATTGTTTTTACAAACTAATTAATAAGCTAAGTTGACAGTGTAGGTACAACCGGGCATCAGAACACCACATTAAACGTTCGGAAGCCTTTGAATAGTAAACCCCACTGGATTATACTGTGAAGTTTGTAAATAGGGCAAGCCAATTAGCACCACACAGATTTTTCGTGTCACAGAAATAATGGATTCAGCCGCAATCAGTCTATCAGGTCTAGATAAAAGTCTGCTTTTAGAAAGAATGTTTATCATATAATTTTTGTCATCGGTAATGAGGCTACAGTAAAAAGCATACCTATTTCAATAAAAAAATTTCTTTTAACCCTTTGTACGACGAAAGTCGCAGGGCAGGTATTTTGATAAATACTGTGACACAAAGCTTAGATAAATACTATTTATTGCACACCATACAGGATAAATTTGTAACATGAAATACATTTTAAGCTGTACAATTTACTTATCTAAAATACAACGCTTTGGTTTCTTATACTTTTTAGGGAAATCTATTTAGGTTTACAAAACTTCTGTACCGAAATGCCTACGATCCCTAAAGCTAAGAAAAATCGTAAATTAACAAAAAGCAAAAATTTTGAGAGCTGAGACAGTGCTGGATACAAAAAAATCAGCAATGATTGTTGCTTTGTTAACGTTTTATGCCGCCCCAAAATAGCTTTAATGTGTCGGGCCTGTTGTTACTTCTAAATTTTAACTGGTGGGCAGGGGCAGGTTTTCAATTCCACGCGTACCTTATGGGTCTTTTCTATCTATTATCTATCACGCACAACCGTAGACCGATTTAGGTGTTTATTTTTTCTGGTCGAAAAGGTACCTATATCGTAATATAATATATAAATTTATTCACTAAATATACTGTGAACCTCATAAAAAAGCGCTATAATAATCATAAATTTTAATGACAGTGCGAAATATAGAAATTATCTACATGAAATGGGTGATTTATCGACTTCGTGATTTATCGTGTAAAGATAGCAAAAAAATATTAATACCAATGCTAAAAAATTGTATTTAAACGATTTTTTTAAAAGTATCTCAAGACGCTATCTCACAAAAATTCGTTTAGAAATAATTACAGTTTCAGTCGGATCACACAAGAAATCACGGAAACATTTTTTAAGCTGACTGTACGTATAAATTAATATTATTATGTAATCGCATTATTTAGTCTTACCATGCCAAATGCCATATTTAAAAAAAACAAAAGCCAACAATATTGTCGCCCCTTTTAATTTAAACTACAAAGTCTAACTCATAAAATTCAAATGAAAAACTAATTAAGATTTATGATACGTTGCTGACCTTACCACTAATTAGAGAAAAGGGTCTGAAATCAATTATTAACGAAGGGACGCTTATTATTTGTACGGTTGCAAAAAGAATACTCCATTGTGTCAAAAGAACGCACATGTTGACTCAGCCTGAACATGTTGGTACACAACCGAAACATGAGTGAGTGAACCGAAACAGGGGTATAAGCAGCACAAAAACTTTAAAAAAAGATACGGTTCTACTTTCATAACGGTTGGAAAGGTATGTAATCTTAGAAAATCTAATTACGATCCTTAGTAGAAATTCGCTATACTCCTAACGTATTTTATCAACAGGCCTAATAAACGCAAGATGCAATGAAAAAAAATATCTTAAGACAGGATAACATTGCCGAAAGTAATTTTAATATTTGCATTTTGAACTAGTAAAGAATGCTTGTACGCTTTCAAAGGCATTTGTCCTTCATCTTTATATTACAAAGAGGTGATTTCAATGGAGCCTATTGTTTTTCACAAGAGCTATACAAGCGTGACAACCTTGGGGGAACCACTCGAGATCGTTTACGGTATAGCGAAACAGTGAACCGCACATGGAAGAAAATTCGGTTGCATGAATATTGAATTGCGTATAAGAATTCCTTTTTCGAAGCAAGCGGTAAAATTACCGAAATGTGTTCGTTTACTTTGGCTCGAAAACTTAGGGTTGCTTAAAATAATAAGCGTTGAGTATGCGTGTAGAAAAGACATCAGAAACAAGTCATCAGCTTTGCGCTATCAAGAACTAGCGGACTATATTTTATGGGAGAGAATCCCTGTCCTTCGGGAGCACCGAATATTTCAGATTCAGTCTTCACTCCGACATCGGTGGGGTAGGACGGTTGTGCGCCCGCTCCCTGCGCCTACCGCAAATCGTACGAAACTTGGAATCGAATTCGCTCGACTCCTCAAACACTATAGTGGTTCTGTTCTTAGAAAGTAAGCTTTGACTGCATATTTCTTGCACTATATGGCTCAGGATTATTTGTGCTGTCTTTAGTAGTGGTATCGTTAATTGATGTCGACGCAGTTGACTGACGAGTGGGGTAAGTGTCGTTTTACAGGATTAGCAATGTGGTTTCACACGGAAAGTAAATGCGTCAATTAAAAACCCGAAACAATTCGAAAAAACACAAAATACTCGTGAAAATCTTCAAATAACTTTGTGTTCCCTTTTGAGTCACCTTTGATGTTAGAGAAATAAGAAAACAACTGAAATACGAAGAGAATTGAAACAAAAAACGGACAATCCCAATTTTGTTAGGGGAAAGCAACGGAATAAAAGTTTGTTAAAAATTCCTCAAGGGACTGGCCAGAGCAATTCGTCAAGTTCCTGTTAACAAACTCTAGAGTAATCCGGGATGAATGGAAGCTACCTAATTTGTCACTTTAATTATGATGGGGGCCTTCTAGTCGTCATTTAATTAACTCTTTTGTTAGGTTTTAGCATGAACGTCTGTTTTTCGTTTAATGTTGACCTTTTTGTCGGTATAATTGTATTAAAAATTAAGCTAAACATGTTTCAAAGGTTAGCGTGAAATGGTCACATCGGGCTCAATTTAATTTTCAGTACCTTTCACGTAACATAAGTTACTCATTATGCATACATTGTTCGCGTATCCACTTTTAATAGACCTGCAGATAAATAATATTTTTTGGTCTCGATTCTGTTTGATACTCGTAGTATTATTATTATGTATCTAAAATATAATCATAAAAATATTATTCCATAATACAAACTTAAAGTTTTAAGCTTATTATATGCGTCCATTAATATTGTAAAATATCGAATTATATACACAATTAAAACTTTGGCAAGATATTACTCCTAATAATGTAAAAAAACTAAAGACAGTAAAAATCATGTATTGGTGCCTACAAGATCGTGTTTTATGAATCGATAATAATAATATTATAAATGCGAAAAGTTAATGTATGTGATTCTGTATGTTTTTCTCTCATGATTTTGATGGAATTTTGGTTTAAAATAGTATTAGTCCCGGGAAATTATAAAGTGTAGTACGGAATATTTTTTTAACCAATTTATTTAAAAATTGGTATAAAGTTACTTTGAGACACTGGACGACAATACATTGTGTCTATTTATTTATTTATTTCTAGGCCATTATACATTGAGGAGGAATAAAAGGCGAAGTGTGTATTGTAAATCAATAAAACCGGGGACTTTAACGTTATATTCTTAATTATACTATACATATTGGATGCAATATAACTGAATTCCATACGAACGAAGTCTTAGCCGGAGAGTTAGCTAGTATTATATAAATTAAAATTTCTGCCATTACATCTTTTCATTCCTGTTATGTCATCTTTTACTTTCACTGACGTAATGGACGGTAATAAATCCTGAACTTCATTGCTTTCACACTAAGCTTAAGTGTTATATTCCCGTATAATTGGTTTAACTTTTCTCGTGCCTCCAGCACTCACTCTGAAAGGTCCTTAAACTGATTTCTGTACCGAAATATAGCAGCCGAGATAAAGATATTGTGACAGTCGGTTGATTTTATTTTAACTGGATTTGGCGACTGCCACAAAAAATTTTGTGTGTAAGCTCCAGCAATAATTTACCCAGGATTAAATGAAGACTTGCTTTCCCTGAAATTAGACGATTAGAATATCTGCTAACATCAACATCGGAGCTGCTTACACCTTAAGGAGAACTGCCATGAAAAGACGGGTTGCAGCGTCTTCTCATCACCATTGGATTAACTGCGATCACCAACCTGCCCACTAAGCGAGTCTAATAGAGCAAAATCCTCTTTTCAGAGACTTTTGTGTTCATTAGTGGGCTTATATGTGGTAATGATCGTGGTGATGATGGTATTAAAATCACCATTAGCTGCAGCATTAAGACTCCTGGACATAGACTTCTGTCATGAAAGTCTCAAACTGGATATTAGGCTATGAATAAAATCATTTTCTATGTTCCATGATCTCTGGTGTTTAGTGACTTTTAACCTACTGATGTTTTTAAGTCCATTAAAGTCGCTGTAATCTAACTATAATTTTATAAATAGAAAAGCTTATTCAATTGGTTTTTAATAACTGCATTATTCTTTTAAAATATAATTTCTGATTTCTTGTCTTTTTGGCTTATTCCAAAAGAATGCTTGAGAGCGTGGTCCTGCGTAGGCTTGTTCGTGACTTGCAAATTCTTTTCAGAGTCAAACCGGGTTTTATTCCGGTAGTGAACCATCTCTCAAACTATGTTAATTTTATGGAACAATATCGCCCGAGAACTATTGCCATAAATTAACCCAAGTATCTTTTAACAGTCATTAACTTAAAAGATTACTTTGAACTTTGCTGTAATCAAGATATTTAAAAGAGCTCTCATTCTTAGCTCTTATTATCTGCCAGCATAATAATAATAACACTCGATTAACAAACCAAACAAGAAAAAAACTTGTAGAACACATCATAAGATTTCTTTTTTGGGCTCTTAAGACTCGCTTTATTATAAACGATTCGTTTATCTAATTAGTTTTCCAGTAGGTAATCGTTGCAGCGCGTTAGTCATTTATTTAAATGCACGCAATAAATTATCAGTCCAGCTTTTTCAACAAACGGCTTAATGCAACTAACTGCCTGTGACATAAATACAAATCTATCCAAGCTATTTGCGAGAAACGCGACTTCACTGCTGAATAGTAAAATAAAGTTCTTATCAGCCTTAATGTAAGAAACTCGGAAATAACAGCGAGCTTTTCTTTACATATAAAACTTTCTTTATCATAATGGTTTTGTACCACTTGTGCAACTATCATAAGATCCGAACATTTGGATTTGTTTCAATAGTATAATCAGATTTATTTCGTCAAATATGCGCCTCTTGGGGCCAGAGGCGCTTTTAAACGTCCTAATATTTAAACTTACCACTGCTTCGGGTCAATTCTGGGCTAGAGTCGAGAAGAAGCAGAGCAAGAAACTCGGTCACTATTATCGACCTTTTTTAAAATAAATGTATACAACGGATTTAAGCAAGTACAATTAAATGCCGACCTATTTTTTATTAAAATTACTTTCACATATCCACGATTTAGGTTTATGTACAGAGAGTTTAGTTTCAACTTTTTGTTAAATAAGATTTTAATTGCTTTGAAACCAATAAATAGTTATTCATTTAAGGAGCTACAGTAACTTATGTTTTGAGATAGCTCGCTAATTTATTACAAAATATAAATTTCCATTTTGAGAGGGTGTGCTTGTAATTTATATTCAATTTTTTCTATTTCTTAATAGTGGTAGTGATAACAATTGTATTTTTACACATTAAGTAACATAACAATCACATTTGGTGAAATATATGTATATTACTTTGTAAGTTACCAATTAAGGTTTAGTTTAGGTACCTACTGCAGAACATTCTTTGTAACCGTTAGAGCAGAGCTGTGTGATCAGAGATAAGACTGCAGAGCAATGTTATCTTGTACAGTGATTTTATTTACACAAAAATACTTTTGTGGAGCTTCATGAGCCTAAGTAGTTATTTTGCCCCTTTTATTTATTAGGATTTATTTTCAATAAAAGAAAAATACTTACTAAAGTAAACTTATCATTAGTCAATGTCCTTTTCGACTTTAGTTAATGGCACGAAAACACTTTTATTCATCACTCAGCTCTGATTAGCTAAATTGCACAGCCGTTTTCTGAAATTATTTATTTTTAAACGACGACTCGGTTGGTGAGGTGGTGCTGTAAGACTCAAGGGTTCTGGATACGATTCCTGTCCAAGAAAAATTAGGAAACGATCTTTTCTATATTCACCTGGGTCTGGAAGGGTTTGAAGGGTTATAGGCATGCTTAGAGAGTCATATATGAGGCCATCAAACGGCTTTACTGTTCGAAAGGGCTTTACTTCGTCAAACTTTGACCTGTCTTTAGGCTCAAGATGGGATTACACTTGAAAGAAAATCATATAAAAAGAATAAAATAATTTGTTTTTTTTTATCTAATTACATAATGCTCATATTTTTCAAATGTTAAATCCGGTTATGAAAACACAGAACTTTTATAGAATTGACAGTGTTGGCAGACTTTTTACAATTTTACTGATGTCGTTCCTTATGTCCATTCATCGGCCTTGTATAGTGAGTCAAATAAGCTTTAGGTTGATTTTATATGAAAGAAATAAAATATACGACCAGTACAAATAAAAACCCGATGAATTGTTATCCCGCACGCAAGACTGGTTCCGCTAAAACGACAATAAATGAGATCTGCTGGAAAGAAGAAAATATACTTATGTTCTCTTGTAGAGTTTATTTACAAGAAGACATTCCTAAATGAAACAATCACATTGTCTGATAAATGAAATGTTGAAATTTTATTTTATCGTACATAAACATCATCGTGAATTCCTGCTTCATTTGAACATTGATACCTACTGATTTTGTTCTAATAATTACAGAAGTCATATCAGTATCTGCTTCATTAACATGCTAATTCGTGGCTTAATCAGTCATTCGGCTTACATTATTGGAAACTGTCGGGTTTATGGGGTCATTTGAGATAGTAAATGTTATTAATTGCATAATTCAATTACTTACCCTATTTTATTTAATAGTATGTAAGTACATATACAGGGTTTTGATAGGACATAGGTTCTTAAACTTTCTTGATACATTATTACACATACAACTTAACACTAAAACAGGATTTTTAATGCACTGTTTTATAATTTAAATGTAAAATCGTATTTATACAATCGGATCGAAACGTCGGGAAGGTAAATACGATTTTACATTTAAATTATAAAAAAACCCGTTTCTCTGTTAAGTTTTATTTGATAGGACATGTTTTTTAAATATTGTGTTTGATGCAAGACATTTTCAAGAAATCATTATTTGGAAAACTAAACAAATCATTTAGTAGCAAATCTAACGTCGTATCTACTGAATGCAAGGGTGCTGTTAATTACCATTCTTTAAAAGTTTAAAGTCTTAAACATAAAATATATATTAAGTTACTAAAGGTACAAAAAAGTTGCGAATTTTACCATGAAGAAATGAATTTATAAATACCTAGGTACGTACTTGGTAATTTCAACAATAAAATCAAATGCCCAATTTGATTTAGTCAAGTAAAATTTTAGGTATTATGATTGGATTAGATATGCCTTTAATATAATTATTTTTTTCTCATATTTTTAATTCATCATTTTAAACACGTTCTGAACCTAATACACGCGATTTAAATCCGCAAACAAATCTTTCATTTAATTCAATATGGCGTTTTCACTATGAATTGAAACTTTATTTCGGTATAAGTCCAAAAAACCATCTGTTCCAATCATAATACCTAATTCTATTTGTTCAAAGCCAATGAAGGATCTGACTTTACAATTGATATCTTTAAATCTTTTATTTCAATGTAGATTAGGTGTTTAGGTAAATTTAAGAAACCTATATCGCTGTTAAATTCTTTTTGGCGGTTACAATGATAACATATACCGATAACATAAAAATAGCTAATTTTTCATAGATTTTCAATAACTAATAAAATCAATTTCGATCTAAGTCGAGTTAGAGCCCTTTTCACTGAAGGTGCAGACTGTGGTGACTTGTTTTACTTCCACAATACGACAGCTAGCAATGATACCTATGTGCAAAACATAGCAAACGCTTAACATCAGGCGCTTACTTTAAACAAAAAATATGATGCATTCATAGGTGTTATAGGTGCTAGTGCTAGCACTTAAATAGAAAAGATAGACAGATATGCATAATGTTGTTTATGAAATAATACTTACAAGACATTAATGTTGGCACAATAAGATGGTCAGTATTCCTTTGGGTGTCGTTGTATGATTATGACGGTCTAAATTTGAACTTCTTGGATTTCAATAACCTTTGTGTACTAGCAGATTTTAAGTAGGGTGTTTTGTTGCCCCGTATTTGACGAAAAACATTATTTATCAGAACTGATCGAAATAGGTAGAGCTATTTTGTGTAGGTACTTGCCATATGTTACAATAATATGGATATTCCCCGAATCCCGGGATTTGCTTTTTAAATACTCGTAGAAAAATCATATAAAAACTATTCAAGTCTTATTTAAGTGCGAACTGCAAACATGTCAATAATAAAATACTGAATTGTAATACATTTATAGTATTAAAAAAGTTTAGCTAACAAGAAACGGCTTTGCATTTTGCAAGAATAACACTGTACTTTACTTTTTGTATTGAAAATGTTATTTATTGGTTTCACATAAGGCAAGCTTTTTACTAAGCTCAAACATATTACTTTTCTATTTTTTCAAGGTAAAATAAGATTAATACATTAGTTTTAGTCAATATTTTAGTTTTTACAATTCCGGAATCCCGTGGAATGTCCATATTAACATCAATGTTTGCGGTCAATGAACCTAAATAGCTCTGCCTGTTCCGATCATTGTTTATCAGTGGCCAAACTAAGATAACACGACAATGTAATTAGTGAAATTCGGTAATAGTAATGTGTCAAGCAAATTGCTAGCACAAATAGTTTTGAGACAGGTGTGGCAATTATCATTAAGATACAGAGCGTCGATGAAATTGCATTTAAGGTCCTGAAATCTTAAGACTACAATCACGTAAGGCGAATATTGTGTGTGTTGTATGATTTATATATCTAAGTATGTATATCTAGATAAATGTTAAATGGTGAAATTTTATTTTTCAACACAATTCTAAAAATACGAGTATGATGATTTTTGTCGTTTATCCTCCACTAGGTATGTAACCCAAGACAGATATTAAATGTCTTAGTTTGTACTCTACCCTACAGGCTTAGAAAAATGTTAAATATGTAGTTTGAGAGATAAACACATCTAAAAAAATCCAAAGAAGTTTTATAATTTTTGCCGCACTTTTTGACACGGACCTATCAAGCTGCTTCATTGTTTGCATTAGGCTACATCATGTGGACCAACTAAGAAGGTTTTAAATAATATAGTTTTGGCCTTACTTTTTTAAATGCCCAGAGCAGTACTTCATATTTGAGGATTTAAATCTTCACTGCATTAAATGAATCATTAACCAATCCAATTCAAAGCAGCAATAAAAAGTGGAAAACGGATTTATTTATTTATATATTCGGAAGACCAACAGCTAATGCAACATTTAAGAAACATTAACAGATAAGTATCAGGAAGCCAATAACAGGTCCTCGCAAGTAACAATAGACTAGGCAAAAATATACTAAGCATCGAACACATCGAGTTAAATAATCTATACTATATTAATATTATAAAGCTGAAGAGTTTGTTTGTTTGTTTATTTGTTTGTTTGTTTGAACGCGCTAATCTCAGGAAGTACTGGTCCGATTTAAAAAAATATTTTTGTGTTTTATAGTCCATTTATTGAGGAAGGCTTTAGGCTAAATAACATCACGCTGCGACCAATAGGAGCGAAGCATGAGTAAAAAATGTCGCAAAAATAATCGCGATCATAATAACGGAAATTGACGCGAACGAAGTCGCGGGGAACAGCTAGTGCTTACATATTACTGAGTGCTAACTTCAGTTTAAATACAAAATTATCAGAATTTTAGTTTAAACAACAAATCATGGTTTGCAAAGATCTTTTTCTTTTATTCGTAAGAGTGGAAATGATTCACTATAAGTCTAGTGTATTTAGAATCTGTTATAATTTAGAAGTTCAAAGTGACACATAAGTTGAAAGTAGGTAGTCGAGACCAGTGATAAAGATGTTGAGTACGCGGTGCTCTCTTACTGACAGGGAAAGAAAACACAGCCCAAATTAGTTTAAAGTTATCCCATCCATGACAAAACTTTAACATACCAGCCTAATCGCAATGCAGAAGTACATAATTATGTCAGTTCTTTAGTCATAATCCACCAAAATATGTGATCAAACATATAACTTTGACGGTTCTACTTAGACCTTCAGTAAACGTTTTAAGGATAAAATATTTTCGTAGCGGTCTAGCGTGGGCTTATCCTATCTAAGTAAAGAGTTGAAAGGTTTAGATTGCGTCGCACTCATGATCGGACTGGATTTTAGATGTAATAAACCATTTGATTCAAGTTCTTATATTTATTTCTAGGAACCCTTTTCGTGTGTTAGTATTTGAAACTGAAATGAACCTTCTTAGGTCCATAGATAGCGTTGACGATAAAGGTTGGTAGGTACTTCAGGTAAGTTTTGGTATTAAATAAAGCTAAGAAATTTCAGTTATATTAATCAGTAACAATTCAGTTACAAATGTTGCAGCATCACTTTGTAAATTTATTCGATTGTTATTGATTCGATTTGAAAGTTATGCTTTGAAATGTTGTAAAATTGCATTAAAATAAGGGGTCCAAGTCGGTGTAGCTACGTGTGCAATAGGCTACGGCTAATAGTGAGTGCTTGGGTAGAGCAAGAAGTTTCGTAGCATGATTTTAATTTGATTGAAAAAATAATATTGAAAGATATCATTATTATATCTTAATTATTCTGACTTCACCATCATATTCCGAAATATTTATCCAAACTTGATCTTGCTACCAAAATTATATGTTTCAGTTTCAATTCAAATTATTTATTGTATTCTGTAACGATACGAAGGTGTTACAAGTATGTATAATAAATAATTATATTTCATTATATAGACCCTGTTCGGGCTCAGCAATATAAATGGTAGCAGACAGAGAGGATGACACAATAATACCTATTTTTTTTCTGTTTCAATACTTTAAATGCAACCGGGTTGTACTTTGCAAGGTGAGTATAAAATTAATAGTGTCCATCCGTCCTTGCCGAGATGTACCTACTATTAATTTGTATACTGAGCAGTCGATTGTCGTGGACAAGCAATAGTTATTTAATATGACAAAGTGATAGCTACTTGACACCTCCTTACTGAAAGGATCGCCGGGTTAACGAGTCTACTTAAGCTGGATGTCGTGAAGTTAGCGTTAGTAAACGATTTCTATTAGCTTTTGATTATTAATTTGTAATTTTTTTTCATAGAAATTTATAAGTAATTGAAAATTTAAGCTTGCTGACAAAGGCCCAACTGAATAGGCTAAGTGCGGAAAATTTAAGTCCAACTAACTAACTAAGCTTGCTGACATAAATTTACCGTGCCTCTAAAGTATAAAATATGCTGAATGTTTAAGTTGGTACCACATTTTCAATCGAAAAATATAAGATGACTTTCTTTACATTACTCTTCGACGCGTGTTTATATTAGGGGTTAAAGTATGAAATTGCCGTTTGGTATGGACGAAATCGAGAAAAGTCATTTTTCCATACTAACAATATGTTGTTTTTTTTTAAAAACGCCTGAACCGTTTTCGATGCAATTAAAGGTGAAAGTTAGATGGTTTTAAGCTACGCATTATAGTATTTAAATTTCTGAAAATCAAAGTATATAATACAAATATACTTAATGAAGCAAGAAGGTCAGCTGACACATTGCAAGGGGTCTTTTCAACGACTTCCTTTGAAGTAATAGGCACTAGTATTGCATTTTTATTTAGTCAAAAGATACTTTATTTAGTTTTTGATACAATACAAAAAGAATTACGCAATAATATAACTATACTTAAGAGCTATAAACAAAATAAAAAGTGGGAAAATAATCGGCAATTTCATACTTTAACCCCTATTATTTTTTAATATTTTGTGACATAGGTAGATCGGTTACGCATAATTTTATTCGATTGCTGACTAATTTTAATGATGTCCATTTGATAGCCTGCCAAGGTGTAGCGATTAGTGAAAAATCTTCCTTTTGAGTAGCCTTGTAGCAGTAAATACCGGGCCAAGATGGTTTAAATACCGGGCCAAGATCTCGGGGTCCCAGATTCAATCCCCGGGCCGAGCAACAAAA
The DNA here is from genome assembly GCA_949315895.1 of Anania crocealis. Taxonomy (NCBI): domain Eukaryota; kingdom Metazoa; phylum Arthropoda; class Insecta; order Lepidoptera; family Crambidae; genus Anania; species Anania crocealis. Next base: position 8,237,697 of record OX438862.1, read on the forward strand.
AGTTTCGAATTTTCAAACGTTGCTCGGGTTTGTGATCACCAACCCGCATTTAGCAAGCGTGGTGATTACGCCAGTACCTATCATTGTTGTGGTAACTGGAATTCAATGATGGAGGCCTTTGCCCTGCAGTGGGATGATTATAGGTTACTATAGCAATTGAAATAGGCTGATGGCATTGAAATGCATTTTAATGAATATTTTTATTTAATAATAAAGTAGTACCAATAAAACTTTGCTAACTAACATTTCACTGAGTTTTCTGATCAAGGTGTGTCAGCCGCTATAACTTGCCTTGGTCAGGTGACACCTCTTTTCACATCAAAACTTTCCTGCTTACAATACTAATACAACGTTAGAACTTTTCGCAACGATTGGCACTTCATTATTAATTACAAACAAATGTAACCGATATCATAAAACCATACTTGTTGGAGTCACGTTGTCAGTCAAGTTGGAGAAAAAAAGATTGAATTATTAATTATTTATCGTACATAGAAAAGCAGACTTCAAAAAAAATCATAAGTCATTGAAGTTACAGTCTAAACGCCATTGTACACTTGTAAGAAATTTGTTGATAGGTAATCTATTTTGCTTTAAATAACGATGCATGACTTATGCTAGAAACATCTGAACAGTACTCCTTATTACGAAGCCATCTCAAATCCATGCTGTCAAGTGACGCCCAATGCTGAGTTTAGGTCTAGGTCCTCCAAAGAATCTATGATGATCTGTACCGCTCGACTCATCATCGACTTCCCACTAAAGTTTACGAGTAAATGGTAAACCTCCAATAACAGTGATGATCATCTTGGGCTCAATAGAATTATTTTTGGACGAATCTGACACCGAATAATCCTCCCGGGTTTTAAAGCTGCCGCACCGTGTGGTCAAGGTTCAGATTTGATCATGAGAGATGCACACTGACCACCTTCGAAAGACTCGCCAGATTGTGTGACTCCCCAAACAAGACAATGATGCAATGAAATGAGAGTCTATATACTCCAACGTTTTCGAAGCCATATGAAATGATGAAGAATTCAATTTAAAACCTCAACCGAATTTTCATTTTTACAATGAGTATTTTTGTATACTTCTGACAACCTCTTTTGATAGTTTGTCAGAAGGTGAAAGTTAATGATAATTGTAAAACTAAAGACTGCGTTTTATAGTTCTTAAATAGATTGGCAAATACATTTTATAATCAGTTAAGATAACCAACGTTAACGTTGCAATGCAATTACCTCACTGTATTTTTCAACTTATAGCTGCGATCTCGAACGAACACGTAGCTTTAAAAATAGCAAAGTGTCAAGAAATTGCCGCGGAGGTCGCACCCACTCCGCCTCGAGCCCTCTTACTGCCTCCAATATGTCGGACTACATGTAGTAAACACAAACTTTTAAACTTAAACCTGGATCAGACAGATTTTGTGTGCATGGAATAAAAAACTGTTCCTATCATGTTGTTTTACATGCTAGAGATAGCCGGCGAGCGAATTCATCCCCGTGGGATTAAATTAAGTCGACGCCGATTATATCGCGCACCCAGTTATATTGCACTCTCGATTATACCGCGTTATCCACACTAAACCGTATTCCCGGTTATACCGCGATTTCGAATATTTCGCGCACTAGGTTATATCACGCTATCTTATGTAGATATCGTGCTTCAGGTTATACTGGGCTCTCGATTATACCGCGTTATCGACTTAATCGTGTTCCCGGTTATACCGCGCTCCCTATGTATCCCTAGGTATACCTTGTTCTCTTCTAAATAGCTTTACGGATAAATCTTCCTCTTGAGAGATACCTTAAAGGAGATGTCCCATAATAGGCCCAGACATAGTACACCATTTACAAAAATCAAGAAAAATTTACTGTTTCTGGAAAAAATACATATAAATTTATATAACGTATAATTTAGTGGTTCAAAAATAAACAAGATCGAATAATTTATCAAACTCCATAGGCATTCCAAGATGGCGTCAATCTAAAAAAACTTTAAATGTCAGTAGCTGTCAGACACCCCTTATCACTTTGGCATAATCATTCACTTCAAGTTTTTGTTCTGCTTGTCGTGTTTTAAATTTAAATGTAGTTCATTATAACGACCTCATTTTCGATTTCTGGATTAGGTATTGATCGACACATTACTTTCATAATGTTTGTTGTTACTACAGCAAGCGATGGCACGCACTGGACTCCTAGATGCGCGATTATGAAACCAAAACTGACAGACGTCATCAAAATGTCATCTTCTGCCATGATGGTTTTGTTGTTTTGTATTGCTATTTTCTTACTTAACTCTTTATTTGAACCACTTAACGAAGCCAATTTAAAAGAATTGGATAATAACAAAATCTTGTAGGTGTATTGGTCTATCTTTTGGTGGGGTGTACAGGTTCTGGGCCTGGCCTCCATACAATTTGGGACATCTCCTTTTCGCAGTTGCTATTATTAAAACTTATATGACCCATTGGTTCAGCCCTGTTACAAAAATATGATCTACTTAGTTCATATTCCTACTAATAAACTCTAAACTTGCGAGAATGCTTAACCCCTTTAATCCGGCCCTGTAGCAAAGTCTGTCCTATGCGAATGTATACTAACAATTAACTACCCCCCTGCCAAATTTCATTATTGTTCGTCAAGCTGTTTTTGACATTTTGTGTGTCAATGAGTAACCTTTCACTTTTAATATAAATGTACAATTTTTATACATTGGTGGTGGTGCACAAAAATATAATTTGTCTTCTTAAAGGTGTTGTAAAAGGCAATTAAAGAAGTACTGACAGAAGAAAATAGGCAGCAGTGTCTTCTCAATACTATTGACCAAACTGCGATCACTAGCCTGCCTAGCCTAGCAATTTTATTAAAACCCTTATTTCGGAGAGACCTGTGTTCAGCAGTTTACTGATACTGAAATGAAAGATTTTATTGTTGTCATTTGTTTACTCCCCTTAGATGGCCTGTTTTACTGCAGATACTAGCAAAAGTGGTGGTGTTGGAGACTTAACTGAATGCCATGAGGGGTTAAATATAGGTACTAGCTATTGTGACGTACGTGACTTGAAGGATGCCTACGTAATAGACGGACAATGGCTGTTGATTTGATTTGATATGACTAGCTATTGCCCGCGACTTCCTACGCGTGAAATTTCGAGTTTGTAAGTATCTCATGCGAATCTTACATTATTCTGAGCCATTTAGTAAGCTTTAATCTAATCCGTGCCAATTTCGTTCAGATCCGTTTAGGCGTTCTAGCGTGATTGATTATCCAACATCCATCTTAACCTTCGCATTTATAATATTTGTAAGAGTAAGTTAGTAAGAAAACCGGTTCGTTGCGCTATGTACCAGTTTCGCTATGCACCACTTTTAAAATACCTACGAAAAAAGTGCCTATAAGCCCGTAACTAGATTTGCGGATAATGATCAAGAAAAGAGTTAAAGGGTTATATTTTACTATAATGTTTAAAACAGGTAAAACTTTGCGCTTGTAATGAAAAGCATGTGCAAAACTGGTTTTTCAGGGTTCACAAGTGGTTCGGTACCACGACAAACTTATGGAGAAGAAAGGTGTAAGGGTCAGCTATCATACCAAAACAAATGACCTCTGTAAATGGACAAAATAAATAAATAATAATACTACAATTAAAGAAATAATGTAATAATAATAAACTATGATACAATAAATAGCATGTAATTTATAACTGATAATTATAATGTAATATTTGAATGTAACAACAATTATCTAATTATCAATATATTACTATAAATAAGAAATTGCTGAGCCCTTGCAGGGTCATGTTTTTTGAACAGATGATTATTTTTAAGTAAATAAGTAATTATTTGTATTTTTAAGACAGTTGATTATTAGGATTTTATCTGTGTAATCAATAAGACTCAAACATTTTAAATAATTATTTGAATTCTTTATAAATTGTTGATTATTTGTATTTTATTTGTGTAATCAATAACACTGAAACATTTTGAATATATGTGATTTAACTTTGAGAACGGACTTATTTTTCAACAGTTTTCTGCTCTCTATTATGTTGTATTGAACTATCCAAGGAACAAACCCTTTTCTTTCAAACTGTACCTTTCATTGTATATGGTAGAATCAAAGAATGTGGTACATAGCGGCATTCTTTCGTAGGTATTTTAAAAGTGGTGCATAGCGAAACTGGTACATAGCGCAACTAACCGAAGAAAACCTTCACAGAGGTAATAGGTACAAATCTGAGAACAGTTGACAAATGTAGATAACGTATAATTTACATACATTGCATACATACAATATGATACATACTATATATTGCATACCTATATACCTACATGATGAAGAACAATTATACACGGTAGCTAGGTTCATAATAATAACAGAAAAGAATGAATATGTTTGAAGGAGGCCTATGTCCAGCAGTAGGCGACATTTGGCTGAGATGATGATGATGTTGCTGATGATTAAATCTTTATGATTATGTTTACTCGCATTTACTTATTTCTTAAAAAGAGTAAATGCTCTTTTCTACTAATGATGTTTTCGGGGAGATAATTTTAAAAAATACCTTCTAAACGTGACGAAGTGATACAAAATCTAATTTCATTTTAGTAGTACACCGATTTACAAAGTTCTAATCATAAAGCTTATCCGTACGGCGAACACCGATGTAACAAGCAAAATCAACAAGCCTACAGCCTCATAAAATATGAATTTGGATTTGTCTCTAAGGGTTGTATTCGAAGAACAGACAGATACTATGTGCTTGTTCAAGAATATTAACGCGAAGTATGAAATAACATGATATTACGAGTATACCTATCGTGTACTGCTTCATGCTTTTGGAAAACTTATGTTTTTATTCGAACGTTTGGTCTTATTTGATGATTTTTTTCATACTTTTGGTCAGTAAGAAATATTTTCACAATTTTATTGTAGCTAATGAACTCTATTTCTTCACCTTTAGGGGTGGAATTATCTTTTCAAATTGAAACACGACCGAGCTAATATACAAAAAACATCATCAGAATTAGTCAAACCCATAAAGAAATTACGATCATTTTCATATAATTGTTAAATTAATTAGATGGAAAAAATACAGAACCATTATAATATTTAAGACATGCCACACTGGGCCACACAGAGCCATCTAGTCCCAAATTAAGGTACTATTAAGTACCCTGTCGTATGGGGTACTAGACAACCGATAAACTTACTTTTATACTTTTTTTTTTTTTTTGTAAATACATACTTATGATACATAGAAAACACCCAGACCAGTACAAACAGACATGTTCATGCACACAAATATTTGTACTGTGCGGGGATCGAACCCGCGACCCATGGCTCAGAAGCAGCGTTAACTACCGCTGATCCAAATGGTCGTCTAAAGCATGATAAAGCATTGATAGCATGCAGTCCATCAGCCGACACAAGTTGAGAGCAAACGCTGTTTAGACTATTTTGTTTAAGATTTAAGGTCATTCAACTTTAATATTTCACAAATAGATCCCTAAATTAGAAAATAGCCATAGACAGGCTGACAGGTAGACAGACAGATCGAAACAATGAGGGTTCATAATTGATGTCAGAATCCTAAAAACTAAACTGTTTTGATTAATATAATTTTTATGTTTTATTTGAATAAAGTTTATTGGCTTTAACAAGTTTTGTATCTTAATTAATAGTAACCTTTCTTATTTTAATCTTAATAAATAAAGCCGGTGCTAGGAAATACTGCTTTTCCTTGAAAATATAGGTAAAAAGGTAGGTAAAGGTAGGATGAATTTTTATCTTAATTTAAATTTGGGGTGGTGGGATCTACATGCTAGTGCTCCACCCTGGGCAACGGCATCTTTGGTTTTCCAACCAATGATGACGGCTAACAGATCCCTTATCTTGATATTTAATAAACTTTTAATCCACCTCTCAAAATAAGAATACGTCCCCACAAAATGCTCATAGCTTTGCAAGTTATTAGTGAGCGGGTCGTCTGCCGCCTCTTACTTTGACGTTACACAGTCACTATGTATACCTATGCCTCGTACGGGTTTACCTGGCTTTTAATTAAGGAGCCCAAGTTCACTCGCTCTTGATACATTGCGCTAATAAACGAAATAAATCCTTCGGTTTCGTTATGTCAATTTTCAGCTAACTTAAAAGTTGTTTCAGCTCGTGGAAGGACAAAAACATTAAGCAACACAAAACTATATTATAAGATAAAAAAAATAAAGGGACTAAGAGTGTATCACTGAAAAAGTAATTTAAGGAAACGCCTACAATTTGCTTCGTTTTGCTTTTACGAAAACACATTAGAAGTTCTAAATTGAATCTTTTTTGTCCCTTCAAATACTGAAAATACAAGCTGAAGACGACAAAGTATTTGATATTTGCAAATACCTACATCAACGTCTTTAAATGAATTTGGTTGATCTAACGTAGCAAGTGATTGGGATTATTTTCGGCAGACGGCAATGTTTATAGATTTACTTGTTGTCTTGTTGACCAATATTGAGTACTACATGTTGGTTTGAGGTAGTCGACAATGTGGCCTATAAAGATAATCTGGTATCAGAGCTTCCAAAACCGCCTAACAAAGGTGGCTATAATTTTTAACAGTCGAATGGTTCATATTTTTTTGACCCATTTGTGTTTTCTTTTTGATATAGACTACATCACAAGTTTGATGCAATCACCAAAACCTAGACCCGAGATAACACATAAAGTAGTTTTTCTATATTTAACCGCCCGGTAAACGTATTCGAGACCTCAGAGCTACTGACATATTGACAACCGGTGTCTATGCCTTTCAAGCATAGGTTGTCAGAATTTATCAAAACAAACAATTAGGATGAAAAAAACTGTTTAAACACGCGTCTATCGCGTCTGAGTGCGCATCGCGTGTCAGAATTAACTGAGGGGTGACTAAGCTTCGGTTGGTGAGGGGCGCGGAGTGCCTATTCTGTGTATGTATCTGTAAACATATAAGGCGACACTAATGATAGTTGTTTGTATAAATAGATACCTACATAAAATTTAAGTTTTATAAACAAAACTCAAGTTTAATTTAAAAAAATATATATAGGTATCCAAAGTTTCCTGTAAAAACAAAAAGTATAAAACATTAAGGAAAAAAAACTCGATTGCTGTACTTACGAAAGTGAAAAAAACGGTGGAAAGTTCTGCAGTGGACATACTGTGTCAAACCCTTATTGAGCACCATTTTTCTGTTGGAATTGAGATTTAAAAAGTAAGCTTTGGGATATTTTTAATTTATCAGTTTATTTATCTAAAATGTCTTGAGTCGGATTTTTAATAATGCAATTTCTCTAACGTAATGGAGAACAATACTAATGGTTAGATTTGATATTCGTTATTTAAATAAATTATAAACTAAAGAATATAATTCAAAAAACTTTATTAAGTAGTTTGATAATGACGTGACGTTATTGTATTAGCTGAATTGTTTAACATGTAAAATGAAAGATCAACACTAAAACTTTGTCAATCATTATACCTACTATATGTATAAAATAGGCTAATGCCCTTTTGAGGCTAGCTATTAATAGGCATAGCTACATTCTCATCTAAAATTGTTAACATTCTTTACTATCACGGTTTCAAAGGAATTTAAGGAATTAATCCTTCCTATGCAACTGACAAAGAACTCTGTCAATGCCTCCCCACATTGTACCATAATTTGATTTGTATACGTGTTTCATTGTGGTTACTGATTAAAGTCAATATGTCCAATCTTGCCATGTGAAGCGCAAAGGTGAAATCGTTAGGGTTATTTTGAAAGTCAACTTATTACAAAGTAGACGGCCTATAATTGCTGTAATAGCCTTAAATGATTACTTACACAGCGGTTTATCGGTAAATGGATCTTAAATATTAAGAGCAAAATGGACTATAAAGGGCAGTGTGCGTGATTTTAGCCGTCTGAGGTGGATTGCAGACTATTAGTAGGCACCGGCCGTGTTAATGGATGAGGGTCTCCATCTAATACGCGGCACAATGTCGGAAGGGACCTCTAATGACCTGTAACTAGGGATAGACCACGTGAATAAATAATAAGTAACATCACAACTTACGATATTTGCATAAAGGTACCTACAGAACCTGCGTTTCGCTTCCCATAAATTAAGAATAACCAATCCATATAACAATAAGTCGTAAGTACAAAATTTGTTAAAATATATTGCGGAATCTCTTGAAAAGGAATTCACAGCATTGTAAATATATGAAATTGTAAAATGCACAAAACGACTATATTATTTACAAATTGTTCCTTGTAAAACACAAAGACGTTATTATTAAAAGTAATTTTCCCAAGAAATCACCATAAAAAGGTTACCGGAATCGCTTAAAATTTTAACTCAGACGACTTCCAATACTAACATGCACAAAAGAATCTGACCCAAACTTGGTGAATCTCCTAATAAACCTCTATTCATCTCGCGAATTCTCCGAGGTTTCAATAACGAGGCCCTTTAAAATAGGTGTCGACTAGCGACGTCCTTTTGAATATCTCAAATTGCTGGAGATTTATGGGGGTGTACTTTAGCACTAGGACAGGTAATTGTAGAGGTAACTCATAGGAATGTTAGGAATCTCCCGAGTGAAATGTACGAACAATTTTTGTGTAATTTTCTTACCTACACTAAGTAAGTTTAAGAAACGATAATGTTAGCGTCTAAAGGACGACAGTTATAGTTAGTATTTTGTTACAGTTGTCAGTTTGTAACATATGCCGTATTTATTTACGTCATTGGTCGTGTGGCGCCGGTAAATGAAGAAAATAGCCTCTTCTTCATGGGTGTCCTAAGAGGCGACTAAAGGAGTACTTTCGGAATAATAACGATCGTCTATCCGCCTGTCAAGCATGAGCTTGACAAATGGGGGGCGATTATAAATGTGTTTTTACACATTTATAATCTAAATAATCTAAAAGTAAATATTTATAATCTAAAAAATAAAGAAATAAATGTGTACAACATCACATATTATTATATTGCTCAGACCCCAATCTGAATAACTATTTAAAGCACTCGTATTTTGGAAACCAGAAATAACGAAGGTACCACTAACACACTTTTTTTCTACACTGACCCGTCCAGGAATCGAACCCGGGAACTCGGAGCAGGCGACACCTTGAAAACTGGTGTGTACGCCACTCCGCCGCGGAGGTCGTCGATCATGAAAAAATCCTCCTACTGAAGCCAACCACCAGCCTATATCAGTCTATTGCTGGAGTCTCTAGGTTGGTGTTGATGATGGTGATAATTATCTAGTTTAGCTTACACGAAGTCTTAAATTGTCTTGGATCTTGCATCGTTGGATTTGTTCGTCCTTCATCGAGGGGTCCATTTTATGTACCTAAGTAAAATCAAAAAATAGGACAATATTTCATAGCTCAGTTATTTCAACAATCAGCATAGATCATTTTAAGATATTATCATTTATATTATTTTAATAATTTTATATAATTTTAAGAAGAGCAAAAAACACAACTAAGATATGTCAACGCCAAATCTCATTTTTAAAAATGATAAACTATTACATTATTTAATTTTTTTTGTCGACTAAGTTCGGGTTCGAATGTGTTGATAGTAATTAAAAATGTATTATTTAAAGTTAATAATGGTTATTTGCATATTAAAACATAAATAGGATGACGCCATCGTCAAATCAAACTCGAAGACTGGATGTGGAGGGTTTTATTACGAGTAGGTATACCGTGGATACTATGTAAATGGTGGGCTAAGCAGCATTTCTTGCTGGGTTCCATTTGGCCTGATCCGGTCCGTGAATAGGTATTATAGGTACCTACCCGTGGGGCCTGACAGCCTTAGGCCTCACTTAAGCGTCACCCTAGCCTAGATCCGCAGGAGACCGCTAAAAATATTTTTCTGTAACTCCTCTGGTATGCATTTACTTATTTAAGGATCAGAACGATTTATGTCATGTTATCCACATTAATTTATTTTTATTTTTCTTACTAATGTGAAACTCCTAGTTTAGTGCCAAGTGATTCAGTATACAAAAAAAGAGGGTTGGCCCAGAAGGTTTAATAGCTTGAAAGCAAGTTTGGAGTGCTTCGAGGTACCCAAAGGAATTCTTCTGACGATGGAGGAATTTCTCAATGCCCAAGAAAATCTCAATATCGCTTGGAGTCATCCCTACCTACAGTTAACATTCCGACGCATGCGTTAGGGATAACTAGTACCACATTTTGCCCTTTAATTCTGAATAGAATAATTACAATGAGTCGGATCATAAAGATTATAGTTAATTGTTCAAAAAGTAAAAATATTTTATTTTTCATGTCATAGTGTAACCCGGCTGGGGAAAAACCTACTTGCCGTGATAAAGTAAATTTATAAATCGGTATAAATTAAATTAAACAAGTACCCTTTATTGATTACAAAGTTTATTTGAAGTTATCAGTTACACACACAATGATAGTTAAATATTTGTTACGACAGTAATTTAGCTTTAGGATCTTCCTTAAAAACTCCAACAAACATTTGATTGTTAGTCTAGCCCACCTTGTCTCTGTTCCAAGGTGTGCTAGAGGAACAACATGAGATAAATATACATAAGCTCAGGGTCGCTTACAAAGATTCGTGAGGTGAACCACGGCTCTAGCTCACCGTACAAATGAATAATGTTACACTGTTATCTGGTTGTGCCCTGTAAGGAAGATACGAAGCCAGGCAAAAGCCTTAAGTTCCTAGGAACACAACACATTGTATTTTATAAGTTTAGTCAAATCGTCTATCCAAAGAGTATAGATTATGACCATAGACTATATCGATTGCTAATCGAATAAGCTCGTTATCGATGAATGCAAAGACGCCGTTTGCATCGTCACAATAGGTATATTTTTTTAATAGCGACGACAGCCCTTTTCTTGTGTTCTCGAAGTTTGTCCAATTGGGACAAATTTACATTATGAGTGTCGGCCTATAATCATCCCACTAAAAGGCAAAGGCCTCCATCGTTGAATTCTAGTTACCACAGCAAGTATTATAAATAAATAAAAAACGAAACTTAACTTCTTAGCATCCATGGTGTAACCATGATGGCAGCGATGCCGGGCCCATCCATTGCGTAAAAAAATACCAGTGGGGTTAGACAAGTTGTCTTCCTATTATTGTATACGTTCGAAGAATAAATAACAAATGTATGAAAATTACATTAGCTTACGATCGATCGTTTCGTAATCTAATGTCATTTTAACAAAGCAACTTGTCTTAGGCCGCTGGCCTGGGTTTAAGATTTGAGAGGAGGAGGTGTAGGTTAAGGGAGATGGGACAGGCCATATTCTAAATCGTGTCAGCAGCACTCATATTAAAAATTGTTTTAGACCCCCTTAAATATTTTTTATTTTTATTTTTTGTATGAGAATCGTAAAGCGGTCAACAAGATATACCTACCTACCTACCAAGTTTCAACTGTGGAATGCTAATACTTTCAGAATAAAGTGGCTTTGACATACGGACGGACAGACAGACAGACAGACATACTTGACGAAACTATAAGGGTTCCGTTTTTTACCATTCGGCTACGGAACCCTAAAAATCACGGGTTTTGCAATCGGATCACTCGACTAAATGTGAATAAACATAATTTTTTAAAAAGCTTTTAGCCGAACCAAGTAATAACCCTTTCTGTTTATGAATGTTTACAAACAATTAGTCGGATTCATCTCAAATTTGCAAAGCTAAATTGCAAATATTTTTAACCTTTTTTAAAATTAATCTAAATATTTTGTTTCAGTGTACATGTAAAGGTTTTATCAAAACAAAATAATTATTATAAAGTACGAGTACCTGTACTACCAGAAGAGATTTTCTCAACAATGCGCAAGCTATGATTTTAAACTTTTTGTGGCCAGCTCTATGACTGGTGACTATCGAGGCTCATTGAGAAAAAATATATTTTTTCAAAATTTTATGTCGATAAAAATAAATTATATTTGAATCAATAGTTGCCACAGATTTCAAACTTCAAACCTTTCGGATATGTTATCCATTGTTTTTGTGTGATTTTTTTCCAATATTTTACAAATTCTGTCAATTACTTTTACCATGGACAACGATTTTGTAAGGCAGGTAGCAGTAACCTATTCAATTAAAATCTGTAACAAATACCTAGTTAGTCGGGATTTGTAAGTGTAATGTTTATTGAAATCATAAGACTGTAGCTACAATTTTTAGCTGATATGTTATGGAAAACAGCGGAAATATTCGAAGTGAGTTGCAAGAGGCATTCTGTCTAAAACATGGGAGGTACTATAACCTTAAACCAATAACAAAATATTTACATTCTTAATGCAATGAATTATTTAAAAATATATTATGTTTACTTACTTCAAAATGGTCTTCACAGAAGAAAATATTCGTACTATTCGCTATGTTATTATGATTACACCGAAAAAGTTGCAACCACTTTCGTCGCACTTAGACTTTCTTTGGACTTAAAAATAGTATTCCGAAGTTTTGATAGAAGTATTTATACATTTTGGAACTGCATATTATTTGAAACTCATTTTATTACATAAGTCACTGTTAAAATATAGATACAATCGCACTTTCATTATTTGTTTGCAACAAATTTATGTAGATGGTATCTGCTACACAGATCACTTCACAGGCAGGTGATGTCACCGACCCCATTGCAGCGCCATATTGTCAAAATAGCGTTTTGGCGCGCTATTTCTATTTTAAATTTTAAATTTGATATTTTTTAGCAAACAATGTACCAAAATTAAAAATAACCTCTTTTACTGGGTTCTTTAACCTCTACTTAATAATATCAAATTGATTTTAAAAACCAGTCAATAGCCTATTGTTACTTCGTAGAGATTTTAAAATCTATACTTAACATACCAAAATTTAATTAATTTATGAGTACGGTAAAATGTTGCGGTATGATCAAGTTTTCTAATCGTTAATAATTTAGACATATTAATATATTAAAACAAAACTCTCATGTAATCGAACCGTGCAATAATATTTGATAATACGCCATACATAATACATACTCAATCGCGAGTTTACATCACTGTTCATGAATACGAATATGCCAAATGATAGGGCCGCATGTGCTCCATACAATATTAATACTCATATATTGGAATGGATCCTTCGGAATTTACATCCCTATTGACGAAGGTGATTCAATTATACATATAAAGAAGTCTTCGAAATTAGAATCGGTACTGTTACCGATTACAATTTAGAGGAAATAAAAGGAAACATATAATGTGAAAAATTCGTGTAATCTTCTAGTTCTTAAATTAAATTTATAACAGAAAAGAATTTGTATCACTAATGTTTGTATCATAATTATCTGTTGGAAGACTTCGCAATCGTCACACTTCGCAAAACACGTTATATTTTTGATCCCATCTGTTATCTCTCTGTTACATTTTCTTGCAAATTTAGCTATTTAGATTTTAAATGGCACTGACTTTAAAAACAATTGATGGTATCTTCATCATCATTTTCATCAGCCTAGTTAAGAAATAATCTCATTTGACCAATGTAGGAAAATGGTGCAAACAAGACGCTGCCGCCGTCTTTTTCTGGCTTTACTTGTTTAGCCTCTTACTACACCCATAGGCATGAATAATAAAACCCACAAGAAGGCTTAGGCCTGCTACTCAAATTCATTTTGTGACCACACCATTGTAAGCTGCAAGTATAGCGTTTTGCTTCTAGTTTTGAAGTCGGTTTTTATTTTTGTTTCTCCGAGGCCGGCATCGTTCACTCAACGAATTGAAACACCCTCGACTATGTTAGCAGAATTAATGCAGTGGTTTTTCCGGCTATATCGGATCCCGTTGTTTTTCTTTGCCACTGTACAAGCGAATGTACGAATACTCGTAGTACACAATGTAAAAACAAGTGAAGTTTTTCCAATCATTATCTCTGTGCAGTAACAAAAACTGTGGGGAATAAAGACTTTTTTCGTTAGTAACTAAACTCGGCGCTGTTAACGCCGAGTTTAGTGACGAGTACATATACATGTAAAATTAATGTAGGGGAACAAACTGTTTTATTTAAACCTTTGGGATGGTAAAAGTAAAAAAAAAAAACATCCCACTGCAGGAAAAAGGCCTCCATCATTGAATAATAATTCAAGTTACCACCGCAGTGATGCGTGCTGGGATAATCACAACGCTGGCCAAATGCAGGTTGGTTATCACAAACCTGAGCAACTTTTTTGTAGCCCTACCTGGGGCTCGAACCCGGGCCCCCGAGATGTTGGCCCGGTATTTAAACCACTAGACCAGCATGCATGCCTTGGTAAAATGTCATCATCATCTTATCCAGCCTTTGTTAGTCCACCTATGTATCTGGGCCTAAGGAATGAATGGCCTAATGAATTTTCCAGAATCCCCACGCTTGGCAGGCGGATTGGCAATTACAATTTGTCCCATGGTATTGAGATGACGCTTCTGTCAGTACTTCTTTAGTCGCCTTTTACGACACCCATAGGAAATGAAGGGGGTTGCTATTTAAATGTGCCGAACATTAAGTCTCCACGCCTTCTCTTCCACCACTCGACACAAAAAATATTTAACAGAAAATTCAATTTCATAACATTGAAATAATTTAAAAAACAAAATGTTTTTACTTACAATAAAAGTCACTTTCCTGCCACCACTTGAATGAGTAAATATGATGCCACTTATATAGGGATATGTAGCTATAAAGAACTTGTTAAAATAAAATAAATATTTATATAAAATAAAATAAAAAAACGATGTATTCTACTGCAAGGATCTGGACCCGAAACAACATAAAAAAATATTTTTCTACAGTAGGCTTAGTAGAATTGAACTAGCTTTAATAACTAAATAAAAATAATGTAGATTACAAACTTAGTAATGCCACAAACATAATCGAACTGTTCACTTTTAAGCAATTTGATGATCTAATAGAGATTTGTCAAGGTTAATAATTAATTACGAGTAGATAACAAGCACAATATTGTCTCAATGTAATGGGTGGACATTTTCCGCTGTGAATTTGAAATGAGAACAGTAGGTACTAATTACTTGGAATGTCTATGGCCATTACTTGATTTGACCATAAAACACCTGGCATAATGTTCAGCGCTACAATTTTGGCCAGCCATTCTGGTTAAAAGCTAACCAAAATTTTAAACGAGGAAGTTTTTTAGTTCATATTTTAGTAAATTTTGTTTTGGTACAGTTTAAACTAATGTATTTGATTATCAATGAAAAAAACCGGCCAAGTGCGAGTCGGACTCGCGCACGAAGGGTTCCGTACCAAAAAGGCCAAAAAACCGGGTTTGTTGTATGGGAGCCCCTTAAATATTTATTTTATTTTGTTTTTAGTATTTGTTGTTATTGCGGTAACAGAAGTACATAATATGTGAAAATTTCTACCTTCTAGCTATCGCGGCTCTTGAGATACAGCCTGGTGACAGAGCGACGGACAGACAGACAGACGGACAGACGGACAGACAGCGAAGTCTTAGTAATAGGGTCCCGTTTTTACCCTTTGGGTACGGAACCCTAAAAAACGATAAATTTGTAGTATGATTAAAACTGCAAATATTTGTAGGCACATAAAAAAGGCGGAAATACGTAAAAAACCCTTTGCAAAAATGAAAATGACAACCAAAAAGTGCTTTATGGTTTCTCCCTTACATTAAAGTATAGTTAATCGATAGCAAAATGTACAGTTAACCTATAAAATTGGTTTATAATAATAATAATAATAATAATATAATTTTAATTCAGAAATTGCTTTCCATAGAATGGGTTAGTAGTTACAGAAATCTTATAGGTTTATGACGTCATTGTTTTGAAAATGTCGCAGTTAACGGTCAAAAAGCGATTCCTTAAACATTATATTCCATCTACAGCTTAATATAGGTACTATAAATTGCTAGTTAGTGCGTAGCGTTTTTTGATATTTAATGAATATGTAAGTAGGTAACTAAAATTTTTTGAGATAGTACTTATTTTGAGTAAATTAATAATCAGACACTATCGAGAAAAGATCTGCCTAGTGTAACATTAACATACTGTTTTTATGTTATTGTCTGATAACGTAATATTTGTACCTGACTGATACTTCTCACTAAAACTGATACACCTATACAGAGTTATTTAAAAAAAATATTTTAAGACTTTTTATAGTCTTATAAAAACTATAAAGTTTAATATACAGAATACTTTTTGTACCTTTGCGATAAGAAAAAAGTTTAAAGATATTATCTTACAGTAACAGAATAACTGCCTGTGCAAACTTAATGATTTCACCATGCTTATCAGTACCGCCCATTTGATATTGTATATAACACCCGTGACACTATCAGAACATTGTTATGACACGTTATCTGTCATCACAAGATTCTGTAACACTATAAATATATATCAACAATATTGTAGTGTGAGTAATACAATAGGGTTAGCACAGAACACTTGAAACGCGGTCCTGGTATTAAAAAGAGACATAGTTACCTAGACCTATAACAAAATTGGTCTTTATCTAACTGTGTCTGGATATATAAGATTTTTTTTTTTTTTTTTATTAACATCAATCCTCTGAATTTTTGACAAAATGTTGAATAACTAAAATTTGGTACCCCTCACATATGCATATGTCGCAGTATGATAGATTAAGCCGTAATATAGTTATATCCCTAGGAATATAATTATAAACCGTAACATAGTTATAGGAAAGCGATTCATTACTATCTTACTAGGAATATAATTATAATACAGTTCAAGATTAGTGATATAATTATTTTGCTAGATTAAGTTTAGTGAAATACTTACGGTCAAAATTTAGTAATATTTTAATATGACTAAACTATCTATCATAGAATAAAATAAAACAATAAATTGTTTTTTTATTTTTAAAACGTATACTCAACTTTTAACCTGCCATCAGTTACAACACTTTTTAGCAATAATTCTAAATAAATTATAGTAATTAAAATTGTTGTTCAAAACGATCGCATTTTGTATATATAAGCATTAACAAAACTATTTAGATAATGAATAATTTAGAAATTTTGAAGTCATTATGAAAAAAACTTGGTACATTAAAACTAATCAACAGTTTTAAAACAATTTTCTATAAAATATTTTTTTAATTTTTGTTCTGACTAGACGTGGAATAATGTCATTTTTTAGGTTCTAAGCAGCTTTGTCTCTTTGGTCCTGAAAGTTTTTTTGTAATTCTTGCAGTTATTTTACTAAACTTAATCTGGTAATATAATTATATCACTAAACTTGAACCGTATTATAATTATATTCCTAGGGATATAACTATATTACGGCTTTATCTATCATACTGCGAAACATATACGACTAAATGCACTAGTGTCCTGGTCTGCAGTGTCCTGAATATTTAAGATTTGCTGTAATTTGCTGACAGTCTAAAATTAATAGTAAGCATCACAGTCATCTGGTGTGGTGATCCGCTTAGTACAAGGGTCCAGGTTAGATTTCCGATCGACTAAATTAGGAAACTATATTTTTAGGGTTGGATCTGAAAGAGACCGGTGGGTAATTGATGATTTGGAAGGCACATCAAGCCGTTGGTCTTGGTTTCTGTTACAAGATGGAAGTCTAAACAATAAATAATGTCACTTTAGGAGAATTAAAATTTCAATTCCACTGTTTTATTTTTTCTTTGCTCTCGTAAATATACCTTTGCCAAATATATTTCTTATTTAGTTTTTTTAATTGTAGCAGGATCATCTTAAGTAACCATTTTGTCTATTATTTTTTAAAATCTATTATGGAAGTCGTTGTTTGCATTTTTGCTCATTTTAATTCCGAATTCATTACGTGGAATGTTTAATTACGGGAAATACTTTCAGTGCTTAAGAAATAAAAAAGGTTTTTCTTTTTCAAAGTCATTGCCATACTGTTTATAGGTCAAAGCCATATTTTTATTATGATATTGTTTATTTGATAACAATATTTCCATTACAAAATATCAACACACAACACACGTTTAAAACATGGCCGTATACTTCAGCTTAAAACTTGTTAACTTTTTTTTTTAAAAAGTTATCAATATTGTTTTTATAATATTTGATTCTTTAAAAAGTTCTGTCAACCCTAGCAGGCTATCAATCGCATCAGCTAATGAATAGTGGTACCTACTTCGAATCAATGGTGCTACCAGATCTATTCACCGACATGTGGTTGATGTAGCTTTGCTTTGTGCATAGGGTATTTGGTATTATGCTTACTACCTGAATGTGAGTCGATTTGACTAACTAGTGTATTCGTGCCTTAGATTAAACATTGCTATACAGGTTGGCTACCTATAACTTAGCTAAGTAATTGGCATGTTAATAGTCAAAGAACCACTATTATTAATGAGGAGAAATCCTTCCGTTTGTAGTTATCACGTTCTGTGCAAGTTTTCTAAGTTGACACGAGAAATGTACGAAAGATGATGAACTAAGTTTGATCGGGCTTTCCTAGTTTGTGAGTAAGAAGTGATTGCAATAACGTGCTTGGAAAACGAGTAGCAGTAACATCGTATTGACGTAAGTATAGTATTATTTTAACAAGTCGATGTCTGTTCATTACGAATATTGAAGGGATACTAATAGGGTTTCACTACCAAGTACATGTAAAACTTCAACATGGCTTAAATTGAACAGTATTATTTACTCATGTATTTCTACAGATATAACTTAAATTAAAGGCGCTATTTTTTGATTCTGCGTTCTATGCGTATGACATAATAACCAAAAAGCAGTTAATAAAATCAAGTTAAGTAAATTATATACGTTTACGAAACATTGTAAAAACTGGGATTTGAATTCGAACTCAAAGGTCAGTGTTTAGGCTTATATCCGTGTATACAAATACACGGAGTGAGTTATCAAAACGTGTTGGACAAATTGAAAATGTTTTCATATTAAAAAGGAGCCTTTACGAAAAACATGTGCCAAACGGCTTATTGTTCTGCTTTAGCGCGCCTCGTAATTTGAAACTTTTTTTTTCCCACGACAAAGTTTTCGACTCGGAAAATTGGAACGCAAAACGATGAAATAGCTTTTATTACTTAAATAATTATCTGCCTACGCCCCTCCCGCGAAAATGCAAAATTTCTCAACACAGTTTAATACGTGACTTGGCTGCCTAATGTGAGATTCACATTTTTAAGTTTTCCCTTTCTAAAGAAAAAATAACAATGGGCGCCGCCTTTTGAATTTTAATATTAGGTTAAATAATAATTAATCTGAAACTATGCTGTAATATAATTAAGTGGCTAGTAATAAGAAAAACAAAATATAAGGAAAGGATAAATGTAGAATTAGCTGTGAAATATACTGTCGTTAATATGGAAAATATTTAATATCAACTGGATTAAACCCAACCAAAACAGTTATGCTGTGAATTCCACACCAGCCATTTAAGTATATAAAAGAAAGTCGTGTTCGTTACACCAGTTAGTTATAAGTCGAGAACGGCTGGACCGATTTTTATAACTTTGGTTTTATTGGATTTTTCTTGGTCAGGAATAGGATAATAAGTGTTAAAAACATTGGAAAGTTAACGTAAAATAACTAATTTAGAAACTTTATTTCTTCATAAAAACTTCAACCCCGCTATATTTGACATAGATTTTAGTCCTTACTTTGAGATCACGAGTGTATTCATTTGTATTTATTGGATTACTGTTTGAAAGTTTTTTTACTTTTTTTTTTAAATATTACCTCAAACCTGGTCTTTTTAAAGGATTCTAAACTTTCTTGTTGCTCTTTTTGTACTTCTACCTGCGATCATGACTCGAACAATCACAGGCTTACCTTGACAAGTTCGAGTTACGGTCAAAAACGAATCGACGTCGAGAATCAATGATTCGGTACTCTGAAAAGTGAACCTAAACCTTTGAGTCGATAGTGATTACGTTATCAACCGAAAATGTTTAACGGATCGCCATTTTAGATTGATCTCGACTTGATTTTGATTTCGATTCGATTGAGTTTGTTCAGATTTTGACTAGGTCGAATCAAGATCGAACTAAATCAAATTCAAGAGTAAGGGCTCAGATGGGTGCCCTTCGGTTCGCCTAAAATTTAAAGTCCTAATTTCATTTGGCCGAACCGTATTGGCCTAAACTTATAACGTATAATTATTGTCTAGTCTAACAGTTGTTTTCGCACTATTATAGATTGGTCTAAAAATTGAAAACCCTAATTTCAGTATGTATAATATCGAAAGCACTAAAATGTATTAGCATCTTTTTTTGACAATACGCTCTATTTTTTTTAAACAGAAAAGTTTAAGAAACGAATCGCTCACAAACCGACCCCAAGCAGTCTTGTCTGCCCTACCCCTAGAGTGTAATTCAAAAGCGCGTAGGCGCGGAAGGGCGAGGCGGCCCGCGGGCTGAGGAGCAGGAGGCTGTAAGCGAGGCGCCGCGGCTGAGGCTGGCCGGCGCAGCCGGCCAGAAAGCCGAAGCTGCGGTGGTGAGCGTAAGCCATCTGCGACGATAAGCACGCGTGGGACCGCCGGAGCCCCGCAGCGCCGAAGCCGTCACGGAAGTCTGATTGTTTGGATGCATGCATGATTGCTTGTTTGCATGCATGTTTGCTTGATTGCATGCATGATTGCTTGTTTGCATGCATGATTGCTTGTTTGCATACATGCTTGCTTGCTTGCATGCATGCTTACTTCTTTGCATGCATGCATGCTTGTTTGCATGCATTCATGCTTGCTTGCTTGCTTGCTTGCATGCATGCTTACTTCTTTGCAAGCATGCATGCAAGCTGATAAAGTTTTTAACTTTCTGCGAATAAAAATTTGGAACTGCAAATTTAGGTGTTATGATATATTCGGCGAAATTATAATACGGCGATATAAAGTTAAGCGTAGTAAAAATAGGCTAAACACGATTAGGAATAGTAAAGATGTGCGAAAAAATTTTAGGCTAATAGTTTGTGCGCCAATGACAATTAGGAGTACAAATAATTAGGCAACCCGATATATACCCGGCTCAGATCGAACCTCCGCGTCGCGTCGGGGAAGTAAAATACAAGGTATTTACGATGAAATAAATAAATCGGGTCCTTTTATTTGAATTTAACTTAATAAAACTTAATGCTATTGCAATTTGTTTTTGCATTAGGGATTTATTATTGGATCCATTTAGAAAATGTTAAGATTTCCCTTGAGGCGTCCTAATCTTCATTCTTTGGCCATAAATTTATGGGTTCTGATATAAAATGCGACTCCGTGAGTAATGTTGTTAAAAATAAGACTAAGTTATCTAATTTACCTCGTGGATAATATATCGAAGTAAATAAATGCCACGTTTATTTATTGCGCTAGACATAAACTGTTAATAAGACTTGCTGGACACATTTAGTTTAATTTATTAATAGTTTGATCTGTGCCATGCCCGTACTGTAAATAAAGGTAAAAAAATAACTTAGGCGTTACTTTGAGGAAAACCATTAGTAAATATTATTAAAAAAATATTTTATTTATAAATTTCTACTTATTAACAATACAATACTTGTAATAGGCTTACTCACTATATGTTTGTCGATTTTGGTCGAAGCCATCATAGAGAAGCAGCTTTTGGATCATTTGATTTTCTCGTATATTTCAGTGACTAAGCGTATGTACAAGAATGGGCATTATTATCTAGAAATTTCAAAATTAACACCATATGAAGTCAAATAGTATCAGACATCGATGTGTGAAGTTCGAAGTCAAATCGGAAACGAAGCTGTGAACACATCTGCTAGAATAACATTGGAGAACGTAAAGGCTAAGTTTCAGACACCGCTCGCTCGTTGTGATCGATTTATTTAGCACACAAACAAAGACTAAAATACAAATATTACAAGTAGACTTGATTCTAGCGGTAACTTTCAAGTGAACTTCATAGTCTGGGTGTCCTAGGCAATCAACTTTTAAATATTTGACAAGTAGGTCAAAAGTTCTTTTGTTAGTACATGTCTTGTAATAAGGGTTGACAAAGGTGAATACCTTTCTTGCATGCTGGTGATGAGAACCAGCTAATATGTAATCACTGAAGCGTTGGTAATAACCATATTTCTGGAATGCGAATGAGATACCAAAAGGAGCGGCTGATTTGCATATTTTATGTAAACTTATTAGTCTGGTCTTACTTGAACAATAACCGCTTGGAACAATTGTACTAGTAATTGATTAGTTTTCATACTTAACATACATATACTCGCAATTGGGTACATCACGGTTGCCTGCACTCCTGATCTCGTGTCTGCAAATGCCATTTAAGTGAAGTGTTCCCATTAGGCCGTTACATTCAGCTGGGTTCCTAGTACCCAACAATCGGGACTCCACTTTGTGAGCTAAAGCCATGTTGATGGATTCACTACAAACACAATTTATTATCTCAGTAAATGGTCTTAAGTCAGTGTCTAAAAATGAATCCCTATTTTCCTTGGTCATCGCATCACGCGTGAACGGCTGGACCGATTTCGCTAATTCTTTTTTGTTTTGTTTGTGATTGTCAGGAGAATGTTATGAAAGAAAAATTAAGAAAATTGCACGGAAAATTAGACAATTTAAGAAAATTTATTCACCATACTAAATTATTTGTTATGTAACCTTATCGCTTTTGACAATTAAAACTTTTTTAATGTATGGCGGTTGACATTAATTAACATTGGCAGAATGCGTGCTGCTAATATGCTAATATCGTCAAATAGGAGGTAAAAAAAACTAAATTTTGCATATGGCCAGTATTATGTCGCCTGTCACCGTGTCGGAACACCAATAAAACTATTTATATACTTACCCCAGAAAAAAATAACACAAAGAATGTTGTGTACCTCTTAAAGCAGCTGATGGTGTGAGCGGGCCTATCTTTTGAATTTCACTTAGTTTCTTAATAATTTTAATCTAATCAGTTTTGTTTCTGTACTAATTTTTTTTAAAGTTTTGTTATTTTACTCAAATCTCAAATCAAAAACATATAATTAAGATTGATGGTATCGGCGCCTCTCTGTCGGTGAGTGTACAGTAGCAGTAAATATGCCTATTTAAAATAAGGTTTCGATTGCATCACCACCTCAATACCTGTTAAGTAATTAAATTGTGGTTAATGTTGTGGGTGACACAATAACACTGTCTTACCATTATAATATTATTTAATCTACTCGTATATGTATTGTGTTCACTGTTCGTTAACCTAAATAAAAAAAGCAGAATAATAATAAACAATGGGTAATTACTTTATTTTATTAAACCATATCTTAATCAATATTCATAGTTAAGACAGGACAATGTTGGAACCCTATTAGACACAGAAACTCTCCGTGTGGCGATTGGTCTGCGTGTTGGTGCAGAGGTTTGCAGTCCACACAGTCCTTGTGGTGCTGATGTCAGCTCGTTGGGACACCACGGGCTGTCTTGTGCGAGGAGCGCTGGGCGGTTATCGCGCCATGCCTGCATTAACGACATACTCCGACGTTCCCTTGCCACCATCAACGTGCCGGCTATACTTGAGCCGAATGGTATAGTGCGTCATGATGGCAAGAGACCTGACGGTATGTCGCTTATTCCCTGCAGATGGGTCGGACTCCAGTGTGGGACGCTACCTGTGTCGACACACTGGCGGCCTCCCATCTGCCCTTAACGAGCCAATGTGCAGGTGCGGCGGCGATTAAAGCCGGAAACATTAAGATAACCAAATATAGCCAAATAGGCACCCAGCACTGTTTCGTACCTTTTGGTGTCGAAACCCTTGGTCCGTGGGGTCCGAATTCTCTAAACGTTTATCTGACGTCAGCGGTGACCCAAGAGCTGGCAGCTACCTCGCACAGCGACTGAGCATCGCAATCCAGCGAGGTAATGCTGCCAGTATCTTGGGCATCTTACCACGAGGACCATTTTTATAGTTTTTTCCCCTTTTTATCTTGTTTATCTAAGTATTTGTTTCTTTTTTATGTTATTTTTATTTATAAGATGTAAATATTGCAGTTTTTATGTTTATGTTAATATAAACAATATAATGCAAAAAAAAATACATTATTCATAACAGGTAGGATATTTTCAAAACGATTATTATATTTTTAACTTTCCCCGCCTTAAGCATTCTTTGTAAAGACAGGGCAACGTCTGTCGGGTCCGCTAGTAGATATCATAAAAACTGCCATCTTGGTTTAATAAGCTTAAAACTAATACAAGATTTAAAACAATTACTCGTATTTAAGCAATTCAACCTTAGCCTTAGTTTTTATTTGGTATAAAAGATTGCGTTTTAAATTTTTCAGTAATATTTTACGTTAAACTTTCTTGATGTTGATGAAACGGGTGGGGACAAGTTTCACCCGTTTGATTATTGACATTATAATAGGGGTTAAAGTATGAAATTGCCGATTTGTACTGAAAATCAAAATTGTTTATTTTTTAATTTTTAACAAATTTATTTAATCAAAATAGTTACCATTATTATCTATACATTGCTGCCATCTAAAAGGAAGGTTATTTATGCCTTTGTAATAGAACTCTGAGGATCTAGACTGCACAAACTGTGTGAAAGCATTTTGTACTGCCTCCTGGGAAGAAAACTTCTTGTCACGTAGATAATTGTCCAAATCACAAAAAAAATGGTAGTCCGTTGGAGCAAGGTCTGGCGAATACGGAGGATGTCGAATGGTTTCTAATTGCAGTTCCTGAAGGGTCAAAACGGTTTCTCGTGCTGTATGAGGTCTCGCGTTGTCATGGAGCAATACTGGTGAAGATCGATTCATGAGTCGGGGCTGTTTTACTGCTAGTTTTGCCAACATTGTTCGGAGTTCGGCACAATAGACATCTGCCGTTATTGATTGACCAGATTGGAGAAAACTATAGTGAATAACACCATGCTGAGACCACCAAACAGTTACCATTACCTTTTTATTGGTAAGTTTTGCTTTAGGACACTGTTGTGGCGTTTTTGCATTTTTCTTTTACGGTTATCATAAAGAATCCACTTTTCATCACATGTCACAATTCGATTTAATATTCCTTCATTTCTGTACCGATTCAACAAGGCAACACAAGTTTCAACACGCATTTCTTTCTGCACATCAGTCAAATCATGAGGAACCCATTTTTCGTATTTTTTTATTTTATTGATTTGACGCAAATGAGTCGAATACTGTGGGTAAGGTTACGTTAAACCATGCCGCTAATTCCTGGGTAGTTTGACTAGGATCGGCTTCCACCATCTCTCTTAATTCATCGTTAATCACCTGTGTG
This sequence comes from Anania crocealis, assembly GCA_949315895.1. Lineage (NCBI taxonomy): Eukaryota > Metazoa > Arthropoda > Insecta > Lepidoptera > Crambidae > Anania > Anania crocealis. The sequence continues at coordinate 8,262,970 of OX438862.1, forward strand.
GGCGGTCTTCCTCGTGGCTCGTTCTTCAAGTCGAAGTTTCCATCACGAAAGCGTTTAAACCAAAATCGCACGGTGCGTTCATTAGCAGAACCCTCTCCAAACGCAACATTGATATTGCGGGCTGTTTATGCCGCGTTACTTTCGCGTCGGAACTCGTATTCAAAAATCTCTCGAATTTTTGCAGTATCCATCTTTCTTGTCTAAGTTAAATAACAAAAACAATTGAAAGTCGATATTCAAATGTTCCACATTTTTTAAAAGAAGAACATCATAGAAACCATGTGAAAAAAGTTTCATTCGAAAACCTCAAACCATGAAGATTCTATGTCAATTCAAAGAACCTATTACAATAAAACGGCAATTTCATATTTTAACCCCTGATATACGGAAAGTATAATGTTTATATTATTAAAATTAATACTATCAACAAAAACTTGATATGTATCAGCAAATCTTTATTCTTCCTACCTTTTTGTTTGACCTACTTCTTCAATTGTTTCCAAGTTCTTTGATAAACCTTGATAACTTACTAAACATTTAAGAAAGTGGCACATTAAATATTGTTGAGGAAGTTTAATAAGTGTTGTAAACAGCAATTTCTTGGGCTATTTGGGTACTTCTGATTCTTGAGATTTAAGCAATTCTATTGACGATGAGTACCACTTAATATTAAGATTTTCTGGTACCTATATCGAAATTTAATTCAATCTTTGGTGTAGTATGTAAAGTACTGAGTAATTTTATTTCATTGTTACAAACTGATTTGAAGTCTTAACTTATTTTGTTAACACCTAAGATAATATCAAAAATATGTTTAATGAATGGTGGCAGCAAAGGTACCTTGCCAATAGCTGCGACGTCGCGCTGTTCCTATTTTAAGACCCTCATTACCGTAAGTTTTTTTTTTTTTTTTTGGTTTAGTTACGCTCCAACAGGCATTAAATAATTAGTGAAGATGCGTTATTTTTATATTTTTTTAAATATTGATTATTGGTGCATACTGTTACTTCCTTAATACTAAAATATGTATTGTAAAATGTTACATAATAAAATTATTTGTTTAAAAAAATTAGCAATGAAAATATTTTTTAAACTTTTAAAAGATCGTTATTTAAATATGCTCCAACTAATTTACTGCTAAATTATTGCAGTTATCTACTATATATTTAATTTGTGTAGGTACTATAATATCTACGTGTGTGTCGGTAAATATGTGTTCTAAAGAGTAAATTAGCTACATAAATATGTAGCAATTTTTCTTCTCAAAAATACCATTTCATTGCTTAAACGAAAAATTACAGTTGCAGTGAAAAATAATTTTAGCTGAGTTCCGAGAGCCTTGCGACGGGCGGAGCGCAAGAAGCTAATTTTTTTTAAATTTTCCTCCGACGAAATATTTCAGATTTCTTTTAGCAAATTGGTCAAGCTACATGCAATCAGGTTTTGCAAGCAACGTCGTTTGAATTGGAATGAAGAAGACGATAACGATCCAATTGATCTTCAGTCATGGCTTAGGCAGGCCTATGCAAAGGGAGGTTGTTGCCATACTTGCCACTCTTGCCTGGCGGGTTAGCAAAAGCAGTTTGAACAATAGCGGAGAGAAGACGAAGTTCGGCCTTTTCTTGCAGTTCTCCTTGGTCGCTTCTTACGACACCCATTATAGAAAAAGAATGTGTAATACTGTTCATGTTCTTTTAATTTCGCGCCAACTTACGACGCTTGATAAAACTTCTGAATAAACTGCAGAGCAGCTCTATATAAATGAAATAAATTAATAGTGTAATCACACAAATTGTAATCAAATTGGTGGCTTGTTGAGACAGTAAATTACTGTGATTTTCCATATTTAAGTGGCAAGCTATTTCATTCTGTAGCAAAATTCTGTTTCAATGTAACCCAAGGATACATTAAAGAGTGGAGTATCCTGACATTGGTATAATGAGCTACCTACTTTATGCACCAGTTTAAAATTGTTCAATAGTTGCTGTTTTACTCAAACAAATAAAATTCCCAATCTTTAAACACTACTCGTATCTGCACAAGTCGTTTCAATTTCACTTTTACCCCCTATTTCGATACTCAGAGACCCCATAATAACATAGTAAAACGTCACACGTGAGCAAAATTTCAAGCAATCGCAGTGAGAGAGCGATATTTAACTATCATCCGATATGCATCGCGTACAATTACGTCTACCATTAGACGCTGTAGGTATCACCACTACACTACTCCCTTTGTAGGCGGGGAGATAAATGACGCGATTACGACACGGAAATGGACGACAGCATTGAATGTTACAGCGACAGACATGTGTGACAGTGATTGTCAAACTTTTCAGATGACACCAAAAGTTTTCACGAATGTGAAAATGATGTAGACTGATCTTTGTTAATGTAAATATTTATAACTTCATCTTTACTATTATTTTAAATGCGAAAGTAACTTAGTTTGTTTGTTACCTTTTTTACGCCTAAGCTATGAGCCGATTTTGATGAAATTTGTTTGAAAGATAGATTGATGGACCTTGGGAAAGAATAAAGGCAATTTCTATCCATAGGTGCGTACTAGTACTATGCACAGGTTTCCATCCCCGCAATATAACATATACCTAGTTCACGTGGGCAGAATCGCCAGCAAAAAGCTAGTCTACTGTAGAATCTCTTTACCCGTAGTCTTGAATAAATAAAAATAAAATAAATTAAAATATTGTGATATTTATACATTCAAATTAGATATACATTAAAGGGGCTCAAAATTTATTTAGCTTTTGGAAATGAAAATGTTATCTCATAAACAAAGTAGGTAGTCATAACCTAACCAGTGCTTTACAATACGTTACGTTTAAAATTACCCCATGCCTTAAGGTTGGGAACCTTTGACATAAAGATATCACATTCCCAGATACCTTGATTCTTTCCGTATGCCAACATAAACTTTATGACTACCGCTCAAGACTTCTTCTCCCTTGGATTGGCTATCAACTCGGCTCCGGATTATTAGCATCTGATTCCTTCCATATGACAGCGCTGATGGTTTTCACTCGGTGAACATTGAGTTCAAAGGGTAATATTATATATTATTACTAGCTGTTACCCGCGACTTCGTACGCTTCAATTTTTGTTATTATGTTTGTGATTATTTTTGCATCATTTTTCACTGATGCTTCGCACCTATTGGTCGCAGCATGATGTTATATTGCCTAAAACCTTCCTCGATAAATAGACTATCCAACACAAAAAAAAAATTAAATTCGAACCAGTACTTCCTGAGATTAGCGCAATCAAACAAACAAATAAACAAATAAACAAACAAACAAACTCTTCAGCTTTATAATATTAGTATAGATTAAACCTTATAAATGTTATCATAGGCTAAGTTACATGAGTATTAAACTGTTAAGGGTTCTCTTTGATTCGTTGTTGGGTTGTAGTTTTGCTCTGTACGATATGTAAAAGGTTTTCTATCGAGCGTCTTTTACTCGTGTTACTATTATTGAAAGACGCAAAACGTTTTTCATTCGTCTGTAAACTGTGGAATATAAACCTCCTCGTATGCCACTGAACTCAATCTTTGGTTGCTCTTTTTCGCTAGCAACTAATGAAAAAGAGCGCTCGTCGTGTGAATATTATTATATGAAACTCCTTAGGGCACCACAACACTATTGCATTAAGTTTGCCAAAGCTTATTTATTCACATACTTGAATAAACATAATTACTTTCTCCTAACGAATTTAAGCTGGCAATGTCAACACCAAGTTCATTGAACTAAGTCGTGTGCTTGTAATTATTTCCATCGCAAATATCTGCTGATATCAAATACGAAGATACAACTCAAACCAATAAGCAAATTGCTTTTAACTACGAAATCTTTCTAAAGTAAGTTGGTGAAGAAATATATTGAAAAGCTTAAGAAGGTGTTTCTTCAAGAAGGATTAGTTAATTTAGAAGCTAGTATATTTAAGTATTTGATTAGAATTATTACTTTGAAAATCTTTATCGTATGGCCTATTACAATGTTTATACAGTTTCAGGGTTATAAGGTAACTGCATCTCTGATCAAAGGTCACTATAAACTACAAAACATAATAAATGTAGCAACGAGTTGGAATACAAATTATCATTAAATTATCTTCATCTTATAGCACTAAGCAATAAGTCTGAATTTTGCAAATTACAATCTTACCGTACCTACTAGTCTAAGATCCGAACTTAAAACGATCTTCACCGAGCTGATAATAGAATGAAACATATTTTAAAACCAATTTAGTACTTATATAAGAAAATATGTTAAGAATAGGTTTCTTAAAAAAAATCCTGGACAGACTATATTATTAAATTAAAAATTTTTATTTAATTATTAAAAAAGAAAATACTTTGACTTAAAGTATCAAACGTATAGAATGTGCAGCCGTTGGGTTGCCTATTCTTTGCCTGGACAAACTACTCGGTTGTCAGGTATAAGCGGATATATCGATGCCAGTTACCTTCACTTGCTTGATAATAGAAAAAAATATATATGTCTATTTTTTTTTTAATATTAAAAATAGTCTGTACAGGATTTTTTTAGGCAACCTATTCTAAACATATTTTCTAATATACTAAATTTATTTTAAAATATGTTTCATTCTATTATCAGCTCGGTGAAGGTCGTTTTAGGTACGGATCTTCTACTATACCATCTAATTTAAATGACAATTGTTTGACTGATCAATCAATTCTATTGAAACTGCCGCTGAAACAATATCTTAGAAATTACAGCCAAATGATGGAAACGGTATTCCAAGAAATGAACTTTATCAGCGCAATACTCTGCACAAATTACATTCACTAAATAGATCTTAAGATATCTGTTGTTGAGATATTCAAAATGACATTATTGATTTTCGATTAGGTGAAGAAAACACGATTTTTGCGATATGACATATGACACAGCTAAATTATATTCAGTGGACTTAAACCCACGTTTCCAAAAACTAAACTTAACACTGGTAGAATAGGTTTTTATAGTTTTAACTGTTAATAAAACAATACATTTTTTCACTGTAATTATACTCCTTTTTTCATTAAGAGCAAGGTCTTATACTTAAAGCTACCATACTACTTACTTGCTACTTAAAACTTGTGTATTGGTTAGATGTTAAAAATATATACCCATATTGGTATACACCAATCTCGTGTTAATAAATTTAAAAAATACGCATGAAAAATTCAGAGTTTTAACGTAATTTCAAAATTACAAGTCATTAGAGAAATAAGTTAAATAGAATATCAAGTTAGTACAGGAACTGCTCAGACTAGCAAAGGGTAGATAAAAGTTTCAGAAACCGTGCCTCTCGTCTAGTAAGTAATAAAGAGGCACTGAAATAAGAAAAAAACCAAGACCTTACATTCTTAAGTGTATATTAAGTACTTTGCGAAGCATCTGCTTTCAAAGTTCGTGGAGAGCCACCTGCTGTCGAGAAGATTTGTATCTTTATCCTCCGATCCAACAATCAAAACCATTATTACCAAATGTAATTAAATACAGTGTTACAGACGTCATTTTAAAGTTATTTAATAAATACTTACTTTGTATTGCCTCCGTGCTATGAATAACTTACTGTAATATCATGGTAATATCACATACCCAATAATAATTAGTAGCAGAGAAGAGAAGAAAAAAGTCTGAAATAATAGGTATTTACCTATGAAATTGCCATTCTGCAGTACTGGCCATTTCAATTCAAAATAATTTATGTTTGGCCCAGAATCCTAATTTCAAATTAATTTTATTTTAAAAACATGGAATTCTTTTTCCAAAAGTAGTCATTTGTTTATTGATTAGTGTTACATTTTCATCGCATTTCAATCTTTTTCGTCATCATGGATACGTTAAAATTTCGAGTAATTATTGAATATACATAGTCAGGTCATAAGTTCTGTCACACAATAAAAACTTTTGAATTTAGAATGCTGGCCACAAAAAAGTTTATTGAATTTGAATTTCGAATTTTTCATGAAAATAAAAATGTGTACTTTTTAGAATTTTCCTCATTTATAAATATGGAGTGGACACTTAAAGAAGACCGTGTCGCGGTTATTGCGTTGCATCGTTGCGGTAACGCGCCAGAATTTCGACTTACTGAAATTTGAATACAACCAAAAGATTCGTTTATCGTACCATAAAACGATACAATGAAGACTCAATGTAGATGACAGGTCAAGAAGTGGTCGCCCTCGCTCTGTTAGGACTCCAGCAGTGATAACAGCTGTGAAGGCGCGAATTCAAAATTCCATACGTAAGCAGAAACTGTTGGCCCTTCAGATGGGGTTAAGCAGGACCCCGGTGAAAAGGGTGTTAAATGAAGACTTAGGGCTTAGGGCATATCGAAGAAAAACAGGACATCGTTTAATAACAGGCACTGGGTATTCCAACAAGATTCTGCGCCAGCTCATAGAGCGAAAACCACACAAGACTGGCTGGCGGCGCGTGAAATCGACTTCATCCGGCACGAAGACTGGCCCTCCTCCAGTCCAGATTTGAGTCCGTTAGATTACAAGATATGGCAACACTTGGAGGAAAAGGCCTGCTCAAAGTCTCATCCTGATTTGGAGTCACTCAAGGCATCCTTGATTAAGGCAGCCGCCTATATTGACATGGACCTCGTTCGTGCTGCGATAGACGACTGGACGCACAGATTGAAGGCCTGTATTCAAAATCGCGGGGGTCATTTTGAAAAAACTTTATTACCATATGAATCTATGCTTTATTAAGTTCATTTTGCTCTATAAATGGTTACATAAATAATAAACATGTCTAAATTATTTCATATTACACACGTGACAGAACTTATGACCTGACTAGGTATGAGTACCGTCGTGGCAGCAACGCGGCACAAGCGGCACGCAACATCAACGACGTTTACGGAGCTAACACTACAAACCAACGCACCACCTGTTATTGGTTTGCTCGCTTCTGTTCTGGAAATTTCGACCTGAAAAATGAACCTCGCGGTCGTCTGAAGACTTCAATCGGTCGACAATGACGAATTAAAGGCGATTGTGGAAGCTGATGATACACAATCTACGGCTGAATTAGCAGCAGCTTTCGACGCTTGGACGAATTGATTCATCCAAGTTTCGACGTTAACGTCAAAATAATAAATTGGTCCATTTGCGTAAAATTGGCAAGGTAAATACGCTTGACAAATGGGTGTCCCCACGAACTCAATGATCGCCAGCGCGAAGTACCCGTCGAGCGAGTGGTGCCTTGCACTGCTCAACAGACACACAAATGAAGCAATTTTGAACCGCATTGTTACCTGCGATGAAAAATGGATTCTGTTTGATAACCGCAAGCGCTCAGAAAGTTGGTTGGATACTGGTTCAGCACCTAAACAATGCCCTAAACGAAAACTTACCCCTAGAAAAGTGATGGTCACTGTTTGGTGGTCTAGCGCCGGTGAAATTCATCACAACTTCTTACCAAACGGGGTGAGCATTACTGCAGATGTGTACTGTGAAGAACTGAACACAATGATGGAGAAGCTGGCACATCTCTAACCAGCATTGGTCAATCGCTCGATTTCGCTATGATCGAATGATATTTTTCCGCAATTGCGCCAGTAACTAACCATCGCTACTTATTAAGAACACAATAGAATTGTGTTTTCATAAGACTTTGAAAGTAAATCTCCTAAAAAATAGTTTTAGATCCTATCAACAGTGTTCCGAAATCGCCCATGTAGGCATAAGCGTAGCAAATATATTGGCAAAAGGGCCATAGTTTCAGCTACGGCCCCTGAATACGAAATATAGCAACTCAATAAATATATACACCTATTCTGTAAGTTTTTCTGCTTTCCTTAACCAATAACCGTAGTGGTTTTGTCCTACTCTTCTGTTGCAAAAAATATAAATGAAATCTGTAATGTAACTCATAACATATTTTAAGATACTCTGGCGAAAATAAAAACGCATGAAGACGTTAACTAAAGTCTTTCATATTATTAAATATTATACGAGTTATATTAATATTACTCGTGTAATATTTTTAACAAAATAGACAGTCCTGTCCGTATTTCATTCTTATAGCTTCTAAATATATATTTTTTTACCATATCCGAATTATTTTAAGGTAAACTGCCACAGGCCTCTTCAGAAGCAAAATTTTGCCATAACCGCCACGCTTGGCCGGTATGTTAGCGATTACAGTTTAGCCAATGACGAACAGAAGACGCTGCTGCCCGTCTTTTTATGGCACTACTCCTTGAACCTTACGACATTTATAAGATTGTGTTATCATTTTTATGTGCCAGCATGATAGGTACCTACTTTCAATTTTATTCAGATAGCTTCTGTAAATTTAGCATATGAAGAAAAATATATGGTCTGTTATTTCTGATAATTCGTACGGAACCACACTTGATAAATTGATTTCTCTGCTCACCTTTATATCCTACCATTACATTGTCAGAAATACCGACGAGGCGCGAAGGGGGAAATCTTAACGTCTCCGATCACTATTTTATTCGGATTTATTTGTGCTATTCTTTTTTGCCTCATCTAAAATACGTTTTGGTTAATAAATATATAATATAAGTGATTGGTGATGATATTTACGTGTATAAGATATTGAATGCTTGTGACTATCACAGCGCAATGTGTCCATTTTAAACCATAGTCTGTTTCGCAATCAGTCATTTAAATTTAACTAGTGCCCATAGCCATGTCCACAATAAAAAAAATATCTATAAAATTGTAGTCGTCACTCATTTTGTCATCAATGAAAATCTGTTCTTAGTCATCTGCATCTTTTTATCTATACTAATATTATAAAGCTGAAGAGTTTGTTAGTTTGTTTGAACGCGCTAATCTCTGGAAGTACTGGTTCAATATAAAAAAATATTTTTGTGTTGGATAGTCAATGTAATAGGGAGGCTTTAGACTACATAACATCACGCTGTGACCTATAGGAGCGTAGCATCATTGAAAAATGTTGCAAAAATAATCGCGACAATAAAAACAGAAATTGACGCGTACAAAGTCGCGGAGAACAGCTAGTTACAATATAAAATTAAAGCCAACAATGTTTTTCTCAATGGTCTAGCGATTTAAGTACCTGGCCAAGATCTAGGGTTCGATCCCTGAGTGAAACAACAAAATTTTCGAAATTTTGAAATCATAAACCCGCATTTGGCAAGCGTGCACCATCCCTACACCCTTCATTGCTGTGGTAACTTAAATTCAATTATGGAGGCCTTTTCCCTGCGTGAGATCATTATAGGCCGTAACTTTACATAGGTATACAAAGGTCGAAAACATGAATGAAGATAAAACACCACATATTTTGGAAACCCCAAACTCTCCAAATCCTATTACCATAACTAGCTTAAACTAAAAGCGTCTTACATTTGAAGAAACGTGGATTTATTCTCAATGCAAAACAAATCACGCCCGAACTCCAAAGAATAATATAATAATATCGCGTACCTATTGCTAATGTATTCTTTCCCTACAAAATGTGGATCATAAAAATACAGAGGGAGACTTGATTTAAAGCCGTAAAAGTTACGTTTTTCCTTGTGGATGTTAGTTATTGCTCACGTATAATCATTGGCTATGAGTATGAGGTTATTTTTGTACGTAACTTTTCTAAGAAAACAATTTTTTTACATAAATATACCAATTTAACTTGAATACCGATAGGGCTATTAATGAAACGTATGTTATACCACGATCTTACATTTTAAGTACATTTGATCAAATATAATATTTTACACAATCATTGGAGTCCATTGGTCGTTTATGTTACTACTTTATTATTATTATGCTAAGTGCAATATACAGGATGAAATTTTAACCACCTTCCAAATTTTAATATATCAATCTACGAGACAAAAACAAATGACATATTTTTTCTTTTGGTATAGCCCAGTACAAAAATGTCAAGATAAAGCACTCAGAAAATGTCCGCCAATAATCTAAAATTTTTGATACGGCCGCCTAGCAACACTTTTTTTACGCGATTAGCATTTCATTCATTCATTATGATACTAGTCATAAGTTTTTGATTTTCCCTTTATACCTAAACAGGCCTAGGACCGTAAAAATTAAAAACTATATTGCGAAAAATTTTTTCGGACTAAAATTTGATTTAATTTTTTTTACTTTATAAATTGGCTCTAAATACGATACTGAACGCCTACAAAAGTTTTGGAAAGTGGGTAAAATTTATAAGTACCTACTTTTAGATGAGCTTTCAAGTATTTGTTGATGTCCTACATTATGTTTAACACTTGACACTTACGGGGTTTAATACAACGAACTACATTATTTAAGGGTCGAGGATCAAAACGTCGCGTCGGGAATGTAAATTACTATTTACCTTTAAATAACGTAGTTTGTTGCATTATACTCCATAAGTGTTAAGTGTAAAAATGCAACAAGAAAGTTTAAAATCTCTATCTACACTGTATGTGTATGTATTTTTCCAAAATTTTCAGTCGCTTAGTTTAAAAGTTAGAGGGGCTACGCCCATTTTACCACTTTGGAAGCGTCTATCTTCCAAATGTTTTGTAAAAAATGGTTCTAGAAACCTCAATGTCATTTTAAAAGACCTATCTATAGATGGGATCTATAGGCTACGCATAGGTTTAAGCAAAACATTTTTTTTTGTTTTAGTTCCATGTATGAGAAGCCCCCCTTAAATGTCATTATTTTTTATATGAGAATCGGAAAGCGGTAAACAGGATACACCTACCTACCAAGTTTCAACTGTGTAATACCATGTAATACTAATACTTTCAGAATAAAGTATTTGTGACATAAGGACGGATAGACAGACTTGACGAAACTATGAGGGTTCCGTTTTTTGCCATTTGGCTACTCTAAAATCAGGAATAGAATAATTTTTGTATTAAAATAAAAACACTTAAAAAAAGGCGCGAACAGAGCTGTATAATACATAAACTGGGAATCCATCACTAAATTTGGTATAACCGCGTTTTCTTTTTTAAAGAAAACTTGTCTCCTTGCGATGGCTACACACTAGCATTATGCAATAAAATTTGACCTTCTAATCTCTATGATTTTTAGGCACCTAAAAAGGCAAAAAAAAAAGGTAATTACGGCCTGAATGAATTATATTCAAAATTAAATATTGAAACATTTATTAATACTATGAAATTAACATGAAGTGTTAATTTATGGTCCGTTCATTTTTTTTTTATTTCATGGAAGCAAGCATTTTATTACTGTTTACCGTTTACTTGAACGGCGGTAAATGACTATTCGGTGAATTGAAAATACTAGTAGTTACGATTAGATATTGAAAAACGGGGAACAGTTTCCTATGAAATGAATTTATTATAAAGAAAAAATTAAAAACGTATTTTAAAACAGCATAACAAATCCCTAGAAAAGATTAACCTACTACAATTACCTATTGTTTTATATCAGTAGCTTTTCGCCCGTGGCTCTGCCCTCGTGAACTATACATTACATCGAACGTGCGGAAACTTGTGCCCAACAGTGGGAAACCAATTAGCCTATGTTACTTATAATGTCACGTCATGGTCACGTCTGCCGTAGAACCGACAACCGTTAAGGCAAACGTAGTGTAGGACGACCTACGACTCGATGGTCGGATGACCTTAGGAGAACTGTTGGCAGCGGCTGGATGGGGAAAGCCCATGATAGACAATTGAGGCGTGACTTGAAGGAGGCCTACGTCGGCGGTGGATCCACTAGCAGTGGACGGACAATGGCTGTTGATTGATTGATTGATTGACTTATAGTACCTCCAAAATGATGTGTACAAAGTTTCATGATGATCGGTTAAGTAGTTTTGGCATGAAAGCGTAACAAACAAACGTTAATTCAAATTAATTAAAAAAATATATAAATATTAGTTAAGATTCTAAACTAAACTGCATCAAAACACACTCACAATGTTTTATTAGCAAATAATCAAAAAGGTCACGTGACTTTACATAATCGGAAAGTGGAACCGCACCACGTTTTCCCTATTTTAAATTTCTATGGCTCTAATTTCACTGGTTATATATTTGGAATGTATTAGATTATAGAGATGTTTTTTGTTATAAGTAGATGAATTTAAAAGAGAACCAAACATGCAATGGTCTTTATAACCTTAAGACTTGTTGTGTACCTTATCTAATCTTACTGATGAATCTTTTTTTCTGTAAGTACTTTTTCACTTTCACTTTGAATGATTATAAAGATATTGTAGGAATAACGTCTAGCAGGAATTTCCTTTGTATGTCTGACGTTTTGACCGATTTACACCAACGACTTAGGTAGATGAGGGTATGATCGCGTTAATCCTTTACGGTATATTATTAAAAGGAAAAGGTTCTGAGTATACAAAATTTGTATTTTCTGACCATTCAGTGGATTTCGATGACCACTTGAAATAAAAAGCTAGTAGTTCTATATTTTTATTTTGACTTTGTCATGCATTATTTTTATATGCAGAACTTAAGTAAAGCTGCTATTTGGCTTGTAACAGAGTTGCATTTAATAAATAAAATTACTTTTAAAACACAAATACAAATAAATTAATTTTCAACAGTACCTACATTATTCAAATTATATATTTTATATCTACTTTTTGGCTTCTATAAATTCGTTTTCCCACCCATTCTACGTATATTTCCCAAACTGGTATCAGTTAAGTAAAAAAAATCATGAAATTGAAGGATAGGTCAATAATTATTTTATTTTTATTGATTTAAAAACTATGAAATCTTCAATAAGTCGAAAAGCTTTTTTTTGTATTGTTTAATGAAAGTGACACTATTTACAGTTATTTAAATTCCAATCAAACAGTCCAAATGCACTTCTAAATGAATGATGCTTTCACATGAGGCTTGCTGAAATAGATGGATTGCCTCAACTCTAGATGGCACTCCTGATTTTCCTTTACGTCCATCAATCATGCATTCCCACTTTATGGTGAGTGGCTGGAATTTCCAGCTCTTAACACATGGATGGTTTTAAAAATAGCTAGCTATTTTAATGGCATTTACATTTATGCAATTTAAAATGTGCATGTATGGCTTTCAACGGATAAAATGATGAAAAACGCTATGAACGACTATGACCCGCCCCCTTTCAGATCCAACTTATAGATATATGTATATATACATGTATATATAACCCTTGTCCCTTCCTAGTCCAATAAACGCAATACTAGCCCAACAAGTTTGGTCTGGCAGGACCATCCAAAGACCGGAAAGGTTTAATAAGGTATTATACTTGGTACGTTACAACTTAGCAAAAGTCACACAAAGAAAATTCAAAACTGAATAATTTGCAAACAAGAACTACCATTTGTAGGTGATACTGCGCTAAGTTGAGCGCCAAGAATCGTCCTCTCGGGATGATTCATTTCGCCTATAAAATAAGTCACAAGTCCAATCTGGGACTTTCAAAATACAACAAAATAATGTAACAAAACAAAAACTATCCAGAACTACAGATCGTAAAATATAGGCCGCCTTATATGGTAACCAGACCGTGTCAAATGTTGTTTTCGACTTCGCCATACAACTCGAATGGGACCCAATTCAGCGGTGTAATACGGAAAATAATCTGACCACCTAACTTTCCTATTTGGCTTGAAGTTTCCTTTATTGGTTTCTAACGAAAATAAACATAGCTAAAAGAAGGAATACCGTCTTTGCTTACATTTTTGTTACAACGTACACTTTTTACATGAATTGATTTATAAGTGTAATGGTGTAAACTATAATCACATGGGTACATTATTCTGATTCCAATTTAAATGAGTAGCTAATGAAAGCACTGGTTTTGCTGCATCACAAACAACGAAAGTACTATAAACACCCGATACGATTAGTATTTAAACTTGTAAAATTATGTCTCAGGCGGTACTCGAACCCGATATAATTAAATTATATAAAGTGATTTATTTTTTTATAACATCTCTTAAGGGCTCTAACTCCGGACCTAGAAGTGCGGACCGGGTTCACTATAAATGCTGGTATGTTCTTGACCGTCACATTTTATCTAGTTTACATATTCATTAGATAATTAGTATTAGTATTCTACAAATTTTCATTTTTATTTTTATAAGACACGCAAATCTAACCTGTGTCCCGTAGCATTAGCATAGGCTACTGTCTGCAAATTCATAAAATCGAATTACTGATATTCCTTGTCTGCGTAAAATTTGGTTACATAGCGCTCCCGGTTAAATCGCGTCTTCATTAGTACCTATTTGATCAATTAAATATTTTTTCAACCGCTATCTTTATACTGAATTAAGAAGTTATTTATTCCCCATTTAATTTTCACCCTCTTCCTGACCTCGTTGAGGGATGATTTCCTAGGTAAAATCTGCAATTTGTCAAATGTTCCTTTATGGTGAAACACTGGTGTTTTAAACTATCTTCGTTCTATATTTCATATTAATCAGTAAAAAAACTACCTCATGTCCTTCCTCGGGACTAAAAATTATTTATAGGTAGGTATATAAATTAGTTCAGCTAAAAGAGATAGATTCAGGAACTCTTTGCCTTCTTCTTATAAACTGGCTTAGTTAAAAAGTAGTCTTGAGGAGTACCTATTACTTCAAGAAATAAAACTATTTCGTACTCTATGTACTTTGTGTTTTGTGCAATAAATAGTGTAGATATATCAATATATAACTATATACATCAGTGTATGTCTATTTATAGTTTGTCATTATTGAGTACTTGGATTTTTTCCCACAGATTTGATAGTACCTACCTTTTTTCTGTTTAATGGCCTGATTGGTGTGGTAGTGCGTTGGTTCTCCTACTACCCAAGATTCAAGGGTTTGAATCCCACTCAGGTCAGTATAGAAAACTATCTTTTCTGAATTATCTTAGATCTGGAGGGTAGGGCGTTATATTGTGCTTCGTTACACCGTTGGTTTTGGCTTCTGTTACAAGGTGAAAGTAGTAAGATCAAAGTAGGAGACCGGTGATAGATGGCTTGGAAAACCCTGCCACCAAACTATCTCTAACGAATACTTAAAGAAGAAGAACTGTTTTTAGGAATATTTAATCTAATTAGGTCTCTAAAATATCAAAAGAGCAATATATACCTAAATATGCGTTGAGTATTAGCATAAATGTTTGCCCGTGTGAAGTAAAGATTTTGTGAGCGCAGCCATTTTTCCCAATTCTCTGGTTGGCATGGTATCAAACCACTCAACACAGTTTTAGCTAAAAGCCGGAGTTTTCTGTCGAATGTTTTTTCATCAAATTTTCCTTATAGTTATTACCGCTCGCTCGCTGATATGTTGTACCGAATCTAATTTACTGTCCTATGTCTGGTAAATATAAAACAGTCAAAAATATCTAATAACGATGTACGAACTCCTAGCTAGAGAAACACTTATATTGATTTGTTGTAGAAAATAATTTGTTTAAAAAAAAGCTAATGTTATGGTTGAGCTAGAGCATTATAAAGTACGCCTACAAGAACATAAAACAATATCGAAAGAATGTCTTTTTCGAAGACATGTTTTAGCAGAGAAAGTGGAAAATAACTTTTTTTTATAGTTTTATCCGATCTTAAGCGTGAAAAGAGTAGCCAAACTTTAGTCAGTGCTTGATATAATATGTCAGTAATTTCTTGTTTGCCACTGTCTGAAAATTGTGGCTTATTTCACTCCTTTTTTTTAATTAATTTTTGTTAAAAATTCTATTTGTTTTTGTAGGTGATAGGTGTTATTTTTTCTCAAATTAAAATTAGATCAACTTGATCGATTCATACCGAACAAAAAAAAACATAAACTTCATTTTATGTCTCAAAAATTATGTCTCAGGCGGGACTCGAACCCGCATCGCCTCGCATGCCGGCCAATTTTTCAAGTTTATATACTGATATTATAATTGCAATTTATTTGCTAAAATATCAAATAAAGTATATAAATAGCTGTTTCATCTTAACTGACTGTCAAACATCTGCAAAGATGTTTCTTTCGGGTGTTGGGGGTGCAAGCTCCTAACATTTGATGAAGCGACGCTGGCTTACAGCGTTAAGAATATGCTTGAAAAATTCGCGCTGAGTCGCAGGGTCTCGGTGGCTTAATGGTATAGCGCCCGCCTGGCATGCGAGGAGATGCTGGTTCGAGTCCCGCCTGAGACATAATTTTTCAAGTTTATATACTTATATTATAAAAAAAAACATGTAAATCTGTCCATCTGGTAAGAAGTTTTTTATAAAAAAATTAAAAACGCGTCGAATTCAGAACCTCTTTTCTTTATTTGTTCTATGAATGTTCCTCCTAGTGGTCCTTTTTAAAAGCATACGAGTAAATAATGTGTCAGCTCAATGACATATCACGGCTTATCCTAAATCTGCGAAAGCCCTTGTCTCAAAAACACAGTGTTTACAAAAGGTAAAACAGGATTAAATTCGTACTAAATGGCTCGTTATTCAAATTTCGTTTCATCTAAATACATGTCGTCGAAGTTTTTGATGGTAATTTAATACCAAAGTTCTCCAATTCAATGCCCAGTTTGGTTGTTTGAAGTTATAAATTTGTATTTCTTAGCATAGGAGAGATAGGAGACATTGTTTTTTGTTTTACACTTCTTAAATAACAAGATGTAGTAATTATGTGTATAGTATAATTGTTTAAGAGTATATAATAAAATATATCTGTGTAATCTAGTTATCTTACTTAGGGCAATTTCAAGTTCGGGCGAGTTCTAGAGAAATGGCGTGAATATAAAAATGTATTTATAACTGTTATTTTAGCGGCTGGAATCCAGCCCCAAGAAACTAAGATATCTGCGTAGGTTTTAAGTGGGTGTTAGTTCCCGAAAAGTAATTGCTGTTTTTATTATCCAATCTTGGCTTTTTTGCATCTTTGCGAAGCCAAATAGAGCGTAGCCCTGACCTAAATAAAGTTGTGATTCACAAAGCTTCCGGCACTTTTAAGGTTTTGTTTTTCGATATATTTGAATTTCATGCACAATATTCTACTTTTTTTTGGATTTGGAGCGTTTTAAATATAATTTTACAATAACAAATAATCTAAAATAAAGCAATCTATTTCACCAAATTCTCTACACTATAAATTTGGAGCGTTTTAAATATAATTTTACAATAACAAACAATCTAAAATAAAGCAATCCATTTCACCAAATTCCCTTAACTATAATTAATACTATATTCCTTTCATAACACTTATTCCGTGAAGGAGTGGCGGTCACACTGGTTTTCAAGGTGTCGCATACTCAATATAGAAAGTTTTTCTACATTTTTACATTTTCTTGAGTCCGGGTGCTTGCGGTATCTTCGTTGTTCTAATTTCCACAGTAATAACGCTTTAAAAATAGTCACTCCACATCAAAATTCCACATTTATTTCATCAGCCCACTTCTGGGCACAGGCCTCTCCATAAGGAGGTTTTACTCATAATCGCCACGCTTGGCAAGAGGTTTGGCGATTACAGTTTGGCCAGTGATGGAGAGAAAAGTATTCCTTTAGTCACCTATTGTGACAGCCTTAGGAAGAGAAGGGATGCTTTAACTTTACCCATAATCTATACAGGAAGGAATTTAACCACCTACCAAATTTTAATGCAACCATCTACGAGACCAAAGACAAAGGACGTATTTTTTCTTTAGGTATAGCCTAGTACAAAAATGTCAAGATAAAGCATGTGTCCGCCCATAATCTAAAATTTTTGATACGGCTTCCTTGCAACACTTTTTTAACGCGATGCGTATCTCATTTATTCATTACAATATTATTCATCATTTGTAGGTTTTCCCTTTATACCTTCACAAGCTTAGGGCCGTAAAAATTGAAAACTATTTTGGGAAAAATATTTTCAGGTGAAAACTCGACCTACATTTTTTACTTCATAAATGGGCTCTAAATACGATACCTTAGCTAACGCCTATAAAAAATTTGGAAGGTGATGAAAAAGTCATCCTGTATCTCTGTGCCGGCACAGCACGGACAATAATAAAAAAGAAAATTTTACATCAGGTGGACCACTCAAGCATTCTTGCATTTTAGTAACTGTTAAGAGGCCTCGAACTAAGCCACCGAGTCATTATTTGTGTTGAGAAATGTATTTATCCTCCCATAATAATATATTCAAGACACAATAGAAATTGCCTGTAAAAAAGGACATCTAATTTTGTACTTTTTTCATTCTATCGGTTAAGTAATTTTCAGAGTATGTCAATTCACGTTTTTACTATATTTATAAAGAAAAAAAACGTATACGATTAACTCCTACAGTTTTAGTTGTACTTGTTTTGTAAATAATTTTTCAGAGGTTGCCCGGTAAATTTCAACTACTATATTTAGAGTAATGTAACAAACCATAAGAGATTCAAAATGTAGAAAAATAATGTGCTCATAAATTTTATTCTTTGATACGATTTCCTTTTGTTAATGTCTATAAAAAGATTTCGCGTTTAATAGCTATGTGTTTCTTAAGGAAAATGTGTCCAAAAACCGCAACATAATGAATCGCGTACTCGAGTCCAAAAAACAATACGCCGGAATTGAGATTACAAAAAAAGTCTAGGAAATGGTTAAATGAAACGTGACTCAGGGCTATAACTTTCGCTGTGGGAGGTCTGAGTAAAGCCAAAAATACTAACGCCATAATATCATGTTCAGACTACTTCAGACTGGCCTCCAATAACATGGTAAATATACAGGATGCAGAAGCTTATGTATGTTTTGCTGATTGAAATAGTATACCTAATTATTATCTTGGTTTTGACTGAAGATGACCATAATATTGTGTAGCGTGGTGCCCGCACTTTACAAGAATAGTATCACCCTTTTTCATCCGATGTGGGTCATAAGAGGCGACTAATAGAGTACTATTTTTGGGGTGGTGGGATCTACCTCCTAGTGGTTCACCCTGGGTAACGGTATCTTTGGTTTTTTGACCAATGATGACGCTTAACAGATCCTACTGCGGTGGTAGGCTTCGTAAGAGGCTGCCTGGATGCTACCACCCTCCTGCCGGAGTCCAGCGCCAAACCGTTTTTCTGTGTTCCGCTGGTGTGTGGTAGAACTAGTACCTCTGGGTAAGCTCGCTCCATCTTAGGCTTCTTCTTAACCGTAGAGTTAAGTATGTAGTCAAGAGCAAGCCCATTGATTTTAAATAAAAAAAACTGTCTAAAGAAGACGGGCAGCAGCGTCTTCTATCCACTTTTGGCCAAACTGCGAACAGGCATTGCCCGTCTGTCAAGCGTGGGCGATCATGGCAAAATCCTTCTTTGGAGAGGTCTGTACCCGCGTGGACTGGTGTCAGCTCATAATGATGATGATGACCATATATCCACTTAATGATTCTCTCAGCATAAAGTGGTGCTTTACTTAAGAATTATTAACTGCTAAAGCTAAGAAAAAAAATTAGATGGTTTTTTATTCAAAAATCACGCCAAATTGGATCTGAAATAAATTACGGGCTGGAACAGCACATACCTAGCTGATTTTAATCTTAGATAAAAAACAGATCTGTGATAGTATAAAATTCAAATTTCTACAAGTATAAAGTCGAGGGAAATAACTAGTTAAAAAATAAATCAGAAAATAACAAAGCAAAAATGTTATCTGCTTGTTCGATTCATCAAAAAACGATTTAAATACGAGTATGTTCCGATACCAAAATGTATTACTATTTTTTCCACACTCATATTTTTTCAAATAATGCGCAAAACATATTTTATTACTTAACACAGTTTAAACTACTGACTATCCTTTTGTACTGTGTTTCCGGACTGGCGCCCCATCGACGCATTGAAAGAACTTCATAATTATCCTGACCTACATTTCTTTAGATATAGTATTATGTTGTATGCGCCGCAATAAAAAAATATACAGGATTTTTCCCGCCCACTATTGAAGTAACCGTATCTATGAAATGTAGGTACCTACTTACATTCGTGAGCATCTTAATTAACCTACACGATGCAACCCAATGAGTTCCTTTGAATTATATAAAAACCCTATTTTTAAAAGAAGGTGGTGAATAGCTTGTGCGGATATGAACCTAGATTAACATCTGACAGATTAATTGGATACTCGCACAAGTTCGTAAAGGTTAAGAAATGCCTTTGGTTTGAGTAACTTGGTTATAAGGTATGCTTTTAAAATGTAACTAATTTTATCATGATACACTTTTAAATATTTGACAGAACTTTTGAACTTTTGAGGGAGGCGGTCCTTAAACAACTTTTATTGTGTCGTCAGAATTAGGAGAATTATTTGATAAATAATTAACCTTAACAGTAAATAAATATGGTTAAATTTAGGTACTCAAACGTATATAATGTTTAGTTTTTATGCAATTAGCAATAGCCTTGAGGGCCAGCGCTTCAAATAAATTATTTCTTACAATAAAGTTAGTGAATTGACCATGGCAAGGAAGTATAGTATCAAGGAATATTTCCTAGATATAGTAGAGTGCGATAAATCAGATGAGACAGCCAATTGCGTCGTATCAGACTTGAAGTCCTCTGTAGCTTAATTGTTAAAGGGCCTGCGCGATAAATAGGAATTCTGGGTACACATGCCCAGCATAGGCGACTTGGCTTTTATTCAATATTTATTAACAAAGTCATTTGTTGTACTATGCACATTTGATAATACCAGGAAAGTGTACCTATGTATTGTTTAATTCGGACTGATCGTTGTGGTGATTAATGATGATATAAATTGTTAAGAATACCTAAACCTAAATACTACTTTGAGTGGGTTACATTTCTTCTTAAAATCTTTTTTCGATGTTTCATCTTTTGATCTCTCTTAGAAGTTTATGCAATGAGCCTATCAACGTTATAATAATCATCGATGATCACTATTTTGATATTAATGAACAGAATGAAAACAAAATAAACTTAAACAAAAAACATTCATTACAAACTATCTACGCAAAAACACTAAAAAGCTAAAATAATCTGTGCTAAGTATTTATTATTTAAATATTTATTTAACCGTATTATACCTTCAATTTTAACTATAAAATTATATGGTTAAGCTATTCAAACTCTTAAAATTAAGAACGAACCCCTAACTAAGTTTGGGCCATCTTCGCCTAATTATCAAAGTCGTTGTAACCCCCATGCAAACCCCTGAAACAGCTTAACGACCGCCATCATTGTCCTCAGTTTATGGGACTTACGAAATGGCATTTATTGGCTGGCGAAACGAAAAATAGAAGGGTTTTTTAAGATATATATTTTCAATAACTTTTAGTTTTTTGTTAATTTATATTATAGTTTAAAATATTTTAAACTAGTAGTAAAGGCAAGTTAATTAAGTATAAATTTTTTATCCGGTTTTGTACCTATTAATTCGTAGTCGGTTATGGATCCAGACTCTATACGGTTGTCTTGATAACGAGACGTGTCTATACAAAGTGACCTAGCTCCAGTCTGATACGTTCACCAGCGTATAAACTTAGGATCTGTAGAAGAAGAACAAAGTTAATGAATGTATTATTTCAAAGTTAAAATATAATTGTGGCAAGATCACTTCAAAATGATTACAGTCAGATGGTGAGATCAGTTACCTGTTCGTTTCCCATGTTATTTTAACACTGACTAATGCAAGAATGACGAAAAAATAAAATTTCCTCAATCCGTTGTAAGTAATGAAGTTTCATATCAGTTTTTAATCATTCACAACGGGCTTACGAAACTTGGAACATAATTCTAGATCATCAGTTCGTCATTCTTATATATAAGTTTGGGGTTTTGGTAAATTTAATAAATAAAACACAATAATTCTTCCAACTGTGATACTACCTGGGCTATAAGCAAAGTTTAGTTTAGTTACTAGATAACGGGTTATTTAGAAAGATCCATGACTCATATTCAAACACTGGTACTCATCATACATTCATAATTTATTATGCTCCTTACGAGATTCTTGTACACAGTTTGAGAAATAAATTATATTCTATTCTATTTTATTCTAACCAGAAACCGCAGGTTTTATAGTCCGCTTTGCGATTTAACTTAATGGTCGTTAAAGCAATTTAGATAAAAAAACTATCCCTTTTGCATACCTCTTCAACGTATTTTATTCTGCTTATTCTTACATCTAGGTTGCATAATCACCGAAACTGCGACTCAATGCAGTCGTAAAATTCAAAGGATACAAAATAAAATAAATTCAATAAAGTTTACCGAAATGATCTTGCCGATTTACGGGGATTTTATGTATTGAGTGAAAACTCGTGAAGCTCTGAAGTATGGAGGGATTTTACGATTGCTGTCGCAAATAGCGCGTAACTTCGCATTATGACGCTCAACTTGACGAAAATAATATAAGAAATAGATTCGATGCGACAGCAGAAATCGGAATAACAGTAAAGCTATTACTTACTTTTGAAAGTGCCTACTAAACTATGTTGAAGACTGTTATTTCATCGCTATTTCAGTTGATAGCCGTTTTATTCTGAGATAACTTGTATCCTAAACACGGCCACAATTAATAAAACAGAAGGCAGTTCAAGATTATAATACAGCACGGAGCCTCAACAGCAGCTGAGGCTACGGGTAAAAGTATGGACTTGTACGAGTATTATGTCACTAAAAATAATTTTCAGAACAGAGTTCCGGTGCAGAGTATTAAAGAACACATTTTCATACTAACTTTTACTGGTATAAAGTATAAATAACAACTAGTAAATATTGCAGTATAAGCAGTCATAAAATATGGAATATTGTATTTATTTCTTTGTAGTTATTAAAGTAAGCGACAGATAAGATTTCATTTTCAAGCCAATCTTCCTATTATCTCTTGTGTATTGATCTTACAGATAGCTAACCGATCTTATTATTAGCAAGAAGCTAAGGAGAAGCTTCTTATTATTTTATTTTTAGGACATAATTTAATAAATTCATACCATGGATATGTCAAATATATAAACCAATTTAAAACAGCTGTTTTATTATTCTTGTACACCCTGTACATCGTGTTATAGTTATAAAAATGTCACATAACTTTAACTTTGCATTCAAAGTGTAATCGAAAGAAGTGAACACGTATATTTATTTATATTTTTATTATTTTCCAAATTTTACCGTATTTAAGCCTAAATTGTTCATTTTTATGAGTAGAACATTAAAATAAAAATGTTTTATTTGAATAGCCACTTTAGTAATATCTTTATAACATTTATTAGAAGATTTAATTTTATATGAGCAGCAGCAGCAGTTTCACTTAATAACAAAATGCATATTACCTTTTTTATATCTCTACTTCTGAATGAAAAAAAAAAATGTCTGCATTTTAAATAAGACCACATTTAATGTCGCTTACGAGCCCATTTAAAACCAGTGGTGCAATCCGAAAATAGCACAGCATTAAAATAAATGTGAAAATGGGGGTTAAAAGCCAAAGGATTCCACAATAAAAGGGAAACCCCAATGTTTCTCGTGACCCATAATTTTATTGTTAAAGATTAGGGAACCGAAACGAGGCGGGCACATAAAAAAACTTAAGTTATTGAGGCTGTCTCCAGAGAGGTTCTATAAATCGTACCAAGTTTAGTGCTGTTCGCAGCTTAATAGACTATGGTTACGCTTATTATACTAAATCAGTATCTTAACTTATTTAACTTACGTATTACTTAGAATGTTATTCATGATCAGTGTTTATACATAAATAGAGTAAACCATAAATGTAACTACGAGTATAATACGGCTTAATTAAGTGTATGACAATTATTGTTGAAATTACATAATGGAGACGTGATTTCAAATTAGCCGTCTTATTAGTCAAGGCCTACACCTTGTTTGGTTTTTTTTGTAGTAAATTCGAAAATAAGTAGTCGTAATATGAGTGCATATAATTAAAATTGGCTAAGGTGATGATGATAATGATGATGATCAACATTTCCTATCCTAATGACTTAAAATGTTTTTGCTCATTAACAAGAAAGCTTTTGAAATATCTGTGAATATAATGGTATAAAAGGGAGTAAAGGGTTTTTGCCAAAGTATTTAAAGTTGTTGTTGTCGTCTTGTCCTAAGTTTAAATTGTTAGCTTAGCTAGTTTTTATCATCATCGTGATCAACACACACATAGGTCTTTTTTTGAAGAGGCCTATGTGTGAGGGTATGTTTTCTTTTAAAATAATTGAGTACTAAGGTAAATAATACATTTTTGTACTAGATATAGTTCGAAAAACGTTAATTGATATGTATTTAAACGGGGGTCAGACTGATATATGGACGCTGATGCCAACTAACTAACCCAAATGGATGGGACGTCAAGCCCAATTCTTCGTGAAAATAGACCAGACATCTTCTATTTTATGGTTAGAACATAGACTCAGGGTGCAAAACCCTGACCTGTTAAAATAAGAAGTTTGTCACTTCGTGTAGACGTATACACACGTAACGTACGTATCACCACACATATTTATTGAACAATGTCATGTTTAAATGCATATATGTACTTGTAGGTGCGCAATAGTATTGCAAACATGTTTAATAGGTCTAACATACACTCTATTAGCATACTGCAACTCCAAATGGACTGTTCGATTTAGGTCTTCTAGTTAATGTATGTTAGTTGGAAATTTAGTGCCCATTTAATGAGGTAAAGTAGGGTTGAACTAGCCATGTTTTACGAGCGGAGCGAAAAGTGGGCGAAATCAGAGTCAACTTGCTCCCACAAAATGGGAAATGCCCTGTGAAGCATTGAAAGCGGTGGCCAATAGAATGGTTTCAAAGTGAATTGTCGCTGACTTGTCAAGTAGACAGTGAATATAGAGATGGAAGCGGGAATAAAGGCAGGAAAGGACGTCAGTAAGCAAAGGTTCCATTGCATTGTGAAGGGAGTGCAAAAAATATCAGAGTAACTCCAAATAGATCGCTTATAACTTTTGTGATACTTTTTACAATAGTACTCGTACCTAATAAAAATCTTATTAAGTAATTTTATACACAAGTTAAAAAAATGGAAGAATTATCATAAAACCAGGTGCACCCTTATTCGTATATACAAATAATGACATTAGGTAATATTAGTTATATGACTCTAGGAACCGAGTCATTCGGTAATTTACCAAGATATTATCGATTTGACGAAACTTTTGGAACTACCAGTTCAGTTAGATTATTTTTAACGACATTTAAAATTTAGATTTATTTTGCAATATTATAAGATTTAATAATTTATATTATATGCACACTTGGTCGAAAGACAGATAAAACTCAAAGATATCCAACATTCTGTTACTCTGTTTCTGTGACATATAAAAAACATACACAATTTCTTAAGCGCGATTATAAGTATAAGTATAGTGGGTACTTACTACCTTTATGCAAAGTTACAAACAACATCTTTTGATGTCAATGCTCACTACTAACAAAAGTTGTAAGTGAAAATGAAATCCCAACAGTATTTGTATTAACATGTTTGATCTCGAGTAGTTCAACGCCAAAAGGGGGTTACTTCCGAGTCGCCGAAGTCGTGAGGCTCAACCCATATTATTATATGGATCACTAAAGTGTAAGCGCTGATATTAAGGTACTTTTGTCCACATAAGCCGCGTAGATAGACACATGACATATCATTTCAGTTTGCCTTCTCGCAAGATTAACGTCTTTATTTTGCCTCAGTGACGTTCAGTACGTTTGGTTCTTATAGGATACCATATATGTATCTTTAATAATATTAATTGTAATCCGTTCTGTAAACATTAATGTGTGAGGCTATTAATAAAAATCAAAATTTTTCAAGTTTATATACTAATCAAAATTTGTTTAGGTATTCAATGTGCTTTAAGCCACTGATCAGATTTTGATCAAATATTGATCTCTCTAATATTTATCTTAATATCTTAATTAAAATTTAAAAGTTTAGATGAATATTTGTAACTCAATCACACCAGAATGGATATAAATAAAAGTTAGTATAAATTATTAAGTGGTCTAAAAAAGAATATAACCTACATTTATTCCGAAAAAGTTGGCTGGTTTTGTTTCAATTTTTCACAGAACAAGGGATCGACGTGTTATTTATTTTTGTTTAGGCGTCAGAAAAATTACACAGACCATTCTTTATATCGGAAAAATAGACACAGCAAAACTTCCACGTGAACGACTCATCAATATTTTGGTTATGAAACCAAACAAACAAAACAACATTCAGTACCATTTGTCGAGCCAGCGGAAAACAGCACCTTTTCAAGTCTCAAAATCCCAAGAAAAACTTCCAAGTGCAGACATCAGATATTCGTACTCCAAAGTAGCTCTAGTCGATATGAGACGGTGCTTAAATAGAAAGATTTTGCACAAGATAGAATTCCACGGATGCACGTTTTAAAACAAAAAAAGGGAATCAGCGAACGTGTCGTGATATGTCTTGAGAATTTTCTGAGATATTTCTTGGTCACAGTCTTAGATTGAAGGCCTCGTCAATTTCCTAAAGGAAATAGCGTTTGGTTTGACATCTTAGTATTGCTCTCAGATTTTTGTTTGATGAGCTTCTTGGTTTGAATATTTACCAGCTTTTGTTCAAGGCATATAACCATCCCTTCTTAAAATATGATCATTAACGATCACAAGAAAAAATAACAATGAAAAGTAAATACTTAGTATAGACGTAACGAATTTGTTTTGACAGCTAAATCAATGTGTATATTCTACAGTATAACAAGATGTAGCAGTTAAGTAAATAAATAGACCTGCTTCTGGTAGAAGTCAAAATCACATCCCGCTGTACGGTGACTGAGTATACAACTACCGAGGATATCAATAACCCGTCGAATTATTGAAAGACTTTTGACATATTAACTTCAGTAGTTATTTTTTGTTTGGTTAAAACATAACTTAAAACTTTTGTTTTACATTTTACAGTTTACTGCAAATTACAAGATCGACAATATTTTTCGTCATTATACACGGTGCATTTTAAACCACTTGGAAAACGAAGCCCAAGCAGTGTTATTTAATCAATCATTAAAAATATTTTATGAAAAAATATTAAATATTTATTCAGACTTTTAATTTTTTAGCACGCTGTGACGCGCTTAGACATATTATTTTGCTGCAGCGGGTTCTCGGATTGATGAACTTTACATAGCTACATCCGTGCGCGTCACAGCGTGTTTCAAAATAAATAGCTGAACCAATATTGCATATTTTTGCAAAAAAATATATAAAAAAATTAAAATAACACAACCACGATGTTATACATAATAGTCCAATAACGTGGGCTTCGTTTTCCAGGTGGTTCAAAAAGCACGGTGTATATTACTAAACAAAATCATTTTCTTTTGAGTCATCAATTAATGTTTATAAATCTAATAACACCCGTCAACTAGCCATACAATGAATGACACTTAACTTGCTAACTGGTTTAATGTTGTCATGAATTCATTTATTGTCATGAATCATGATATTTTCTTTTATACCTAAATACAAATTCATATTTAGGTATTGCTATATATCTACATATTTAAGATCTTCGAAATCTCTTTATACCCTTCCAGTTAATCTTTTCCATTCTCCGCCAACACCGCATCTCATAAGCCGTTTGTCTTTACTTCGCCCCGGGCACGCCCTGTACACTTGACAAAATACAACCCCATATCAAAAGTGTTATATTACTGACATACTATTATTATATAAGTAAGTAAGGCACCTATGGAGGTGATACTTCTTTAGCTACACCAATGCTGAACATAGACCTCTCAAAAGGAGGACTTTGCCCTAATTGGCATATTGATTTCAGTTTGGCTTATGGTGAAGTGAACCCGTCTTCTCGATATTTCACAAGTCGCCTCTTACAACGACGTTAGGACGAAAAGGGTTGGTGCTATATTTTATTGATTTAGCTATTAATAATTTTAAAACACGCTGTGACGCACATGGACGTGTCTGTGTAAGGTTCATTTATCCAGGACTCAGCCGAAGCAAAATAATACGTGCGTGCGCATCACAGCATGATTCTTAATGAATAGTCTTATTTTTTGTTTTTCTAAGACTTTTTTATTAATAAAAAAAAACTGCCAAGATGTCATACATAATAATTACATAACGGGCTTCGTTTGTCAGGTGGTCAAAAATGCACGCTGTATTTATTGGGTTGAAATGTTTTTAAATGTCTGAAGATAATAAGTTAATAACGTTACAATGTTTAAGGACATTGTATATTCCGCACACGTGTTAAAGCGAGAAAATTTACGAAATTACAAAAACAATTAACTCAGGGTTGCAAGGTTTACGAGGCCAAAGTGTTGATGGACGATAAAATTATTAATTACAACGAATGTATTGTACAAAAAGGTGTACAATCGTTTAATGGATAAAATTTCTTCAAATAAGAGCTTTATTTGTTTTCTAATCAACACACATACGTTTGTTTTGAAACGAAATGTTTGATTGGACTGTAAACAGTAAAATTACGTAAATGATATATTTTTACGTAAATTCAGTATTCACATTGAGAAAGATAATAATTTTAACTAAAGCTAAAGCTTACTGGTTTTGTTAGAATTTTAGTGGAAACTGTTAAAAAACTATATGACTGCGTTATCATACAGCCATAGTCCAAACAGGGCAGCTAATTCGGTATGTTTTACCAGAAGGCGAAAGGATCTTTTGAATTTACGAAAGTATATAGTAATCTTCTTTCATTGACAAGAAAGAAATATTGACGGATTTAACTCGCGTTTATTAGTATTTTAGATTGTTTTTGGTCCCGAGGCGCTTAGATCACTTTGCAGCGTATATGGTCATGGGTAACTAATCAGAGGATAATGGTGTGGGCTTCAAAATTTACAAAACTAGTTGTATCATTACTCTTAGAACTAGGTTATGCTGTAATTGCAGTTTGCTATCCTTAGAGGGTTTCCTTAAACACGGCAATTTTTCAATCAATTAAATACGAATATGTTATCCTACAATTAAAGCCAAAAAACAGCTAGTTCGGAAAGTTTGAACAAAAGTCGAAAGGGTCCCCTTAAAGACGGCAATTTTTCACGAGGTAATAAAAACAGAACCAGATATAAACGAGGTCTCGGACACGATCATTTGTCAAGCTAATCCTCACAGCGGAAAGTGAAATTGATTCAGTATCCACTGGCTTAGGATCATTTCTGTCCCCTCTGCTTTCTTTGCAGACGCAACAGGAATATTTTATTTCAAATTGGACAGCGCGATTTTACGAAATCTATGAGTTATAAGTGCCTTTCTGTTTTCTTGACATAAATGGCCTGGTATTCTGAAACGGGGCTATAAAATAAATAATAATGAAAATGTGGACAATATGTCATCATATACATACTCTGTTTGATCACAAAGGAAGTAAATAAAAGCTTGTTTTCCAGAATCGGAAACAACAAAGGTACCCCAAACACTCAGACCCGAGGCAATATAGATTTTTTTTACTTTGATCAGTACGGAGAGCAAACCTAGGACCTCAGAATTGGTGATACCTTGAGGTCTGATGTGTATTAAAGTATGTAATGAAAAAAGTCGTGTTTTTTTAAGATTTTATTTGAGGTAATGTGATTACTGGTTTTTATAACTAGCTAATTATATTTACAACTATTCAGAATCCAGTAAGCCTTGTACCTACCTATATCATATAAGACTTATAATGTAACTATATAATATAAACAATGTAATCCTTTGCTTCGGTCAGAATTAAAATCAAACATGAACTGCAATCTCTGTAGTTACTCGTGTCGACGAATTTTTGCAACATATACATAGTAGGTACTACAAATATGCAGGCATCACCATAATAATATATCCAATATTTCTGTACTTACCAAGTTTATAAGGCCAAATTTCATTTGTGCCGTGTGGTGCCGGCACAATATTTATTAGAATAGCGCAACTTACCCCTTTTCTTTCTATGGTTGTCGTGAAATTGACTAAAGAAGTACCGCTAGAAGAAGACTGACAGGTTGTGCTTTCTCAGTCGTTGGCCAAACTGCGATTGCCAAGCCCGCCAAGTGTAGTGATTATGAAAAAATCTTCCTGTTGGAAACCGGAGACCTTTTTCCAGCAGTGGACAAATGCAGGCCGATGAAGATAATGTCAACGTTCGAATATAATTCCAATTTAAATTCAAATTTATATCAGACAATGACGAGTCCATGTAGTATTACTAATTAAGTGACATCATTTATGTCAGCCTCGAATCACAAAACAAATTACATATTAAAAACACGGAAAATATATTTATATAAAAAATAAAATGCAAAGTCTTTGGCAAATAGTATTTTAAGAAAAAAAATGTTATTATTGCTATTATTAGTACAATGTGAATAAAGTATTCATGTACTTTTATTTTTGTTTCAGATACCCAAACATGAAGAGACCAAACCACTACTAATTACATTCATATGCGATGTACCCATCGTGTTGACAAGCGCACAAAGTCTTAAAGAACTACACAAGCTGTTCAGCATCTATGATCTAAATGCCTTATTCACGAGAATCGTGCGCTGCCGTAGGCGCCGACTATGTTCGACTCGACCAAAGGCGCACTGCTCATAGCGCCGTCTCTCTCTAACAGTTCCTGCTGGATCAACGGTAAAGGCTGGCCATCCACTTTCCCCGCTCCAGCTGATATACTGAAAGCATTCTTCATATTTGCACTGTCTATGGCTATTGTATTTGGGAATTTAGTACTCATTTGTGTCCTGAATAACCGGAGATACATCAAGTATATTGACAATCAGGTAATGAATGTGTTATAACACAACGAACAAAAAGTGAATATTTATACAATAATGGCACAAATGCTTCTGAATCCTTTATGGTTTATCTTTAAGCTCAGTATGTTTTTAACATTCTGTTTCATAGTTTGTCGTTTAAAGTATCTGCTTCATTCAAAAATTATTGTAAGGTATAACCATAAAGTGTAAGAAATTCACAAAGATTTATTTATGTTTTCCCTGTATAACTGCTGGCTGAATCGCATAAGGACATCATTAAAGGAATTCGGAATAGAAACAGAGTAACATTTTACTTTCTTAACGGTGTTTACAAAAGTATGCGCTCAGATTTTAACCTTATTTTTTGCAGCCCAGATACCTCCTTACCTCGTTGGCTCTCAACGACTTGTTCACTGGAATCTTGATAGCTCCAGTGGCGCTCCTGCCCGCTCTCTACAAGTGTTGGCCCTACGGCGAAATATTCTGTCAGATACAGGTAAACTATTGAATGGAAATTTATTACGGACCAAGTCGCGGCTAACTACGCCGTTACCTACGCCCTTTGCCATCCCAAAAGACTCATGGCATTTATCGAACGCAACAAACCGACAACGATCAATATAATCTCTAAGACAAGATCATAAAAATATGACACGGAAAAGGTTGGGAAATTATAATATATCAGTATAGTTTATGTTAATAGATGTTATATTTTGAAGAGTTACACAATTTTATTCAGCTAGCGACGGTTAATAGGTATATATCTAAAGTTATTCATGAAGGCTCGCGCTTTATTTACGGTTTAGCTATTAACATTTATCAGGCAGGGTGGAGGTAACGTATGAATTCTTGCAGAGAATAACGTACTAAAGATACAAAACTAAAAATCACTGAACACGGCCCTGACGGTAATTAAATAAAAAACTGAAGTGTTGAAAATGGATAAATTAGTTTTTCATCAAAATTTCAAAAGTTGTTTAATCCAGTTAGATCTAGGCGGTGCTACGAAGTAGCTACACAACTTTATTTAAACAAGAGACGGCGAGAAAATGAGTAAAGTTGCTTCACGGAAAAAGTTCTCAATTGGAGAGGCAAAGTTAATCGGATATCAAGGATAAAGACTCATCAAGTCAGCAGCGTCACTCATTTCCATCAAAGTTGCTACCATGGATTTTGATTTTGTATTTTTTTCCTTATCAGGGTGCAATTTATCAGTTTCGGTCAGGAGCGATAAAGTTATAAATTATGACAAGCCTCTGACAAAATTTTAAATAATGGAAGTAGCCTGCATTGTAAGCGATCTTTTGAAGCGAGAGAACAATATGGGATTTAAAAGAGTAATTGTTGATGATCCGCTGACGTTGCGATCTATGAACAATAAAATTGCTAAAACTTTCGTAGCTTGAGGCTTAACGCGAATCAGCTAATGGAATATAGTGACCGCGCACAAAGTCGGTAGCTCGTTAAAGTTTTAGCTTTGTAAGTTGCCATCTGCCTGTTGTCGGCCGACTGCCTCGCTATCCGCTTTTCGGTGGTTCCCCTTTGTTGTATTTTATGGACCAAGGTCATTCAGATTCTCTTGAACGTTGTCGCAATTTCCTTGTCTTTGTTACGATGTTTACGTAACTCTAGTTCCTTTTTCTTGTTTGCGACAGCTAGAAGGTAAAGTTTATACTAAAAATATTTTCCGTGGAAGAAGAAACAAAACACGTAAGCTTTCTATCGCGCGGAGAGTATTTCAATACATTAAGTTGATGGCTGCTTTGTTAACTTTTTCTATGTTTCAGGCACTTCTGCGTGGGGCAGTGAGTCAACAGAGCGCCATTATACTAGTGTGTATGGCGATAGATAGATATATGTACCTATTACATCCTAATACTTATCACAAACATTCCAGTAAAAAGGTTTGTCCAAGTTTCCTTCCATTATGATTATTCAATTATTCTGCGGTAGCTAAATGTGGTCAAAGTTAATCCAAAGTGGCCACAAAATTAATATTTCAAAAGCCTTCGCATCCCAACCCTAATTCAACATTTACACTTAAGACACCTTTTAAAAGGATGAGTAAGAGTATCCACATTAATTATATATCAAAGTTGTATTCACACGCTAGAGACTTTAGAATTCAGTTAAGCCGAGGTTGCGTTCAAAGAAGGATTTGCGTACTTGATAACACCTCTCTCTAAGAAAATCTCTTTGAGCCGATTAAGAACTCTGGTACGGGGTTCAAATCTGACTTAGATATTAAAGCTTCTAGGTTCTTTTGTGCTACTGAATTAAGCATGCTTGATCTTTGTTCTCCGAACAGTCAGTTGAAAAAAATGTCAATTGAAATGTTCCACTTAATTTAAATTTGTCAACTTAATAAAATTTTAACATGCTATCAGTCGTAAAAAATCATTTAGATTCAGTTGTAGATAAGGGACTTATTTTATAACATTTTTTTCGTACATAGAATAGTGACATAGGTATTAGTAGTTAATTAAATTCATTAATCTTGATTTGCATAAATTAACTTTCTATAAAGTGTTTTATTTATTATACGTCAATCGTCAAAATACCTCATATAAAACTGAATTATGTCAATCCTGAATCATGAATTATGTTATGTTATAAATCCAAGGACAGAGCACCGTCATAGTTATGGGTCAAATTTTACGTTACGTTATACGTTGAAATTATAAATGTTGTTAGAAACTAAATGTTTTTTAGGAAAATATCATTTAAAAACAGCTGATACTTAATATATTTTTTTCAAATTCAAATTTTCTTGATTTAGCAAATATCCGGCGTGTTAATCCGCACTAGTGTTAAAATTATTTCGAAACAAGATTAAGTTCACAAAACAACAGATCGAATAACCACTTTTTTTTTAAATTAAGCATGATGTTCGATTAAGAATATTTTGATTATTAGTTATGTTTCAAGTTAAAAATCGATTGAATAAATTTGACGTTTATGTGTAACCTACACAAATGTACTAATGACCTACTAATGTCAAATTTATTCAAATGTTAAATTATGAAATTTTCGTTTTAGGGTTGTGTACTTGTGATAAGTATAACTTGGATCCTGTCGGTGTCACTGTTTGCTATAATGGTCCTGCCTCGGTCCGGATATTACTTCAACTCGACCGGATTGATGGCGTGTGATGTCTTCCACAGCAGAGTTGCTTTCAGGTACCTACAATTTAAACGCCATTTTAACTTTTTTATCTAGAACATTCCTCATAACTACAATCACACATACTTTACTATAGTGAGGGCTATTATTACAAAAGTTAAACAAATTACTTATGTACTCGTAAGTTAAATGAGTAATAATATTATAGGGTGTTAGGTAAATGTTATTAAATAACAAGCAAGAACCAGCCTATTTTAACGTGTGCATATAAATACTGTGGTGAAGTCAGAAATTTCATATCATTTTTTAATACAAACTAAAATTTTTAAGTTTTTGTCTGTATAAAAATATGTTTTTCAAAAATTATGATATCATAACATAACATAGGCTGAATTCGGCTTGTCATACCTACCTTTTACCTAACATGATGTATAAAACACATTCTGCGAGATCACTCAAGTTACCCAAGAAATGAACCCAAACGTTTTTTCCTTCTTTAGCTCCAAAAATGTATAACTACTCATTACGTTTTCAAGAGTTAAGTATATAGCCACTATACAGAAATAAGTATTAGTATCTACCATTGTACAGAAACTGTAATAAACAATTTTTAAACGTGGTCCATGCAATATCAAACTATAAAAATGTATTGATTAATTATCATTAGTTTAAAGTTTGTAGATATTTAGATCAATAAAACAAGTCTGATTCATCGGCAAAACACTTGAAGAGTTCGACAGACTAGCTCGTCTAGCTCATGGCTTCGGTAGCTCATTTGGAGAAGCAATGAAAACGTTTGTTATGAAACATGGTTTCGATTCCCAATTAAGGCAGTCGATAATTTCCTTTTTTTTTTTAATCTAAAATGTTACTTGTAAAAATTCAATATAAACTTCTACTACTTTGTAACGGCTGTTTGTATGATTTGCAATTAACGGGCTTACATTTACACAATCATAGCCAACAGTATCTAATATCATATCGCTGACATCAATAACGAAATATTAGAAAGAACTTGATAAAATAGAAATCGTATACGTATTAAGTAGTAATTTAATTGAGTGTTATGTGGTGTCTGGCTATTTCCTATGCCCAGCAGTGGGTGTCGTTTTGCTGAGATGGTGATGAGTTTAATTGAAGCAGACGTGAGTTTCACTTTTATTTAAACGAGTCAACTATGTCAAATTGTGTAAACATAATGTAACTAAAAAGTCAAAAGAAAAAACTTAATAAAATCAAAAGATGTTCCTTTTAAAGTTTCATCGTAAAACAAATTCAAAAAGATTTATGCAACAATCAGTTCCAAATAATTTACTGAAATTGATACAATATATCTTAATTAAATGGGTATAATAATGGTCAAAGTTAACAACCACAGCTCAGCATAAATTACCAGTAAAACGTCCGTAAAATATAAATAAGTACTTATGCTTTGCGGAGCTTCCCTAACTAAAGTCCCTGAGTCACACCTCAACTTTGGACCAAGTGAAAAAGTTAAACAGAAATTTTATACAAATGCTTTTGAAAGAAAATTCACTTCATTCATACGTTTTATTTTCTTAAAAAGAAAGTTTTTGTCTGGTATAATAAGCAAAGTTAAGACAGATAAAAGTTTTATAAGCCTTACTCAATATAAATAAAACAAATATATTACATGCCCATTTTAAGTGTATACCAAAATAAACAAGAACATAATTATGAAGTATGACTTGGTTGATGCTCGTTGGAAGCGATCCCAGTCAGGTCAATTTAGGAAAAAAAATGGATCTGTTTACAGAGATGGTTCTGAAGGCACGTTAGTTGAAAGTTAGTTAGTTCAAAGTCGGCAAGGTAGTTTTATTGTAAGATGAAGATTATTAAAATTTTAAAATAGACAATGAGAACTTTTTATTATACGCATAATTTGATATTACTAATATTATACACTACTATAATCGGTTCGTTACTCTTTGATTAATTAATACAATATTATATTAGTTAAAACATGGTATATGGTCAATGAGTTATTCTCCTGCAATGGAACTTACACTTCACTATGAACTATATTAATATGAAGGCCGTATAGAAACCAACGTCGTGTCAATTTGTGCCTCAGCATACATTGACGAATCTTATTTGATACACCGATACGTTTGTTTTTGTTATCTACCTATATTTAAAAGGCCAAATAAACCTCATCTCAATTTAATTAGACTTTGTTTTACAAATTTAGTTTAGTTTAGTTATTTATTAAATACTGTCTTTATTAAAGTAATGATAACATTGTTAATTTTTAAATACTGAATATACAAACACTTTGTTTTTAGAAACTTCTAACAAACAATGTCTTTAACCAAAGCTTGATTAACCTTGATTCAGGAAGAACAACGAACGAAGTAGTCCTCAGTATTCTTTTTTTTTTTTGTGGTTTATTTCATACTGAGTGTAACACAAGTATTTATCTAGACTAGAAAAAAATATGTTTGAAAATAAACTCTATTTTTAGGATTCTTTCCTGTTGCGCCTACTATTTTCCAACCACCATGGCACTCATGTACTGCTATGGATCGGGATTCCATGTAAGCAAGAACAGGATCAAATGTGACCCAGAACCCACGAGACCCAATGGAGTTCCAGTAGCCTGCGCGAAAACTTCGCATGTTGAACACGATATTGTGGTAAGGATACTATTTTACTTATAAATGCATTGATTAAAATGTAATAATAAGATTTGATTTTAAAAAATAACTCTTCAACTAAATCCTTAGACAAGCGGTGACATTTTCTTGAACGAGCTTATAATATAGCTCCTACCTACAGGACCATAAGACCGCCGGCGGTTGCGATATCAATTGATTTTAATTGTGTCTGTAATAACATACCTACAATGGAGGGGTTAAAGAAAAAGATAGACAACATTGTATGCTTAGATTTTCTTTACGAAAAACTTACTATTAGAGCTATAATGTCCTGCCCCCAATTGATTTAATTTTATTTCTTCTAAAAAAAATCCATTCTCAAAAAATTAGAACAGCATCATTTTAGAAAATTACCTCTAGTATTTATCTAGAATCACAATAAACTTTTCATTTAGTTGTTTAAAAAGACGAATTTGTCATCATCATCATCATCAGCCTATCGCAGTCCACTGCTGGAGATGCCTATGCGCCATAAGCGGCTGCTTTTAGCAATAATGTACAATACGAAAGAATGCGAGAATGAAAAGCAGTTAACAGTGATTCAATAAATACCACAGGTGATATGCTAAGGTAATAGTGTTCTAGTTTTTTTGAGAATTGGTTTTGTTTAGAAGTAATGAAATTAAATCAGTTCGGGGCAGCACATAGCTCAGTAGCCCCTTAAGAAAGGACTATTATCCTGTACCCTGCAGTGGTATTTCCACCTGCATGTATAACGTGTAGTTCACGCGGGCAGAGCCGCGGGAAATAAGCTAGTACACAACTTTAAGTAAACAAGAATCTACTTAATCGTAACCCATGTTTACGATGCTACGTAAACAATTCCCTTTTTGCTGTACCAAGTACATGCCTTCGAATTCATTATTCGACAACCGAACTTTTGTAATAAGAATCATGAAAAAATTCTTCTTTTATGGGGTAAATTGCATAAATAAACAAAATTCATTTGAACTCTGCTACTTTTCCTCATTTGCTTGTCTTTTTATAACAAAAAACTTGACTAACAATGTTTATGTTATAAGGTTTCGGCATTAATGCCGTAATGACATTTACCATAAAATATTTTAAAAACAAGATGTTTCGAGTTTAGTAAACTGTCAAATTTTTCTAACAGTATTAAAGACGGTTTACGTATAGGTAAAAAAAAGTGTATAATTTTGTCAATGTCTGAAGCTTATAAAATTGATATTAGCAGCAAATACAAGCTCCGGTCAGACCTCACAGCGTTAGCACATCTCGGACGATGGCAGCTATGTCCCTCGGGTTTATCGTCATGGTCACACCAGCCACAATACAGGAGGTTGTAGCTGCTTGTACAGGATGTAAGGTAAATTGTTTTTACGTTTTCAACCGCCTGAAAAGCGAAGCCCGCGTTATGTATAATAGTGTTATTAATTTTATAAATAAAAATAATTTTAGTAAAATACTAAATATTGATTTAGAATTTTAATTTTGAACCACGCTGTGATGTGACCAGACATATTAATTTTGGTGCGGTGGGATCCCGGGTGAATGAACTTTACACAGCTACGTCCGTGCCTGTCACAGCGTGTTTTAAAATGAATAGCTTTAATCAATATTTTATATATTTTTTTAGGATTATTTGTATTGATAAAAAATAAAATAACACTGCCAAGATGTTATACATAATGTAACATATGTATGTGGGGATTATTCTTGAGGTGGTTGAAAATGCACGGTCTGTATAAATTTTTAGAAAAATAGTTAAGGTTAGGTGTAGGGCCTACATCAGTCCACTGCTGGACACAGGCCTAAATTGCCACGCTTGGTGGGTGAAGATCGCAGTTTGGCCAGTGGTGCAGAGGAAATGCTGCTCGTCATTTTGTAACGATACTCCATTATTCCCCTCGATCCTCGATTGACATCCAAAGAATGAGAACCAATGGACCGATTGCCATCAGGTCTCCGTAATATTAGACTTCGTATGTTAAGAAGAACTGGACTGATTGGGTCCGTGGGCACACCTTCGGAGACTTGTTTTTCTGCCGCATTTCAGATTATTTTCTTCTCCGCTGAATAATTGGTATAAATCTGTTCGTAAAAACTGAAATATAACGACCCACAAATGTGAGGCGTAAAATTTCAACTTATGAGTTGCCACTAGTTTTTTTCTATACTCTATTAAAATTTAAAATACCTCATCTCTAGTATTTTATGTAATGAGTTTTTTTTACAGGTGCCACCTTCTCTGGATTTCATCGTGACATGGTTAGCGCTTAGCAACAGTTTCTGGAACCCTTTTCTCTATTGGCTTCTTAACAGTCATTTCCGAAGGATCAGTAATGAATTGACACAATTTTATGTACGTATAAATAATAATAAACGTTTTTATTAAATTTCTTTACATAACACCTTCAAGAATTTATTAGAAACATTCATGAGTTGTCAAATAAACATTCTAATACCACATTATTCATGTGTTAATACTGCAGCAATAACATTCTAGTGTGGCACATTAGTTGTCGTTAATAGTTTGTACTTTAAGTGAGTAAGTCAGTCCGTATTATAGCTTATACCAAATCCAAAGTAAACAGTACACAACGGATAGTGGAATAAACCACACAGCAACGATATTCCCAAACCGCAACACTAAGTCACTGACCGAGCTACCGCGGAAATCACACTGGGAACCCGTTTCCTAATCGTGTAAAATCCGTAGTGCAATCTTGGCATCCCTATTACGTTCTCTATATGTTTTACTTAACAACAATAGTTTCACTACGTATCCATGAAACTAATTGACTTTTACAAAATGATAGATGAAATCTACTTAGACTTAAACTTTTATGTGTGAATATTTTATTTAAAGTTAACTTTGTTGCAGCTATGCTGTCGCCAAACAAAATCGTTTCCCAGCTACGAAAAACCAACAGGTTGTTGTGGATCTCCGGTAACATCAGACGGTTTACACTCAAAAGGAGAATTTGAAGGTCTTGGAGAGAAATATTGGGGTGAAATACTTGAGCGCACTGTGTCCTCTACATCACTGCATGCTATTCAAAAAGCATGTCATAGGGATCCTCTTCATTGCTCTGGATCTTTTAAGGGATGCCCAAGCAGTTCGTGTAAGCATGATCCAAGATTCTTTGAAGGCTATGGACCCACAGACTATAGACAACTCGACAGATCAGCTTTTCAGATAGAATCATGCTCAAGACAGTGTAGGCTCAAAAACTCTGACTTTTGTCTCTTCAGGCCTACGCCAGGCCTTGAATGTGGTCGATCTCGTTCCAACTTAAGCCTAGATGAAGGAAATTTCAACAAGACTTGTAACGGTAGACATCCGGAATTGTGAGAATTCCGAAACTGTCCGGTCTTCGGGCACAGGAGTAATAGCATAGGCATATACCCAGGAGTAGAACATTTTAATACAAACATCAAATGGAAATTTGACGATTCACCAGGCATGGATGATGAAATGCAAACATTGGAGCACAATCTGGATAGGATAAGAAGTCTCAGCCACGAGAGGAACTTTAATGCATACGGTACAAAAGATAATGATAATTTGTTAGAAGTTGAAGTAAATGAAGTAGTCGAGGACGATGCTTATGATACTAAAGACTTCAATGAAAGTGTTCGTGAGAGTTGTGAAGAAAAAAGTGAATATAGTGCTACACATAAGTTTTCTCGTAACTCATCTCTATCTAATCGAGAACTTGATGTGATCAAAGAAAGTTCGAGAAGTTCGAGTGACACAGAAGTGACATTGACGCGATGACTTCCGAGGGTGACTTTTGATAAAGCAGTGAATGTCGTTCATTTGGAATTATCCCCGGAACACAGACACCATTGTAGACAAAAGTGTACTTCGACAGTTAAGATAAATCCTTAGTTTATTGATGGATAGAGCAATAGATTTAAGTATATGTGGACCAGTAGCTTCAGGTCAAATTTTTGTATACTAACCATTTAATATTTTAGTTTCCATCAAGCAATATAGAAACTTTGGTGAAACATAAGATTGTGCCAAAATAATATTGAAGTAAGCTCCTATGATAAATAAGTAAAGATTATATTATATAAATTTAAGTCTCTAACATTTCATCTACAAACAAGATACTATTTGTAAAGGTACCTGACGCCTGTCATTGATAGATTACATGTTATACTTAATCATTTAGAAAATTAAGTTGTTTAGAATTGTTTTTGACTGTATTGTCATAGGTTTTCATAATAAAATTGAAACATTTCAATTTTAACCTTAATTTGAAATTGATATTTTAAATTTTAATCACTAATACTTCATTTTACGAATGAAATTTAAATTTCATAGTGTTTTTTATATATAATTGTAGACTGTTATTTATGTTTTGCTTCATAAGTGTATATAAAAATAAAATAAGACTGTTTCAAGATTTCTTAAGGATATTCAGAATCGCACAATACAATACTTTTCTTCTATATAAAATAACAATTATTGTTGATGTCTACATAAATGTTAAAGCAGCAAAGAGGAGACTAATAAATTGTTTTTATATCCGATGGTTTTATTGAATGTTATAAAAGTACCAATCAATATGTTTTTAACGCATAGCTATACAGGATCACTTTTTCATCATCTTCAAAAAATTTTATAGGCGTTCAGTATCGCATTTAGAGCCCATTTATGAAGCAAAAAATGTATTTCGCAACATAGTTTTTAATTTTTACGCTCCTAAGCCTGTTAAGGTATGAAGGGAAAATCAAAAACTTATGGATAGTATCATAATTAATGAATGAGAAGCGCATCGCGTAAAAAAGTGTTGCTAGGAGGCCGTATCAAAACTTTTAGATTTTTGGTGGACATTTTCTAAGTGCTTTTATCTTGAAATGTTTTTACTAGGCATACCAAAGAAAAAATACGTCAATACGTCATTTGTTTATTGTCTCTTAGATTGCTTTATCTAATTAAAATTTGGAAGGTGAATAAAATTTCATCCTGTATAAAGAACTTCGATTAAATGGTTTATAAATATATATTTTTTCTAACTGAAACCTTGTGTTAGTAAAATATAATTTAAAAAGCATCACTTAAGTTAATAAGCGTAATTTCTGTCCGTATCTATGGCATATAGGTATAGATTTAAAAGAGAAAAAGTTTTTTTTTATAGGTCAATGGCATTTTTTGTTTTTATATTAAAATGGGATCAAATTTGAACCTGATGATATTTTTGTTCGATAAATCATCCTACAAAAAAAACATCGAAATCAGTCATGCAACCTGGTATAAAGTGATGCGTGTTACATTTAAAAAAATGTATAAACGCGTCTAACAGCTCCTAGTGGTTCTTTTTACCATAGATCTAATGATGGCGTAAGATACTCTGTTTGATGTGTCTTTTAATATCAGTATTTTAACTTGAAACATAGTGTCCTGCCTGAGACATCATTTTTCAAGTTAAAATACTGATATTAAAATTGCAATTTAATTGCTTAAAATATCATTTAAAGTATTTAAATAGCTGTTTCTTCTTAACTGACTGTCATACATCTGCAAAGATGTTTCTTTCGGGTGTTAAGGGTGCAAACTCCTAACATTTGATGAAGCAACGCTGGCTTACAGCGTTAGGAATATGCTTAAAAAATTGACGCCTATGACGTAGTGTCTCGGTGGCTGAATGGTTAAAGCGCCGCGCCCGGCATGCGAGGAGATGCGGGTTCGTGTCCGGCCTGAGACTGAGACATATTTTTTCAAGTTAAAATACTGATATAAAAATTGCAATTTAATTGCTTAAAATATCATTTAAAGTGTCTTTTAATGTTTGTCAATTGTCAAAGTAACAACAAATGCATAATACTATACACCTCTACTTATGTAACTATGAGTAAGTTAGGTTTACATCACTACGAAGTTTTAATAGCAAAAACAAGTCAATTTAAAAATCAAAATTGG
Source organism: Anania crocealis (assembly GCA_949315895.1). NCBI lineage: Eukaryota > Metazoa > Arthropoda > Insecta > Lepidoptera > Crambidae > Anania > Anania crocealis. The sequence continues at coordinate 8,305,343 of OX438862.1, forward strand.
AAGCGCAGTAATCTTCTTTTGAAAATTGAATCCGCAGAGCTGATAACCGTATAAAACTTTATATCAACACCGAGACTGCATCATAAAAGTGCAGTGTTACACGAGAGCAATATAATATATAAGATTTCTAGTTTATACAGTATTTTTATAGAGAGGCCAGAGGTTTTACTGCTAGAAACGCTATCATAGGCGACAATAAACTTAGATGTTTGGGTCTTAACATTATCTTGGTTGGTGTCATCAGAGCCTTTACAACTGTAGCTTGCCTGATATCTGAGTTTATGCTTCGAGTCACGCAAGGGGTTGGGGCAATATGCTTGGTTTTCGGCTGTTTAGCTTTGCTCAGGTTTTTTGTGTTAGTTTCTGTCCATAAGAATTAAAGGGACAACATTTGACATTTTTAAGTTGTAAAATTTTGATGTTCCTCAGTTAACAAGGAATCTTTATTTTACTATGTCAACTTATCTATCTGTTCACACTGAAACTGAATGCTTCACAAAACATCCAATTTGTGAAGCTTTCAGTTTTAAAATTCTAGTCTTAGTTAGATGCAAATGCACTCCATCTATCATGAAAATATAAAAAAACGGCAGTGGTATATACCTAACGAACTTGAAAAAAGAACTATCGCAGCTAAGTTGGGTTTAAAAGTTAAATGCTTAGTTAGTCGACTGAATTTAAATTCTATTGAACACCAGTCTCTATCTATCTATCTATGTTGTCAGTTACGGTGAACACTTGTTTAACATTTCTTAAAACTTGTAAAACTTGTGTTACCAAACACGTAAAATTGTAGAGCAACAAAGTCAATCGATTCAGAAAATGCGACGAGCAGATAGCTGCTCGTTCCATAGGGAACTCTTTACTGTAAGTATATTTTTTAAATAAATCTATTTTTGTTGTCATAATCGACACTGGTAAGTTCGCTATTAAATATTACGTCAGACTTTGAATTGAAGACCTCTTATTTTTTTTATTAAAGATAAAAAATATGCCCTTGAAATTCGAATAATGTTTCAAGTTAAGCAGTAACTACAATATCTTTCCGAATAATGTTTCAAGTGAAGCTGTTAGAAATAGCTTTCAGTTCAGGACATAAACAGTTTCGTTCAATATCCAACAATTAACGTTGAATAACGCAGTTTTGTTAAACTTTAATACTAAAACGGTGACATTTTTAAAACTCATAACATTGATTGTCGTCATTCCAATAAAGGTCACACATAAAATAAAAAACCTGTGAAATATTCAAGTAAATTTAAATGTTTGTTTTTATAATAAGTTAAATGATACCAATATGAATCTGTAAATGCTTGGTAAGTTTCACTTAATACGTAGGTAATGACAAAACTAATGGTTTTTATCAGTTCTCTATTTCCTAATCAGTTTAGTAATCCGTTACCGGTATGGAACAGCTTAGACAAATTTCGATTTCGGTTTACTTACGTGAGCACAGAAAACTTATATGGAATAGGGATGGGCTGAGACTGAATAGAATTCGTGTTGACAAAAAAGTCGGAAAGTGTTATAACGGCATTGTAAGCTGTCCGTAAACCTTTGCACTCAAGTTCGTAGTTCCATTTGGTCGCGAATTGAAGGGTAGAAAAGCTTCTACACAAAAGGACACGAATACGAATGTAAGTAGTATATCATTCAGGATAAAAATACAATGTAAAGAAAAACATAAAGACATTGTATCTACAACAAAATCGTATTTACATGTTAAGTATTTCCTCAATTCATCTGTTAAAAGAACAAATGTTTTATATTAACCTTGTTTTCTGAGAAATATGAAGGCAGTACTTAGGTTAATGTAAACCATTTATTGCTCCTTTTATAGTAAGGTACGTCTCATTTACTTGAATAATTAAAAGAAAACTCAATTATGTTGCATCCCTGGAATATCTTCATCGTTCATCGGATGTAATAATATAGGCAAAGATTTCGCGATATTTACTACCCGGCCGAGAAACTGTGATTTTCCTGTTTATTATTAAGATGGTTAGGTCCCTTGCATTAATATTTAATAGCATAATAATGGTGTTCATCCAAACAGTTTCATACATTTATACTACGTCTAATAAATTAATCATGTTAAGATTAGTACACCGAGCAAGAACTGCACAATAAATTTAATACATAAATTCGTTGACAAAAAAATTATATGTACTGGTAGCTCAAAAGTAAGAGCAGTCGCCTAGTACCTAAGCGGTAGGTTGTTGATTCGAGTCCTACTAAAGCAGCCAATAAAATAACTTGGTGTAAGGGATTGTGTTTTCGATTCACACGAGCAATTAATCTATAGATCTACGAGTATATATAAATAAAAGAAAGTCGTGTTAGTTACAACACATAAAAGTCGAGAACTGCTGGACCGATTTTTATGATTTTTATGTTTTTGGATTCGTCGTCGTCCGGAATAGGATAATTATAGGCATTCATTCGGTTGGAAAAAAAAACATTAAAAATAAAACTTTATTAATATTTTAACAACTTAATTACGAGTATTATTGCAATTATAATATCAGTATATAAACTTGAAAAATTATGTCTCAGGCGGGACTTGAACCCGTAAATAAAGTATATAAATAGCTGTTTCATCTTAACTGACTGCCAAACATCTGCAAAGATGTTTCTTTCGGTGTTAAGGGTGCAAACTTCTAACATTTGATGAAACATTGCTGGCTTTCAGCGCGAAAAATTCGCGCCATATCGCAGTGTCTCGGTGGTTTAATGGTATAGCGCCCGCCCGGCATGCGAGGAGATGCGGGTTCGAGTTCCGCCTGAGACATAGTTTTTCAATTTTATATACTTATTAAAATTTTTTTTTTCAAAAAATAGGTAAGTATTTAACTATGCAATATTTGATGAGACATTTGTGACGTCAAAATCAAATACTACTATGAGGCGATACGAAGTTCGCGGGGTCCGCTAGTTATTTATAAACAGTTTAAAAAAACTCATGAAATACTGTAGTAGTTACTCGTATTCTATATAACACTAGCTATTGTCCGTGACTTCGTGTGCGTTGAATTCGATACTATCTACATAGGTAACAGAACCTATAATGGCTTGCCAAATGTCATCCAGATCTGTTCAGCCGTATAATGTTAGTAAGATATGATAAGTGAATATACAAACCTGAACGTAAGCCAAAAGCTACATCTTATAAAAATTGCTAAATCATTTCCTCCTTCAGCAATAAAAAATGAATGCTATATTTTAAAAATACGTCGAAGTAATTGCGCGTTTTTGCCTGTCCGAAGACATAATAATTTGTCACAATTTGCCGCGATTTTATACGGCCTGTGTTTACGGGAAATTATTATAAATTGTCTCACAATACGCTGAGGTTTTTCATAGAGTATTATTGTTGGTTGGCTTATTGTCGGTTATGATGTTAGTACGTTACGCCCAGTGATCCGGCGTAGGATAACGTAGACCAAGTTAATGCGATCTACGTGCCTCGGTTATTTATTAACGTTACGTGCCGCCCATAGAGGTCATTTACATGAAATAATTGTTGCTCGCTTGTAATTTAAGGAAATCGCATAACTAGCTATTTATTAAAAGGATTTGTTAGTGTTTATCTTAGGGGAGGCCTATAAATAACTGTAGGCGTCTGTTAAGTTGAGATAGAATAGGAAAAAAATTAATAGAACCTGCATTTTACTTAAATACGTAGGTACATTGTACACCACTTATATGTATTTACTTATACTACATGTTCATTCGGTAGTTTATCTTAAATATAAGATATTTGCTTCTAGCAACCATAAAAATCCGAATAGTTCAGTACTTGTTTACATTTTTACCCAATTGGCGTTATACAAATTGAAAATTATTTACTTCCCATATGAGTCAAAGACTGCAGTGTTACAGTAAATAGTGTAAGATTCTCGCTCAGAGAAATAAAAACTACTGACCATTCGCTAAAAGGGCAGATGAATTTGATGTAGAACATTTTATACGGGTATATTTAATTAACGTTTTTACTATCTTCCTCGCAATTATTCTAACAAATATTGAAGACATAAATTAGCCAAATCGGTCCCGCCGTTTTCGAATTTTAGCGAGACTAGTATTATATTATCTGTGGCGAGACTAACGAACAGTCATTTTATTATATACATACATATATTGAAGATTATTAGCTACGATTTCAATATTTAGATACACAATAGATATCGATAGCATGTCGGGGTAAACACGCTGTTTTTTTTTAAATAATGGGCTTGCTCTTGACTACATACTTAACTATACGGTTAAGAAGAAGCCTAAGATGGAGCGAGCTTACCCAGAGGTACTGGTGGTAGCATCCAGGCGGCCTCTTACGAAGCCTACCATCGCAGAGGGATCTGTTAGCCGTCATCATTGGTTAGAAAACCAAAGATGCCGTTACTCAGGGTGGACCACTAGGAGGTAGATCCCACCACCCCACACGTAGTATGATAATGATCACGGTTAGAGAGAGACATTGCAATTGCGCTAATATTGTTGAAATTTGTGAAGACATCGTCATAACTAAATTCTTAAGTGGGCAACCTGATCACCCAAATTCATCATGGATTTTAATGCAGGTACAGTAATTAGTCTAAGCCTAGAGAGATGGATATTTAATTATACAGACAACAGCACGTCAACCTACCATAAAACGTCAAATTTTCTCATTTGATATTGATCTCTACTTCTGGACTTAAAGTTCAAAATCGATTGAATGATCTTTTAATTTTGGGTTGGTTGACCTGCCGTTGTCTGTACTAAATACACTGTTTAACGCCCTTAACTATGCATTAGTCTAAGTAGTAGATCTTTAGGTCCAGGTTTCGATGCCCGTGTCGGGCAACAAGAGTTTTGAATATTCTAACATTGTTTTATTTGTGTTTACCAACCGCATTTAGCAAGCGTGATGATTATACCTGAACCCATCATTGCTGTGGTAGTAAAGTAAAGTAAAGTAACAGCCTATAATCATCCCACTGCAGAAAAAAGGCCTCCATCATTGAATTTATGTTACCACAGCAATGATGGGTGTACTGGCATAATCACCACGCTTGCCAAATGCGGGTTGGTGATCACAAACCCGAGCAACGTTCGAAAATTCGAAACTTTTTTGTTGCCCGACCCGGGGTTCGAACCTGGGACCCCGAGATCTTGGCTCTTGCTGTGGTAACTTGAGTTCAATTACGGAGGCTTTTCTTTGCAGTGGGATGATTAAAGACTGTTACTTTACTTTACCTTACTTTTTATTCAATGCTACATTTTCAAACAAAATCTACCAATATCATATCGATTACAAACAAAATTAAATAGCACGCTAACTCTATTTAAGCCGCATCCAAACTTTATGTTTGAAAAGCTCACAGCCTCTATTACAAGGTTCTAGATAAATCTGTTTATTTATTAAGCTCCTACAAGTCCCGGGGAAAACTTTTCCTTTAGTAGCTACAGCTTTTACACTTTTTTTACTTTTTCCGCCGAAACCTAGTCTTGAGAGCCTTTTTAAAAGACGGGCAATATTTCTCTAGACTTTGCCATAATTTATTGGAGCCATAAATCGATAATGAGGAAACGTGCTTATTAGTTTACGGGAAGCTTCTTCCGCCTTTTAACTTTGAGCGATTTTTTTGCTAGAACCATTTGTTGGCTTCCTCCCAACATGATATATTACCTCATTTTATATTACACTGCAATAAACATACATATAAACTGGATAACAAAATCATATAATCGGATAACCATCACTTTGTGGAAATCTTTTTTAAACATACGGTAAACGATCTGAGATAGCTATACTCTCCTAATTTATTAGCTGTGAATTTGAAAGAACGAACGAAGTGTTGGCACAAAAATAAAATAGTAATTTTACTTCTCTTCTGGGTGCTGCTAGAGGCGAGAAAAAAAGTAACGTCGACAAAAGACGGGCAGCAGCATCGGCTGAACTGCAAGCGCCAATCCGCGTGCCAAGGGTGGCGATTATAGCGCAATCCTGCTTTGAAGAAAAGTATGTGTTCTATTAGACTGACGTAAGCTGAGCTTAGAAAAGAAAAGAGCTTTTGATGCCAATACATGAACATTTAATTTTGTTGCAGACTCCCACGTCTGAATGGAATTCCCGGACGGGACAAAGTAGAAAACCATTATTGTAATCAGTTCCGGGTGTTTGTAATTCCTTCCTGATTTAGATTTAAAATAATGTATGTGATGTGGTCACCACAATTTTGTTTATTATTCAGAATTTTAGTACATTGTCACCCATAAATTAAAACTAATTTTTCACCGATTTACATTAGTAGAACGACAAGATAAAAGATTATTTTCGACGATTGTCAAATCATAATTTGTTTTTAAATATATTATTTCAAATGATATGTTAAAGGTAAAAAATCAATGCACATTAATTTCAATATACTCAAGAGTCCCTTCATAAAGTAAATGCAGACAGTAATTAATTAAATATCATTTGTATTGTCGAAGAGGCAACTTTTAATGCAAATGCTATTAATTTTACTTAGCGATACTCAAGGGTCCCATAAATCGCTACTTAGTCGCAATGATAATTAGCCTATTCGCAAATTAACTTTATTAATTACACAAATAAAAGCAAGCATGTACATGTAACTCCAGTTATTCTTTATCGTTTTTAGGTGCGTAACTTTAAAAAAAAAAACAGAAATATCGTTTTAGGGGCAGTGACTTCCAAAATCTATGGACGATATCTTCCGCAGCAAGCAGTTTATTTAATAAAGCTGCTTTGTATTTACTCCTAAAACAATCGATACTCATAGGAGGAGGCATATCGATCCATATGCTTGCTGCGTAGAACTTAAAAGATCTTCTATATCGCCCTGACTTGTGCTTAGGTAATCTTAATCGGTTTTTTGTAGCGGTCCTTAGGCTTCTCATTACATTATCTTTGACCCAGGTAAATTTTTCAAATAGATATTCAGGCTTTTTGTTCCAGATTACTCTATGAACCGTACAGGCATACTGTATTTCCGCTCGAGCTTTCATATTGGGAATGCCTTTTTTTATTTAAGTATCGAGTAATGAATTCCCTCCTAGGCACATTATAGTAGAAACGTATACAAGGCTTTATTACAAGTATTTTGTACTCGTTGTATGGCCTTTTCTGTGTAGGCATTTAGTCTACGAATTATCACGGAGCTACAAAAATTAAAAGGAGAAAGAACCAGAGAATCTGCTAGTAAGTAATCGTAATTCCTCTCTTAGGAAAGGTCTTATTTTGTACAAGGTTTTGAGTTTGAAGAAAGCGTTCTTTATTTTTTCATTCACATGGTTAACATATTTTTACTCCCCATCTAACAGCAATCCTAGATTACGTGCAAAGTTTACCTTCATAAGGACAACCTTATTGATTTTTATTTTCTTATCGCAACTTTGATTAAATAAATATATTATATTAAAAAATATTTGCCTTCCTCCCATACCAAACACCAATTTCATATGTAAGCACCTAATATTATCATACATATTTTCAGCGTTTTACTACGTTCACTGCGTATTCACATTTTGTTATTTTTGAAAAATAAATTACGTATATTTTATTACGTCTTAAATGAAGTAAATTTTCCAAATGGTTTTGCGACGCGCATAATTATTACGTGAAATATTAAGTTAAAATACAATCAAAGATACCTCTTATCTCAATTCCCTGTCAAAAAGCCCTCAAGCTAGTCGTTGATACATTATTATTTTCTTTATTACTCACACTTTAGACATAAAGTAAGAAGGCGTAGCAGTTCCACCGGCTTAACACAAACCTAAGAATATCTACAATATTTCCATTAAACTAGGTTTTATTCCCAGCAAAATGGGAAACACACCTCTTTTCCCATTTTACACTAAATTTGTAAAAAAAATAAGATTACTACTATAAGAGTCGTCGTCATTTCAAAGTTATAAAATGAATATTATTTTAGAGTTGTTGGTCAAGAAAAGCAATAGATTACTTTCCTTCCTCTATTTTCCTTGTCTAACACCTATTCTTATTTTCCATACTTCTCACTCTCGTCGTCTCACTATCAAAACGGAGTGGGCTAACTGTTCCTACCTGTCCATTGCGCTTGAGTGGTGGGTGAGCGTGATAAGCATTTATAGCGTGATCATTTCCAGAGTGTCCACTAACCGAGCGTAAATCCTCGCGATGACCGCGCAGTTCTAATGTGATAACACTTTTTCAGAGACCGTAAAAGTAACGATTGTTCCGCTATCTCTTCTCATATCTTGAAATGATATTTTTTAAACCACAATCTGGTTTAAAAGTAGAAATTCTATTTTTCAATTATTTCATAGTGCAGCAGAATTTAGCATAGTAGAACTACGACAACAGAAAATAAAAAGGAAAGAATATTCAAATGCGTATGAATCTTTTCATATTCTCGACGTTGGACGGCACTGCGCTGGTTATCTTTTACTTTTGCCAAGTGAAACCATCACGACATAAATATCAAACTAATAAAACTGAGACTTTGAATTTGAAATGTTTACAGTATTGGTGCCTTATCAATTTGATGGCTATTTAGTAAGAGATCGGGATTATAAAAACAAGTAATAGAAGCATCGGTATTATCAAATAATACCATAAGCAACAAGAAGAAACTTCCAACGGACGTTGGGTTTCCCGCGCGTCGGCCGCCAGCTCACTTCCTTGCCTGCCAATATCCGTCTACGCATCTATGAAGCTATTGTATAATAATCTGTTTGTGCGCTTAGTTGTTCCGATGTTTTTGCTGATTCCTGATAAGGTTATATATCCTACAATAATTACACAAATTAGCGAATAAGTTAAATATAACATTATAACATACAATTTGATGTCTTGCTATGGCACAAGACCACATTGTAATGCCAATACCTTCTCTTCTGGGTTTTGTTAGACGCGACTAAAGAAAGGAATACTACTGCCAGAAAAAGAAAGGCAGCAGCGTCACCTTTCCATCACTAGCCAAACTGCGATCCCCGTTATAAGTCTGCCTTAGAATAAAAACCTCGGGAATTCATTTTTACTCTTTTTTTTATTGCTTTTCTGGAATTTAACCTAGCAACGCATATTATTAACCTGATCTCAATCATATTCTTCTTTTACATTTACGAGATTTTCACTCTTAGATGTCGTTAAATGCGACCCGCCTTCCAAACGTGGCGATTATATCAAAACTCTTCTATTGGAGAGAACTGTGTCTACAGTGCGGTGATATAAGCTAGTCATGATAATGATGATGACGAGAATAGTATACAGGACGAAATTTTAACCTCTTTCCAAAATTTTTATAGGCGTTCAGTATCGTATTTAGAGCCCATTTGTAATGTAAATCAAGTTTTCACCCGAAAATATTTTTGCAATATGGTATTCAATTTTTAAGGTCCTAGACCTGTTAAGGTTTAGGACCTTAAACATTGAATACCTAGGGAAAATCAAAAACCTATGAATAGTATCGTAATGAATGAATGAGATGCGCATCGCGTAAAAAAAGTGTTGCTAAGCGGCCGTATCAAAAATTTTATATTATTGGGAGACATTTTCTAAGTGCTCTATCTTGACATTTTGGTACTGGGCCAAAGCCACTTGTACCTACTACCAAAAGAAAAAATACGTCATTTGTTTTTTGTCTCGTAGTCAACCTCGCTAGTCACATCCGTCTACAATGTTTGCATGTTTGCGTCAAGTGTTTACAAGTTCCTACATATATCGCATTAAGTTGCGAAAAAATCAAAAAAGAACATTAATAAAACAGCATACCCCTTTTTTTGTTCATAAGCATCTTGGAAACTTTCAAAGTACCTAGGTATTTATTGTTGTTGTCGAACCATGAATGTTTTTTCGTGCTAGGTATTTACATCTAAAAATAGCAGCTGAAAAGTAAAAGGTAAGCGCAATGAATGATATTCATAATTTACTAGCCACTGTTCCCAGGTCATCTGGGGTCGGCGCAGTATGTTTTCCTCTTCCATACAAAACCTGTCAGTCAACATCGAGTCGTCTACCCCCTTCTCAATCATATCGTTTCTGACACAATCAATCCATAATGATATTATAACAGTTTTACATTGTTGTTTGTAAATGTACATGTAGGCAAATAAATGTGAATTCGTTACACTAAGATTTTATTTACATTTAGAACAGTTTTACAAAAATGTTTTCCTTACTATTTAAAAAAACAAAAAATATTTAAAGCATTTTAACATAATTATAATAATATGTCATATTATATGCTAGCAGTTACCCGAGATTTTGTCCCCGTGACATTTAATACTACTCCAAAAGAACTATTTTTTTTTTCTAGGAAAAAAAGAGTAAGGGAAACCTATTATTTATTGTATAACAAATTTCAGTAAGGCGATTAATAGAGCTAAGTGTTACCCCCAATTGATTCAATTTTAGCACTTAGCTGTAGTAGTCCCCTTAAAGTATTGTAAAATATTTTAACAATCATCCATCCGAACTTTCACATTTTTAATATTGATAAGAATTAATTAGTTCTAACGAATAAAATCATAATGGACACTTATGTACTTGTTTGTTTGTATTATCCATAAACGTAGGTATTATCCAATAATAATAATGACATACTCCTGTCAACGTCATCCGACTCCTGTCCATTCTCCTTTGGATGGACGCGACATGGGTTGTCTTTATTAATTGTATTACGAAACTATATACTTTCTTGCAGTGCTGACTAGACGCCAATAAATACGAGTAAGCCGCACTATAAAACAATAGTTGGAAAGTGGGAAATATACAAGACTTAAAAAGGAAAAGTCACGTACCTACTAAATTCAGTAATTTACTACATAAGTATTATACAGTTATAATGTGCATGATTAAATGAAAAATGTCCTTTCTAGCGACGAATTGTCAGCTTTTAATATATGAAATAAAGTTTATGTCTATAATTTAACCCATTAGGATATTTTTGAATGGAAATAATACTGTCACTAAAACTATTCTCACTGAGAAAATAATATTTAATGTGAATCGTTGTACACTCAGCTAAGGTATCTGGTAGGTAAAATGCAAAAACCCTTTCGGATTGAGAAATCGTTTTCGGCAACCAATACTTAGCCATCCAAGAGCAATGGCCATGTCTACAAAGTCATGTGTCACATATAACTTGAAACTTGAACTAGCATCATAAAGGTCCAAGTTTAAGACATCCAGCCTTGGGTCTTATATTTTATTACTTTTGGCATTGCATAGTTATTAGAACAACGCCTTTTCGCTTTGTAAAGATTGAGCTTCATCTAAAGCGCTTATTTTTCGATGTAACTAGCACGATAAAACTTTCATACCTATCAACAACAATATTTTGAATAGATAGTGAACAGTTAAAATATGCCGTTTTAACAACGTAAGGACATAAAAAGTCCATTGTGAATAAATCATATTATTTAACAAATTTGTGATTTTAATAAGAATAATCCACAAAAAAAAAGAAGAAGAATTTTACAGTGTTCTATAAGTTGTACTTACGATCTCCATTGCTAATCGAAGTGACTGGTAGGTACTGGAAATATACCTTGTAAGTCACTTCTCTAACGTTATCCAATTCAACATAACGAATTTGCAGTTGGTAAAGCTAGCACACACTAGTTTACTTTCCTGGATAAAGCCGTCTTCTACTGAATTTGAATTTGAATGAAGCGGAAAGTCTATGCTGTGCTTAGTCGGTGCTTTTATGAGACCTACTCCCAGAAATTAGGGTTGGGTATACATGAAATTGAAAACATTTTTTTTTTAATTTCTTAAAGCGTTATTTTTTTTGTATACAAAACCCTTGGTAGTAAAATCTAGCGCAATACAAAACAGTATTTTAAACTTTTTTTCATATAATGTTAAATTGACCATGACACTGCTCATCTTGCTTGCAGTTGTAAGTACTAGTAGTGTATCTAAAAAAAACTAATTAATTATTGAGAAAAGACATTTATAATAACTTTACGAATGCCGCGAAACACTTAACCTATACGGATGAAATTTTAACCACTTTCCAAAATTTTTATATGCGTTTAGTTTTGTGTTTAGAGCCTATTTATGAAGTTAAAAAAGTAAATCAAATTGTCACCCGAAAATATTTTTCACGATATAGTTTTCAATTTTTACGGTCCCAGATCTGTTAAGGTATAAAGGGAAAATCAAAAACATATGAATAGTATCGTAATGAATGAATGAGACGCGCGACGCGTAAAAAAAGTGTTGCTAGGTGGCTGTATCAAAAATTTTAGATTTTTGCCGGACATTTTCTAAGTGCTTTATCTTGACATTTTTGTACTGGGCTATACCAAAAGAAAAAATACGTTTTGTTTTTTGTATCTATTAAAATTTGGAAGGTGGTTAAAATTTCACCCTGTATAGAAGATTTCACCAAAAAGAAACACCGTTTATTAGAAACAACGTTTAACATGAATCGATTGTGTTTCGATTACCATAAAAGCAGCAAATAATATAGATGAATTGTCAGCAACATCAAACGTTAAAGGTCTGCTAAATAAAGTCTTCAAAGCGAAAGAAAAACGTCATAAATGAGGCGGAAAAATTAATGGCATAGCATTGCACACTGACTGCGTTTGATATGTGACATTTTCTGAGATGTACAAGATACCTCATATTAAGTATCTGAAATACAAAATTCTTATTATGTAATGTGTTTGAATGTATTTTTTTTTTTGTAAAAGAATACTTGTCGAGACTTTCAAATATACTTTTTGAATGGCTGTAAAAATGTACCTAACCTAACTTTTTAGGCCAAAAGAGAACAATTCCGTGGAATTGTACCGTCTGATCTCGTCTTCGTGCGTAAGTACAAAAAAAAATAACGGATAAGAGCATCTTCTCTCCATCATTGGTGGAAACTGATAAAAAACCAACTCAATTCGTTTAATCGAGAAATATTGTTGCCTTCATTGAACTAACTGGGAATCGAAGCCGTGGCCGTTGCGAAATGGGTAGAAACATACTGGGTCATCATTATTAATGAGTTTTCATGTGTCTGTTTCTGTGTTTAGTGTGTGTTATTATGCAAAACAAACACATTAGTTTTTGGCAGCCTCATCTTCATCAGGTTCATGAATATGCATCTCATAACACATATTAACTCCAGCCCATTCACACTAGTTACCATTAAACACAGGTTCTCTCAGTAGAACCCGTGATCGTGTTACAGCACAAATAAATTAGTGCTTTTCATATGTAAAACGACTAAACTTAGAACTGAAAGTAACAGATTATAGAATCTAGGAGTATTATCCGCCTTCCCTACTTAAAAGAGTAATAAAAATTGAAATATAAGATAAAGTGTTGAAAAACACTAAACCAATAGATTGATAAATAATAAGAACAGCTACACTACACGCATAGATAGTGCCAATAAGAAGGAAAGTAAAGCTTGTTTAAACAACTGCTCAGAATAATATTTAAAATCAAGTCAAGCCCTGTCACGCAATCTGTAAAATCGTATTGTTAGCATAAATTTACCTTGCTAAGGAGGGGCAAACCAAAACCTCAGAATAGCCACAGATAATATAATACTACGAATAGATAAGATACTTATATCTGGCACTTTTTCGCAAACATACCTGAGGCAGTGCAGTATCCCGGCCGGCACGTAAGATTGCAATCTCAAGGCGTAGTACGATTTCTTTATGTACCTATTTGCTTCGCAGATGACAAGCTTGTGTAGGCCCGGACAATAACTTTTGTAGAGCATTTACCAGTAACTTAATATAATACATATTAGGGTAGACAGTTTTTTTTTGTATTGAAATTAATTTACTTCATTAAGGGCAAGAGAATTGAAAAATAGGTATTTGTTAAATCTATTGCTGCCGCGCAGTGCCCGAACGCCTCCCCGCAGAGCGTGATAGAGACAACTGCATCTGGGACCGAAAATACCTACAAATCATAGATATGGTATCTTAAGGTATATATATATGGTAAGTATTGGTGAACTCGAGACCCGAGTTCACCAATTCTTAAACGGCCGGTAAACATAGATTGACGATTAATTTGACACAATTCCCATACAAAATATGTCAAATAATATTTTAAACGCTGTTTAAAACTTAAACGTCGGGTCTAACATAATACTGTTCCAAATCCAAGTACGGTCAAGAAAGTGGTGTACCACTTTTGACAAAATTTCATGTGTCAGTAAAATAGCGATAGGGACTATGACGTTTAAGTATTAGTAGCTGACATAACATATTTGCATGGGAAAATCAACTCTGTTGTTCTCTGACGCGCGAACGACTTTCAACCTTAGGGTGATAGACCACTTTCTTGGCCGACCGTAGCAAAGACGACCAGCGCGCCGCGGCCGGCCGGCAGAGGACAACATAATTCTGACTCAAACAAATATTAGCATTTTAAAACTTAAAAATCGATCCTTTTATCAAAAAAATATGTTTACAGAGCCATAACATTTTTAAACACTTTTCCAACGACACCTCACTTAACAAGAAGACAAAAAAAAAATTACAGGCTGGTCCAAAGGTCCAATGTCTAGTTATTTTTTTCAAAAATGTCTTATCACTTTGTAGGCTTAGTTAAAATTAAATCAATTCAAAATAATGAGAGCTTATAACTTTTTTTACAAAATATTTAGTAACTTATATTACTACGTTCATTGGTGCAAACGTGAGTCCAGATATTTATGTGAAACTAACATGACATTATATCACAATAAGCTAGCTTGGTGAAGAAATATAAGTGAGACACAAGAGATTACCGCTGCACGTCGTCCGGAATAGTGTGACTGCTGAGTACTAGTATCGATAAACTATCGATAGTTAAAGCAACAATAGATCGTTGCAGAATAATGACAGTACAGACAACAGCAGGTCAACCTACAACCTTATAGTTAAAGGTCATTGAATTGATTTTCAACTTCAAGTCCAACAAATAGAGATCAATATCAATTGAGAAAATTTGACGTTTTGTGATAGGTTAACGTGCTGTTGTCTGTATCTACCATAAGGCTGAGGCTATCAACTTGCAATGGCAAAATTAAGTCTCAAGTATATAGTCGTAAAAAAGCAAAATTATCCCAGATTTCAATTAAATCGTTATTACAAGCTTTCCACTTTGTGGTTTAATTCTACCATACATCGTTGAGTGACATACGAACAGCTTTGTAGCCAACTGTCGGACTTGCAGCACGACTTTTGGCTGGCGAGGGTTTTGTTTTCATGACCAAGAGTGTTCTAGTTGTGGACACTGGCGGGCATTTTGATGTAGTGAATCTTGATTATAAAAAACCTTGCATTCTGTGCATACTGATGTGTTAACTGATAAAGATGCACACCCCATATGTTCTGAATCAAGGTCATATTACACGTAATCTGGTTTGTGTCAAGGCAGTAATTTAGGGCAACTTAAAATAAACTTGTAAGCCAGTTCAGACAATTATAAGAATGTGTATCGACATTACAAGTGAACTTCAAAATCTTTTTTTAATATTAATTATTACAAGCTGATCACCGGTAAATTGCCAATGAAATTTATCAAAATTAGCTGCTATTCCAATTTTTAAGTCATCGATAATTTAAGTATCGATAATTGGACAACGCTTGTACAGCTTCAGGGCACAACGCAAGCAAGTGACATGTTCCATACTACAAGCAGTATCGTATGTCTTACTTGAGTAGCACATTTGAGCTTGGCTGTAAGTAATTAACCTTTTTCATAATTATTTTAATTATGTAATAACTAGGCATTATTTTGAAATGCTATTCAGTTTTAAAGCACTTACGCATTGATTTTAGATCGGACACACAGGCGTAGCTACATTAATATCTGGATAGTATAGTAGTAAATAAAAAAAAAGCAAAAGTTTGAGAAAAGACGCCACTCCCCGCCAATCAGCCTGTCAAGCCTGGCTATTAAAGCATAATCTAGTTTTTGGAGAGGTCTCCAGATGTGAACTGATTAGACTACCTAGTGATGATAATAATTAATGAAACAATAATGTAAGCCTCTCACTTATATTGCTGATTGAATCAGTTAAAATCAGTTCTATTATTGCTCACCTCGATATAAACAGTTCCTTGTGGTTAACTTGATGTAAATAAATTTTCTTTCATTCTTTTATCATATAATAATAAATAAATAAACACGACAGCACCACATTACTTGTATTCATCACAATATTAAACCCGTTCAAAGCAAAGAAAAGTTACATGCAATGTAACAATAAAAAGTCTTATAAAAAATCAATAAAAATAAAACTTGCCCATTTCATATGTTACTATAACAGAATGTTATGAAAAATTTATTTAACATCATTATATTTTCACCAAACATAAAATAAGTTAAAGAGTACTCATTGAAACTAAGTGTACTTAGATGTTTAAGATGTTAATAAATTGATAAAAACATGTATATCCAAAAATATATGCTTTAGTTTTTCAATTGCTACCGAGAATAAATTCCCCTACACATTGTTATGCTAACGATTTCTTAAAAGCATCTGGAAAACATAATTAATAAAACTTAGAACAATATTTAGCCCCACAGGACAGGACAAAAGATAAAATGTGTCCAAGCTATAAATACGAATATGACAAATTTGTTTTAAAATTATTGACGACATCCTCATAGAACCTATTCAACAAATTGTATCGCAATGGAACAGGTAATCAAATTCTGAAAACAATAAACTAAAGTAGATACTAGATTATTAAACAAAAACTGATTCAAAGAATAAACCAAAGTAATATTTGTCACTTAAGTTTATCTGAATCGTTTCCCCATAAATCTGAGCCGTCGCCAGTTCTCTCCGATCGCTTATTTACAACTTCTTGGGATGTCTTCTTTAGATCATAAGCCCATCCAATCCAAGCAAAAAAATCTATAAACAGAGTTGTCATGTTTAATTTGTTATTCCCGAGTTCGGCTGTTTGGTAATCCCAAGGGAAAACGTGATGGTAGTTGTGAAATCCTTCTCCTAGGGCTGCAGCACTAACAAATATGTTTTGAGATGGCAAAATGTTTTTGTCATATGATTTGTAACCCCATTTGTGGGCCACACTATTAACACAGAAAGTAGCGTTGAGAGCTGCAACATAGCGGAGTATGTTCAAATGCCAAGCATTGTTCAAAGTTTCACCCCAGTAATACATTGGTATGACAGTGGGAAGAATAAAGCATACAGCTCCAATGAAGGGCACCGCATATCTGCAACAAAACGTAAAAGAGTTTTAGTAAGAGTCCATTGTTTCAGGGTTAATGTATGTACCTAACTGTTTCTGATCAGTTCTTCTGTGAATAAGACACACTTGCAATGACATCGATTTATCGGTAAACGCTAAAAACAAAGAGAGATTAAAGACCCCGAAAGAAATAACTTTTATGAAGATGATCTTAGAAGTTTAAATCGACATGAGAACGCAAGTGCTCAATTAATTCTCAAGTCAAATTCTCAATGCATTTTAACTATGTCGACTTACTTTTTTTGGAACATAAGGGCAGGATTGCTGTATATGTCAGACATATCTATAGTCCTTCCTTGTTTGATGACCTCATCAGATTTTTTTGTCATCAGCCAACCTATGTGCGAGTAGAAGAATCCACGTCTCGCATTATGAGGATCAGCATCAGTATCAGAGTATTTGTGGTGCAATCGATGGTCTCTGACCCAAGTTATAGCTGTGTTTTGAAACGCCAAGCTATTGAACACAACGAGAATAATTTGCAGTGGAAGCTTTGCTTTGTAGCTTTTGTGAGCCCACAGTCTATGTGCGCCTGCGGTGATACCGAGCATAGTTAAGTTATACATCAGTAGTTCTGAAAACAAATTAAAAAACATTTAAAAAAAAAAGGGAATTAATTTGTTTTTAATATCTTTTTTTACCGAATTAAGCACATACTCATAAGCTTGTCAATCCGTTAACTAACGTCCACGCCATTTACACGTACTTTAGCTTTCATTGTAACCAACAAACGTACATGAATTTTTTTTTGTTCTTACACAACTCAGCCTGACTTTTCTTAAATGCGCTAAGTTAGATTACGTTATTAAATAATTGCACTCACTAAAATGCCTCCACACGTAATAGACGATAACAAAGTCTACATACCAAATCCTATAGTTGCCCACTTAGCTGAAGTAAAACACAGATACAGCCCATATAGTCCAGCGAGATGAAAATAAGTAAATGTCATAACGTAGGTGTAGATTATTTTTAACTTCCTGACATCAGGTGGCTTCTGTGTCGTTGCAGAAAATTCTTCTTCACCTGAAACTCCATTTGTATCCTTTAATGGCGGCTCCATGGTGTACTGCCTCCTCAAAAGATAACTTAAAAATGAGACGTTAGAATTAATAACCATTGACACAAGTTAAACATATACCACTAGGTATAGGTAAACAAATATTAGTGTGTAAACGTGTACAGCAAGCTACAAAAACAATAGGTATTGTTTTTGCTTTAAAACAGTGTTTTAACTTACTTTTTTTTTAATCATCAGTCCATGTCAATTCCGTAGTTAACTGAATTACATGCAGTTTTGCAACAGTCTGGAAAAAGCAGTATTTTCTTCAGCAGAGAACAGTAAAGACTTTAATTAGTATTTTGAATGGTGAAGACGCTTTTTTAAGTCTATTTCGGGCTGTTTAAAAACTTTTGTCCAGTCCAACGGCAGCTTATATCGACAAAAACAATGTCTTGGTTTCTATTGGTTAGAGCAGTCGCCCGGCAAACGAAGGTTGCGGTTCATATCCCATCTAAGACAGTTGAAACATGTTTTGTTTGTATTTTTAAGTTTCATTAGCAATTTATTTGCTTAATACTCGTAAAAAGTCTCAAAACATTCATAAAGATGTCTCATCTTAACCGATTGTAAAATATTTGTCAAAACATTTCTTTTGGATATTGAAGGTATAAAACGAAAACTAAAAAAAGATTGATTAAAAACACCGCTGTCTTACAGCGTAAAAATCCTAGAATAAATTTTATTTAACTTTAGTCGCCTCTATTGTTGACTATAAGGCTATTACGCCGCGGTACCCTGTTGTGATACGGTAGTAATTTTGGCCCTCTGAGAAACAGTTTTTGGCCAGGCCAGAAATAGGGCGAGAAATTTTATGGCAGCATTTAGTCATTTTCTTAGTAAAATTGTGTCAAAATATCATGCACTAGCTATCTGGCTGTACCCAGAAACTTCAAAGTTACGCTTAGAATAATTAATTTTAAGGATTATTTTTGGCATGCCAAGTGGTAGATATTTTTTTTACCTACTGTACGTTAGGGCAACAAATCTGTCTTTTCCCATGTCAACGGAAGTAGGCAACACTGATTTTACAAAGGAAAATTTTGAATATTTTTACTAACACCATGGACTTTACCCAAATATTTTTTATATTTTTAGCGCAAATAACCCTGTATTCAAATAACATCCTGCTCATTTGAATAGAAACTTAAACAATACCCATACCTAGTCTCTTAGCTAGGAATACGGCAGTTAAAAAAAACATTGTCAAATAAGTATCGTCTTTGAAAAAACAAATATTTTAGTATCTCCCAGTATCTCCAGTATCTAACCAACTTTTACTTTTACTGGTTCTAGCTATCGTTATCTTGATTATTGACAGAAAACCAAAAAAGCATAATATGTTTTTTTTTGTCTTGTGCTAAATAAAAAAAAAACTCATATATTTATTTGGAACAACAAACAATTACACACATTAATAAAACAAGAACTTAAATAAACATGATCTATATAATACGTGTCTAACCAGCACTGTTATCCACAAAATTAAATATATTTGAAAATAAATATATTATTATTCTTCTTGTTTACTTGTGTGCATCCCTCAAGCTTTTCTAAACTGCCCATTCTAGCCTTTGCGGTGTCTATTTTTACTATAATCTTAGTATAAACTTACTACGACTTCCATCCTCTCGCAAAGCTATTTTAGAAAATATTTGTACCTTAATTAGAAGTTGGGTAAGATACTTTAATTGGGTAAGATAATAATTAATGAAATTACAAAAAATAACATTAGCATTTTGCTAGCTGTAGAAAAATTTGTAATTACAGATATTGTGAGAAGACATTTCTGTCAGGTTATTATAATCCACATTGAAACTCATTTTCGCTCACCATCTGGTGTTGTAAGATCAAAGTCGAACATGAATATAACGGAAATAAATTATCTCATCTTTATTTCTTCAGTGAAATCAAAATGGCTTTGGAATCGTAAAATTAGGATTCACACAAATGATGTCAAAGTAACCGACAGGGTAGAAAACTCAAATATCTATAAAAGTTATGTTAGGAACATCAAAGGAACACAAATGGTAGCAAGGTAGAATCATGAAGAGAATAAGATCGAAAAACAATTACATTGGAATATGAATGTAGATTCCATTTACTGTAATTCCTTTTTTATTAAAATCAATAAAAGATTTTGCAGATAATCATGCAGAAAATAAGATCGCTAAACAATTAAATTGGAATAGGAATGTGGATGGATTTCCTATATGTAAATGATTTATAATTAAAATCAATAAAAGATTTGAAAGAAAATATGCTTGATTGTTTATAAAGAACTAGATACGACCATTTGGATCATGGCTAGTAAACTTGCTTATAAGTCATGGGTCGCGGATTCGGTCCCCGCACATTACAAATATTTGTGTGCATGAACATGTCTATTTGTACTGGCCTTGGTGTTTTATATGTATACATTTACAACAAAAAGTTTATAAGTAAGTTTATCGGTTGTCTAGTACCCCAAACGCCAAGCTACTTAATAGTAGCTTAATTTGGGACTAGATGGTTCTGTGTGACCCAGCGTGGTATGTATGATATTTTATTATACACAGCTCCATACAAAAATGTTATATCGAACCACTTCAAACTGACCATGTTTCAGTCTAAGCAGCTAATGCCATAGGTCAGACTTACCGTAATGCAAATTCAACCTAACGTGGTTGACTACAGATGGATGCGACTAGAGTAAAATCGTACCCAAGAATTCATTTGATGAGAACGATTTTCCGTCACTGATCATAATATGCTAATCTAGTTTTTTTTTCATCAATGTGATTGACAGCAGATTCTTGTTTTGAATTTACCTAAAACTGGTGTTTTATTTTGAGATTTCGTAAATATTTCTTAGGGCTCTATATATTTATTAGTAGAATTCGGTCATACCCGTTATAAGTTTTGCATACCATACACAGATTTGATATGAAAAACAATTGAGAATCCTTATTCTGAAATAAAAGAAGTGTTATTTCAATCTTGACCGAATGCGAGAGGGCTTTACAATACTGTGTTCATTATCGATTCGCAGTATATCAGTAAGCACAATACAACCGTTTGCCAAGTGTTGTTATGTGTTTGAATGTTATTGCTTGGCTGCCCGCCATATTGTGACGTGGTGACTGCCTAACGGCATCTTGAGCCCAACTAAGGGTTGTTAGATAAACTGTCATCTTGTGAATAGTTACGTGTATCAATGTTGTTGATATTGAAATTTGAACAACCTAACTATGTGATATAAAACGAAACTGTGCAATCAAACTACACATTCACATCCACCCGCCCACTAGGTAACACACACTCAGACACACACAAACAAACACACAGTGTGTACTACATAACAGAAACCCTGAAAAACTAACTCTTAAGAATTTACATTCATATTCGTATGAAAGATAAAGCAATGAAGGACTAGGAACCAAACCCGGGGAATTTCAGTAATTTCTTGAAATACTTAGCGTAACATGGTACTTGAATCGAAAAACCAACTTTTCTCAAAAGTGTTTTAATCAAAAATATTCTGATGGTAAGTAATTGATGGATGGATTTGGAATATATTAAAATATAATAGGCTAGTAGATACCGTGGGAAAAAATAGGTGTAGCAGTTTTCTGTGAATAATTTCTTATATTGTTTAATGTGATTTTTAAGTGGCGAACGAGGATGAAATCGCGTTGATAGTACAATTTGATTATTTGATACAGAGTTAGTTGGATATTTAAAACTAAAAATGGCTTTAAACAATGGACGCGAACCAATTCAATTGAAATATTTAGTGATGGTGCTACAGGAACGGAACTTCACATTTTCTTTTAAACTTGTGCATTCAAAAAACAACGTGAAGCGTAGTTTTAAAAAGTCAGCAAGAAACCATTAAAACTGCAATAACAACAAATGGTGTTGTATACCCTGGTTACTACGTGTATTCAACATTTCCAGGAAAATATGAGTTTTCATATTTTCTACACTTTTACAAACTGGCAGTAGTGATGTCTAAGTGTTGGCTTATCGGTAATATTTTTGACACAAATTTAACTTAAGACGATGGGCTTCTGAATTTCACTTCTCATTGTAACTAATGCATTTTATAACAAAAAATACTATTAAATTAATAAATAACGGCAGTTTTGCTTAAAATATGATTGGAAAGTACTTCCATACAATAACACTAACTCTTTTATTCTTTCTTAAAAATTTACATTCTTAAATCATGGACAGAATAACTTTGGTATTTAACGAGTCGAAAATGATGATGGCTCAACCTCCTAAATTAGAAAAAAAAACTAGTAGCAGAAGCTGTAATCGTTACTAGATAATAAGTGATTAGCATTTGATTAATTTTGCTCTACATTCTCACTACTTTATCTGTTTTTTTTAAACTAGCATGGATAGGGCGAATTACTTCCTATAAATTAGACACTTCAAGAAAGCTTTAAGTATATTTATTTATCACTAGATCGTTTATCATCTGCCAATAGAAATCAATAAACAGAAAACAATGAGTGACTAGACTGTTACTTCTAATCGAAAAATTAAGCGTGTTCTGATTAGAAATAAATAACCGGCCAAGTGCAAGTCAGACTCGCGCACGAAGGGTTCCGTACCAAAAAGGCCAAAAAATCGGGTTTATTGTATGGGAGCCCCCTTTAAATATTTATTTTATTTTGTTTTTAGTATTTGTTGTTATTACGGCAACAGAAATACATAATTTGTGAAAATTTCAACAGTCTAGCTATCGCGGCTCTTGAGATACAGTCTGGTGACAGAGCGACGGACAGACGGACAGACAGCGAAGTCTTAGTAATAGGTTCCCGTTTTTACCCTTTGGGTAACCCTAAAAAGCGCTTTTCAAACCGAATCCCGAATTCAAATTGTCGATTTTAAGGACTCGATTATCAAACTGTTGATCTTGTTGTGTAGCATCACTAACTAGAAGTCATTTATGGTCGTGTTTAACTGTGGCGGTTTCACTCCATTTGTTTTTTGTTGGTGCACGCACTTTAACATTGTGAATACATTTATTTGAAACAGCATTTTAATAGGATTCAACTACCTACAATTCATTACAACCTTGCATTACCTACTTATATCATAATACTATTAAAAAAAAGACAAGAAAAACGACAGTGTAATTCTGTATAGGTTTTATAGGTTTTAAAATTAAATAATAATAAAATCTTTAACTCAAATGTCTAACATTTTATATAAATGTATTTTCTAATGATTGCTATGCCTATAAAAAAGGTTCCAAAGTTGAGTCTATTCAAATCTAGATATTAATTATACTTAACACCTTTGTAATATTTTGGAATATCAATGAATTGAAATTGTAATAAAAACTAAGTTAATAAGGTATTTAAAAAATCTAATCATGCTGACTGTTTCCTTCAGCAGATTTAGTTTATGATGTAACATACGTTAGTTTTATACGAACCCAGAATTATGAAACAAAGATAAATCTAATCAGACGCAGAATGGTTATGGCTATTTTCTGTAACATTAAACAACTAGTTTTATTGTCCCTGAAAACGCGCATATGTATTTTATTTGTGTCACCAATAAATAAACGACCCTATCTATTACACATTATTTGCCACATAAACTTTATGTTTGTGGGTATAATGACCTCTAAGCTGATAGGATGTCCACAAAGTATTAAAATCTTATTTGAAAAAGTTTTTGTTGATTCTTCTTTGTTCTTCGTATTCATTTTAACCGACGATTGAGGAGGCCCTGAATCTGAGATGTTCATTTGATATTTATGTGTTTTGTTGTCATATTTTGATATCAAATTTCAAACCAAAATTCTGCTTAATTATAAAAAATATTATATTATTATGTTACCCACAGCCTTACTTGATTCTAAAGCAAAAGCACATTTGCGATTACAAACGATAGATTTTCATATTGGTGTATCATCATCGTATTTTAATTATTAAAATACTATTGTAAACTGGCTAGGCGGTTCCACACTTTTAAAATTTATTTAATAGTTAAGTCATTTGCGATACGAGCCGTTCTACCTCATCCTAACCCCCTGCACACCCGGCAGACAAATAAACGTACTATCTGTGGAATTTTGAATTTAAAAGTATGTTTTAAAATTATCTGTAACTTTTCCGGTGATTATAAATAGCCTATATTTTATTCCAGCCAATAAACTAACACCGCGCCAAATTTTATTTAGACTCTTTGAGTCGTTTTAGCGTGAAAGAGTAACAAACCCTTTAGTTTCATAAAGTCCAAATCCGAAAATATCCATAGAGGGTGCAAACGACTACTACATTTTAGATCCTCACAAAACTTTTGCGTTTATTTTATTATGCACCGTCCATTTTGAACCTCCTGGAAAACGAAGCCCACGTTACGTAAAAGAGAGTCTTGGCAGAGTTTTTTTTAAATTGTACTAAAAAATACATAGTCAGGTCATAAGTTCTGTCACACAATAAAAACTTTTGTATTTAGAATGCTGGCCACAAAAAAGTTAATTGAATTTAAATTTCGAATTTTTCATGAAAATAAAAATGTGTACTTTTTAGAATTTTCCTCATTTTTAAATGAGTTTTTTTTGGAGTTCGTGAGATACGTTTGGAGTCCATTTATTTTATCGAATTTTTATTGTTTATATTGACTTTTGGGTCGTAAAAGTGGTGTTATTTTGCGAAACAAAGTTTCGTACGAGTGACAATATACAGTCCGGTGAAATAACATGGTGTATGAGTCGTAACCAAGAAAAGTGGATCGTGAATTTTGCGGGGGAACGCGAACAGTTCACCCCTTTCTTGGGGACTTCTCTACATTCCTTCAATCTTTCGACTGTCTCCAAAAACTCCATCGAAGCATTAAAACATCTAACATCAACATTTTAATGCAAAATTAAGACAATAATACTAAAGAATTGGCTGTATGGACAAGTATCCGAGGCCGTTAAACATAAAAAAAAAACATTTTTAAATATGGAGTGGACACTTAAATAAGATCGTGTCGCGGTGGCCCTTCAGATGGAGTTAAGCAGGACCACGGTGAAAAGGGTGTTAAATGTGACTTAGGACTTAGGGCATATCGAAGAAAAACAGGACATCGTTTGGACGCTCGTTTAATGGACCTAAGACTGAAGAGATGCCGCGCTTTGTTGAAGCGGTACGCGGGAAAAAAGCATCGGGAAATTCTTTTTTCGGATGAAAAAATTTTCACTGTGGAAGAGAGCTACAACAAACAAAATGATAAGGTGTACGCACACAGCAGTGAAGAAGCGAGCAACCGTATTCCGCGTGTCCAACGAGGTCATTTTCCATCCTCGCTCATGATTTGGTTGGGAGTCTCTTATTGGGGCTTAACTGAGGTACATTTTTGTGAGAAAGGCGTAAAAACGAATGCAGTTGTGTATCAAAAGACAGTCCTCAAGAACCTTGTGGAATCTTTTTTCATACCATGTTTAATAACAGGCACTGGGTATTCCAATAAGATTCTGCGCCAGCTCATAGAGCGAAAAGCACACAAGACTGGCTGGCGGCGCGTGAAATCGACTTCATCCGGCACGAATACTGGCCCTCCTCCAGTCCACATTTGAGTCCGTTAGATTACAAGATATGGTAACACTTGGAGGAAAAGGCCTGCTCAAAGCCTCATCCTGATTTGGAGTCACTCAATGCATCCTTGATTAAGGCAGCCGCCTATATTGACATGGACCTCGTTCGGGCTGCGATAGACGACTGGCCGCGCAGATTGAAGGCCTGTATTCAAAATCGCGGGGGTCATTTTGAATAAACTTTATTACCATATGAATCTATGTTTTATTAAGTTCATTTTGCTATATAAATGGTTACATAAATAATAAACATGTCTAAATTATTTCATATTACACATGTGACAGAACTTATGACCTCACTAGGTCTCATCTTAGAAAAATATAAGATTTTGATTTAGCTATTCATTTTGAAACACGCTGTGACACACACAGACGTATTTGTGTAATGTTCAATCATCCGCGTCCTGGCCGAAGGAAAAATAATACGTTCGTGCGCGTCCCAGAATGATTTAAAATGAATTGTCTTATTTTTTTACATTTTTCTAAGACTATTTTTATTGATAAACATATAAAAATAACACTAGCAAGATGTTTTAAATAAGCTTTACCTACATATTAACATGGTTTTCGTTTTCCAGGAGGTTCAAAATGTACGGTGTATGAGTAGGATCAGGCATACCACAGAACAGACACTTCTTTATCTGTTCGTAGTGTGTGACGCACCTCACCTCATTACGTAGCATAGGTTTAGTATATAAGATAGACTTAAGGTTTATAACGGAGATTATTAATTTAGAATTAAGAAAAACTTACAAACCTATATATTGTGTACACCCTACTACTCAAGCATAAACTAAGTGGGAGGAGTGGGTGCGGATAACTTGCGATATTTATATACCCGCAACCACCACACTTTTAACCTTTGATTGAACCATTGGACCAAGAACATGGTGAACCACTTTTCGAATAAGGTTTTATTCATTCGGTTATTTTCCAATCCTAGGACAAAAGCTCTTAGAAAGGAAAACTGATGCGATTTATCTGATACAAGTCCTGTGGCAAAAATGTTGTCAGTCAAGTTTTTTTTGTCGAGACAGTCAATTAAGCTAATATTTTATTGAAATGGATAGTTTTTACCTTTATTTACACAACGCCATGCCGTTTTGTTCCAAATATAGTTAAGTAACTCCTTTATCCTCATTTGAATACTCTTAGAAGCAGGTAGAGAAGTACTTTCAAAAGTTGCTGGGCAGCAGCGTTCTCACTCAATATCAAAATGCGAACGCAAAGCCAACGCGCTATACTCGATAATAAGAACCTAAATCTCCAAAAGGAGTACTTCTGACAGTACCAGGCCTGTGTAACTCCGCGTGTCGGTACCAAAAACGTACGTACGCGCGGCGACCCACCAGGGTGGGCTAAAACAGTTGAGTTTCGCAAGCGAGCGGTGAAGTACGCGCCCGTTTTTCACTTGTTCTTTTACCGAAATGGAGAAAAAAGAAAACGTGCAAAAAGATACTGTGCAGTGTTTAATTGTTTGAATACTGATCGGGTAATTAATTGTTTGAATAGTGATGGCGGTAGTAGCTTCTTGTAGCAGTCATCCCTAGCGCGCCGCATGATATAACGTCACTGAATAGGTTTAGTGTATTATGAATCATATTCTAGAGTAATAAGAATGAAATTATCTTGCAATGGATTTCTGTAGGTGTCTAAACGAAAATGTGCTTGACACTGAAGCAAACTAAATTACACCATATCGTTGACGACATTGAGTTGACATTTCTTTGAATACCATTGCAAAGTCAAGCTTCTGTACGGAGTACTAGTATTTATTCTGTGACAGTACTCCTTTTGTTACCTGCTCTTAATAACGACACACATAGAAAGAGAAGGGGTGGTACCACAGAACATGGAAAAAGGTTAGAAAGGCTGACGAAAGAACCGATGACGCCGCTTGTGTCCCATTACACATAAACGAGTTTAAAGAACGCTAATCAAGCGAATTCTTTTTACCCTATTGGTCGCGCGACGACAAAAGAAACCAATTACAGCGCTCACTTACAAGCATTTGCCCATAACCTGTGGCGCGCCTGCCCCGCCTTCATCGCCTTTCTAACCTTTTTTTATGTTCCGTGTGTGGTACTATTCTTCCATTGTACGACAAAGTGCCAAGCGACTCGATTTTGGTTAAATCTGATTTTGGTCCATGTCTATTTGTGGACTGATGTGGGCTGATGGTGATGATATGATATGATACAATGCCATAACACCTTTTATCTTGGGCTGGCTTGACGATATTTGTGTATTAATTTATCTACTACGTTCTAATTCAGTTTACCAGAATATACAGAATGAAATTTTAACCACTTTTCAAAATTTTTGTAGGCGTTCAGTATCGTATTCTCATCCGAAAATATTTTTCGCAATATAGTTTTAATTTTTTACAATTTAAGGCTGTTTACGTAATGTGATGTGCATTGCGTAAAAAAAGTGTTGCTAGGCGGCCGTATTAAAAATTTTAGATTTTCGGCGGACATGTTCTAAGTGCTCTATCTTGACATTTATGTACTGTGATATACTAAAAGAAAAAATACGTCATTTGTTTTCTGTCTCGTAGATTGATATATTAAAATTTGGAAGGTGGTTAAATTTTTCACCCTGTATGTAATGCATAACTTCCGATCGACTTTCCAACAATTAAATGAAAAGTTTACTGTGATTTAATATACCTATATTAGAGGTAATTTGCTAAAATTATACTGTTCTAGTTTTTTGAGAATTGATTTTGCTTAGAAGTAATAAAATTAAATCAATTGGGGGCAGCACATAGCTCTAGTAGTCCCCTTAAGGGAATGTTCATAAACAGACCATTTGCTTGCATTATCATTATTTGTAAACCCGTGCAAAGCCGGGAGGGACAGCTAGTTTTACATAAAGTAACTGCTTAAAACGATTATGCAACAACTGACAACCGACAATTGAAATATTTACACCAACTGCTTGCGGCTGCAAAGTTCCCAACGTCATTTGTGACTCCTAACCTCTACTAATAACATTTTAGGGTTGAAACAACCATCGTAATATTTGTAATATTTAAATAATACTTAATAACACGTTCATTCATAAATTATAAGATGGCTTTGTTATCACGATCTATTCCTTTCTAATACCAAAAACTAATACCATGCTATTGTTTTAATCGTTATTAATTTTCTATTCCGGTCGAATACCATGATACCTAAAATACGATATGAAATTTTTAAAATTTGGTATTCGTCCGAAATAGTAAATTAATTACGACAAAAACAAATCCCATTGGTATTAGTTTTTGATATTAGAAAGGAATAGATAGTAATATACCAAATGAAGCATTATTGAGACGTTATAGGTTCACTTTTAAATAACAAAATTTTTTTTGTTAAAGCGCTACGTTAAAATATCTAAGCAGCTTATCAAAAACTATTGTTTCTGCAGCCCAAAGAATTTTTGCTGGAAAATCTTAAGATTATGTCAATTTTCTGTTCTGCAAATCACAACTTACACAACCCTATTCTGAGTAGCTCACTGAACGACATGCTAATATGGAAGTGAGTAAGCGAAGGAATAACTTTAAATTGACTTGTACTAACGTCTTGTTGCTTTAACAGATATATTTGAAAGCGAAGTTTGTACAATTGGTGGCCCATATTGATTCATTTGAATCAATGTTCCCAGTCAAAACTATGCATGGTTTTACTGGATATCGAGTTACAGAGATCAAATTTTGGTCTGTTTAATCTGAGAGAATGAATATTTCATAATAAACTCAAACAACTTGCCTTTAACAATATTTGCAGCTGTATCTGTCGGTTTATTGTTGAAGCAAAAATCCTTAGTGATTATGTTAAACTTCACTGATCGAGCAAGAACCATACGGACTTAATGCTATAGGGCTTTGTGATGTTATAAAATAGAATAGAACCACCCATTATTCCATGGGTTCCGTAGGAGACGAAAAGAGGAGAAGTCAGAAGAAGACAACCTATTAAATTAAACATGATCCACAAAACAAAACACACACGAAATGTCTGGGTACGGGTAGATACAATGTTTAGTACAGTCGCAACTTTGTATCTGATCATACTTATAAGGGTATTGTATGAACAGTTTTCATGTTCAATGTTAGTGAGTTAAACGTTCTGCATTTTGCAGGTGACGCGATTTTGGTTTGACCTTTAACCCTAGTAAGACAATGTACAACAGGATGTGATGTCGAATAATCATTCCCACGTAACGCCATGTCTGTGTAATATTTCTTTGTCTTTATATACGTCTTTAGCTTTACGTGTCCTGTGGTGCCAGCACGTTATAATAATAGCCTAAGCCTTTTTCTTCTAATGTGTGTTGTAAGAGGGGACTAAAGTGGAACTTCCAGATGGAGACCGGCAGCAGCGTCTTCCTTTAACTATCGGTTAAAATGCGTAGTGATTATGGCAAGGTCCTCCTTTTGGAGATCTGTGTCCAACAGGCCCCTAATTCAGCTAACCAAATCGTATCACAATCTTAATTGAATAGCAAATTTTTGACAATTCTAGTATGGGCTAAATGTCAAAATCGCCTAATTCAATCACGATCAAACTGCAATTGAAATAGCTGAATAAGGCCCCTGTGGACTGATATAATAATGATGAACTTTATAGCGATTCTGAAAAATTTACGTGGCCACTATAACACCCAAGTATACCTCGCTCCTAAGTGATCAAAACCGAATTCTATGCGGATGAAGTCGTGGGAGGAGAGCTAGTGCTAAAAAACTTTTCTGTAATAAAAATTTTGCCGATGAAAAGTATGAAGAAAGACACCTATTTGGAGTCGGTGCATAATAATAGCACAGTCTATGAATCCATCTGTGATTCTGCTGCTTGTGGCTTATTGCGGACTGTTGGTAGATTTCTACCAAAAGATGTGATACTCTGATAAAAAATCATAAAAATCTGTCAATGCTTTAAAAAAAATATGCTTATATAAAACATGCAAATAAATAAATATAAAATAAATAATTTTTCATCTCGGAAATGGTATTTTTGCTATTCGATATCTGAGCGGAAAAGCCGTTTTTACCCGCTTAAGGTTAAAGTAAATTTAAATTTAGAACATCGCATGCACTAGGTATGTGAATTCAAAACATCATTAAACCTATTTACTTTCATCTCCATGGTGCCGTATTTATCAGTATTTTTCAGACAACTTTTTTTTAATTTGTTAAAAACTCAGACCCTTATTAACCTCCTTGGTGTAAGTACTTTTGTTTTCAATTTGCTTTGCGCTCGCCATTAATAAACCGCCGTATAACAAATAACTATTAATGTGGACTGCCTGATCCCGATTTGAATAACTATTTAAAGCACTCGTATTTTGGAAAACAGAAACAACGAAGGTACCACATAATGCGAGTAGTGTAGTGGTGCCTGCACATAAAAAGAATAGCATTGCCACTTCTCTTCCTATGGGTGTCGTAAGAGGCAACTAAGGTAAGTATTACTGCTAGAAAAAGATGGGCACCAGCGTCTTCTCTCCACCATCGTCCAAACTAGAGTTGCATAACTATCGAGTAGAATCATTCAATACAATCAATAGTGTTATGAAGCTACAGTATCGATACTTTCGATAGTATTGCTGCCAATCAATAGTATTAGTGAAATTTGTATTATCTGTACTATCGATAACCAAACTATTGATAGTTGACCTCGAAAACTAGCTACAATAGCGATAGTGCTATTGATAGTATCGTTATTATGGAATCAATCAATATTATCGATAGTGTTATGAAGTTACAGTATCGATACTGTCGATAGTATTGCTGCCAATCAATAGTATTAGTGAAATTTGTATTTTCTGTACTATCGATAACCAAACTATTGATAGTTGACCTCGAAAACTAGTTACA